>CM072516.1:12894913-13209913 GCA_036898135.1 Oncomelania hupensis
GATTGTTGTTCTGAACCAGTTTCCGATGGCGCTGTTGTGGAGGACTGCACTGGTAGCCTTGTCATGTATGCTTTTGATGACTTCAATAATGTTAGGGCTGATGTTGTACACTCTCATGGTTGCCCACAGAGCTGCATGCCAGACTCAGTCAAACGCCTTTTTGAAGTCTACGAACACATGATATAGATGTTGTTGGTGCTGTAGGTATTTCTCGCAGATTATTCTGAGGCTGAAAATCTGTTCAGTGGTACTTTGCCCTGCCCTGAATCCTGCTTGCTCTTCAGCTATGATTTGTTCAGCTTGGGGTTTCAACCTGTTGAGTATTATTTTCAGGAGGACCTTGCTGGGATGGCTGATGAGGCTGATGGTGCGGTAATTTTCACATTCCTGAAGCCGTGAAGGTTACCTTTTTTGGGAAGAGTGATGACAAGCAACTGGGTCCATGGTGTAGGCCACTCCCCACTCTGCCAGATTTTGTTACAGGTAATGGTGAATGCGTCAATCATCGCTTCTCCTCCTGCTTGAAGCAGTTCCGCGGGTATGTTGTCCACTCCCCCTGACTTCCCCTTCTTCAGCGATTGCACTGCTGCCTCAACTTCTTCTCTGAGAATTGGGAAGATTTTTTCTTCTTCTCTGTTCTCTGGACATGCTAGAACTAATGGGTCTCCGTTTGGTTTGTGGTTGTAAAGGTCAGAGCAGTACTCTGTCCATCTGTCCAAGACTTCTTGTTCTTCTGTAAGGCATATAATAATAATAATAATAATAAATAATAATAATAATATAATAATAATAATAATAATAATAATAATGAAGTGTTCTTATTAAGCGCAATTCCCCTTGCGGGCTCAACGCGCATGCAAACAGCAGCCGCACGCATTCATACAAAAACACTGCCGTACGGGAATGGAGGGAGGGGGCAGAAAGTACTGGATAAGCATAAAAATGTCAATGGAGTAATGGTTCACAGATTAAAAGCTGCGCGAAATAAGTATGTCTTGAGCTTTGTCCTAAAGCTCGCCAGCGATGAAACGTTCCTCAGCTCAGTGGGCAACGAATTCCATATCACAGGGGCCAGAGCACTGAAAGAGCGGTCTCCGACTGTTTTCAGGTTAGTTCGTAGAGTCTTAACCAGTTTTTCGCTTGATGATCGCAAAGAGCGTGAGGGTTGGTAGGTTGTAAGCGCTGCAGACAGATATGGCGGAAGTGTAGCGTTGAAATGTTGGTAACTAAGAACAGCAATTTTGTATAGTATGCCAGACTTGCTTTGGATCGTGGAGACCTTGGGCTGTTTAACACTTGTCAGCAGCTTCACGGTCTGGTAAGCTTTCTTGCTGTTGTTCTTGTTCAGACTGTTCTCTATTACCTGGCACTGATCTTCTATCCAGTTCTCCTTTGCTGTGTGCATGCCTTTTCGGATGTCATTGTTGATTTTTCGGTAGGCATCAGCTCCCTGTGAGGTGTTCTTTTTCTTTTTCATCTCTCTTTGTTTATCACACAGGTCCAAAAGTTCAGGTGTGATCCAAGCTTTTTCTTAGGCCGGTGCTTTCCAAGGATCTCCGTGGCGGCATCTGTCAGAGCTAAGTTGAAGGTAGTGGTCATGGTGTTGACATCTACTTCACCAGCTCCCAAACTGAGCAGTGGTGCAAATTTCCCTCCAATTGTGGCCTAAAATATTTCTGCCACCTTGGGTCTTGCAGTTTGTCCAGGTCGAACTTCAGTCTGGTGCATTTTGTTCTGTTTACTCTTTTCAAGTGAAGCCGGAAAGACATCCTCACGAGATCGTGGTCACTTCCGACATCTGCTCCTGGAAAAATGGGTGTCCTGCCAATGTTGATGCTTGATCTGAAGCATTTCTTGACCATGATGTAGTCGATCTGGTTGTGATGCTCCCTGCCGAGACTGTGCCATGTCCATCGTCTGGATGTTTTGTGGAGACCAAGAATGTTTGCCAGTATCAGATTGTTGTATCTGGCAAACTCCAACAGTCTCAGACCCCTGTCATTTGTCTCGTTGTTGCAGTGGGGTCCACATGTGTCTCCCCAGTTGTGGTGCGCATCTTGGCCAACTTGGCATTCCAGTCGCCTTCCACTATGACTATGTCCTTCGGCACTTGGTCAAGGACAGCCTGTAGATTTTCATAGAAATCCTCCACTTCGCTGTCGTCATAGTCTGATGTTGGGGCATAGGCCTGGATGATGGTGATGTTGAAAGGGGCTGCTCCGAGTCTACTGGAGACTGGGCGGCAACCCATGACAGTGGCTAGAATGTTCCTGTGGACCAAGAATCCAACTCCGTGTTCGTGCCTGTCATCTCAACCGCTGAAATAAAGCTTGTGGCCTTTGTCGGTCGTTGTTTCACCTATGCCTTTCCAGCGCAGTTTGCTGATCCCTAAAACGTTCCATCGATAGTGGTCCATCTCGTGGGCCAGTTCTTCTAATTTTCCCTCCGAATTTAGGGTCCTGACATTCCAGGTTCCTATGACGATGTTATTTCTGGTGCAGATCTTGCTAAGTTGTCCATCAGTAGCACACTTATCGCCTCCATCCTGGTGGCCAACGGAAGGTGCGGTCCTTGTTGATCCGGGTGACGACCGATCCGGTATGGAGTAAATGGTTTTATTCATCATGCAGTGTGTCTTGGGCAAGAAAGACCTGGCAGGGCCCGATCTTATCCAGGCTGTTGGCCACAGCCGATATCCACGAATACAGTGTGGCTCGCCTAGGCCCCGAGCTGTGGTCGTTGAACTTGTAGTAACATGATGTTCCTCCGTCCTGGCCGGTGACTTCTATTACGACACGCCGGGAAACATTAAGTCTATTCTAATCAGTGCCGAACCCACATTTTAACATTGGGTTATTTGATCATACATGAACCTTAGATTAATAGGTGATGTGAAGGTCAAGGTCATCCTAAAGTCAAGGTCATTGCAAGGCCACTGTTGTTTTTTTGACATATAATTTCTGCTGTAGTTTATTTGATCATACATGAGTTCATGTGAATCTGGAGTTTAAGTCATCGCAAGGTCAGAGCCAATATTACTTTGTGTTTGAATGCAAACATTTTGTTTGTTTCAGTTTCATAAAACTTAATCCATACTTGGGTTTCATTTTTATGTAGACTATTGTGTATAAGTTCCATAAGGGGTATGTGAATCAAATATGGACTTTGCCCCTCTAGTTATGCCTACAACTTGAAATTCAACAAGCTAAGTGCTAATCAAGTTGCAAGGAGTAGAATTATTGCTGATATCATCGTCATAATTACTAATTAATCCAGTATTGGAGACACATGTTTTGGCACACACACTTGCCTACCATTGCTGCTAGTCAAAGGATTTCATAGGATTGGTTGTGGGGCATGTACGGCAGTTTAGAGTTTTAAAAACTGGTGTGGGTAAGTGGGGCAGAAATTTATTGACGTCGTGTAACGTCACTTCTTCAATCATGACTGATTAATGATTTTAAAGATAGAACTTTACACAAGACAATTCATTCACATCCATGGGCCACCATTACTCTAATCTAATTTAGTATGCATATTCAATATGCTTAGTGTAGAGTGATAATTTAAATGTTTGTATGTCTTGTTTTGCGTACTTGTTTATTGTAGGGCTAATTTTTTTCTGTTACAACTTACTTACAAAAAAAATGTAATTCTATTATAGTCAAATTTTAAATTTCATTTCGTTGTCTTTTTGCCCCCAGATTTTTACACCCCAAAGGGCGGATGGAAAGATGAGATACCAAGCTGGAGAAGAATTCAGCATTATGGAACGTCTTCAGGGAAATGACAAAGTTGGTGTATTCAAATGTCAAGACAAAGGCACGAAGAAAATATTTATTTTGAAGAAGGTATAGTGCAGCTTTATAAAGATTTGTTCCTTCTTTTATTTAAGTTCACACTTAAGAGTTATATGGCATTTGACTTCTTTTCCTTGATATAAGTATTAATTATGCCAGTTACATAAAAACACCAAGCAAGACTAGCTAGGTCCCTTCACTCCTCCCCCCTCTTCCCTTTCTTCTCCCCCATCACCACCTACCACGCAGGACTGGGCTCAGTTGTTTGGGCATTAGATGATGTGCATACAGCAGCAGATTGGCACCTTGGGCAGCTAGATGGTAAAGTGCTATTTAGAAAAAATACACTTTTTTAAACAAAAATAAATATATTGCAGTAACATACTGCCTACCGTTACGGATTTTTCCGTATTTTTACGGATTTGAGACCTAGAATACAAAAATACTCCAAGGCCTTAAAAAATACGAATTTTGGGGCTTTTTTTTTTTTTTTTTTAAGAGTTTTTTTTTTTTTTTTTTGGGTGTAATAAGACGTTTGTTTTGGGTTTTAAGACATTTCACACGGCGCCATACTGCGGAACCATACTGCGCGCCATACTTAAGTCAGAAACAATTGAAACTTTTCATTAGGGCCGGGTAGCTCAGTTGGTAAGAGCATCTTGCTAGTAACTGCTGAAAGGTCGCTGGTTCGAATCCCGGATAGGTCAACGTGTGATCATATTATTTTCCCCTTTACCAACAACTGGCCCGCTGGTGTCAGTATAAATCGGTCCAGTAGTCACCTATATGCGAAAGTGTCGTGTGACTATAATCTACAAAACAAACTTTTAATTGTCAGAGATTACTACATTAAGTTCAACCATGTCTGCCACGGGTGCCAAGAAAAGAAAAATAATAAGAGCCCATGAAACTGATGATGAATTGGATGAAGCATCAAAGTCGGTTTCAAAGGAGAAAAAGCCTAAACAACAGCAGACATTCTTGTTTTCGTACACTGATGAGTGGCAGTTTCTTGTGCAATCTAAGAAGGGGCCGACATTCGTCCACTGCTTGGCGTGTGTCAGAGATTTTAGTTGTGATCACGGTGGACTGTGTATTGGATTGTGAGAGGCATGTTGCCGGACAAAATCACAAAACAGCCGAACGTCAGTGGAAGAATCTGCCAAAGACACGAAACATTACAGCGTTATTCAAAAAGCAGATCTATATAGATCAGCTCAGAGGATAGCAAAAAAGAATTCACTCGGCAAGTCACAGATGTTGAAGTATGCATGGTGCAGTTTATTGCTGAATGCAACCTTCCAATTGCCACAGCAGACAGAATGACAGCCATGTTTCAGAGAATGTTTCCTGATTCTAAAAAGTAAAATCGCTAAAGCCAGTAAAGGTCAGCCATTTCACTTTTTGTTAAAAATAGATGTGTTATCGGTACCTTAACATTAGTATTGGTATATGTTTAGAACAAGGAAAATATTAAATTTGTTATTTAAAATTACACAAACTGTTGGTTCTTAGTTTATTTTAATATGGCCATGGTAGACAATTTACTAAGCAGAACGTTCAGTTACTATAATCCTCAAGTCCAAACCTGCTGCCACAAGGTGAGTGTACACCAGCAAAGAACTAGACAGACCCAAGAGCTGTTATAGCTTGCAGCTGAAAGAAAACAGTGATGAGTGACAGTTTGCGTATAATTTTTCCCAGTCAGTTACTGTAAATAATTTATTTTGTAGCAAAGAACCAGACAGGCTCAAGAGCTGCTATAGCCAGCAGCTGAAGGAAAACAATGTTGACATTTTTGCACATCATATAAATTACTTAGTCCTTCACTATAGATAAATTATTTTGTTGTTTCCAATTCCAATTTACGTTTTTATCAACTGAATTTTTGCTCTCTAGCAATGACAGTTTTGCGCTTGTTCGGTAGTCAATAAATAAATAAATCGGGGAACAGTGCATTTAAGGAATCAGTTTGAGGTGTTTTTTTAATGCAGTGATTACTTCTTCTTTATCTTCACTTAGTTACATTTACAATTGTTAAATTCCTACTTGCGAATGCGTCGATTCGCCGAGAGTGAAAATACGAATTTTGGTCCCAAAATACCACATTTTGCCAGTCAGAATACTGAAACTGAAAATCTGAGGTAGGCAGGTCTGTATTATGTACATTATAATATATATAATCAGTGGTGTTCCTAGGATTAGAGGGCAATAGGACAAAATGTCCTAAATCATAAAACTAATCGGACATCATGTCCTGACTACATAAAAGCAATAGGACATTCAGATTGTGAAGTGAACCGATTAATGGTGCTTCTTTAGAAGACAGTGACTGAGAATAAATATGAATAAAATAAAACAAAAACGAGCTCAAAACAGACTGCCCTTTAGCTACACAAAGCTTTTCTTCGGCGGCATTTTGAGCGTAGTAAGATCGTTGCAGAGGAAGTATGGTGTCGGTTATTTCCCTTTCAAAAGTGTCGAGAGTTGCGGCCCTTTTGTTGTTCGACGGAATGTACTAAAGAGAGATAATAGTCTAGCATTGTCCACTATTCAAACTCGTTTTAATGGCTTTGACACTCCAGTTTGTACAGATGTTTCTTGCAGTGATCGCTCTAGTCATAATACTATCGGACAATGACCGCTAATTTCGCAATAGAATCGGACATTTGACGGGACACAGGTGTTTGCATTCGGTCATTTTCCAAACGAATCGGACCATGACCGATGTCCGAGGCCTCGGGACATCACTGATATAATATATATGTATATCTATCTATCTATCTATCTATCTATCTATCTATCTATCTATCTATCTATCTATCTATCTATCTATCTATCTATCTATCTATCTATCTATATATATATATATATATATATATATATATATATATATATATATATATATATATATATATATATATGTATATATAAAGTGTGTGTGTATGAGGGTTTTGTCTATAATAATCAAACATGCGTACAGCAAACACGCTTTCTGTTTTCTTTGTGAAGGGGGAAAAAATGTCCTGCCAGGGATGTTATTTTTTATTACTCAGAACGTTATAGATACAACGAATATGGTTACGACATAGCTTCGTTACATCATATGTATTTTATTATCCCATACACCAAATTTGGACGGTTATGGAACTTTTGAAAGATAATGGAAAATGACATGAAAAATGGCATTTCTTGTTCATCATGCAGAAATCTCAAAGTCATTCAGGTGTCTAGAATGAAGCTTTATGCACATAAAAATTGTGACAAAGAAGTCAGCTCACTCTGAAAGAAAACATTACAATAATATCTTATGTGGAATAATATCTTATGTGGAACCTCTGTAACAAAACATTTTCTCGCCGATCTTGTACCCACTATCACTACTATTGTAAATTGTTCCCTTTTAACAGGCATAGTTGCAAAGCAATGGGCATTATCCCTAAATAAACCGAAAGTAGGTCAATGAGAGTTGCTTCCCATGAAGTGCGGTACACAATACATGTTGACAGCTATTTAGGAAGTACTCCTAAATAAACCGAAAGTAGGTCAATGAGAGTTGCTTCCCATGAAGTGCGGTACAAAATACATGTTGACAGCTATTTAGGAAGTACTCCTATTCAAAGAAGCCGTTGTAACTCCTTTACTGAAAAAGACTGGACTTAATTAAAATGTTTTGAAAAACTACAGGCCTGTATCCGATTTGTCTTTTATTTCATAGATACTTGAGAGAGTTGTCTTAATCTTCGCACAACTTCAGGAACATTTGTCTGCCTATGGACTGATGGAGATTAACCAGTCTGCCTACAGAAAAGGTCACTGTGTGGAGACAGCTGTGCTGAGTGTCTTGAATGACCTGCTGGTAAATTCTGACAAGCGACTTGTTTCTCTTGTTGGGCTCCTCGGCCTCAGCGTGGCTTTTGACACGATTGACCATTTGATACTTTTTAAAAGACTAGAAGTTACTTATGGCCTTTGGGGAGTGGTTCTTGGGTGGTTTTCGTCATATGTTAGTGAGCGCTTTCAGTCTGTTGTTGTTGATGGGATTTCATCTGCGCCTAGCCCTCTTGTGTTCGGAGTCCCTCAGGGATTAGTGTTGGACCCAGTTTTGTTTACTTTATATTCACAGTCGCTATCTGATGTTATTTTAGAACATGGTTGTGATTTCCACAAATCTGCTGATGACACAGAGTTGTCTAAAAGTGCACCGCCTGATGAATTTTGTATTGTTCAGTCTGAAATTCAAAGCTTGGATGAACAGTAATAAGCTCAGCACGAACAAAACAGAGACTGTGGCAGTCGGTACTTCCTTGCGCCTCAGACTGGTAGAGGGTGACTCCCTGGACATTGATGGTAGCGCCATTCAGCTCCAAAGCTCGGTGAAATATCTTGGAGTCAAAATTGACCAAACTTTGTTGATGGAAATTCAGATTAGAAACATTTGTAGTGGTGCTTTCCTTGAATTGAGTCGTATTGCTTTTCATTCGGCCTTTTTTTATCCGAGACTGCGTGCGTGAAATTGGTTAACGCTTTCATCACATTACGTCTGGATTTCTGCAATTCGGAAGTTTGGCAATTCTTGGTCTACCAGCAGAACAGATCAATCGTCTCCAATGCTTACAAAACAGCACAGCCCAGCTCGTTTTGAAAAGAGAAAGAGAGACCATATCACGTCGTTGCTTCAGAAACTTAACTGGCTGCCTGTAAAATTCTGCCTCCAGTATAAGATCTTTGTTTTTGCCTTCCGTTTCTTTGAAGGAACTCTCCCAGCCTATATTTCCAACTCACTTGTAGTCTACTGGACAGCCCGCATTCTCCGATCTTCTGCAGAAAAGCTGTTGAAAGTTCGCCGTCGAAACCTAAAAAATGTTGGCAAACGCGGTTTCAGTTTCATTGCTCCATCTCTCTGGAACGCACTTCCTGCGGGTCTGAGGAACTTGGAGGATATTTATACATTTAAAGCCCAACTGAAAACATATACCCTTTTTCGTTTAGCTTATGATGAACTTACTCGCATTCACCCTCCCCACCCCATTCCTCTTTCATCTTATAGGGAGTCTTTTGTGTAATATAACAATATTTGTGATTTGTTGTTGGTAGATGTACCTCCATATATACATGTAATCCTTTTGTAAATTGTGAGTGAATGTGTGTGTATGCGCAATGAGTGTGAGTTTTGCGCTATGTAAATGTTATTCATTATAATTATTATTATTACATCTTCATAAGAAAAAGGCTTACATAGCCAACAAATTTTATATATCATTTTCAACCTTGAGTATCTTATTAAAATGTAGTTAAAAAAAACATGTGAAAAGCACTTTCACAGTGGAGTTTCATGGAAATATATTTCTTTTTCCAATATGAAGATTGTCTTTCTGTGCAAACTTTATTTGGTGGGGTTATATCAGACAGTGGGTCCCGACAGGAAGTCCTCACCAGGATCACACAAACAACTGCTGCCCTGGAAAGGTGGAAGCCCATTTGGAAAGACAGGACATCAGTCTACATTCCAAGGTAAGACTGCTGCGCTCCCTTGTCATCTCCATCTTCCTATACGCTTGTGAAACACGGACCCGCACAGCAGATCTACGACGAAGAATACAAAGCATTGAGATGAGGTGCTACAGAAGACTTCTGGGCATTTCCTATACCCAGCACATCACCAATGATGAAGTCCGACAGACCATCACAGGGGTCCATTGGACAACATGATGACCTGCTCACAGTGGTGAAGAAACGGAAAATCCGATGGTATGGCCACGTCACCAGATCATCCTGCAAGGCACTTTGCAAGGAGGTAGAAGAAGAGGGAGACCAAAAAAGAGGTGGGAGGACAACATGCGGGAATGGACTGGTTTGACACTGAGCGAAGCCATCAGGGTTGTTGATGACAGAGAACGATGGAGTACGCTGATTAAACAATCATCTGTGGTGCCCCTACGACCTCCGAGTTACGGGATAGGATAGGATAGGATAGGAATAAAGGAAGAGCAAGAGACAGAATTGTGAGGTCATGCATACCTTTGCTTAAGCATTACCACATGAGTTTGGAGAGGCGTGTGTGTGTGGGTGTGTGTGTGTGTGTGAGCGCTTTCACGGATTAAAACTTTAATGTTTCTTCTGTGCAGATTGATGGTTTGGTTGTTTGAGTTTAAAAAAGAAATGCAGGTTTTCGAAATTTTCAATTTTTAAGTTCGTTTAAGTATAACCTATAAACTACAGAAGACTTCTTGGCATTTCCTATATTGAGCACATCACCAGCGACGAAGTCCGACCATCACACAAGCCATTGGACAACACGATGACATGCTCACAGTAGTGAAGAAAGGGAAACTCTGATGGGATGGCCACGTCACCAGAGAATCAGGCCTTGCAAAGACCATCTGCAAGACACTGTGCAAGGAGGGAGAAGAAAAGGGAGACAGAATAAGAGGTGGGAAGACAACATTCGAGAATGGACTGGCTTGACACTGAGGGAAGCCATGAGGGTTGCTGAGGACAGAGAAAGATGGAGTACCCTTGTTAAACGACCATCTGTCGTGCCTCAACATCTTTCGAGTTATGGGATAGGATAGGATAGGATGAGATGTATAACTTGATATGTGAGATGGAATATTCAACAATTTCTTTCTTTCTGTCTGTCTCTGTCTGTCTGTCTGTCTCTCTCTCTCTCTTTCTCTTTCTCTCTCTCTCTCTCTCTCTCTCTCTTTCTCTCTCTCTCTCTCTCTCTCTCTCTCTCTCTCTCTCTCTCTCTCTCTCTCTCTCTCTCTTATATTTATACACAAATAACCTATCATTTATTGGAGCTGCTGTATGGAACTCTCCCTCTTGAGTGTAAACATTGCGACACACTATATTTTCTTTCAAATATATAATATGTAGGAATCTGCGAAAATTAATTATAAAGGTGATGTGTGATAACATAATCTTTCACGTAATTCTTTTTATTATTAATTAATTAATTTATTATTAATTAATTATTATTATTAGAGTGAGGGATGTGTTGTGGCTGTCTAATATTATTTAAAGATAATGACGAAGATGATGGTATGGCTGTGTACGTATGCATGTGTGAGTTATATGATTTCCAAGGTAATGTTAAAGGTTCTTTATTATGTTCATTTGTTAATGGAAAGATTGGAAGATCAGACTTATTAATTGGTCTAAAATCTTTTTCCATAATAAAAAAGTTTTTAAAAAAAACACCAAAAGTTTTAGTTTCTTTTTCACACACACACACAAAGTTCAACAATCTCTCTCTCTCTCTCTCTCTCTCTCTCTCTCTCTCTCTCTCTCTCACACACACACACACACACACACACACACAGTTCAACAATCTGTCTCTCTCTCTCACAAACACACACATACAAAGTTCAATAATTTCTCTCTTTCTCCCCCTTGTGTCTAATATACAACCCAAAAAACCTCAAACTGCATTCTTGTCATGATTATTGCAGTTCAGTTCAGTTCAAAGGGACTATGTTAAACCTTGCGGCTTTCTTTTGTCCCTGTTTCTCTATAACATTAAATTGTCCAGTTAGTTTTAGTTCTCCAACGAAGATACAAAGCATGGAGATGAGGTGCTACAGAAGACTTCTGGCATTTCCTATACCCAGCACATCACCAACGACGAAGTCCGACAGACCATCACACAAGCCATTGGACAACACGATGACCTGCTCACAGTCGTGAAAAGACGGAAACTCCGATGGTATGGCCACGTCACCAGATCATCAGGTCTTGCAAAGACCATCCTACAAGGCACAGTGCAAGGAGGTAGAAGAAGAGGGAGACCGAAAAAGAGGTGGGAGGACAACATTCGAGAATGGACTGGTTTGACACTGAGCGAAACAATCAGGGTTGCTGAGGAAAGGGAAATATGGAGTACACTGGTTAAACAATTATCTGTGGTGCCCCTACGACCTCCGAGTTACAGGATAGGCTAGGCTAGGATAGTTTTGCAGTTGTCAGGAAATTAAAATTACCATAAGTCGTCAGACTCACTTCCCCCTAGGGTTTTGTTGACCTTACTGGTGGTACTGGAGATTTGGGGACCCTACTTGAGGTAGGGTGACGCCAAAGTATTTGACTTATGTTTCTTCTTGAAGCTTGTGGCCATGTAGGTAATAGCTGTGCTTCATTGTCTTATGGCGCCTGGTCATATGGACTATGGAGCACTTCTAGGGGTGAAAGGACATCATCCATCTGTCCTCACACTCAGCCAACTTGTTGAGATCTTCTTGAAGGGTCTGTTGGTCTTGGTGGCAGGCAGTGTCATCAGCAGTCTAGTAGTGGATGATAGTCTGTTTGGTAAGTCGTTTTAGGTATAACAGGAATAGGCTTGGCCCAGGGACGGAACCCTGAGGGACTCAAGACTCCAGACTCCATTGCTGTGAACTTGGATCTTGCGCCGGTCACCACTACACACAGTTTCCTGTCAGAGTGCTGCCAATCCACTTGTTACATTTCTGCAGATGCCAGGATAGTTGAGCTTGTTGAGGAGAAGCCTGTGGCTCACCTTATAGAGGGCTTTGGAGAAGAATATTATTATATATGTATTTTTTTAAATATTATTCTTTATATTGACTCGCATGCATAGCAAATCTATGTACTCACTCCAAAAAAGAAAAATTCCAGATTTTTGAAAATCTCTGCGAGATGAGACGTAAATAGTCCAAAAATGATATTGAACAAAAAATGTCTGCCCTTCCGTCTGCCGTCCCCCATCTGTCTGGGCAAAAACTTTAAAGTGGCTGAGTACTCATAGCCTATTTGAACTATCACAACCAAACTTCATAAGATGGTGTATACCCATAAGACCTTGAAATTGATCAGTAAATGAATGACTTCATTCCAAAGTCAAGGTCACAGGATCATCAAATTGTTAGTCATAAAAGGACAATTTTTTACACAATTTTATTGTTCTAGGTTATTAATATTGAACTTACGATTCTTTGGTGCATGATAGATATCAATGAGACACACATACAATGCAAATTTGGTCAACCTTACTCCAAGGTCAAAGTCACTGGAGCTGTCCAAAGTCAGTTTGTATAGGTATTTGAAGTGCTAGTGGCCTTGACCCTAAACTATGAGAGATATAATGTCCCAACATGTTGTATTTAGAGATGATAAATAGATCTTTCATATATGTTCTGTTTTTGCATTGATCTTGAAGGTCAAGATCATTTTAGGCTTTGCAAAAACATACAAAAAAATAGATCATCGTACATTGTTTATTTAATCCATAGTATGCAACAACATTGGGGTATTTGATCAGACTTGCATGAGGGATCATGTCAGGGTCAAGGTCACTGAAGGTCAAAGTCATCCCAAGGTCACTTTTTTTTTTGTGGCATAATACAACTTTTGCTGTACTTTATTTCATAGAACATGAGTGCGTATAGAGCCAAAAGTCAGTCATCTCAAGGTCAAGAGCATAAAAAGTTCAAAGTCGGTATTACTTTGCCTTTTAAGGCCACCATTTCTTTCTTTTTTTTTCAGGGCACTCATTTTTATGTTAAATATTGCGAGTTCCATAAGGTGCATATGAGTCATATGGGCTTTGCCCTGCTAGTTATTAATATTATAGATTAGTCACTTCCTGTATTCTGTCTAGATTAGATTATTGTAACTTGCTTTTTGCTGGATGTTCTGATGCTACCCTTCAACCACTGCAAAAAGTTCAAAATTCTGCTGCTAGACCTCTTTTTAGATCTAATCGCCGTCAACCTTGCACTCCTCTTTTGAATAAACTCCACTGGCTTTCTGTTTCAGATAGGATAAGTTATAAAATTTCATCTGTCTGCTTCATTATAATCACTGGATGATGGTATCTCTCTACACGCCTTTCCGATTTCTGCGTTCTTCAGGTGACTCTAGGCTTCTTCGTCAGGGTCGCTTTAAACTCAAGTCTCATGGTTTTCGATCTTTTTCTGTCTGTGGACTTCAGCTCAGGAACTCATTTCCTTTTTACATCAGGCATTGTTCGTCTCTCACATCTTTCAAGTCCAGCCTCAAAGCTTACCTCTTTCAGCAGTACTACCAGTAGTCAGCACTAGTAGATAGTTTTAGCGTAAATGTGTGTGTCTGTGTGCATTATTTTGTTTGTTTTGTTTGTGTGTGTCTCCTTCTCATACCCACTCATCTAGTGAGCCTAGATCCGAAGAGTAAGCACCTTATAATTATTAATAATAATAATTATTATTATTTTTATTATTATTTAATATAAATTGCAGCTTTTTTTTTGCATTGCTGTTTGCCATCTTATTAGCATTTGCTATATTTTTCTAATTTTAATTTGTTTTAATCTTGATAGTGTGGTTAGCCTGCCTGTCTGTGATGGCTAGAGAGTGAAATTGTACGCACCAGGATGATCTTTGGTCTCTCAGGTGTTATTTCCTGATTCTGCCTTTTTTATGTTTGTGTGTATTTTGTCTTATGAATATTTGTTATATATTTTTAAAGCTTTTTTGTAATCTGGGGGTTTACAAAGTCAGCCTCTCAGCATTACTTAGCTTTATTTATCTTGGGATGTGGTAGGGTGGTCATAATATATATCGTAAATTTGTATTTGTATGTGTGTTTTGGGTTGATTGTTTACATTTTTCTGATCTTATGGGTGATGGATCCGTTTTGTGTTACTGGTCCTGATTTGGCTCAAAAGTGTCTGCTGGACCTAAACAACCACCTTGTAATGTAACCTTTATTATTTTTAAAAACTGTTTTTAGAAGGTTAACAGTTTATGATATTTATTATGGACAGATTAAAAACGACAGAAGGAGGCTGCCGGGACTAGAACTCCTGGTAGAACACAGCGAAAAGCAGACATTTTTACCCAGACTGTATGGGATATACAAGGAGAAGAATATGGACACAATCCACATTTTCCTAGAGTGCATCTCGGGTATACCTTTCACTCCACATTGCGGTTTTTGCTTATTTTAACACTTACCATGGTGTCATTACTTAACATATATTAAAGAGAGGAAAGGTTTGGTTCCCTGGTCATGACCTTGAAAAACTATGTTCAGAATCCTTTTCTCTGACTAGGGCAGCTTGATTTGGGTTATAGTCCAATGGAAATAATTGCAATAAAGAAAACCAAGTGCACATAAATTGTACAATGTATCGCATCATAGGATAAATAAGGGTAAAAATGGCATTTTAATTTTATGAATTATTTTATGTAAATATTCATACGTATTTTTGTGTAATTTATTTATATAAAAGTTTTCTTGTAACATTTTTGGCCACAAGGGCCAGAAAGAGAGAACAACTTTATAAGGGCTATACCTATTTCATGGAAGTTTTTCAAATTTTTCAAAACATTCTGTAATGCTTATTGTAATGTAATTGAAGCTTAATAGGACTGCAAAAAGGATCCACAGCTTTTGCTTGTTGAAGGTAAACGATATTTATATCAAATTATGAAGCTTATATTGCTAAAGGCCCTTTTTTTTCAAGAAGCAATGATAGCAGTAGACAACAGTTAGTGGTCCTCATGATTATTTTCTTTGACTAGAAACTTTGATTTTAGAACAAAAGAACAGTGTACCTTACTATGTCACTGTTTTTCTAGCTTTCAAAAAAACATGTGTACTTGAAGATCAGTCTGACGAAGGATGTGTTTCTGTAATTCTATTTGAATAAACGTCTCCCTAAAACTGAATGGCTGTATTGCTGCTGAATATTGTTTGTCATGATCACCCTTAAAAGCCCCACAAAAATTGACAACATCAGTTGAGATGAGGAAGACAAAATCAAAGTAAGATCCAGTGTTGACCTGTGCAAAAACAATAATAGATTCATATTTAGATTTTTCTATTTAAAGTCTTTTCATTGATAAAAAGAAATAATATTAGACTTTCACAAACTTACATATGCATAAACATACATATAACATGCATAAACAAACACTTATTTACAAATATTTATGTACTTAATTTAAAAAAAAAAAACTTTTTAAAAACAATAATTGAAGAAGAAATTGATTTTATGGTTTCTTATGAAAAAATTACATAAAGGAAGGTGTAGCACTGCTGGACTAGTTAGAAGCCTAAATTCAGTAGTGACCAGCATGAGAAATTTCTGCTATAGTCTGCTGACCGAAAGTCTGACAAATCTTCAGTGGCATAGTGTCTTTTTAGTTGAAACAATGTGTCCAATCACTTCAGATCTGTTTTCCATTAATATTATCAAAGGGCTGTTGAGACTTCTGGTCAACAGATGACTTGGCTGGGTCCCTAACCCAGTGAATAAGTTAAAATTCTAGTTTTTAGCAACCATACAAGAGCACACTTATCTTTAATATAAGTTTACTATGGAATAACAGATGCCTGACTATATCTTTATTTGCCTGTTTGTATATTTGCTACTGCTTTCACTACCACTATTACATGGAAGAAGAAATAAAATCCTACATTTTTATTCAGTTATGACTGTTCAGTCCAAAAACAGAATTATAGATTAAAAAAATAACCAAAACTCGAGCATTGGAAAACGAAATAAAGCTTGCATGATATAATGTGTGTGTGTGTGTTATTCTTTCAGGAGGAACGCTGGAGGTCTGTGATTGGGACAT
Source organism: Oncomelania hupensis (assembly GCA_036898135.1). Lineage (NCBI taxonomy): Eukaryota > Metazoa > Mollusca > Gastropoda > Littorinimorpha > Pomatiopsidae > Oncomelania > Oncomelania hupensis. The sequence goes on from CM072516.1 coordinate 12,911,298, forward strand.
AAGCCAGATATTAATATTTGCCCAGAAGATGCCAGAATGTTTGCAGTTCTTGCATGAGAATGGCTTGGTCCATGGAGATATGAAAGTGTAAGCTTTTCGGTGCTGTATTATTTTTTTTGGCGATTTATTACGCAACAGAAAAATAAAATTAACTTTTGTTTGAACTGTCAAGCAAGTCCATTTTCAAATGTTGTCCTACCACCTCTTTTTCTGTCTCCCTCTTCTTCTGCCTCCTTGCACCATGCCTTGCAAGATGGTCTTTGCAAGGCCTGATGCTCTGGCGACGTGGCCATACCATCGGAGTTTCCCTTTCTTCACCACTGTGTGCATGTCATCGTGTTGTCCAATGGCTTGTGTGATGGTCGGTCAGACTTCGTCATTGGTCATTTGCTGAGTATAGGAAATGCCCAGAAGTCTTCTGTAGCACCTCATCTCCATGCTTTGTATTCTTTGTTGTAGATCTGCTGTGAGGGTCCATGTTTCGCAAGCGTATAGGAAGATGGAGATGAGAAGGGAGCGCAGCAGCCTTAATTACCTTGGAATGTAGACTGATGGTCCGGTCTTTCCAAATGGGCTTCAACCTTGTCAGGGCAGCAGTTGTTTGTACGATCCTGGAGAGGACTTCCTGTTGGGATGCATTGACTGATACAATAACTCCTAAATATTTGAAGCTATGCACTGTGTTGAGGGATTGACCTTGGACTTTTATATCCGCGTTGATACCGTTGGTGTTGTTGGTCTTCATTTTGGTCTTCTCTGTATATTTCCATTCCATAGACTCTGGAGGTGGTGTCAAGCCTCTGTACCGGCTGTTCAAGTTCTTGTTCCTCTCCAGCCAATCCATCAATGTCATCCACAAAACGAAGGTTTGGAGATTGTTCTACCCTATTAACTGACTGTGCCTTGGTGATCTGCAAGGGCATCTAACATGATGCTCTCTAGGGAGATGTTGAAGAGTGTTGGAGAGAGTAGGCATCCTTGAGGCACACCGATTGTTGTTCTGAACCATTTTCCGAAGGCGCTTTTGTGGAGGACTGCACTGGTAGCCTTGTCATACAGGCTTTTGATGACTTCAATAATTTTAGGGCTGATGTACACTCTCATGGTTGCCCACAGAGCTGCATGCCAGACTCGGTCAAACGCTTTTTTGATGTCTACAAACACATGATATAGATGTTGTTGGTGCTGTAGGTATTTCTCGCAGATTATTCTGAGGTTGAAAATCTGTTCAGTGGTATTTCGTCCTGCCCTGAATCTTGCTTGTTCTTCAGGTACGATTTGTTCAGCTTGGGGTTTCAACCTGTTGAGTATTATTTTCAGGAGGACCTTGCTGGGATGGCTGATGCAGAGGTGCCAACCAGTACGGCGAAGTGAATTAAATACGGAAATACGGTAGCTTTTATAAGAATACGGAGGAGAAGTTGCCGATCGTTAATCTTTGCCGGCGGTGCTTCTGTACCGGTTTCTGATCTCAGAATAGTACTCATGCACTCACTGAACGTCGCTGTGTGCCTGCGGTATTTTCTGACACGCTTTTCGATTCATGACTGTACCAGTACTCCTTGGACTGTACCCTAATCAATCACGTGATGTAAGCCGAATCAAGCACGCGCGACCCGAATCAAACATGTGATCCATTTGTCCAATGAAAACACTCGTTCTTAGCCTTTCGGGGTGAAGACTATAATGGAGGGAACTTTTACAGATCTATTTTTAGACTGACGTCAACTGGGGTTAGGGTAGGGTTGGGTTAGGGTTACCCTACCCAACCCTACCCTACCCTACCCTACCCGTACCCAACCTGTACCCTACCCCTAGTCTAAAAATAGACCTGTACGAGTTCCCTCCATAATCTTCACCGCCTTTCAGAGCATTTCAAAATTGCGAAAATGGCAGGACATGGTAGTACCCATAAAAAGAAAAGCTGCTAAGTCTGATGACGAAGCCGATTCCTCATCAAAGAAAACAAAGCCTGCACCTAAACGTCTGCAAGATTTTCTGCATTAATACACAGAAGCATATCCATGTATCATTGCGTCGAAACTGTCAACAAAGTACACACGCTGTACTGTCTGTGGCTTAGATTTTTTTATAAGTCATGGTGGCTTTGACGATGTTGCCAGGCATGTTGCATCTGCTAGACACAAAGCTTACTTACTGTCCAAGATCATATGAGGATTCTCCTGATCCCTGTGTCCAACTGTTCATGTGAAAGGGTCTTTTCTCTGGTTAGAAAAAATAAAACTGACTTTAGAGGGACTATGGGAAGTAAGACACTGAATGCAATGCTGCAGTTGAAATCAAGAAATTCAAATACTGACTGCTACAAAACAAAACTCTCCAACACTTCTGAAAAAGGCAACTGCTAAGTCCTTGAAACAATAGAACTGTTTTGTTGCTGACTTTGCTTTTATTGAAAAGACTATCAGTATCATTCATTTTAAGTTAAACAAGTGTAGTGTTCAACAAGCTGATTTTCATGGTGATTTTAGAGGACTGAAAATAGCGTGCTATTTCAGAGGTAAGCCTGTCGTTATAGGCTGGGTTTTGCGAGACAAAAAATACTGACAAGTGTTAAAAAATACTGACAAACGGGTCTGGAAAAACTGACAAGAAGATTAAGAGGTTGGCACCTCTGCTGATGAGGCTGATGGTGCGGTAATTTTCACACTCCTGAAGGTAACCCTTTTTGGGACGAGTGATGACAAGTGACTGGATCCATGGTGTAGGCCACTCTGTCAGATCTTGTTACAGATAATAGTGAGGGCATCAGTCATCTCTTTTCCTCCTGCTTGAAGCAATTCTGTGGGTATGTTGTCCACTCCCGCTGACTTTCCCTTCTTCAGCGATTGCACTGCTGCCTCAACTTCTTCTTGGAGAGAAGGGGGGGGGGGGGGGGTTCTTCTGCTTCTTGGTCCTGGAGACATGCTAGAACTGATGGTCTCCGTTTGGTGTGTGGTTGTAAAGATCAGAGCAATACTCTGTCCATCTATCCAAGAATTTTTGTTCTTCTGTAAAGCACATTGCCATTGCATATTGCGATTGGCATATGCTATACCATTGGGTACTGCTAATGTATTCTGGTAAAATGGTTGATGTTTGCAACGGACTGTGCCTCATAGAACAGGTTGCTACAATAATTTCATTTCCAACAACAAAAAAATGCTGTTTGTTAACTTTTCAGGATCTTTCGTATGTGTGTGGTTTATATTTTGTTTTGTATGACTCATTGTGCATGTCCGGCTGGGCAGTTCATATGCGACCAATTGACCGGAGTTTTAAGTTGTTCTCTTCAAACTATGTTCTAAGTTTCAAAACAAGCATAGATTGCCATTTTCACATCTAAAATGGTTGAGTACGGTCCCTTTCATAGAGTCATACAATGATTTAATACATATACTAACAATGTTGATGTTGTGGGAAAGTCCGTTTTCATGAAACTATGGTCTGTGTGGTTGACCCAGTTTATTATTTCATAATATACATCTTTTGTGTTTTACGATAAATAATTACTTTATATGTCTGTTTTCTGTTGTAGGCCAAATATTGTGATGAGAGACAAGGATGACCCAACATCAGTTGTTCTTATTGATTTTGAATCAGCCAAGAGCTCTACTATTCTCTACCCCTTTGGTGAGCCACATTTTTGTTGGTTGGGAATCAAAACGAGCCAAATGTTGGTCGGTTTGTACATCTGTCAGTCGTTTTGTTACATGCCATACCTGAAGAAGAATCACTGAACAGATATTGTTCAAAGTTAGTATGAACATTGCCAGGCCTGCTTCCCGTGTCATTGTATTTGTTTAACATCAAAGATCAAGGTCTTTGGGAATAAATCATTTTAAAGCACGTTTTGCTTTAAATTTATACAAAAAACAACAAAAACAATAAACAAAAGCTGAATCGATTTTTGATGATTTTTGGTATTCAAGTACTTCAACTGACGGTCTAGTCATTCAGTGGCAGTCCATTGTCAATCTGTCATTTACTTTTCTTTTCACAATGCACATGTTTTGTATTAATTCATATATATTTATATGTCTGAACCGATTTTGATTGTTGATGATGTTCAAGTGCATAGAGCTGTTGGATATATATATATATATATATATATATATATATCAAATTGCCTGTAATAAATAAATAAATTAATTAATTATGATGATGATGTCCACTTGTATGACACTAACACTCCATGTTATAGCATGTTCATGGCATGCATGTTGAGCAGCAAGATAATGAAGACAGCAAAATATTTGCAGATTATATTCAAAATGCAGATACTTCAACTGCTAATTATCCATTTGAATAATTTATATTTGCACTTTCTTAATTTAAGGTCGCTGAGATATATAATTTTCTAAACACATTTTGCATGTTGTCTCAAAATTGGCTGAACAGACTTGGAGTTGGGTTTTTTCACCTTGCAGATAGTCCAAATAGTGGGCCCATCATTCAGTTATGATTGAGACTCTCATGATAGTTCCGAATATTTTCTGTTGCAAAGCATGCAGTAATAGCGCGTATTTACCTTAGATTTCATTCTGTGCTGTTGCTAGAAAAAGCTTTGTATAATGTTTATAATTTTCGTCAGTCTATATTGTTGTAGTATCTTTGAGAATTTTCTGGAATTGTTTATTATCGATCGAAGTTTCCAGATCTATCTGGTGATAGCTTGTAAACTGAGGGATGTTCTTTGACCTAAGACAGTGCATAGTTCTGGTGATGAGTTTTATTTTGATTGGGTGTTATTGCGTCATTCTGGAATGTTCGAAGCTTCTCTAGATTGTTGAGAAACTATATAAGTAATGCACTGTTTGCTTGCAAGCAGTGAACCAAGGTGGCGACATGATGATTTGTCCTTAAGGCTTACGCAGTTGGACGTTAAGCTTCGTTTTCCATGCGAGCAATGCTTTTTGTAGTGATTTTTGGAAAGCGATCTTGCATACAGTGGTTGGTGTTTGCTGAATAAAGTTGGAAAACTTTATTTGATGACTCCTGCCTTGCTGCTGAGTGAACACGGCTGCGTGGATAAACAAATTCCAGTTACACATATCATAATTCAAGCTTTGGAGCTGAATTGACTATTGAACATTGTGTAGCACATTCCGTATTTGCTATTTGCTTTTTTAGGATAAATTCAAGGTACAACAGCTCGTCAACTATGGTGGGAAAATAGTTCGAGAAAAATAAGCTCAAAAACCTTCTTTTTTTCAGGTTACACAGTTTCATATCTGCCTCCTTGGCATGAAGACATGCTAAAAGTCACAAAACTTCTATCTGAAAAACCACATAAGTTCAACAAAGAAGAGCTGGAGCCGGAAAAAGCCAGAATGTGGGCCATGTGGAGGGCAGCTGACTTGTGGGCATTTGCCTGCATTGTGATCTATCTGATTCAACCTGTTTCTGGAGACATCAGAGAGGTCAGAAAGAAAAAAGCAATCTATTATGAACGCAGAAGAAAAATTCAGAGAGATTGCACAAATGGGTGCAAAGATGAAAATCTTTGTAAATCTTGCGAAAAGCAGTTATTGGATCATGTAAGTATAATTATACACATCTTTTACGCATTGTACCTCCTTTAAGGGCATGGGTCTTCATTACTGGGGGGGGAGGGGTCATGCTTAGTACGAAATATAGAAATGCCCTTGACAAATTCTATGGGGTCACTAAAAAATTTAGGTGGTCACATTATCAGTAACGCATAACTATGTAACATCTTTTAAAATAAAAAAAAATTCTTAGAACTAATAGAGACTGTCTGCTGCTTATTTCAAAGTTGATTGTGCATTTTAATGCAAAACACTGTCGGAAAGTTTAATTCATTCATCTGCACATCACAGCAGAGGTTATCACATCAAGGCACACTGGTCTCAAAAACAGGGCATCACATTTGATTCCTGTGCATCATATATGACCATCGTATATGATGCTTGGCAGTGCAGCTGATTAGGCTGCTTGTTTTCTATGTAAAAGGTTGTTGGTTTGAACTTCGCAGGGAGCAAACTTATGTGAATTAGGTATGAGATATTTAAGGTCACAGAGGGTTTTGTCAGGGTACTCCAGTTTCCTCTCTGCCTTCACTAATGGTATTAGATAGTCAGTCTTTAAAAAATATAATAATAATAATTGCCCTCTCCCCTGCCCATCCCCTCACTCCCCCCTCCCTCTCCTCCCAAAAAGGGAAAAAAAGAAGCATGTCTGTGCATATTTGATTATCATTATGTAGAAAAATATTAGGAACTATATAGTACTTTGTCATTCTTCTAGAGTTGAAAAGAAAGCAGCTTTATCTTCTAATTTACAGGTAAAGAAGGAAGGTGACAAAATTCTATGTGAACATTTCCCAGACATTAAAAACCGTCTCATAGATGACAACCTGAGGCCTATCATAGCAATGCTGGAACACATCACTCTTACGAAAGACTTCCGTGGAATTTCCTTCGAAAAAGTGTTTCAATTAATTCAAGGTTTGTTATCATTCATATTTGGCTTCATATTTTTCTGATAGTTTCTTTTAGGTCATCTTTTCATTGCAGTGTCATTGTCATGTAGAAGTGGACAGGTATATATAAACTACCAAACTGGCAAGTAACTGATTTATTTATTCATTTATTTGTTGTTTTTCTTGTTATTATTATTGGACACAGAAGACCTTGTTTTGCAGACATCAACAGAGAAACATTACATAGTGTTCTTTTATGTAAATAAATCATGTTCATTTTTCATTTCTTATGAGCCTTTTTCTCTGCTTACTTAACCAGTTTTCATGAGGCCAAAAGCCAGCAATGTTTCTTGCAACATGCAAGAGTTGATTATAATGTAAAATATCAAATGTTGGTTGTAAGACTATCTGTTGTTTATTAGGATAGTAATTGTTTTGTCTTTGTTTTTAGGATGTGAGTCAACCCAAGAAATTCACCCTCGTTTAGAGATACAGAGAACTTGATCAACGATTGCTGAGCAATTTCCTGCAGAACAGGAATCCATTTCAATTTTACTGCAACATGACAAGCTCTCTGGAGCATAATACAAGTTGTACCTTATTTGTTTAATTTTGCCTGTTGCTGTGTTGGGTTTTGGAGTAAACATTGAAACATATGTTGTTTAAATGTTAATATTATCATTGCAAGTTATTGTACCCACTTACTTCGAAGCATGATCATTGAAGTTTCATGTTAATGCCCAGTAATGGCGATAGGGCAGATAAGAATAACCATGCCAGGGAATATGGGTGATATAATTGTGCCATAGATACAGACGGCCATTTTGCTGTGTTCTCAGTTTGTCAGTGTATCAAATATTTTGTTTTAATAATGTGATACAGTGGAACCTCCGGTATACGTCTCTCTGGTTATATAACTCCCTCCGTTATGTGACCTGAAAACTTCTGACGGATTCACTTCCAATAATAAATGACCTCTGGTATGCGACAACCTCGTTTATGCGACCAGCAACCGTGTCTTAAGCCTTGTATACGACAGTCTTAGGCAATTTAAAAGAGATATCAGTTAATTTACTGTCTGTACCTTTCGTTTTTTCTCCTCTCATGTTAGTGTACGCCTGTTGTTGTTTGCTATTTCCGGTTCGCAAGTAAGGGACATTACTCGCCAACACTCACTTGTCAAAATGGCGTCGCGCAAGAGGAAAGTTTTGAGTTTGGCAGAGAGAAAGTTTTTCCATGTTCAAAATGTCTGAAGACACGACTGTTTTCTATTTTTGAAGTTGTGACTAAAAGACAAAGCTAAAAATGAAACATGTTTTACAGTTTTCTTTGTCAGAGAATACATGCTGGTAATTGTGAAAATTACGACTACATACCCCTCCAAGCCTGACCCTCTCCCCCTCCCTCCACCCCTTGTTTCCGGTATAAGACCATTTCTATTATAAGACCGTTTTTCTCAGATTTTGGACGGTCATATACTGGAGGTTCCACTGTATTACAATTTTTTAAAAGTGTACAACTGTGGGATGATGTGAAATATTAAAAAGATGTACATTAAAAAAAATGTCAAAAGTCCCTGTAGAACTTTTTAAAAAAATCATCCAGTGTTTAGTATTTGTTATTCAGTATTTATGTTGATGTTTTATTAAATAATGGCAGCTTCCTTTATAACAGATTAGTACAAATTAAGGGCATGCTGAAAGTTGCGGTAAAAATTGTAGTTGCAAATTGCCAGTTGTTATTTCCTGTCTGTTTTGACATACAAAAATCTGTTAGTTGCTCAGACCCACCCTCTATTGAGCATGCTGACATTGTTATATGTAATATGAATTATGTATTCATATGTGTTGGTGGTAAAATACACAAAGCTGTTATTTGCTAAGACCCACCCTCTATTCAGCATGCTGACATTGTTATATGTAATATGAATTATGTATTCATGTGTGCCTTGGGCAGTGTTAGTGGTAAAATACACAAATCTGTTAAGGTGCGGTCTGACCGGAAGTGAAACAGAAGCAAAACGGCCACTAAAACACGAAACATTGTAGTTTTGACTATGTTTATCGTGTGACTAGACCTAAAGCATAACAGCAGCAAATCGCCGAAGTGAAGCAAAGCCGATGCTTTCAGTTTAGAGTGTGCTCTAAAATTTTGGGTTGTTTCGCTGAAGCATTTGAATGCAAGCCAATCAAAAGAGCCGACGTACGAAAACGAGGTTGTTATCATTTCAGCGATCATGGCGGCATCAAAAGCTACTGGGCCATTAGCAAATCTGAAACAAGGCGATACGTTTATTCTCCTCGTTCTAATTCAAAGCCACGAGGCATTATGGAATGTTAGAAGTCAAAATTACAGAAACCAAACCCTGAAAAAGGCCTCGTGGACTTCTGTGAGGGTCAATCTGACGGAAAAAGAGGTAACTGATTTACGACTTATTGCGCATTGCTTCCACGCAGACTGCTTATGCAAAACTTCTCATCGTGTGACCGCTTCACAAAGCAAAGCATTATAAACGTACTTGCTTCTAGCAGCAGATGCTTTGCTTTGTTTACCGCTTTGCTTCTGTTTCACTTCACGTCAGACCGCACCTTTAGACGTTGGTAAGACCCACCCTCTATTGAGCATGCTGACATTGTTATATGTAATATGAATTATGTATTCATGTGTGCCTTGGGCAGTGTTGGTGGTAAAATACACAAATCTGTTAGTTGCTCAGACCCATTCTCTATTCACCATGCTGACATTGTTATATCTAATATGTTAAATGTAATATGAATTATGTATTCATTTGTGCCTTGGTCAGTGTTGGTGGTAAAATACACAAATCTGTTAGTTGCTAAGACCCACCCTATATTCAGCATGCTGACATTGTTATATGTAATATGAATTATGTATTCATTTGTGCCTTGGGCAGTGTTGGTGGTAAAATACACAAATCTGTTAGTTGCTAAGACCCACCCTCTATTCAGCATGCTGACATTGTTATATGTAATATCAATTATGTATTCATATGTGCCTTGGGCAGTGTTGGTGGTAAAATACACAAATCTGTTAGTTGCTCAGACCTATTCTCTATTCACCATGCTGACATTGTTATATGTAATATGAATTATGTATTCATGTGTGCCTTGGGCAGTGTTGGTGGTAAAATACACAAATCTGTTAGTTGCTAAGACCCACCCTCTATTCAGCATGCTGACATTGTTATAATTATGTAATATGAATTATGTATTCATTTGCGTCTTGGGCAGTGTTGGTGGTAAAATACACAAATCTGTTAGTTGCTAAGACCCACCCTCTATTCAGCATGCTGACATTGTTATATGTAATATGAATTATGTATTCATGTGTGCCTTGGGCAGTGTTGGTGGTAAAATACACAAATCTGTTAGTTGCTAAGACCCACCCTCTATTCAGCATGCTGACATTGTTATATGTAATATGAGATGTATCCATTTGTGCCTTGGGCAGTGTTGGTGGTAAAATAACACATATCTGTTAGTTGCCCTGTCCCACCCTCTCTTCACCCCCATAATTTTCAGTGTGTATATCACCGTTGCTCATAGTTGCTTTTTTTATGTTTTTATTTTTTTTATTTTTTTGGTATCTGGAAATAGTCTGAACTAGTTGGGAATCAGACTGCGCCAAATGTCGGTCAGTCGGTCGATCCGTTTGGATACCATATCTCAAGAACCACTTAACAGACTTTTGGCCATAGGAACATTAGCTAGGTTTGTGGCCTCCCTCCCGTAGCATCACATTTGCTCTAACGCAAAGGTCAAGGTTGTTGCTTAACACATTTTGCTCAATATCTCTAAAACGTCTGAAAGGATTTTGTTGAATTTTGGTATAAAGGTGCTTCAAATTATGGGTCAACCTTCAGTAGCAGTCCACTCGTCGGTCAGTTGGTTGTCTGTCCCTCCAAATTTTACTTTTTTGTTCAAAACACGTTTTTTCTTTTTTGCAAAAATAACTGAAAAAAAAATTATGGTTTTTTACTTGGAGGATACTTTAATTACTGCTAAGCATGTTACATTATTTGAATTTATACTTTCTCAAAGGTCAAGGTCATTGTGCTTCACCATTATCTACAAATGTTTTGCACTGTATCTAAACACTAGCTGAGCCAATTTATTTATTTTATATATATATATATATATTTTTTTTTTGCTTGCCGATAGTTGAGATAGTGTCCAATCATTTCGTGTTTTCCTTTTGATAACAACACCTCCAACAAAATTAACACTTGTGAAAATGCTTATTTTTTTTGCCTACATGTGTGATTGTCTTCAAACACATTTGAATGGATTGTCATCTTGTTTTTGTCATTTTAGTGTGCTGCTGCTTTAGAGAGAGAGAGAGAGAGATTATATAGATATTAGATAAAGATAAATAGAGATATATAGATATATATACTGACGTACCTGACTTGGTGACATTCAAATCGCAATTGAAAACGTATCTGTTCAAGCTTGCATTCAAATAATTATTATTATTATTGTTGTTTTTATTTTATTGTAATATTATGTCATATGTGTTGTAATGACAGGATGTACAATGGATGAATGCGAGTGGGTGCACAATGAGTCACAATGTGAGATTTGCGCTATATGAGTACCATTCATTATTATTATTATTATTATTATTATTATTATATAGAGAGATAGATGGTACGTAGATAGATAGATATAGTTAGATAGATAAATAGATAGATAGATAGATAAATATGTATATATAGGCCTGCATATTTTTACAAAGTTGCATGCAGGCTGTGAATAAACTTCTTCAGGTTGAGTTTTTCTAATAGATTATTAAGTTTTTATTTTACACGTTTTATTTATTACAGCTCGATCTACTGATGTATTATTGTATACAGCATGCTGACATTGTTTTATATAATATGAATTTCTACATGTGTGCTATATGTAGTTTTTCAACAACGGTGCATGGAGCAATTGTGATGGTGTTGATAATAACAAAGTTTTTAATGAGGCAGGTGTCCATTTACAGGTAACAGTTATTGCTCAAAAAGGCTGCTTTAAGGCCATCAGATCCTGTTTGAAAGCTTGTAAGCAAACTGGGGCACTGTGGCTTAATGGTGAAAGCGATGGCAATGCTATTGAAGCATTCCATGATGTGCGATAACATTGTACACAGTGGTTTGACATTTCAATGTTGGCAGTCTGAAGTGACGAAAAATAACATTAACATGTTACACAGTCATGAGCATCTATAACTCTTTTGGATGAGATTGTATACTGAGATAAAGCCTGTGCATGCACGCATTCAGTCACCCTGACTTTAAAGATCCTGATACTTATGTCTTAGACTGGGGAGTGCCGGCTACATTAATATATCCAGCATGCCTTAGCCAAAGGGTCCCCAGCTTTCTCCTCCAACCCTGGTCGCCCAGGATTGTGCTCAATTGTCTGGAGCTTAAGGCAACAAGTGGGTCCCTAGGTTGGCTTGATTTGGAGCCTGTATTGGCCAGCGCCTGGAGCTGAAACAGCGCGATGTAAGAACAATCAATAAAATACACACCATATGTACAGACAGACCCAGCGTGCCAGTGTTGTTATAGTCTTGTTAGCTTTGTTGGACGTCTTCTGCCATGTGTTGCACACACACACACACACACACACACACACACACACAAGGTTTGTTGGGGATGCTGTTATGGCCTATATAGACCACGTTGAAAACAAGCACAAACACACAGCAAAGTGCACTAGACTGAAGTTCGACCTGGACAAACTGCGCAATCTTGACCCGGAGGTTGCAGAAATATTTCAAGCCACAATTGGAGGGAAATTTGCACCACTGCTCATTTTGGGAGCTGGTGAAGTAGATGTCAACACCATGACCACCACCTTCAACTCAGCTGTGACAGATGCCGCCACGGAGATCCTTGGAAAGCACCGGCCAAAGAAGAAGCTGTGGATCACACCTGAACTTCTGGACCTGTGTGATAAATGTAGAGAGAAGAAAAAGAACACCTCACAGGGAGCTGATGCCTACCGAAAAATCAACAGTGACATCCGAAAAGGCATGCGCACAGCAGAGGAGAACTGCAAAGAAGATCAATACCAGGAAATAGAGAACAGTCTGAACAAAAACAACAGCAAGAAGACCTACCAGACTGTGAAGCCGCTGACAAGTGTTAAACAGCCCAAGGTCTCCACGATCCAAAGCAAATCTGGCATAGGCCTTACAGAAGAACTAGAAGTCTTGGACAGATGGACAGAGTACTGCTCTGACCTTTACCACCACACACCAAACAGAGACCCATCAGTTCAAGCATGTCCTGAGAACAGAGAAGAAGAAATCCTCCCAATTCTCCGAGAAGAAGTTGAGGCAGCAATGCAATCGCTGAAGAAGGGGAAGTCAGCGGGAGTGGACAACATACCCATACATTATCTGTGGTGCCCATACGACCTCCGAGTTACGGGATTGGATAGGATAGGAATAATCTGCGAGAAATACCTACAGCACCAACAACATCTATATCATGTGTTTGTACACTTCAAGAAAGCGTTTGACCGAGTCTGGCATGCAGCTCTGTGGGCAGCCATGAGGGTGTACATCAGCCCTAAAATTATTCAAGTTATCAAAAGCCTAGCTGTATGACAAGGCTACCAGTGCAGTCCTCCACAACAGCGCCATCGGAAACTGGTTCAGAACAACAATCAGTGTGCGTCAAGGATGCCTACTCTCTTCAACACTCTTTAACATCTTCATGGAGCGCATCATGTCAGATGCCCTTGCATATCACGAAGGCACAGTCAGCATATGGGGTAGAGCAATTTCCAACCTCCGTTTTGTGGATGACATTGATGGATTGTCTGGAGAGGAACAAGAACTTGAACAGCTGGTACAGAGGCTTGACACCACCTCCAGAGCCTCTGGAATGGAAATAAGTGCAGAGAAAACCAAAATGATAACCAACAATACCAATGGCATCAACACGGAACACGGACACCAAAGTCCAAGGCCGGTCCCTCAACACAATGCAAAGCTTCAAATATTTCAGAGCCATTGTATAAGGCAATGGGTCCCAACAGGAAATCCTCTCCAGAACTGCTGCCCTGACAAGGTTGAAGCCCATTTGGAAAGACAGGTTCATCAGTCTACATTCCAAGGTATTGCTGCTGCGCTCCCTTGTCATCTCCATCTTCCTATACGCTTGTGAAACGTGGACCCTCACAGCAGATCTACAACGAAGAATACAAAACCATGGAGATGAGATGCTACAGAAGACTTCTGGGCATTTCCTATACCCAACACATCACCAACAACGAAATCCGACAGCCCATCACACAAGCCATTGGACAACACGATGACATGCTCACAGTGGTGAAGAAACTGAAACTCTGATGGTATGGCCACATCACCAGAGCATCAGGTCTTGCAAAGACCATCCTGCAAGGCATGGTGTAAGTAGGCAGGAGAAGAGGGAGACAGAAAAAGAGGTGGGAGGACAACATTGGAGAATGGACTGGCTTGACACATTACATTACATTATTATTGCTTTAGGTCCAGCGGACTCTTCCGAGCCAAATCAGGACCGGACAACCCCTGATCTGCATAAAAGATCTGTTGAAACAACCATAGTGGTAAAACTGAAAGCTCTCCACAAGCCAGTCACTTTACAATAAAGACATCCCACGCAGGGGACATTGAGGCTGTATCGAACCCCCGTTTACAAAAACAAAATAGAATACAAACATCATTAAAAGTTGTCAAAAAAAACACATACATATAAAATGCCTACACTGCTAAATAATAACATCATAGGAAGCCCTAGTGACCACCTAGCAGAAAGCGTCCAATATTCCCAAGCTGATCCAACAGACCTCATACACAAATAAGGAGTCTTGTCCTGGAAGAGTTTTCATGAAAAAAGGTAGGTCACTGATCTAGCGAAGAAGAAGATAGTATAGCAGATTGATAGGACAGAGCAGGAATGAGAAAGAGCAAATGAGAAAGACAGCGACAGTGGGAATTTAAAGCACTAAATTTCCAGAAAGTGGGGATACTATTTATACTGAAACCCCCGGCACCCCAACGGTGGTGGCTTACCCCTTGGGGTCATGAGCAATCTTGCCACTGTAGATTGTTCTAACCTATAAAGGGAAAAGTGAAAGCCCCAGTTGAAAACCTGTCTTGCCTTTGTAGGCATGACTGACTCACTGCGGCAACAGTTCCCCCCCCCCCTTTCCCCTCCCCTCCCCTCCCCCCCCCCCCCCCCCCCCGTTGGAGTGCCGGGGGGTTTCAGTATAAATAGTATCCCCACTTTCTGGAAATTTAGTGCTTTAAATTCCCACTGTCGCTGTCTTCCTCATTTGCTCTTTCCCATTCCTGATCTGTCCTATCACTCTGCTATACTATCTTCTTCTTTGCTAGATCAATGACCTACCTTTTTTCTTGAAAACTCTTCCTGGACAAGACTCCTTGTTTGTGTATGAGGTCTGTTGGATCAGCTTGGGAGTGTTGGACGCTTTCTGCCGGGTGGGCACTAGGGCTTCCTATGATTGTATTATTTAGCACTATAGGCATTTTATATGTATGTGTTTTGTTGATGATTTATAATGTTTGTATTCTATTTTGTTTTTGTAACCGGGGGTTCGAGTAGTTGGGGTAAAGCCTCAGCCGTCCCCTGCGTGGGATGTCTTTATTGTAAAGTGACTGGCCGGTGGAGGGCATTCAATTTTCCCACTAGGGTTGTTTCGGCAGATCTTTTATGCGGATTGGGGGTTGTCCGGTCCTGATTTGGCTCGGAAGAGTCCGCTGGACCTAAAGCAACAATCGATTAAAAAGGTGGTGGCTTGACACTGAAAGGATTGCTGAGGACAGAGAAAGATGAAGTATGCAGTTTACACGATCATCTGTGGTGCCTCAACCACCTTCGAGTTATGGGATAGGATAGGACAAACACTTTTGAGACTAACCTGGCATCTGCCAGTTTCATATAAATATTAAAAGGGGGAAGGGGAAAAAAGCAACAACAACAAAAGAAAATAGCTGGTTTTATGTGTTTAAACATATTTTGTTGGTGTTTATTTCACCTATTTATTTACTTCTATCTTCTCTGTTTAGTTCTCTTCCTCTCTCTCTCTCACTCTCTCTTATAAAATAAAAATACTCTTTTTTTTTTTTTTTTAACATTTAGTTTTAGATGTATTATTTTGTATTACTAGTATGTGGTAAGGAGTGTGATGGATCTAGATTCCCCCCTTGGCAATTGTACCTATAGGCAGGTATGTCACAGGAGTCATGAATGACTATAAAGATGGATACAAACTTAAATGGGGTGGTAAGAAATTACAAATGGCTGAAATTGACTTGCTTTCAGAGTATTACACAAGTTTATTGTGAGCCCTTAACAGAAGAATAAATGTTACATTTGATACAAAAGATTTAAGCAGGTAATTAATAGTTATATGAGCAAATAATTAAAACTAATTATACATTTATTATTTCTTATTATAATTCATATGTAAGGAAATAACCAAATGATCTGTTTATAGTCTAATACAAGTTATTGTAGTTCCATAATTAATTAGTATAACTCTTAAAGAACTAGTTTGGTTTTTTTGTCGGTACTCTCCCTTGTATTAGCAGGGTGAATGCCCCTTGTTATCACGGGAGGTATGTCCTTTTGGTTTGGGCACAGGCTGGGGTTTGGGTTCCTTTTAGTCACAGGGAAATTATGATTATTCAATATGATGGTGATGATCATTATTGTCAAGGTGGCGACGTGGTGATTCTTCCTTGACGCTTACGAAATAGGACGTTAAACTTCGTTTTCCTCATTAGACGATTAGTTGTAGATTTATAACAGACATTTTTTTAGATAGTGATACCCCTGATTTATACTAGTGACGTGTGTGTGTATGTTCAATCTTATAATAGAGCATGAAGAATGTCTTTGTTGTTGAGCACGCATTCAGTCATTCATGATTCAAATTCTTATAACGATGCAGATCATCAATCAACACAACAGCTAATATAAGATGGGATCAACTGCCATCAAGTCTTCCCTGTAAAGCCACAACACAAGTCCAAAAATGACACTTTCGAGAAAACTGAATTTTTCTGTTTTACATCATGAAAGTGCGATATTGTGCTGGGGTTGCCAGCACTAGAGAGCAGCAGTTTGTTGAATGTATTAGGGATGCGTATTTGTTTCAAATGGTGAGTAAACCAACACGGAGGAGAGAAGGGCAGTAGACCTGGTTTTAGTAAATGATGCAGAAGTTATTTCCGATATTGAACATTTATGTCCACTGGGAAAAAGTGACCATGATGTGCTTGTATTTGATTTAAATGTTTTTGAAATAGTACAGAAAAGGAAAAATAATGAACATTTTAATTATAAGAAAGGAAACTATAATGATTTAAGGCAAACTTTAAGAACAGTTGATTGGAATAAAATAAAAGAACAAAATGTGGAAGAAAGTTGGTTATATATAAAAAATAACATTTTATTAGCAATGGAAAAACATGTACCAAGGTCAAGAGGAAAGTCAAAGTCTACTTTAGTGCCTGCATGGTTTAAGAAATCGTGTTTAAAAAAGGTAAAGAAAAAGCATACTTTATACAAAAAATATTTAGAAACTCAAGATGGTGTCGATTATCAACGGTATATAAAAGCAAGAAATGAATGCACAAGAGAGGTGAAAAAGGCAAAAATGAATCATGAATTTAAAATTGCTAGTACATGTAAAGAAAACCCAAAGGTTTTTTGGAAATACATTCAATCCAAGACGAAAGTGTCTTCTGGCATCAGCTCTTTGAGGAAAGAGGATGGAGGTATGGCAGTCAGTGAGGAGGAAAAGGCAAATATTTTAAATGACTTTTTTTCCAGTGTTTTTACAAAAGAAGATTTAAAAAACATACCTAAATTAGATCCTGGATCTAGATCAGATGGTGTAAGTCTAACTGAGATCCTTATAACACCTAAAGCTGTGCAGGAAAAACTAGCTAAACTAGACCCATGTAAAGCATTTGGCCCTGATGGTATCCCGCCCAGAGTGTTAAAAGAGGCAAGTGATGAGTTGTCAGTTCCTTTGTGCCTACTTTTTAATAAATCCTTAGATGAAGGCACTGTTCCGGCAGACTGGAAAAAAGCCAATGTCACTGCTCTTTTTAAAAAGGGCAGTCGGGTAGAAGCGGGTAACTATAGGCCTGTGAGTCTCACATGCATCATTTGCAAAGTCCTGGAGTCTTTTGTGCGAGATGCGGTGGTGGACCATATGAATCTATGCTCACTGTATACAGATTGTCAGCATGGTTTCAGGAATGGTAGGTCATGTGTGACTCAGCTATTAGAAGTCATGGAAGATTTTACGGGAATGTTAGATGATCGTGAGGGGTTTGATGTACTGTATCTGGATTTTAAAAAGGCATTTGACTCTGTCCCACATGCTAGACTTTTAACAAAAATCGAATCATATGGTATCACTGGAAAGGTGTGCCAATGGATTGGGAACTTTTTGTCTGAGAGAAACCAGAGGGTGAGAGTTGGTGATAGTTTCTCTTCAGAAGCTCCTGTGTTAAGTGGTATACCTCAAGGTAGCATTTTGGGTCCTGTTTTATTCACTATTTTCATAAATGATTTACCAGATGAGGTGTCCAGCAGTTGTAAAATTTTTGCTGATGACACAAAACTATATAACTTGTCCAGTGAGAGTCTTAAGCTACAGTCCGATATAAATAATCTTGGTAAATGGTCTGATAAGTGGCAACTTCATTTTAATACATCCAAATGCAAGGTACTAAAATTTGGTAAGAAAATTTCTTGCCATGAATATTATATGACCGCTGATGGACAGAGAGTGTCAATTGACAGCTGTACCGAAGAGAAGGATCTGGGGGTCACTTTTGATAAAGAGTTAAAATTTGATAAACATATTAATAATGCAATTGCAAAGGCAAATAAAATGCTGGGGATTATCCGAAGATCTTTCACCTGCCTTGATAAAGATACATTAACATGTCTGTATAAGACTCTTGTCCGACCTCATGTGGAATATGCAAATGCTGTTTGGTCACCGCTACTGAAAAGACAATCGTCAGTGATTGAAAAAGTGCAGCGAAGAGCAACAAAATTGGTAAAATCCTTGAAAAATCTACCTTACAAAAAAAGACTAAAGAAACTAGGCCTTCCGAGTTTGAAATTTAGAAGAGTTAGAGGTGATCTTATACAAACATACAAAATATTAAATAACATCGACAAAGTCAATGCTAATACATTCTTTAAGTTTTATGATGGAGGCAAAACTAGAAACTCAGAAGACAAAATTTTTATTCAGCACTGTCGTACTAACAAACGAAAGCACTGTTTTAGCCATAGAATTGCACCACTGTGGAACAAACTACCATTACATGTTAAAAAAGCTAACAACTTAAATACTTTTAAAAACCTTCTGGAAAAGGTAAGTTTCATTGTGGAATCCAAATTTGATTTCGATGAATGATTTTCATTAAATTCTAATTCTCTGAACAATTGCAAAAATAACCGGAAAATTTAAAGTTGTATAAAAACAGGGACACAAAAAAGCTGCGAAGCTTAACATAGTCCCTTGAACTGAACTGAACTGAACTGAACTTTATTTATTTAATCGTTCTTGTATCGTTGGATAGGTCAGCAACCGTGAAATTCTATCAACCCTATTATCAGCCACTAGATCATGCTGTTTCGACAAAACCGAGAAGAGAAAACCATTAATTTAATGTGTTCTGGCTGCACAATTCTTTCAGTGATGTCACCTATCTATCCTATTCTATCCTGTAACTCGAAGGTCGTTGGGGCACCACAGATGATCTTTTAACCAGCGTACTCTCATCTTTCTCTGTCCTCAGCAACCCTCATGGCTTCGCTCAGTGTCAAGCCAGTCCATTCTCGAATGTTGTCCTCCCGCTTATTTTTCTGTCTCCCTATTCTCCTGCCTCCTTGCTCTGTGCCTTGCTGGATGGTCTTTGCAAGGCCTGATGCTCTTGTGACGTGGTCATACCATCGGAGTTTCTTCACCACTGTGAGCGTGTCATCGTGTTGTCCAATGGCTTGTGTGATGGTCTGCAGGATTTTGTTGTTGGTGACATGCTGGGTATAGGAAATGCCCAGAAGTCTTCTGTAGAACCTCATCTCCATGCTTTGTATTCTTCGTTGCAGACCTGCTGTAAGGGTCCATTTTTCGCAAGCGTATAGGAAGATGGAGATGACAAGTGTGCGCAGCAGCCTTACCTTGGAATGTAGACTGATGGTCCTGTCTTTCCAAATGGGCTTTAACCTTGTCAAGGCAGCAGTTGTTTGTGCGATCCTGGAGAGGACTTCCTGTTGGGACCCATTGTCTGATACAGTGGCTCCTAAATATTTGAAGCTATGCACTGTGTTGAGGGATTGGATTTGGACTTTGATGTCCATGTTGATGCCATTGGTGTTGTTGGTCATCATTTTGGTCTTCTTTGCGCTTATTTCCATTCCATAGTCTCTGGAGGTGGTTTGAAGCCTCTGTACCAGCTGTTTGAGCTATTGTTCCTCTCCAGCCAATCCATCAATGTCATCCACAAAACGGAGGTTGGTGATTGCTCTACCCCCTATGCTGACTGAGCCTTCGTGATCTGCAAGGGCATCTGACATGATGCGCTCTAGGAAGATGTTAAGAGTGTTTGAGAGAGCAGTCATCCTTGACGATTATTTCTAGCATAACTTTTCCGATTTATTCCTTAATGTTCCACCATGATTCTGATTCTGATTACTTCTGAAATTTGTTCATGAAGAATCAAGAAGCGTGACAATAATAATAATGCATAAAGCTTAGATCTAAGAGCGTAGAAAAAGAAAAACCCTAAAGTGTTCTCAAGGAGGAGTTGGTGGAGGATGAGTGTGATCGATTGTACCAAAGGCAGCCAAGAGGTCAAGAAAGCTTTAAAGGGAAAGTTTCACAGATTCATTGCCAGCAAGATGCCATTGATAAATAAAATAATTATGGACAAGAGTCAGTGGAATGATTAGAATGTTAAGCTGACTTGAATTGGCAAAAGGGTAATGGAAGTGAGATGTTCATTCAACTGTTTCAAATATATATTTTCATAGGAGTTTTCAATTGAATAATTGAATGGCCGCTAGTCACAATGCTTGAGGTGGCCATGACTGTTCCCTTTCTTCCAAAAGTACTGTGAAAGAGATGTTCTGATGGCAAAAATGATGCACACAAACGTAATCGTACATTCTATTTGCTGATGTAATTCCTTCTTTATGACACTGCATCTATGATTATGGAGTGGATAAATATGTCATTACGCTTCCTGACGTATCATAACGCAGTAATGACATCAGCAAATAGAATGTATGATTAAGTTTTTTTGAAAGTCAGAAGTTGTGTGAGATACTGTATTTTGGCTACTTTTTTTTTGTCTATCAACTACTGCTTTTAGCTTCTTTTTCTAGAGTAGTCCAAATATAAATATTATGTAATATTTCATAGTAACAATGTCATATAATTGTGTTCTATGGTGAACCATTACACAGGAAAGCAAAAAATGCAAAAATATAAACATGTGAAAGTTTAGAGTTACTGTGTTCTGGCTTCATGGGGCAGAAGTGTTATCGAAGCTCACCCCGAACACATTGTAAAATAGACTAGATGTAAATATCTGTTTAGGCTAGCAAAGAAGAATTTCCTTCAGCGGTCCAGGCTTTATCACAAGATCAGTGGAACATCAATGTTAAAAATTGTATTACACATATTACAATCATGAATAGCCTAGTCAAAAGACCATTCTGGAAGAAATCATCAAACACAAGATGAGAAAAGAATCATATAGCCTACAAGCTCTACAAGTGCCTATTATAATCATTCACTGAACCTGCTATGCTAATTACTATACCATATATACTAATTTTGGTCCATTGGCATTCATTATCATTTTGATATGTAAAATCTGTAGTATACTTTGTTGTTGTTGTGGTAAAAGTAATGGCATCTTGTAGGAAAAGTTTAATGACTGAGCACTGTATTTCCCAGTATAACTATGAAAAAGAAAAAGGAATGCAAGTTGAAACCGCATTGGGAACACCAAGAGTTACTATCTACAATACTAGTATTCTTTTTTTTGTGTAAATACTTTACACTATAATAGAAATTCACACTATCTGCAAAGGCAATAAATAAGTGATGCCATTCACAGTGGTGAACAAACGGAAACTC
The DNA here is from genome assembly GCA_036898135.1 of Oncomelania hupensis. Taxonomy (NCBI): domain Eukaryota; kingdom Metazoa; phylum Mollusca; class Gastropoda; order Littorinimorpha; family Pomatiopsidae; genus Oncomelania; species Oncomelania hupensis. The sequence goes on from CM072516.1 coordinate 12,932,955, forward strand.
CGATGGTATGGCCACCTCACCCGAGCATCAGACCCTGCAAAAACTGTCCTGCAAGGCATGGTGCAAGGAGGCAGAAAAATAGGTGGGAGGACAACATTCGAGAATGGACTGGTTTAACACTGAACGAAGCCACAAGGGTTGCTGAGAACAGAGAAAGATTGAGTACGATCATCTGTGGAGCCCCAACAACCTTTGAGTTGCGGGATAGGATAGGAATAGGATAGGAAGTGATGCGAATATTTCGTTATATTGATTAGTGTGTGTATATATATGTTTTCGTTGTATGTAGTCTGTAGTACCAATGTTTCTGTTGCTCCAGATATATATATATTTTTGTATTTGTTCAGTTTCATATCCTGCTTGTGTGACTGTGTGTGTGAGTGCTTTGAGCAGACTTTTTAGTTTGGAATTGCGCTTTATAAAATAAATTATTATTCATTAGTTATGATTTTCACGTCTTTGTGCAGACAAAGATGTGTCCATCTTGACTGAACTTGGTCACAGCTACAGTGTTTATACGGAATTGTGACATATAAATGATATATTCATATTGCCACAACTAACAAATTGCCATGGCATCAGGGGAAGGCAGTCTGCATTATGTGGAGCTGTGTCAGAATCCCATTCGCTTTGAACCAGTGAGCAAAGCCAACAATGTTTTCTTCGATGATGCCAACAAACAGGTATGATTTATTTTGCCTTTAAAAGTTTAAATGCTACTGGAATATGCATTAATAATAAAGAGCAAACTTAAATGTATGAGAAATATATTTTACAGAGCGCCATAAAATATCTACGTCTTCTGCTGTTTTCTCACCATCCATTACCCACTGCTAGAAGTTGACCTTTCTGAACTACTAAATTCAAAGTCTTTATCTACACTTTTGTGTCTTTACTTTTGTTTTTTTGCCTCTCAAATTCCTAAAGGTTTAAGAATAAGTTATAAACTTTGCTTAAAATGATCATGCATAATTTGAATTAAGTAACAGATAGGAAGACTACTTAACGTTTAGGGAAAGGCTTGTATAATCGATTCCTTGAACAAACATTTGGAGCAGCAGTTAATTAAGTTAACTCGGATAGAGCTGTATCATTATCACGATTATGCAAAGGCCAAGCATAACTGTTGAACATTGTATGAATCATTGTTTCCATGTGTATTTTGTTATTGTTCCAGTTTTTGTTTTGTTTTGTGCAATTGTAGTAAAGGAGGGGTTAATATTTTTTTTTAAATCCTCTTCTTACAGGTGTTTGCAGTGAGAGGTAAAGGTGCTTTAGGGGTGATTGTGAAGGGCCCTGATGAAAAGTCTGTAGCTAATTTCAGGTATTTTACTTCTGTTTTTTTTTAACCTCGTTAATCATCTTCATCATCATCATCATCATCTCTCTCTCTCTTTCTCTCTCTCTCTCACTCCCCCACTCACTCTCTCTTTGCTTTTTTTTTTTTTTTTTTTTTTTTTTTTAAAGTATATTGTTCTGTATAAACTAACTGTAAACAAGACGTTCCATGCAAGAAATGTTTGACCCAACACACTGTATAACGCCTACAAGTGTTTGTCAGTTTTCAGAATGTTGTGAACTCGTGTCAGTAAAGCAGATGGTCAAATAATTGTTCAAAGCTACATTTCAAGCAACGATAGAGTCTGAGCACCTCACACGCACGTGTGCATTTCAAATGTTCAGTGTTTGAGAAACATCTGACAAATTTTATTTTTCAGTTTGGATAATATTTGTGAGTGAAATTCGAGTGGTCTTGTTAACGAAAGCACAGCATCCGCAAAACAGCGCCACCAAGAATGAAGGGGGGATATGATTTGTAGTGCTTGTTTATTGTATAGGTCTGGTTCTTACCCATTTAAGACATGAGCATCAAGATTTTTGAAGGCGATGGAATGCACAGGTGCACAGACAAAACCTCGAGTTTATATTCTCATCCTAGACAACAACTGCTGGCTTGACAAGGTTGAAGCACATTTGGAAAGACAGGACCATCAGTCTACACTCCAAAGTAAGGCTGCTGTGCTCCCTTGTCATCGCCATCTTCCTATACTCTTGCGAAACATGGACCCTCACAGCGGACCTACAACGAAGAATACAAAGCACGGAGATGAGGTGCTACAGAAGACTTCTGGGCATTTACTATACCCAGCACATCACCAATGACGAAGTCCGACAGACCATCACACAAGCCATTAGACAACACGATGACATGCTCACAGTGGTGAAAAAAACATAAATCCCCATGGTATGGCCGCGTCACCAGGGCATCAGGCTTTGCAAAGACCATCCTGAAAGGCACAGTGCAAGGAGGCAGAAGAAGAAGGAGACAGAAAAGGAGATGGGATTACAACATTCAAGAATGGACTGGCTTGACACTGAGCGAAGCCATGAGGGTTGCTGAGGACAGGGAAAGAGGGAGTACGCTGTTTAAGCGATCATCTTTGGTGCCCCAATGACCTTCAAGTTACGGGATAGAATAGGAAGAGTATGAAATTATCTAACAAACACACACATTTCAGTTCAGATCAGTGCCAATTTAACTACTTTCGAGTTCAATTTAACAATGATAGGAAAGAGTTTTGATGCTACAGCATTATATTTATAACAACTGGAATAAAATATTTTCTCGGTTACCAGTGAAAACGAGTGCATCGGTATAGCACATTCAACCCATACTATATTAGTGTGCTCTCTTTGTTCCAGAGGAAAAATAAAGACATTTAGACAGATTTTTTTAATATAGTTTAAACAAAAAATACTGTTAATCTGTTTACAGTATAATGACTTCATGAATTTCCAATTGTGGTGTATTTATAAGAATGTATGTAACGTTTTCATATTTCCGAACTCTTTAGAATATTCTTTTGGATTGTATTCTACTCTCAGTATAGTTGCTAAAATGTGCCTTCATAGTTACTTCATGTACAGGACAGATGACAAGGGAGAGGTGATATCTATGAAGTTTTCTCCAGATAAGAGAATCCTTGCAATTCAGAGAACAGCAAGGACTGTGGTAAGTGAACTTGCATTTATTTGTGTGTGTTATTTCTTTGTTTCGTTGTTTTTGTACTGTACCACCCAGGTATGGTAGAATAACACTTATCAGGGGCAGATCAGTGTGGTCACATTAGGGGGTCACAGAGAAGACTGCACTCATGAAAAGCACCGAAACCTATTTTGAACGTAGAACCAGTGCTAGTTGGGGAAGTGGGAGGGGGGTGGGGGTGGGTTGAAGAGGAGGGATTTACATGCCCTCTCTTCCCCAACCCTACCCTCTACGTGATTGTTGAAACAAAGCCATTGGGCCATTGCCAGTACCTTGTATGTTGGCAATATAAACAATCAGAATCGTGTTGTAAATAGCTGTTATGCAGCTGACATATTTCTAATTGTTGTTTATATTATGGAATACTTATTGCAATATTTTATTTATGTATTTTATGAATATTAAATGACGGGTCCATGAAGTATTAAATTTAATTTTTTTTTGTTGGTATCTTTGTTGCACAACTTTTAATTACCTTTATCTGAATTTGTGCGGTTTTATTATTGAGTTTCTCTTAACGTTTTATTTCATATTTTATTTTCAGGATTATGTCAACTTTGCAGAAGACTTGACGTCAGAGCAGCAGGAATACAGTCACCAGTGTAAAGTGAGTGTGCAGCAGTAATTGTTTGAAGTAAAAAAGCTTCAAGAAGAAATCTGAATATATACGTTGTTCATTCCTTTTACCACCCTCCACTCCGCCACACTCTCCCCCGCCTCCCCCGTGAGGATGCGAGGAAGGGGGTGGGGAGGAGGGGGTTCAGTATAAATAGTATCCCCACTTTTTGGAAATTTTGTGCTTTAAATTCCCACTGTCGCTGTCTTTCTCCTTTGTTCTTTCTCATTCCTGCTCTGTTCTATCAATCTACTATACTATCTTCTTCTTTGCTAGACCAGTCACCTACCTTTTTTCTTGAAAACTCTTCTGGGACAAAACTCCTCATTTGTGTGTGAGGTCTGTTGGATCAGCTTGGGAATATTGGATGCTTTCTGCCAAATGGTCCCTGGGGCTTCCTATGATGTTATTATTTGGCAATGTAGGCATTTTATATGTATGTGTTTTGTTGATATTTTATAATGATGTTTATATTCTATTTTGTTTTTGTAAACGGGGGTTCGATAAATTAGAGTATAGCCTCAGGTCCCCTGTGTGGTATGCCTTTATTGTAAAGTGACCGGCTGGTGGAGTGCCTTCAGTGTTACCACTAGGGTTGTTTCGGCAGATCTTTTATGTGGCTCAGGGGCGAGCCCTCTTTCAGCGAAGTTGTGGTCTTGATTTTATGGTTCTGATTCGGCTCTTTGCAGTCCGCTGGACCTTGTAACGTAAGCGATGAATAACTAACTAACTCTCGCCCGCCTCCTCTGTGTGTGAGTGGTTGTGTTTAAATTTGAACTGTTTTGTGTTTGCAGGTAAAGGTAGAAGCAACTGAATTGATAAGACCTAAACTGGTTTGATGGGTGTTGGAAGTAACGGTAATATTGATCAGTTTGCTTTTGCTTTCAGTGAATCGGTTGTTTTATTGGTTCGCGCTTGGAGTAGCCCATTTCAAAGCGAAGTCTGTACTCGGCAGCTTTTGTTGTTGCTTTTTTATTAGTCCTGTGTTCATGATTTGTTGTTGTTTCAGGCCAAGTCAGATCTGCTTGGATTCATATGGTCATGCAACAACGAAGTTGTCTATATCACAGCCAAAGGGCTGGAAGTTTATCAGGTAGGTGACCATGCATGATATCTTCTTTAGAGAGAGAGAGAGAGATACGTGATACAGAGAGAGAGAGAGAGAGAGAGAGAGAGAGAGAGAGAGAGAGAGAGAGAGAGAGAGAGAGAGAGAGAGAGAGAGAGAGAGAGAGAGAGAGAGAGAGAGAGAATTATTGCTAGCTTTTTTCCCCCAGTGCCTTTTTGTTATATATTTTTGATTTGTTTTGTCTTTTGTAGGTCATTCCAGAGAAGAAGATATTCAAGGCCATGAAATCCATTAGCCTTGACATCCGATGGTTTTACTGGCTGGTAGGTTATGCTTGGTTTATTGGTTATGTTGTGTTTGGTCAATCAGCAACACTAATTAGTTGGTTGGCTAATCCCTCTTATTTGTAGGTTGGTTGACCTCTCATTCATTGGTTAGATGGTTGGCTAGTGTATATAGTTTGTTGGCTGCTTTGTTTCTCAGCCAAATACTTTCTTCTCATACTTAACATGCGTACAGCTCATTCAACAATTATTGAACTACAGATTTGAAAGTTTCAAAAAACCCTGCTTAATTAATTTTAATTGATCAGTTCAGTGTTGCTTAGATTAATGTAGCATTTAGCCCTTCCCCTTTAGGACAGGTTGACCAGTTCTGTTGACATGTGGCCACATCGCCTATTAGACTGGTAAAGTTGTCCAGGAAATACCTTGGATACTGAAGATTCCTGCTGATCATAAAGTTTTTGGCTGTTCTGACCACACAAACATAAAAACAAAAATTGTAGGTTTTACATACTTTATTATAGTATGTTATTATGTAGCTTGTTGAATATTTTTGTAAATGGATACCCCAAAATCCTTTTGCAGAAGCTTCGTAACAGGCAGTAAAAACACAGGCAGACAAGAGTAACAGTTTGTAAAAAAAAAAGCGAATAATGGTATGGTTAAAATTTGAACGAAGGCATGTAGATTTATATTTGACTCGCATATATAGTAATGCAAGTCTATGTGCTCACACACACTCCCCACCCCCCACCCCTCCTCAAACTCCACCCAGTTTTGTATTAAAACACCACAGAACTTGACAAGCTAATACATTATTACATATTTAGTCCTTCATCCTATCCTATACCTATCCTATCCTATCCCGTAACCTGGAGGTCGTAGGGGCACCACAGATGATCGTTTAACCAGCATACTCCATCTTTCTCTGTCCTCAGCAGCCCTGATGGCTTCGCTCAGTGTCAAACCAGTCCATTCTCGAATGTTGTCCTCCCACCTCTTTTTCGGTCTCCCACTTCTTCTACCTCCTTGCACTGTGCCTTGCAGAATAGTCTTTGCCATGCCTGATGATCTGGTGACGTGGCCATACCATCGGAGTTTCCGTTTCTTCACCACTGTGAGCAGGTCATCGTGTTGTCCAATGGCTTGTGTGATGGTCTGTCGGACTTCGTCGTTGGTGATGTGTTGGGTATAGGAAATGCCCAGAAGTCTTCTGTAGCACCTCATCTCCATGCTTTGTATTCTTCGTTGGAGATCTGCCGTGAGGGTCCATGCTTCGCAAGCATATAGGAAGATGGAGATGACAAGGGAGCGCAACAGTCTTACTTTTTAGTCCTTCATAATACTCTATAATCTTATATTCATTTATTCCACATTTTCCTTCTGGGAATAATAATGTAGTACTATGCTTGTGAGTTGTGTTAAATTGAAAGGTTAATGTTTCATAGATGTGCTCAGCAAGCATTTTTCCATGGTTTGATACAATTAATGGTTTATGTCATTTCTTATTTCTGTTGTTTTTCTGGTACAGGCAAATTCTGGCTTCCTCTTGTTGTCCAGTGGTTCTCTGGGAAATACGCTACATCCAGTACAGTTCAAGGTAGTACATTGTTCAGTGTTACGAGCTATTCCAACTTTATTGGGTAACAGTTATCACCATACAGCAACAAGAAAAGATTACTTGATTATATCTTTTTTTCGTGGCATTTTTATGTGTTTGTGGGGTGGGGGAGATGGTAGTGGGATGGTCTGTTATTTTCTTAAAGGATGCAAGAGGCAGGGAAGGACAGATGATAGATATTGACTAGAACTTCATTGTCGAACCCAGTTAGCAACTTAGGACCCGTTAGTACTTGGATACAACTACTGGACAACCCAAAGAACAAAACCGTGCACAACCCAACTCAGTTCACTTAGCTGTGGTTGGGTGCCTGGCTTTGTTTTGAACACAGAAGGTAAGGCAACCAGGGGGAAGAGATTGGCATTGCCCTTATCAATCTAGCCCTGAGAAAATGGAGGTGCCTACCACCTCTCTCTCTCTCAATGACCGAAATGTTAACAGGGAAAGCTTTTTAAGTGTTACTTAACTCTTGTTCACCTGAGCCTGTCTTCATGGCATAGAACTGTGCCATTTAAGAAGATGTTGGATTTTTATTGGATTGGATATTGCAGCTTGTAATTATGAATGATCTTTTTCTCCGCAAACCGTACATTTGCCTTATACAGGGTTGCCAACCACTACGGAATTTCCGTAGTTTACTCCGGAAATGAATACGCGGCTACGGAGCTAGGCAAATCGAAAATTTACTACGGAAAGTCAATTTTCGACGATAGTATTACAGTTTTAACGAGTTTTATTGAGCGTCTGTGCCTCCCGTAGCACCTCAAGGTCACGGTCATTCGGTTTACGTGCACGGTGTAATTCGACCAATCACTGTGAAGTGGTTTTGCAAACGGCCAATCGGTGCACAAAACCTCGACCTTTCTGTGACAATTTCGTTTCCGGGTCACGTTCTACAGCGCGAGAAGACAAGTTTGTGTGCGGCGTATTTTGAATCCATGATGCCAAAAAGAAAGAAAACTAGCGATGAAAGTCCAGAAAAAAAAGAAGAGGACAGCAAATCAAGAGTACAGGAAAGAGTATTCTGAAAAATGTCTGTGCATCACTGCGTCATCGAGATCAAAACACAGCGTGTATTGTACAGCGTGCTTGGCAGATTTTAGCATTCAACATGGCGGCTTCCATGATGTGACGCAACACGTGAATGGCAACCGTCACAAAAGTCGTTGCCCTGATCCAAAAAAGTTAGTCCCTGTTCAGTCGGTAGTCACCTTCTTCAAGCCCAATACGGATCTCTCAATAATTTGTGCGGAAACACTCTTCACGACCTTCGTTGCAGACTGTGTATGCATGTCTTTGTTAAAAATAAAAAAAAAGCGAGGACGGGCTACTGAAAATGTAATAAAACTACTGAAATTCAGAATTTTGACTACTGAAAACTTTTTGGGGGGTTGGTAACTCTGCTTATATTGTTTTTGGTTTTATTTTTAGAATGGGGTGATGACAAGGCTACCCAAGTTTGAGGTTGATCTCCCATCTCTGCCACGACCCCATAGGTCCATGCTTCATGATCGGGATGTAGCCATGGCTGTCATGTAAGTAGTGTTCTCAAGCCTGATTACAGGTGTGCACTTAACACGAATGTAAATGCAGTCCAAGAGATAAAGAAATTGCACAAATTTCATTGTAAAGGAGCAAATGATATTTTAAAAGGAAATGCAAACGTGGTCTGCAAATGCATTGTGACATGGAAGGAAATGATTCTGTTATGTTTTTGGATAAATCCAAGCTTTAGGCTGGAAAACTCTTCTGTTTATCTTTCAGAAAAAAATTCATTTAGATGTAGAGGGAGAGAGGGAAAGAACACACTTTGTTAAGTGGAAAATATAATCTACCCAAGGACTATATGTTACGACCTCTCCTATTTCAGAGGATTTACTTGTTCAGCATGTAATTGTTCATGTACAATATGCATTTCAGTTACGAGTACTTGTATGTCATTGTGTTGCGGCACTCTCCAAACGCTGCCGCGGGGGCTGAAATCGTCATGTACATGGTACAAAAGTGAGTACACCAGTCACATTTTCTGCTCACTGACATTTTATTAGTGGGTTATTTGCAGGATACTTTTCTGTGGGTAGAAGTGGAAGGTATGTAAGTATCATACTGTGATACTAAATCAGTTATTACATTTTATGGATGGGGAGGAGTGGGTGGGTGGGGGGTTTGGATGGTGGTGTGGAGAGGGGGAGGGGGGCAGAGAGAAACCAAACAAAGAATTGCTTTCTATACCCCCTTCTAGCTATCTTCTTCAGCAAGCTAAAAAAACATTTTAAAAACTTAATTTCTATCATAATATTAGTGTTTGAAGTAGTAACGTGAACTTCCATTTAATAGCATCTTGTCTTTGTGATGTGAACAGAGAGAGCCCTGCTCGCAAAACAGACATTCTGAAGCTGGACATGAGTGGCCGTTTTGCTATCAATGTGGTGGACAGTCTGGTCATGGTTCATCACCAGGCTTCTAAGGTGTGTGCTGCAGTCGCAGGATACCTTTTTGCTGTGTGTTGTAAAAGCACAGTTTTATTTCTGTTTACTTCATAGGTGTGCTCTTCAAAGCATGATGATCTAGAGGGCAGAAGGCTGTCAGCCTACATTGCCATCGCTACTACTACTACTACTACTACTACTACTACTAATATTACATCATTTTTATATAGGGGTCATGAGCAATCTTGCCACTGTAGATTGTTCTAACATATAAAGGGAAAAGTGAAAGCCCCAGTTGAAAACCTGTCTTTCCTTTATAGGTATGACCGATTCACTGCGGCAACAGTACCCCCGTTGGAGTGCCGGAGGTTTCAGTATAAATAGTATCCCCACTTTCTGGAAATTTAGTGCTTTAAATTCCCACTGTCGCTGTCTTCCTCATTTGCTCTTTCCCATTCCTGTTCTGTCCTATCACACTGCTATACTATCTTCTTCTTCGCTAGATCAGTGACCTAACTTGTTTCTTGAAAACTCTTCCTGGACAAGAATCCTTGTTTGTGTATGAGGTCTGTTGGATCAGCTTGGGAGTATTGGACGCTTTCTGCCGGGTGGTCACTAGGGCTTCCTATGATGTTATTATTTAGCACTATAGGCATTTTATGTGTATGTGTTTTGTTGATAATTTATAATGATGTTTGTATTCTATTTTGTTTTTGTAAACGGGGGTTCGAGTAGTTGGGGTAAAGCCTCAGCCGTCCCCTGCGTGGGATGCCTTTATTGTAAAGTGACTGGCCGGTGGAGGGCATTCAGTTTTCCCACTAGGGTTGTTTCAGCAGATCTTTTATGCGGATCGGGGGTTGTCCGGTCCTGATTTGGCTCGGAAGAGTCAGCTGGACCTAAAGCAACAATTAATCAATCAATCAATCAATATATAGAGCACTGTACATTTGGTATCGAGGCTTCTACTCCCACCTGACTCTCCCCTGAGCTTTACACATGGATTTATCAATTGATTGATTGGTCTTTAGTTTAGTTTGTCAATCCATGCTTGCATGCTCAGGACAGTTATAAGGAAAGGCGTTTAGTAGTAGCAACAGCCAATAACTTGGAGAGGAAGAACAGCAGTCACTGCTTTTTGTAATGTTGCTTTTTTCCCCCCTGTTAATACTATATACTTCCTTTGTTTCAACATTGTTTCCTTTGTTTTATCATTGAACAAAGGGAAGTAAATTTTTTCTTGCGTAATTTGAATTAGCATTCTTTTAGTTTATTTATCCATTTTGCTTTGCATTCTTGTATTATTATTGCCTGTTAATACTCTGTTTTTCTTTGTCTTAAAATTGAACAAGTGAGTGGAGTTTATACAGTAAGTAAATGCAAATACTGCACTTTTTCTGTGCTGCAGACTACCGTGATTTTTGATATTAAGCTGGAAGGGAAGTCGGACGGCTACGTCAAATACCACTATCCAGTCCTTTCACCGCTTGCCATCAAGCCTTTCAAACTGCTCTTGCCCAGTATGTATTTGCTTGCTTGTCTCACTGCATGTTTGGTCCTGCATCCCTAGACCTTATGTTTGTGTCACTTTGTTTTGACTGTTTGTTTCAGTTCATTTGATTGCCCTTTTGTTATGGGTGTCTGTATTTTTCTATGCCTACATTTGTGAATGCTTACCACACTAATGCGTGTTTTTATGGTCCGTTTTTTTTTTTGTTTAGCTAGTTTTGTTCATTAACGCCACAATTCTACAGTATTTTGGCAGATTTTTTTGGTTTTATTCTTGTTGTTGTTTGTTTTGCACTCTAGTATATATTGTATACCAAGTAATTATTATTATTTAGTCATTTGTATAGAGCGATTTTCTAGCTCAAGGCAATGGCCGATACAGGATCTAACACCAGCCGTCCCAGGCACCCCCTGGCAAGCCTTTGGGCGCATAGTCTGACGCCCAGAGGACTGAGCACAATTCTGTGTGAAAGGGGATGGATAGAAGAGACCTACTGCATGCTGGGTATATTTGTGCTTCTGGCACTCACCCTTCAGGACATGAGCATCAGGATCTTTTAAAGTCCATGTGATGGAATGCGTGCACAGAGGTGCCAACCAGTACGGATTGACCGTATTTAATTTCGTCGAAGTGAATTAAATACGGAAATACAGTAGCTTTTATAAAAATACCGGAGGAAAAGTTGCCGATTGTTTATCTTTGCCAGCGGTGCTTCTGTTCCGGTTTCTGGTCTCATAATAGTACTCCTGCACTCACTGAACGTCGCTGTGTTCAACAAGCTGATTTTCTTGGTGATTTTAGAGTAAAACAAGTGTGGTGTTCAACAAGCTGATTTTTATCGTGATTTTAGAGGATTGAAAATAGCCTTCTGTTTCAGAGGGAAGCCTGTCGTTACTTTATAGTGTCATAGGCTAGGTTTTGCGAGAAAAAAAAATACTGACAAGTGTTAAAAAATACTGACAAACGGGTCCGGAAATACTGACAAGAAGATTAGGGGGTTGGCACCTCTGCGTGCATGCACGCCTCGGTTTATACTCTCATATGAAGGGTTCGTACATTTTTGGTCAGTAGTATATGATGGAAAGGGTTCTGTTATGTTCTGTCACATACTCACCAGTGGAAATATAAGGTCACTGAAATGATGCATTATTCCCCACCCTCTCACAACAGCTTTTGATTTGCAATAAATAGCACTGCTGCAATATTATGTATTCAAACGCTGATTTATTTTTTTCTGTGTTTATTATTTTCAGTGGTCAATCTACGAACAGGAACGGACAGGACAGAGTTTACCTGTGAACAATGTATTCTTTATGCTGACGGTTGATTGCACTAGCTTTATTCTTACATAGTTCACTTACCACTTCAAATAGCTGCTCAAATGCTGGTCAAAATGACAATCTTAATTCTAAAAGTCAGCTTGAGGCATCAAGTCCCTGTCAAACCAGTGGACAACTGAGAACCAGCGTGGTATTTTTATACTGGATATGATATTTTTATTTTGCACGCTGCTTAATGCAGATGTGTGCTAACAAGCAATGGTATTACTATTACCTACTGCTCCCTTATACTACTTCTACTGCTGCGGCTACTACTAATTATGTAATAATAATGATAGTAATAATAATTATTATACCAGATGCTGTGCCTGTGCTTTACCTTCCATCGAGCTCAAAAGCACGGTGATTGCTGATATAGATGTTTTAAAGAATGCTGTGTTTAATTTGAGGATAGCAAGTGTGAGGCAGTATAAAGCATTGCTGTGCCAAAGATTTTATTTAAGGTATAGGACTTGTTGGGCAATGTGGAATAATTTTATTTAATCAATCTTTTATAGCGCTTTTCCCGCTCAAGAGCTGCTCAAGGCGCTGGTCGAAACAGGATCTAACTCAAGCCGCCTGAGCCCCCACCTGCAACCTTTGGGCGCATAGTCTGATGCCCAGACGACTGAGCACGATCCTGGGCTACTGGGGGTGGGGAGAATGGACCTAGTGCATGCTGGGTGTATGTGTGTAGCCGGCACTCACCCGTCTAGTACATGAGCGTCAGGATCTCAAAAGTCTGTGCGATGGAATGTGTGCGTGCATAGATAAGACCTCGGTTTGTACTCTCATTCAAAGGAGTAATGTATATAAGTAATAATGAATGTTTGTTGTTTTGTAAGTGTGTGAGAGTGTGGAATGGTTACAGACTGCCCCACTTTGAGTCTGATCGAGGAGTCGAGCATGTTCATAGCATCCATTATTATTATTATTATTATTATAGGGTGCTGGATAGCGCAGTGGTTGGAGCACTCGCTACTGTGTCGCAAGTTAAGCACTGTCCAGTGCGGTTAGCACTTGGTTGGGTGACTGCAAAACGTGAAGCGACAAATAACAACGCCCCCAGTTGACTCAACTGTGACTGAGTACCTACTCTCTTAAGGGTGGGGAAGGTAAAGCAGCGAGGGAGAGAGATGGGCATCACCCTCATTACGCTGGCCTAAGATAAGTGTGATCTCCAACATCACGCTTCCCTACGGCCACAAGACTATTATTACTACCTTTTATTATTATTATTATTATTATTATTATTATTATTATTATTATTATTATTATCAAAGAAAGTTGTTTCTCGAGACCATGTTTTAAATATCACAGCAAATGTCTAATAACTGTTATGCAAACTGATTTACATGGAGCGAAGTATAAGGAATTTCCTTAACTGAAGCAGACTCGGCCAATTGGGTTGTCTTCCAGCCTGACATTGTGATTGATGCTAAGTTGGGTGAGCACTTTTTCTGAATATTTTCTCCTGTTTGTCCTAGTATTTTTCTTTTCTTGCTTTCTCGATGAACTTTTTTTTTTTCCCCTTCTATCAACTTGAACTTTTTTTGCTTCTTAAAGTAAGTGATCATTTTGCTTCCTCGACGAACTTAACTTTTTTTTTTTCTTCGATAAACTTGAACTTTTCTTGCTTCCTAAAGTAAGTGATCATCTCCTTCAGCACACTCCAAATTTCCAAAAAACTTGAGGGGAGAAATCCTACGTGAACTCCGTTGGATTATTATTATTATTAGTTTTTGTTTTGAAGTTTTACCTTCCTAAAAAGCATCAAATTTTGCAGTACACTACTTTCCAAGTCAATGGTGACAGTTGTTACTATAGAGGGGATTGGCTTCATTGGTTGGGTTTGTGTTGTTGCGGCCTGCTGGTCTCTGAATGTTGTTTCACTATGGAATTGCAGGTTGCTTGTGGACTTTGCGACTAAATTTGGCACCAGTTGTTACCATGCTTCCTGACAAGGTTAGTGGTGTTGACATATTATGTTGTTGGTTGTTTTTTTTCTAAAAACTGATCAACGAACAAATAGGACAAATGGTGTGCTCCCCTGGAATGGAATCTGTAAGTTCCCTCTGATATTTGTATGTGTGTAGTGTACACACCGTAGTGTGTGGGCAGGACGGTGTTTTTCATCAAGAGTTTCACCTTCTTCCCTCCCTTGCAGGTGAAGCTGATTCAGTTTTTACTGAATCGCTCAGAGAGCAAAGCGGTGTTGCTGGGTGTGTGCCGTCAGATGTTGACCCCAGGCCAGCAGAGCAGCCTAACCATCATTTCTCAGGTGTACGACATGCTCAACCAGGTGTACAAGGCATACCTGGAAACTGAGGCACACCTTATGGTAAACAAAAACTAAACAACACTCTTACAACATAATACCATATATTGTGGACTACAGTCTATTTGGTTGTTTCTCCACTCCTCTCTGACTTTTCATTTTAGGTGTCTTTTCCTCCGCACAAATGTAATACTGCTTGTTCTGCTATTAATTATTAGGAAAAAAAGAATTAAAAGACGCTAGATTTTTTTTTTCAAAATTGTCAGATGAAATCGAAGTCTGTGCTTAATAATGATATCTGTGATTGCATTTTTTGATACTGTTTACAGAAAATCAACTCTTCATATGTATGCGTAGGGTGTATGAATGAATTAGTGAGTGTGTTTATTATTTTTTTCTACGTACAGTCGATGGATTCGGCAGCCTCGGCAGCTGCAGCCCCTAAGTCCAAAGTGATCATCGACCAGTCAGACATGTTCACGCATGTCTTTTCTGTCTTTGAGGAGCATAAGGTAACATTTTCTTATCAGTTACAGTAGTTTTATTGCAATTATGTGTAGCATGTTTCCCAATATATTGTAACCATAGATTCATGTTTTTGTGCGAGTGCATAATGTTTGTGCGCATATGTAAGTGCATGCGGTGCTGAATTATTTTTTTTTTAAAATTTAAAACGATTCATGTCATTATTTTGCAGGACATCCCGTACAAATTCATGGTGGCCATTTTGATCGAGTACATTCGCTCTCTTAATCAGTTTGCTATTCCTGTGCAGGTATGTATGTGTTTTCTGCCCTCTTTAGGGGTTGTGGTATGGAGGGTAAGGGGGTATGGGGGAGGGAGGAATTAGTATTTGGCTGGGGAAAAGGGTAGGGGATTTGGCGCACAGTATGGGAAGAAAATTCAGCTATGTCTTTTGTCTGTTGCAGCATTTTCTGTACGAACTGGTAATCAACATCTTGGTGCACAACAACTGTTTCTATCAGCTCCACCAGTTTCTGCAGTACCATGTGCTGGGGGACTCCAAGCCCCTGGCCTGCCTCATGCTCTCTCTGGAAAGTGTCTACCCTCCCGCCCACCAGTTGGCTTTGGACATGCTGAAAGTAGGGGAGGTCTTGTCATGATTTGGAGGGTTTTTACAGTGTGTGTGTGTGTTCACATATTTATGTTTAATAATGTATTTATTTATTTTTTTCAACCTTCCTTTATAGCTTTGGGCTCGCTGCAGGTGAAATCAGACTTTGGCAGGATTTTTGTGTCCTTGTGATTTTGTGCATATTCATGTTTAGTGGGTTTGTCAGGGTGTATGGATATTTTGGAATAGTACATATCCTCTGACATTATATCATTAATGTGAGCTGCTTAAGGAATGTTCAGCAGTTGCATGGCAACAACTGCTATGCATCAGGATATGTTTAAGGAGGGATGGCGAGTGAGGATTACAATTCCCTTGATGCGTGTGGAGTTGTGTGAATAATTTTGACATTCCTGTAATCACATAAAGGTGTGAATTTTAAAAAAAAGAAAAGAAAGAGATTACTCTTATATAGCGCACTTACAAGCTCAGAGAGTTTCTCAAAGCACTGGCCACTACTATCCAGCAATCACACAATAGTTTGCTGAAGTCAGGATTCGAACCCACATCGCCCGAGACGCACGTACACAAGTCGTGCGCTCTGATGACTGAGCTATCCCTGCCGCAATTCAATTTAGCCATTCAGGTTGCCTGTTTATATATAATATGTTGTTGGTTTTTTTTTTAAAGAACTGATGATGTTAATGGGTTTTTTTCCCCACAGAGGTTGCAAACTGCCAATGAAGAGATCATTGAAGTTTTGCTGTCAAAGTGCCAACTTTTACCTGCTCTCAGGTACCCGAACATTTCCTTAAATTAATCTATATTTTGCTTTAGTTTGTGTCACTACTAACCATTTTATTATTGTTAGAAATGGTTTTTGTTTGGTTAGACTTCTGAAAATGCAGAGGTAATCCATGATTGTGTTCCTTGAGGAAGTTTTGACTCGCATGCATAGCAATGTGAATCTATATGCTCACCCCCCAAATTTTTTTAACAGATTTTTGCAATGTGCAAGACGAGTACTAAATAGTCTAAAAATGATATTTTAAGAAATGTCCATCTGCCGTACGTCTGTGCAAAAACTTTCATATGGCTAAGCACTCAGAGCCTATTTTAACTATCACAACCAAACTTAGTAAGATGGTGTATACCCATGAGACCTCGAAAATTGTTAGTGAATGAATGACCACTTCAAGGTCAAGGTCATCACATGTTAGTAAAAAAAAATTACAAATTTTCACAAAATGTCACTTTTTTGCTAGGTTATTAATATTGAACTTATGATTCTTTGATGCATGATAGACATCAATGAGACACACATACTGTGCAAATTTGGTCAGCCTCATGTCAAGGTCACTGGAGCTGTCCAAAGTTAGTTTGTATAGATACTTTGAAGTGACCTTGACACTAAACTATGAGAGATATAAAGTCCAAACTTGTATTTAGAGATGATGGATTGATCTTTCGTAGATATTCTGTTTTTGCATTGATCTTGATGGTCAAGGTCATTTTAGGCCTTGCAAAAACATACAAAAATAGGCAATCTTACAGTGGAATGGCTGTTTATTTAACCCATGTATGCAACAACATTGGGTTATTTGATTAGACGTGCAGAAGAGATCTTGTGAGGATCAAGGTCATCTCAAGGTCAAGGTCACTGATGGGCAAGGTCATCTCAAGATCACTTTTTTTTTGAGGGGGGGGGGGGGAGGGGTGTTTTTTTTTTTTTTTTTTTTTTTTTTTTGGGGGGGGGGTTTGAGGAGGGGAGGGGGGGGGGGAGAGTGTGTGTGCATAATACAACTTTTGCTGTACTTTATTTGGAGCCAGAAATCGGTGTCTTCTCAAGGTCAAGAGCATAGAAAGATGATATTCGGTATTACTTTCGTTATGTTTTTCCTGGGCGTTTCATTATGTTTTTCATGTTAAATATTGAGAGTTCCTTAAGGAGCATATGAGTCATATGGGCTTGGCCCTTCTAGTTTCTAATAGCTTTTGTTTGTTAAGAGTAGGGAATGGGATGGATGGGTTGGGTTGTGGGGGAGGGGTAGGAAGGATTCAGAGGAGTGCGATAGTGTGGGTGGTAAGGGAAGTTCCGGTAGCATCTAAGACCAGTATTGTGTTTTCCGTTTGTACAGTTGAATCTGGGTATTTCATTAAGATTGACTTGAATATGTCCAGTGTTTCAATGTATCCCATCATTTTGAACAATGGCTAAGAACTACTAGAACCTTGGCAGGGCTTGAAAATAAGTGCTATTTGAATGTAAGCGAACTTCTTTCTGATCTTAGCTTTTCCTCTTTGATCTGTATAATGTGAGAACTGACTGGATGACAGTATTATGACTGTTCTTGGTCCTCAAGGTTTATTCGGAGCGTTGGCATAGTGGATATTGTGTCATCGCGCAAGTTCTTGGAGGCAGCACAGAACACTGAGGACAGCATGCTGTTCTACACCGTCTTCAAGTTCTTTGAACAACGCAACCAGAAACTCAGATCCAATCCTAGGTTTCAACCTGGTAAATATGATTTTTTTTATACCAGTACATGTGATGGATCAATGGCAAAGTAAACTCCTTCTTATATTTAATATGGATAATGAGTATAATTGAAAAAAAGGAAAGGTTCAGCAAGGTTATTATTACATATAGCAGAAGGTAAGCTAGTCTTACATGGCACAAATAGCAGAGCTGCTAACTGTGCTGGTCACGTCAGGATTGAACTCGGACTGCTTGAGGCAGACATGCTGCAAGTCTGCACACTGTGTAATGCCAAGTACCACTGACCATTCCAGCAAGTCTTGACTTGTCTTTATAAGCTGTAGTGTGTCATCTATTCTCTGACAGACGTAGGCATTTGGTGTTCTATGAATAATAATTTTTAAAATCTCATCTCTATTGGTATCACAAGACTAGTATATTTGTACCAGTTGGAGTTTGCTAAATAGCCGTTACTGAGATTGAGATAACAAAAGTAACTACCAGTTTGTTTTCCAGGAGAGCACTGTGAAGACTATGTTCAACGGTTCACCACTTTGTTTGGCCAGGATGCTCTGATGCCCATACAGCAAGTCAGTGTGTCGTGATCAAAAGTTTCAGTGACATGGCAGTCTGGATTTCTTCAGTTTTGTCACAGGTTATGGAAAGGAGGGGAAATAATTGATGCAGATATTGATGCAGATGTAGGACAGGCAGGGAAATAAGAGAAAGAGTCTGAACAGAAACCAACCCAGGCTTCCTTGTGGTGATGACTATGGTCCACACAGTCAGTCTTGACTCGTCCCACCACAGGACAAAATAAAGTGCAGGGGAGACAACTGATGGTTTTTGAACTGCACATTGGATCATACCTGTTAATAAGGAAAGCAGCATTTTACTATCCTTGCATCGTCACTGCACAGTTTCTGCGATTCAATTAATAAGAAACAGATCCAAAAGAGCCAAGAATTCCAGACTGTTCTGGGAGCAAAAGGTGCAAAAACACTAGAACAGATTAAGAGACGCTGTGAGGGCCGTCATGCAAATTTGGACATTTTTGTGATTTTGTTGTCGACAATTTCATGTTATTGTTGACGAATTTTGTTATTTTCCTTTGTCAAGACACAATTTTGTCCCTTGGTGGGTTATTAGTAATCTGCTTGGTGGAAAGTATTTAAAAAATGTTGACTTGACTGAAATTTATTTTGTGGGAAAACCATTGTTTATTTTGTCCATCAATTGTGCTGTTCCAGATGATAGTTTCAACGTTGACAGTTCTTTTGTAAATGAACGGAGCAGAATGATATAGTTGTGGTATGCTCTTGCTGATTCATGGTGTGCAATAATTGCTAACTTTTCCTGTGTATATTTGTACATAAAGCTAAATAATGCAGCAAACGAAGATTTCAAAAAAAAGTTTCATTGTGGTTGACTTAAATAGAATACTGTTAATAGATAAAGTATGTAAAAAAACAAAAAAGTATAAGTGTTTGAAAAAAAAAATTAGTTTCATGAAGTGAAAGATATGAAGTAAACTATGTTCCAGGATGTCAGGCAATTGTCGAGTTGATAGGAAAAAAAAATTCCTTCCCACTCATACTTCTTAGAAAATGTAAAATTACTTCTTTTTTTTTCCAAAACTAGGGTTGGTTGTTTTTGCATACTTTATAAAGGCCTTAAAAAAACGGTGTGCAGTGATCATCCTAGGGATTTGCAAAACCGGTACGACGTCACAGTAAACAAACCCACTCGAAGGCAAACCGGTAGGCCAGTCACTGAAACCGGTATGACCCATAGCAAAGCTTAATAATGCATCACTATTTTTGCCACCGAAAATCTGCCGACGAATGCAGTGATTAATTTATTGCTCACGTAAAGCCTACTAACTATAACTGAAATGATGTTTGCCAAAAATAAAAGTAAATAACAAAGAAAAAATTGAAAAGTGCGCGAGTTTAATTTATTCGTATTCACGAAAGCCCACCAATGTTATATCATTCTGTATTAATTACCTCAAATAATATGGCAAGGCTACTGAACGCATTCGCAGGCCTCTCATCTACACTTCCTACACATAATCAGCGTGGCTGGCTGGCTGGCTGGCTCTCTCTCTCTCTCTCTCTCTCTCTCTCCATTTCTCTTGTTTTTCTTTCTCTTTTCCTTTATTTTTGAAACCATTCAAACAAAATAACAACCGGTAGGCTCTACCGGCAACTGATTTTTCAACCGGTATTTTTATTCTCAAACCGGTAAAATACCGGTAATTTCTGGTTAAATCCATCCCTGGGTGTGTGAAGAGTGACCAAAATGTTAGCAAAGGAAATTGCTGTGCACACATTTTTCATGTGACCATGCAGTGCAGAGAATGTAAAGTGCTTAGAGGATTTTTGTTCCTTTACTGTTGATGTTCTGGATATCCTTTCTAATCGACTGGTTGACTTGCTATTTAACATCTAACGGTTTCAATGAATTTCAATAACCATATTTGCTGAATATAATTGAACATGTTTATATGGTGTTTGTGTTGGGTTTAGCACATTGCATCTCACACTGCCAGGCATTAATAACAGAGGCAAAGATGTTTTTTTTTTAAATGTCAACCAACAATCTCATTTATTCATGGGACTAGAAAACAACAGCGGCACACTGCGAAATACAGTATAACTGTATCAACCATCATCAATACAGTATAACTGTATCAACCATCATCAATACAGTATAACTGTATCAACCATCATCAATACAGTATAACTGTATCAACCATCATCAATACAGTATAACTGTATCAACCATCATCAATAGTTTTTTTTTTCTTCACATTCCTACAACAATTATCAGTTGTTTTTGCTGTCACAGTAATGCATATGATTTCAATTTCTCTCTCACAGCTCGCTGCAGAAAAAAAGGGAGAAAAAAAAAAAAGCAACCTGATCACTTGTCACCTGTATTTACTGTTAAAACATTGTCTTGTCAGCAGTAACTGCTCATGCCACTAAACAAAACCAAAATTGACATTTTTCTTACCCACAAAATGTAATTTTTTGAGGATTGCAACTTCTTAACTATTTTTCAAAACGTCATTCTGAGTATTAACTAATAATAGTTCGCCAATATCAAAATTGTACAGTGTTAATTCTCACCATGAGTACATAATACAACAGTTCCGAATGTATTGTGTTAATCAAAATATCAGTGGCTTAGTGTACAAACTTAAAACTGTACACTAAACTACACAATAAAAATTGCACACCAACAAAAAGTGACAACGTATTTGTGAAAATTATTAAAATTAATTACCGTTAATTTTTATTTTGACAAACGGGTCAGCCGAAAATGAAAACTCTCACCTTTGGATATATATTGTTCACTTACATAAAACACTTATCTCAATTATTTATTATTATTGTAGATCAATCAAGAATGTGTCTTTTTTTTCTTAAAACAAGTAATTTATATCATTAAGATTATTAAAGAATAATTAATCTACAATTGTTTAAAAGTATTCAGTAATAATAAGAAGAAATTACTTAAGAAACAAAAGAAAGAAATAACATTCTGTACAGATTAACTTTATAAAGAAGGAAGAAAAGAAAACTCATATACAAAATGTGGTGGTGCTTTTTTTTTTGTATGTTTTTTTTTCCCCTTCAGTGAGATTGATGCTAGGGTCAGAGTGTTGGGAAAATCAAACTTTCAAAAAATAGTGTGAAATCTGACCAGACAAATGATAAATTTGAGAGTGGAACAGAAACATGCGTGCTTCTACCCTGTTTGTTTTCCTCAACAACAAAAAAAAAAACAGCACAATTAATTTTTCTCTTCCATTTCAAAAAGTTCAACCTTCCAGGATACTCGATGGGAAAGCTGTACTAAACTTGCAGTTACAAATAGATAAGGATGTAAAATACTTGCTAAACAATGATAAAACAATGTAAACAAATATGTTATGTGCTGTGATACAAATTATTGCTATAAAATTCGGTCTGCATCAAATACACTGACGTGGCTGTTCATCATCAACAAAAATCAAATGTTTTAACATTTTAAAGTTTACATCATTCATCAACATATGTTGTGAGCCTTAAAACATTCAATATGACACCCAAAAAAATGGCAATGAGTACTTGATGTATGGATGGCCATGATTGTTAGCATACATCCAGGTATTATTGTTTTTAAACACAGGAAGCTAGAACCACACCATTGGACATACAACGCTCTCTGCAAGCCAACAGACAATGAAACTTTATTCTTCCTTGATGGCTGAAAGTAAAAGGAAGATACACAAAACCAAGCATCATAGTACGTATTTGATCCATGTTGTTTGACAATTTACCTTGATCATTCAGCTCTTATGGGTTTGGGGAATCACATAGTCACGTTGTCTGTTTAAAATATATAAACAGACTGCATTCTATCAAACATAAATTGCAGAAATGACAGCCACCTAATGATTAAACGCCATTTACAAGAAAAACAATAATCGGACATTACTCTTGGATAGGAACATCATCTGAATAAGAACAACAGCAAGAAGTGACAGACACAGCCCAAGGTCTCCATGATCCAAAGCAAGTCTGGCATGTGCCTTGATTGATTGATTTATTGTTGCTTTAGGTCCAGCGGACTCTTCCGAGCCAAATCAGGACCGGACAACCCCCGATCCGCATAAAAGATCTGCCGAAAAAACCCTAGTGGGAAAATTGAATGCCCTCCACCGGCCAGTCACTTTACAATAAAGACATCCCACGCGGGGGACGGCTGAGGGTTGACCTCAACTACGCGAACACCCCGGTTACAAAAACAAAATAGAATACAACCATCATTATAAATCATCAACAAAACACATACATATAAAATGCCTATAGTGCGAAATAATACAATCATAGGAAGCCCTAGTGACCACCCGGCAGAAAGCGTCCAACACTCCCAAGCTGATCCAACAGACCTCATACACAAACAAGGAGTCTTGTCCAGGAAGAGTTTTCAAGAAAAAAGGTAGGTCATTGATCTAGCGAAGAAGAGCAAATGAGGAAGACAGCGACAGTGGAAATTTAAAGCACTAAATTTCCAGAAAGTGGGGATGCTATTTATACTGAAAACTCCAACGGGGGAAACTGTTGCCGCAGTGAATCAGTCTTGCCTATAAAGGAAAGACAGGTTTTCAACTGCGGCTTTCACTTTTCCCTTTATAGGTTAGAACAATCTACAGTGGCAAGATTGCTCATGACCCCAAGGGGTGGCATGTGCCTTAAAGAAGAACAAGAAGTCTTGGATAGATGGACAGAGTACTGCTGTGACCTTTACAACCACACACCAAATGGAGACCCATCAGTTCTAGCATGTCTCCAGAACAGAAAAGAAGAAAAAAATCCCCAATTCTCTGAGAAGTTGAGGCAGCAGTGCAATCGCTGAAGAAATGGAAGTCAGCGGGAGTGGACAACATACCTGCAGATTTGCTTCACGCAGGAGAAGCGATGATGAGGGAAAACTGCCAGAAAGGTCTTAATATTTTGAAAGTTAGCAGCCACAGACTGGGGAGCATACAAGACAACTTTGCTCCTCCTCTATCGTCCTCTCGTACGCTATAAAATTGGATTATGGTAGCATCGTATATGGCTCCGCTAGGAAAGTCAATTCGAAAGCCTTGCATCCAATCATTCATCAAGGCCTTTGGATCTGCCTCGGGCGTTTCGCACTTCCCTAAGGAAAGTCTCCATGCTGAGGCTGCCGAACGTCCCTTGATCCATAGGCTTCAGCCCGCCATGAACTATTTTATAAAACTGAAAGCTAATCCTGAAAATCCCGCTTACGATTGTGTCCTAAACCCATTATTTACACTCAAATACTTCAACAAACCGACAGAAGTTCCTCATTTTGGTATCGGAATCCGTCCTCTCTTTAATACTGCATGTATAGATATTGACCCTGTTAATGATGACCAATTGCTAACTGTGCTCCCACCTTGGAAACTTGTCACCCCCAATATCAACTTCAATCTCACAACCTTCAAAAAGAATGACACTTTCGAAGCTGTTTATAAGCAACTTTACCTAGAACAATGTTCATTGTATAACAAATACTAAAAACGTTTTATGGACAGGTCAAAGAATGGAGACGCAGTTGCTGCTGCGTCGGTTTATGGGAGACATCTCGACCAGCCTTTGCAAAAGTGTATTCCTGATTTTTGTTTATACAGCTGAGAAGGCAATTTATTTACCTCTAAAACAGGTTTATCAGTTTAAAAGATCTTCATTTTTAATCATATCCTATTTACTGTCAGCACTTCAGGCTCTTTCCAGGAGAAAAATATCACACCCTTTTCTGCCAGAGATCCACGATCTCCACACACAACTTGTTTCTGAAGGTTAAAAAAATAACCAGCACATCACCAACAACTAAGTCCAACAGACCATCACACAAGCCATTGGAAAACAGAACGACATGCTCACAGTGGTAAATGATGATGATGTGATCTTGTAAGGCGCCAAAAAAAATCCATGTACGTAGTGTTCATGTTCTATGCGCACAAAGACGGTGATTCAGCCATATTGAAACACAAGTTTTTAGTCCTTTCCTGAAGCTTGACAGGGTTGGAGCTTGCTTCAAGCTCAGGGGAAGGGAGTTCCACAGAGTGGATGCAGCATTTTTGAAAGAGCGCATTCCAAGAGTCTTTTTGGTTGTGCTGCTTGTGCACACACTGGGGGTTTCAAGTCTACACTGTCCCTGTCTGGAAACTCCAATGGTATAGCCACGTCGCCATAGCATCAGGCTTTTTAAAGACCATCCTGCAAGGCATGGAGTAAGGAGGCAGAAGACGAGGGAGATAGAAAAAGAGGTGGGAGGACAACATTCGAGAATGGACTGGCTCAACTCTGAGCGAAACCATGAGGGTTGCTGAGGACAGAGAAAGATGGAGTATGCTGGTTAAACGATCATCTGTGGTGTCCCGATGACTTTCGAGTTACGGGACAGGATAGGATAGGAAGAACATATATTTCAAAACCAAACTGCACTCTACTACTCTTGTATCAAACATAATTTCTAGGACTCTAATACCCACAAGCTGCCAGTGCCTATTAAATCTGAGTTTTGAAACGGCAATAAAGAACCAAACAGGTATAGAATGTTGCTGAATATCCTAGACTGCCTTAACAAATCCTTGAATTTAAAAATAGCATCAATAACCTAGCACAAAGAGAAGCTAAAACTGTTATTCATACACTAGATACAAAAAAAACATACATACATACCAACAAGAAGTTCAGAATGTTGTGCAATAGCACAGAATGAGTAGCAGTACCAACTGGATAGTTTATAGTAGCTAATGATGCCAACATTAAAAAATAAACAAGCAGTTTGCCCGCTTCAACAAAGTGATTTCATTCTCTCTATGAGACTCTATATACTCTTCACTGTTATGTACAGAAACTTATATGTCTACAACTTAAGTTACAATGAATCCATGATTTCTATATTATTTACAACAGCTTTACCTACCATGGCTTTTCTATTTCAGTTACAGTTGAACACTAACTCATACAAACTAACAAAGCCATAACCCTGAGGCAATTGGGAACACTTTGACTTTCTTTATCAATCAGTTAGATTCCAGATACGTTAGTTATTCATTGATTACAGGGTCCAACAGACTGCAAAGAGCCGAATCAGGACCACAAAATCAAGATCACAACTTCGCTGAAATAGGACTCATCCCTGATCCGCATAAAAGATCTGCCGAAACAATCCTAGTGGTAACATTGAAGGCACTCCACCAGCCGGTCACTTTACAATAAAGGCATCCCACGCAGGGGACGCCGAGGCTATACTCTAATTTATCGAACCCCCGTTTACAAACACAAAATAGAATATAAACATCATTATAAAATATCAACAAAACGCATATGTATAAAATGCTTACATTGCCAAAAAATAACATAGGAAGCCCCAGTGACCACCTGGCAGAAAGTGTCCAATATTCCCAAGCTGATCCAACAGACCTCACATACAAATGAGGAGTTTTGTCCCGGAAGAGTTTTCAAGAAATAAGATAGGCGACTGGGTCTAGCGAAGAAGAAGATAGTCTAGAAGATTGATAGAACAGAGTAGGAATGAGAAAGAACAAATGAGAAAGACAGCGACCGTGGGAATTAAAAGCATTAAATTTCCAGAAAGCGGGGATACTATTTATACTGAAACCCCCGGCACCAATACGGGCGTTCCAGGTAAGTGTCCAGTTTGCAAAATACTCTAATATAATGTATAGCTTTCCTCAAAGGAGCCCCCCCAAAAAAAAGTATTAATTGCATGCACATGTAGTGCCTTATTATACAACAACTAGATTTTACAATTATATTTAAACAGACGATATAAACATTTCAGTCATTTTTTTAATACATAAAAAGATCCTTCTTTAGAATACAAACACGAACATATCTATCAGATATGAGATCACAAAACGTTAGGTTCGGTGCTAGTGTTAACAAAAGGACAATAATGTGAGAAAACAACAAATTCATGAAACAACAAATACCTTCACATGGACTATTAACCCTCACAATTTGTGCAAATTATATATACATGCAAAAAACAAAGCACACAAGAAAAAATAATGTACAAAGAAACTAAACAATAAATGCAAATTTTAAAAAGCTACAAACTCGACAAAAAAGTCAAATAATTAACAAAAAGGCAAAAAACTAAAAGGCAAAACAATTACAAGCCAACAATAGTAAAGCCATAGATGATGTTTCACTAGCGTGACTATTTTTAAATCATTTAGCGCATAGGTAATAATTATATTGTCCCCTAGGAAGATTATGACCGCGACTCTGTCATAATTATGACGGTCCACTCAGGAATGTTGTAAAGGGTGACAGGACATTTAGTACAGAGAAATTATCATTTTTAAAAGCAGTTGAACTGAGCTGTTCTACGCCAAAGCAAAAACATGTGAATTCATGTTTGGCTAGGAATGTTTTTCAACACTGCACGTCAACAGCAGTACATTCTCCCACCCACCTCCCACCCCAAAACATGCTTGGTAACTTGGTCAGTTTTTGCAAAATTCATGGAACATACGATATTCATTGACCTCAAGTATTTGAGAAAGGTGGAGGGATGTCTCTACAACACAGACCTGGGTCAGACAACTAAGGACAGAGACAAATTGTTTTGGGACACAAACACGTTCTCATTGGAACACTATATTAAAAAATCATGAACACATATGCTAGTATACCCAAATAAATAAAACGTACCTGATGCAATTTTTCAAGAAGGCATTCCCGGAAAAATGTACATTTAAAAGAAAGGATTTAATTGCACAATAGTTGCAAAAGATAAACTTAAAATTGTCAATATAATTGGATTTCTCAAGCATCAGAAAACCACCACCACTGCAACATAGGAAAGTAAAGTGCTTGAACACCTTTTAAAATATAAGTGAACCCTCCTAAACTCGCAAATAATAATAGCTGAACTAAGTTACAACATGCAGCTCTGTGGGCAACCATGAGAGTGTACAACATCAGCCCTAACATTATTAAAGTCATCAAAAGCCTGTATGATAAGGCTACCAGTGCAGTCCTCCACAACAGCACCATCGGGAACTGGTTCAGAACAACAATTGGAGTCATCAAGGATGCCTACTCTCTCCAACATTCTTTAACATCTTCCTAAAGCGCACCATGTCAGATGCCCTTGCAGATCACAAAGGCACAGTAGTACAGCGGGTAGAGCAATATCCAACCTCTTATTTCACAGATGACAGATGAATTGGCTGGAGAGGAACAAGAACTTTAACAGCTGGTACAGAGACTTGACACCACCTCCAGAGCCTTTGGAATGGAAATAAGTGCAGAGAAGACCATAATGATGACCAAAAACACCAATGGCATCAACACAGACTACTAAGTCCAAGGTCAATCCCTCAACACAGTGCATAGCTTCAAATATTTAGGAGCCATTGTATCAGACCATGGGTCCCGCAACTGCTGCCCTGACAAGGCTGAGCCCATTAGGAAAGACAGGACCATCAGTCTGCATTCCAAGGTAAGACTGCTGCGCTCCCTTGTCATCTCCATCTTCCTATACGCTTGCGAAACATGGACCCTCACAGCTGACCTACAAGTAGGAATGCAAGGCATGGAGATGAGGTGCTACGGAAGACTTTTGGGCATTTCCTATACCCAACACATCACCAACAACGAAGTCCGACAGACCATCAAACAAGCCATTGGACAATACGATGACATGCTCACATTGGTGAAGAAACGGAAACTCCGATGGTATGGCCACGTCACCAGAGTGTCAGACCTTGTAAAGACCATCCTGCAAGGCACGGTGCAAGGAGGTAGAATAAGAGGGAGACAGAAAAAAAGGTGAGAGGACAACATTCGAGAATGGACTGGCTTGACACTGAGCGAAGCCACGCTGGTTAAACAATCATCTGTGGTGCCCCAACGACTTCCGAGTTACGGGATAGAATAGGAATAGGAGGATAGGAAGTTACAACGGCAAACTTGATGTACCAATCGAAAACAAAAACTACAAGGGCAAAGCCCAAAGATTCACATGCTTTTTATGGAACTCGCAATACCTAACAGAAAAAATAAAACAAAACGGTGGCATTAAAATGCAAAGTAATACAGACTTTGATCTTTTTATGGGCTTGACCTTGAGATGACCTTGACCTCCGGATCCAAATACACTCATGTATTTTTTTTTGTAAATACAGCAAAAGTTGTATTATGCCCTCACCCTTCTCCCCCCCTCCCAAAAAAATAAAATAAATAAAGGTGATCTTAGGATGACCTTGACCTTCAGTGACCTTGACATTGGTATGACTTTTTTACCTTTACATTACCTCTCAGGCATGCCTGATCAAATAATCCAATGTAGTTGCATACTATGGGTTGCATAAACAGCCACTCCACTAAAGGCCAACACTAAGCGCTATGAGCTCTAGTGAGGAATAGCACTGTACAAGTATTATTATAAACGATGATCTATTTTTGTATTTTTTGCAAGGCCTAAAATGACCTTGACCTTCAAGGTCAATGCAGAACGGAACATAAATGAAAGATCTATCATCTCTAAATACAAGTTTGAGACTTTCTCATAGTTTAGGGTCAAGGTCACTTCAAAGTACCTATACAAACTGACTTTGGACAGCTCCAGTGATCTTGGCCTTGGAGTGAGGCTGACCAAATTTACACAGTATGTGTCTCTCATTGATATCTATCATGCATCAAAGAAATAAGTTCAATATTATATTAATAATCTAGAAAAAAAAGTGAAATTCTGTCAAAAATTTCATTTTTTGACTAACATTTGACCTTGACCTTGAAGAAGTCATTCATTCACTGATCATTTTTCGATGTCTCGTGAATATACACCATCTTACCAAGTTTGATTGTGATAATTCAAAAAAGCTCTGATTACTTAACTTAGCCACTTTAAAGTTTTTGCAGACAGACGTCGGGCAGCAGACCGAAAGCTGACAGTCTTTTTTTTCCAATATCATTTGTGGACTATTTAGGATTCATCATGCCCAGATTTGCAAAAATCTGAAATTTTTGGGGGACGGTGAGTACATACATTGCAATGCATGTGAGTCAATAATTCAACATAGACAAACTAACAATTTAAATATGTTAAAACTTCACATTTGAATTTCTATTCTAAAATTCTAACACACCAGTTACCACATACAATAATGAACTGCACGTACAAAACTAATATCATACTCAAAGGGTTGTTATTTAGTTAGAGGTTCCAAGTTTTCATATTGAACTGATATAGCAGCAGGTTGCCCATTAATGTTACAATGCTTACTTGATTTTCAGGGAAGAACGTTCTTATGTTCACTGTATTCAGTTAGTTTTATAGTAATATTCCAATGCTACTATAATTCCATGTACAAAATTCAGGCACTATGGTCCCTGTGTAGACGCTACGACAGGAACATTGAAGCTCTTTGTGACATTTGAGGATTCCCCCTTATTCGAAGGGATTACATACTTTGATTAATAGGGCACGCTACTTTAAGATCTGCACAAAGACCATATGCAATTTTTGGTTTATGTCACACTGAAATAATGGTTCAAAAACATCAAGACTACTCATTCCATGCCCACTGTCAGTTCTACAATGCAATACATTTGCCACCATTCACAGGCGTAACACTTCAATTAAATAAACATTGACCCTGTGGACAACAAACAGTGACGAAATTACACATTTCTGTTATACACTGTTACACATAAAAACATATGCTGCAGAAGAAAGGATAGTCACATCATATAAGACCCCAAAACATAATACAAAAAGCATTACCAACATAATATTCAAACTCGACCAACAGAAAAAGAAAGCGTCAGAAAAACATTGCCCCACTCCCATCACCTTCCCCCTAAAAATTGGCTTGTGGAAAACTATTGTGACTCTTACCTTCATGTAACCTATAGTGCTAACTATTGTTGACTCTTACCTTCATGTAACCTATAGTGCTAATGGATAAAGCTAATCAAATGGAAGAAAAATAATGCACATGTATATATAACAAACGAGTATTTCTTTTCTTCAGACATGTCCATATTTAGCCACAACTTAAAGGAACCATGAGACTGATGTTCTCATGACCTTCTATGATCATGTTGGTATGATGTAAACTGTAACGCAATTTGTAATTTAACTGCAACATAATTGCAGATGTCATTAATTTCTCCACCAAACAGCATAATCTGCCTTTTATTGCAAAATTGTTCTTTAACCAAAGTACCATTCTTTTAAAAAACAACAACCTAGTGTTTATATCAAAGAAACGACAAAAACTTTCTTCCTCACAAGCACGCACATACTGTGTTTCTGATTGGTAACGCAGGGTGGATATCCCCATTTGCAGTCAGCTCCCAACTGCGGACACCTAAGCTTTCGAGATCTATAGATTGATGGCGAAACTTATTCTATGCAACTGACCCACCTTTTCCGGTGTAGCATCAGACCTGCCTAACTGAAAAACTTGTCGACCGTACTCCAGGCAGCTCAAAACCAAATTTTGGAAGCTTTGCTTCATTTATCACACTAGTGCACAGTACGCACTGAGCAGACTGGCGGAAACCAGGTCACAAGTGCGGCGAACTTACGATATGTGCACGTGCACCACCTAGGTAAAGGAAGTAACTAAACGGCGTGTCGTTTAATTGGGGGATAAGGGTGGGGTGGGTGTGTGACTTGACTGTTATTTTTATCGAGATGACCAGACGAACGTACTCCCAAGGCAAAATTGCGTAAGAATACCATGAACGAAGGTACGGTAGGCATGTCTGTAGTATTTCCGGTGCACCACAAAAATATTAGCTATCAAGGTTGTATACTGACGATCAGCTCGGGATCTATATCTGAATCTTTTACTCAGTAGTCTAGGACCAATGTCTTTCCAGCAATGAAGGAAAATTACAACCTGTCTGCAATTGCCAACACCCTTCCTCGTTCACTCAAACCCATGTTTTGAGAGTGAAAATGAATTGCCACTAACTGAACCATATCTGAACATTTAGAAAAATGACGGGATGGTTGACTAGAAATAAAAATGTCAGTCATGCAGGTGGTCATGATCAAGCAATGTAAACTGAAACTACGAGTTAAAGGAAAATGTCTGCAAATAGGGGGAATACCTATCTTCCTACACAATGCACGGTCTGTACAAACTAACCCACGGTATCAAAAATGATTACAAGTCTGTGCTCTTTACCTCAACACTGCTTTCAACAAAAAAAGGTGTCATCTCAGCAACAATGCATCAATGCACCGCTACAAAAAATGATTGTTCAACAAAATTGGTCACAGTGTGCGCTGTATAACACAGAGATTAGACAATAGCCTCGTTATTATGACTGGAGAGGAACCACTTTCCATCTCCACTGGGTTCACTCATTGCACATGCAAAACAAAACAAACAAAAGTGTTTAAAAAAAAAAAGAGAACAAACTTGTGTGACAAAAACCTTCCCCACAGTAAAATAACCTGTGAGCAAGATATGGTGGGAACCTTGACCACTCCACACAGACATTGGTTAAATAGCTACGCGGCTGACATAGTTCCCCCTAACTAATAATAACGATTCACATCATCCCCCAACATACAAATTCAACAACAAAGTCATCCAGTGTCAAAAACAAAAACCTAAAATGCCCTATTAGAAGAATACAGCAAACTCTAGTCAGCCTTCCTGCGTACACTTTTGGCTTGGACAGAGTTTGATGCGCTGCCATTGGTCAGGGAAGCCCCGTTAGCTATACCCTTGCTCTTGGTGCCGTTCTTCTTATCCGAGCGGCGCTTGATGTAGGCATGGATATAGAAGTTGCCAAACAAGATGAGCATGACCACCATGTACCCAGCCAGCAGATTCTGGCCCCATCGAGGGAAGTCGCACCCCATGCGTATAGAGTTGACAGTGTGTGTAAACGTGATGCAGAACTGTAGCTGCAAACAACAAAAAGCTAAATCACAATCTCAGCCTCGGAAAAGGGTTTAAACTGATTTTCCACATTCGTTTTCTTCTAACATTCAAAACCCTGGTTGCTTTTTGTGTTGTGCCTATCAGTTTGTTTGGTTGACTGTTGGTTTTTTTTGGTTTGGATTGGGGGGAAGGGAGAAGGAAAGAGGAAAAGGAGGGTTGGGGAAGGGGGGGGGACACCTTGAACTCATGAATTTGTTTACAAAAGAGACATACCAGCTGGAATCTTGTGATATATCTTTTCCACCAAAGTTTTCCCTTGAAGTACGGCAGTGCAGACAGACCGTAGTAGGCATACATGACCACATGTACCAGACAGTTCATCCATGCACCAAACCAAGCTGAAACAGGCCCATCGCTAATCTTAGCACACTCGTCGTTACACCTAAAACAATCTCAACGTAGGTCAAGTTTAAGAAGCGTCAGAATATTATCTACTGATGACACGAGTTGCATCCAAATGTTTATCTCTTCAAGAAAGAGAATATTCTCGGATGGAAAAACATGTCGTTTTCATCTGATTCTTCTTCACAAGGAGAATCAGATGAAAATGACATGTTTTTCCATCCGAGACCAAGACCTTTGGGTCCTGGCGTGGAGTTAAGAGTTTACCGTCTATCCATCAACATGAATGAACATAATGTCTACACCCATCATTGGCCATACGGCGTATGGGGATAACAGTCCCAGGGAAAGAGACGTATGGACCTAAAGCTGAGAGTCCTTTTGTCCGGATAGGCAAACGCAAAACTTGATATCCGTTTATACCCTACTGTGAATCCATCAGTACGCAAACAAGTGCGCAAACCTGATAACATTGTTGAATGTTTTTGTATTAATATAGACTTTGCTAAAGCAATCCTCGCTTCCAATCCCTCTGGAGTGCCCCTTTCAGCATCCAGCTGACAATGGAGAGCCATCTTAAGATAGAGAGAGGGAGAGGGGGGGGGGTAGAGAGAGAGAGGGAGAGTCAAATTGTCATTTCAAATGATAATTTTATTGTAATTGTTTTTCTACCTCAACTAAGAAACTGAGAACATAAACAATACAACAGTGGCCACTGTAGTTTATGGAAGGTTAGTCAAGATATTTGTTGGTTAAAAAAACGCGCATTCAGATTCCATGTAGCTTCCAATGAACTGTTTATGATTTTATTAGCGAGCCTGATGGCTTCGTGCAGCTCATGAAGCTGTTGGTCTTGAGCCGGTGGGAGATATTACCATGGCAACGGCCGTTCGCAATGGCACACAAAGCAAAGCACAATTTCCGCCACCCAATCCAGAAAGTTGAGAGTTTGCATTGGCGGACCACTTTTGCACACGCCTTTCCGGAAAAAAAAGGAATCAGGCAATCAAGTTTCTTCTTGTGCGATTTGTTAATGCGCATTGAGTTTGAGTATCCGCACATAAGGACTCGTAGCTTAAATCAACACTGAACCTCCAGAGCAACAATACTGCTCAAATGGACAGTGACCAATGGCCACTTTTTATTTCGCCCACCATGGGATTCGAACCTGGGTCATCTACGTGCCAGGTGAACGCTCTACCACTTGAGCTATGGCGCAGAGACCCATCAACATCCATGATGTGTATTAGTATATATAAATAGCAATTGGCAGCGTGGTATACCAGTATTTCAGTATACAGTCCCAACAATAGCGCTCATGATCTAGATTTTATGCACCTTTGGACAGTTTCTCCAGTTGAAAAGTAAAATTAATGTAACTCAATCCTTGGTTAGCAATGTCTGAGTGGGTCTTCTCTACATTTACTTGCATGGTCAGCAATGCCTATGATCAATGTGCATATGTTTCTTGTAAACAATAGTCTGCAACTGCAATTTGCACATGAAAAGTGGGAAACTGCAATTGAAATGCGTTTTCCTGCACTCTCAGAGTGCCTTCAAGAAGGAAATGATTTTGTTTTGCAAACAAAATACATTTATGAAATGTAAAAAATT
Source organism: Oncomelania hupensis (assembly GCA_036898135.1). Taxonomy (NCBI): domain Eukaryota; kingdom Metazoa; phylum Mollusca; class Gastropoda; order Littorinimorpha; family Pomatiopsidae; genus Oncomelania; species Oncomelania hupensis. Next base: position 12,967,152 of record CM072516.1, read on the forward strand.
TAGAAAATGTAAGAACAGTAACACTGTAAAATGCTCTGTTTAGCTTAATTCTACAAAAGATAAGGTCCATACAATCAGCAATGTCCAAGACACTTTTCATACCTTTAGCAGAGCAGTTCAGCCACTTACTATCAGCCATAGAATCAGTTTGGGCGTTATCACCCCAAAAATTATATAAAGGTAAACAATTAAGTTGAAAAATGTTTATTGTACAGCAAGTCCAACTTCAAAGTACCGAGAGCTTACTTTTTAATGTTTGAATTGTGCGCTTTATAAAATAAAATATTATTATTATTATTATTATTATTATTATTATTAAAGTAATCCAAAATGTCATGTTCACAGTCCAGGACACATATTTAATATTAATGGCAGCCAGCCAAGGCAAAGATTATTTCACACTTTGTACGGTTATGTTTTCTTAAAGAAGAAAGTCATGTTCTTCTGCCCTTTCTGAGGAGGGGGCTGAAGAGCCACTTCACACTCAAGCTCAGCACTGCCATCTGGGTCACAAGAAAGAAAAGGGACAGCCTTATCACAAAAAACTGTTTCCTTGGTTTTTTGCTTCTTCTTTTAAATTTCACAATTAATAGCTACAAATCACAAAAGGAATCTTCGCAGCGTACGTAGTTTGAAAAACAATGGCCGCCCACAGCCCATTCAAACTTGTAGTCGCCCGCCGTGCGCCCGCTATTGTTCACGTCAGTACCGGCTGCGGGCGCACATATGCACGCATGCGCAAAGCGGGATTGGCTGGGAAGGGTGTAAGAAAGACAACTCTGCGAAGAGGCGAGCAGACGACGCATTCGCTCTCCCGGGGTACGGACTCGACTTTGGTTTTTGCAAAATTTTTAAAATCAAAAAAAAAAAATTCTCGGAAACGATTTCTTTTTTTCGGAAAAAGCGATCGCTTGCCGATGAAATCCTCGGATCCGAGGAAAATTCCCATGCTTGAATAATACAGGACTTTTTCTTCAATCGAACTCAAAGCGCGGCAATCTGAAGAGAGCAACACAAAACCACTGTATTGAACATTTGCCAACCTCCTTGTTTATGTTTGTACTTATTGTATCAAAACCTGATACTGGGAGATTCACACATTGTGATTAGCTTTTATCTCCCATTTATAAGCTGTTGTGTTAAAATAAAATAATTTTTAAAAACAAAGATAATGCTGTGAAGCAAAAAGCAAGGCAAGGCAAGTTTTGGAGCAGCTTACACATTCCTCCGGGTATGAACATGAGGGTCCACCACCATATGTTCAGCATCGTGGCATGGTGAAATACGTGCAGGAACGTGATCTGCTCATTCTTCTTGCGCACAACCATCAGCACTGTATCCATGAATTCAATGGCCTTAGAAAAGAAGTACCACCACAGGACATTGGCTACCTGAAAGTCACGCAAGCATGTTTACATTTCAGTTAAAATCGTGCATAGATAGTGTATGCCAAGAAAGAACAGGAGTCTTTTCTTTTTGTGCACACAACCATCAATAGATCAACATCAAATTTTTATAGCTCTGAGAATACTTTAAATATATTTGTGTCACACTCACTCTAAGTTCTTCTGGCTTCGTCTTGCTCTTGTCATTGTAGTCGGCACACAGTAAGTCATAGTTGGCATTTAGCACACTCAGGATCATCTGTAAAAAACATCAATCATTCACAGTTAAAAATAAAACATAATATTTACAACATTCTGCAAATCTTATGAGGATGTATCACATTTATGTTCAGCTTCTTCACATTACTATCATCTGTCCTTGGACAGCCATCTTCACTGTAAACAAAAGATTCCACATAATATATAAAGTATACCAGAGATGCAGTCTCACCTCTACAAACATGTAAATGGACAGAGCCACCAAGCCCAGGTTGTAGACAACTAGGAACCACTTGAGGTCCAAGGGCTGGCGGCTCTTCATGAAGCGAGGCACCACCAAAACAAACAGAAGGTACAGAGATGTCAAAATCCACACAGGCCATGGCGAGTCTGATACCAGCAACCAATTCCGTGTTCGAGGATCTGCAAGTATTATCAAAGCTGGTAAAGATGGAGATGACAACAGGACACGGAATAACCATACTGTATTATGCATCAGTGCGAGCGCTTTGAGCAAACTGGTTTTAGTTTGGTATTGCGCCTTACAAAATAAATATAATTATTATCATTGTACATCAAGTATTAATATCATTAAAACTAACACTGTAACAGTCACATACATTTGAATTTTGTTTTCCATTTCTTTGTCTTTTCAGACGGAGGTATAGGTACAGGGAAAAATGGGAAAGTGGTGCTACCAGGAAAATGTGGGTAGCTACTGGTGGCAACCATCTGTGACACTTGCAGACTGGACTATCCTATCCTACCCCGTAACTTGGAAGTCGTTGGGACACCACAGATGATCGTTTAACCAGCGTACTCCATCATTATCTGACCTCAGCAACCCTCATAGCTTCGCTATGTGTCCAGCCAGTCCATTCTCGAATTCTGGAATGTTGTCCTCCCACCTCTTTTTTTGTCTCCCCCTTCTTCTGACTCCTGGCACTGGGCCTTGCATGCAGGATGGTCTTTGCAAGGTCTGATGCTCTGGTGATGTGGCTATACCGTCAGAATTTCTGTTTCTTTACCATTGTGAGCATGTCATCATGTTGCCCAATGGCTTGTGTGATGGCCTGTCGGACTTCGTCATTGGTGATACGCTGGGTATAGGAAATGTCCAGAAGTCTTCTGTAGTACCTCACCTCCATGCTTTATATTCTTCGTTGTAGGTCTGCTGTGGGGGTCCATGTTTCGCAAGCGTATAAGAAGATGGAGATGACAAGGGAGCGCAGCAGCTTTATCTTGGAGCGTAGACTAATGGTCTTGTCTTTCCAAATTGGCTTCTCAGGGCAGCAGTTGTTTGTGTGATTCTGGAGAGGACTTCCTGTCGGGATTCTTTGCCTGACACAATGGGTCCTAAATATTTGAAGCTATGCACTGTGTTAAGGCATTGGCCTTTGATTGATTGATTGTTGCTTTAGGTCCAGCGGACTCTTCCGAGCCAAATCAGGAACGGACAACCCCCGATCCGCATAAAAGATCTGCTGAAACAACCCTAGTGGGAAAATTGAATGCCCTCCACCGGCCAGTCACTTTACAATAAAGACATCCCACGCAGGGGACGGCTGAGGCTTTACCCCAACTACTCGAACCCCCGGTTACAAAAACAAAATAGAATACAAACATCATTATAAATTATCAACAAAACATACATATAAAATGCCTATAGTGCTAAATAATAACATCATAGGAAGCCCTAGTGACCACCCGGCAGAAAGTGTCCAACACTCCCAAGCTGATCCAACAGACCTCATACACAAACAAGGAGTCTTGTCCAGGAAGAGTTTTCAAGAAAAAAGGTAGGTCATTGATCTAGTGAAGAAGAAGATAGTATAGCAGAGTGATAGGACAGAGCAGGAATGGGAAAGAGTAAATGAGGAAGACAGCGACAGTGGGAATTTAAAGCACTAAATTTCCATAAAGTGGGGATACTATTTATACTGAAACCCCCGGCACTCCAACGGGGGGACTGTTGCCGCAGTGAATCTGTCATGCCTACAAAGGAAAGACAGGTTTTCAACTGGGGCTTTCACTTTTCCCTTTATAGGTTTGAACAATCTACAGTGGCAAGATTGCTCATGACCCCAAGGGGTGGCATTGGCCTTGAACTTTGATGTCCACGTTGATGCCATTAGTGTTGTTTGTCATTATTTTGGCCTTCGCTGAACTTATTTCCATTCCAAAGGCTCTGGAGGTGGTGTCAAGCCTCTGTACCAGCTGATCAAGTTCTTGTTCCTCTCCAGCCAATCCATTAATGTCATACGCAAAACGGAGGTTGCTCTACCTTGTAGGCTGACTGTGCCTTGTGATCTGCAAGGGCATCTGACATAATGTGCTCCTGGAAGATGTTGAAGAGTCTTGGAGAGATTAGGCATCCTTGACGCACGCCGATTAATGTTCGGAACCAGTTCCCGATGGCACCGTTGTGGAGGACTGCACTGGTAGCATTGTCATACAGGTTTTTGATGACTTCAATAATTTTAGGGCTGATGTTGTACTCTCTCATGGTTGCCCACAGAGCTGCATGCCAGACTTGGTCAAACACTTTCTTGAAGTCTACAAACACATAATATAGATGACGTTGGTGCTGTAAGTATTTCTTGCAGATTATTCTGAGCTTGAACATATGCTCAATGGTACTTCACCCTGTCCTGAATCCTGCTTGTTCTTCAGCTATGATTTGTTCAGCTTGGGGTTTCAACCTGTTGAATATTATTACTGAGATGGATTATGAGGCTGATCGTGCGGGGTAATTTTCACACTCCTGAAGGTTACCCTTTTTGGGAAGAGTGATGACAAGCGACGGGGTCCCTGGTGTAGGCCACTTCCCACTCTGCCAGATCTTGTTACCGATAATGGTGAGGGTGTCAATCATCGCTTATCCTCCTGCTTGAAGCAATTCTGCAGGTATGTTGTCCACTCCCGCTGACTTCCCCTTCTTCCGCAATTGCACTGCTGCCTCAACTTATCGGAGAATTTGGAGGATTTTTTCTTTTTATGTTCTGGGAACATGCTAGAACTGATGTGTCTCCGTTTGGTGTGTGGTTGTAAAAAACAGAGCATTACTCTGTCCATCTATCCAAGACTTCTTGTTCTTCTGTAAGGCATATATACCAGACTTGCTTTGGATCGTGGAGATCTTGGGCTGTTTAACACTTGTCAGTCACAGTCTGGTAGGCTTTCTTGCTGTTGGTCTGGTTCAGACTGATCTATATTTCCTGGCATTGATCTTTCATCCAGTTCTTCTTTGCTGTGCATATTCCTTTTCGGACGTCATTGTTGATTTTTCGATAGGCATCAGTTCCTTGCAAGGTTTTCTTTTTCTTTTTTCATCTCTCTTTGTTTGTCACACAGGTCCAAAAGTTCAGGTGTGATTCACACTTTCTTCTTTGGGCAGTACTTGCCAAGGACCTTATTGATGGCCTCTGTCACAGCTGAGTTGAATAAGGGGGTCATGGTGTTGACATCTACTTCACCAGCTCCCAAAATGAGCAGTGGTGCAAATTTCCATTTAATTGTGACTTGAAATATTTCTGCCACCGCTGGGTCTTGCAGTTTGTCCAGGTTGAACTTCAGTCTGGTGCACTTTGCTGTGTTTACTTACTCTCTTCAAGTGGAGCCAGAGAGACATCACAAGGTCGTAGTCACTTCCGACATATTATTTATTATTTAATCGTTCTTATATACATCTGCTCCTGGAAACATGTTTGTCCTGCCAATCTTGACGATTGATCTGAAGCGTGTCTTGACCACGATGTAGTCAATGGGGTTGTGATGCTCCCCACTGGGACTGTTCCAGGTCCATCATCTGGATTTTTTGTGGGGACCAAGGGTGTTTGCCACCATCAGATTGTTGTATCTGGCAAACTCCAAGAGTCTCAGACCTCTGTCATTTGTCTCATTTGCAGACAGTACCAGATGGCAAAATCTCTAGCACGATCATTGGATAATGAAGGAAGGTTATAATGGTGGAAATGAAAGTGCTGATGTTTTTCTTTTATACAGTAATAACAAAGGGTTTTAATAATAATGAATGGTGTCACTCACCAGCATGAGGGTAGGCCTCATCATACTGTCTTATGAGATCTTTCAGTACACTAGCCATGCTGAAGAAGTGTGTCGTCCTGGCTAAAATGTCCTTCTGCAGTGCCAACTATAACACATAAACCATTCAATCATAATTAGTTAATTACCAGCACAAAAAACTTAAGCAAATTTATTAACCTGCGCAAAACACACACACAAACATAATTATACACAACACCGATTTTGTTTTGGGTAAGTGTACTACAAGTACAACAGTACCCTCTGTAAATCAGAAGCAGCCTTAGTCAAGAAGGTGCCAATAGCAATCCATTCAACTACACTATACTGTATATTCATTTTATTCTTTATCTCACCCAATAGTGTGTCCTCAGCAAAGCTCAAAGTTGAACTGAGAAAAGTGAACCAAGAACCACACTAATAACAGGAATTGGCCCAGAGGTGATTGAACGGTGTAGAGTCCCCAACCTTTGTCCCTTGAACAGTAAACACTGACAACCTGTGTGCCCTCATCCCACAATCATGCAAGGTCAATCACAAATAAGCCTTCCAGTATGCTTGCACTTTCCGCAATTTAACAGCGGTAACATTGTGTCATGCTGATAAGAATGACCCCTCTCGGTACATTCATAAGTTGTTTGAACACCTGATCCTCATGAAGAACCTAGTTTTGCAAGATGGTTGAAACAATGTCCCTAATTAGTTAACATGACATCTGTTGAAAAACAGGCAAGGTTTCTTCTCCTATAGGCATGGATGACCAGTAGTTGTGTGGCTGCCATCATTGCTAATGTACGTACAGTCCCAGTGCTACCTCGCCTAAGTTGACAAACTCTCAAGGCTGAATGAGGTTAGGCAACTCCACTACCTCACCATGCTCACAGTGATCTTGTCCGGGGAACAGCTGATAGATGGGATGAACTGTTTTACTGTGATGATCACACAATGCTAGATAAGATTCCAGTGTCACTGCTATCTAATCATGATTGCTACGTGCTTTGCCAAACTTCTGTAATCTCATGAGCAGAGTCCATCACGTCTTTCACTGTGTTGACCTGACCTCAATAACATAGTATAAAATATTATTGGTTGTAATGGTGGCTTGTGCTAGGGTCAAGATGGAGTGCTAGTCTCCAATGCCGAAGTTTCTGATGCTGAATTAAAGGGTGTGGCTTCCATCCCCACCGGGTTTGAACAAATTAACTGAGTTATGACAACTATCAGGTCATCAAGGGTTCTCTATGGGTACTCCAGTTTCCTCCCTCGCTTAATAATGATACTGGTTACAGTCAAAGTAAATTTCAATACTTTCAATGTCAAACAGGCAGATTAATAATATAGACACAAGCAAGAGAAATTCACCGTTGGAAAGCTCTGAACATTAGCTGTTTAACATTCACAAGTTATAGGTATGACACCCATTTAATTTTCATTGATAGGTGGCAGCCCTCCCACCTCCCGTTCCACCCGCATGCCCCAAAAGCTATCTATGCACAAAACAGGGACGTAGATGATAAGGACGCAATATCGCACACCCATACATACACAAATACAGCAATGATAATGGCAATGCATTGGGATTAAATTAAATAAATAAATACAATAAAAAAGTAAAAAACCAAAAATGTTAATTTTCTATTTTTAAAATAGTATATTTGTGTACATTTTAAAAATGTGTTAAGTGTTGTGCAGTTAATTCTAATAGTACTGTTCAAGCTAGATTTTCTTTGTTGTTTTTTTACAATCATGAGCCAGATTTGCCTGGCAAAGGGTTGTAACTCAGTGCAATTCCGCCTTGGCAGCAAAAATTCAACATTCCTCATTTATTTCACACCACCACCATTCCCTCTACCTCCTTCCTATCAACAATTAGTTGGTTTTTAGCCTAGAATACAGACAGACCTTGTGAGACAGACCAACACCTCCAACTAGTAATTTAATTACTATGCCTACAACTGGTATCTTTTGCTATGAAGTGTATGGATTTCCATACTCGTACAGCAGTTTTCGGATTGTGATTGTGCTCCCAGAACATAATCAATGCCCCTGGCCACTTCATCATATATCTCCCTTAGTAATGTGAACATTAGTAAGAATAGACAGCAGTCAGCAATATTACTAGTAGACATTACTATTGCCTACCTAGTGCCTGTCCTTCCGATATCGCGCGCTAACTCAAAAACACTTTCCGATTAAAGATGCGCTTACTTACTTAGAGGTCTCGATTGATGACGGCCTACTTTGGTGTCTTTCGGGTAGCAGGTGAACTGTCTGGCATTCAACAAACCTAGCAACGATTTTCGTTTGCCGGTGAATGAATCGTACCACATGCGCAGACACTCGACCAAGGAAGTGAAGGTCATATTATAAACCAATCAGAAGCAAGAATTCTTATGGCGCGAGGTCGACTCTGTGGGCCTGACAGGCGAACCACGTGGTTTTCTTACCTCCAGTCCTAGTATCTTGGTCAATGGATCAAAGAATTTTGCGACATTTTATATCATCTGGGTGATAAAATTGTTTAGAGGTGAAATAAAAGAAGAACTGCACCCCTCACTTCTGTGAAATCTACTTTGTTCAAGTCATAATTTCTGCAGCGCACCTCCCTCCTTCCCCAACCCATAGACCACAAGTTATTTATGGTCTATGCCCAACCCCACACCTCCCAGACATACCGAGTGTCAGTGATTTATGCGTGATGCTATAGGCTAATTATAATGGCGCATTCCCAGTTTCAAATACTCTGTACTCCAACGCTGCACTACAACACAACTTTATTGTCCAATAAAAAAAAACCAGACATTTGCCTTTGGGTCCTATAATTATGCAATAACTCCAGGCTCCAGGCTGTAATTGGCCACAGCCGAAATCCACGAATACAGTGTGGCTCGCCTGGGCCCTGAGCACGTGGTCGTTGAACCTGTACAGTAGTAACGTGAGGTTCCTCCGCCCTGGCCGGTGACTTCTGTGTAAAAGACTTTCGCCATCAAAAGCCTGTATGACAAGGCTACCAGTGCAGTCCTCCATAACAGCGCCATTGGTTCAGAACAACAATCGGTGTGTACGACCTCCGAGTTACGGGATAGGATAAGGATAAGTATAAGTGGTGGTATACAAAAAGGTACCGCTAAACGGTACCACTGCTTCTCCTGCTCGGAAAGCAAGCTGTTGAGAGTCAGTCATTTGCAGATGATACACAACTTTATAAATCCACTGCCCCCTCTCTCATTAATTCCACTGTTCAGACTTTGGAGAACTGCATCACAGACATTAAGTCATGGATGACACTCAACAAGCTTAAGCTTAATGACGATAAATAATAATAATAATAATAATAATAATAATAATAATAATAATAATAATAATAATAATAATAACGGATTTTTATATAGCGGGTACTCCAGCCTATGACCAGACTCACCACGCTTTACATAATCATTACATATAAATACATGCACTCGATAAAACATTGCTTTTGCTACAATACACCAAAAGACAGAACAGTAAGGGTACAACTATTTACAACTATGTACACAAATTACAAAAAAAGAGACAGAAATAGACTATTTACAACTATGTACACAAATGACAGAAAAGACAGAAATAGAATAGCAAAAAACCTATTCACAGCTATTTATATGCCCGGTTAGGCCCTAGAGGAAACACAGTATAAATATGTACAGCCGTGTATACACTTACGGATCAGACAGAGACAAAAGAGGAGAGGATGTCAGCGGGATACAAATCAGTCTGAATAATGCAGTTTGAAGAGGTGGGTTTTGAGGGCCTTTTTGAACGCTTGTGTTGATTGTATGTTGCGGATATGGGAGGGAAGGGAAGGCGAAGCCCTCCTCATTCACAAGCACAACACCTCCTCCTCACTCTCGCCTCTCCCAACATCGCTTACAGTAAGGACAACAAACATTCAGTTCTCATCCTCAGCGAGAAATCTCGGCTACATTCTCTCCGATGACCTGTCCCTCAACAACCACATCTCCAACGTCTGTCGCTCTGCATACACGGCCATCCGCCAAATCAGCTCCTTTCGCCACTATCTTACAGTCACTGCCACCAAAACCCTAGTCTGCGCTCTCGTCCTTTCTCGTCACGGTCTTGACTATTGGAACTCTCTCCTCGCTGGCTCCCCAAAACACATCATTGACAAACTACAAAAGGTTCAGAACTCAGCAGCTAGACTAGTATTCCGAGAAAGAAACGCGATCACATCACACCTCTACTACATTCCCTTCACCATGGCTTCCTGTGCAAGCACGCGTAGAGTACAAACTCTCTGTTCTCTGTCACAACTTCTTCACAGATTCTTGTCCTTCCTACCTTGCTGATCTACTGTCTGTCTACTCCCCTTCACGCACTTTAAGATCTTCTGCTGACACTCGCACACTCAAGGTTCCCGTCACCCGCACTAAGACATACGGCCAACGTGCATTCGCTTACTCCGCACCCAAGCAGTGGAATTCCCTTCCCTCCCATATCCGCAACATACAATCAACACAAGCATTCAAAAAGGCCCTCAAAACCCACCTCTTCAAACTGCATTATCCAGACTGATTTGTATCCCGCTGCCATTCTCTCCTCTTTTGTCTCTGTCTGATCCTTAAGTTGTAAATAGTTTTTAACTTTACTGTTCCGTCTTTTGGTGTATCGTAGCAAAAGTGATGGTTGATCGAGTGCATGTATTTTCTATGTAATGACTATGTAAAGCGTGGTGAGTCTGGTCATAGGCTGGAGTACCCGCTATATAAAAATCCGTTATTATTATTATTAAACGGCTTAGCGGCCGGTACACTCGGTATATAACCTCCGGCACTCCACGGAAAGACCATAATAAATTCTTTCCTGCTCTCGAAGAAGAATCTATGCCAACACTTTTTGTGTATTTCGAAATATTTGGAGCGAACGAAAATGAAAAAAAACAACAACGAACCAACGAAGTCTGTCTATCCATCCCATCATTCCCTCACCCATTACTCCGTCCAAACTCTACCTCGTGCCCTCGATCGGTAGCTCCATTGTAGTTTTATCTAGCTAGGCCATTCCTCTGTCAGACCGGCCTTTAAATGCGTCTGTCATCAACCCGTACACATATATCTTTCGCTGATAATGGAAATAGTTACACGTAGCGTGAACGTGCTTTGTGGTAATATGCACTGATTGCATTTCCTCAGTCCTGAGGCATGCACGATGACAAGTGAAGAATATAATCATACAGAGTGTCCGAATCACAGGCGCTTGTACCTGGACACGCGAGCGCCTATGCCTGTGACGCGTCTCACTCTGGGTAGTACTATAGATACCCAGACCGCAGAGGGAGAGGCATCGCAGGCATAGGCGCTCGCGTATCCAGATAACAAGCGCCTGTGCAGACGCCTTACATTGAATTGGTCTACGCTGCCTGGAAGATATACTATTAGCATGTGTAAGTTTACCCAAGTGTTATAGCTTTCACCTATAGGACCGACTCCAACTGCTGTTAATTATAGTCCTAAATAACTAGCCTGCATTTCTACTTGTATCGATCGAGTAGGCTTGACTTAAGAGAGAAGATTTAACTTAGTTTAAAACACAGGCATAGGCGCTCGCGTGTCCAGATACAAGCGCCTGTGGTTTAAAAGGGCCCAATTCAAAGGCTTTGTTTACTTTTGTTGAAAACGGGTTTATCCTAAAATTCGCATTGTTATTACATTATAAAGTGGGCTATCGTTGTTCAAACCATGGATTCTTCAATAAATGGATGCACGGCTTTCAGCGAGAAGTCCGGAAGTTCTCTGCTTCCCGCCTTTTTCTTGACTTTCTCTTATAAACGTGTGATAAACGAAGATAGGTGAAAAAGAAAAAAAACACCTCACAGGGAGCTGATGCCTACCGAAAAATCAACAATGACATCCGAAAAGGCATGCGCACAGCAAAGGAGAACTGGATAGAAGATCAATGCCAGGAAATAGAGAACAGTCTTAACAAGAACAACAGCAAGAAGGCCTACCAGACTGTGAAGCGGAAGTACGCTGGTTAAACGAACATCTGTGGTGCCCCTACGACCTCCGAGTTATGGGATAGGATAGGATAGGATAGGATAGGATAGGATAGGATAGGATATGACTTTTGACTCTCTAGAAATATTCACCAAAAGTCGTTGCTGCTTCGCCGGTTGCACTGTGAGATGGGGAATTCATACAATTCCAGAAGCAGCTGGTGTGAGCGAGGAATACTTCCATGGCTCAGACCAATCGCTAAAGTTAGAATTTGCCATTTCGGTTCAGAACAACATTCGGTGTGCGTCATGGATGCCTACTCTCCCCAACACTCTTCAACATCTTCCTAGAGCACATCATGTCAGATGCCCTTGCAGATCACGAAGGCACAGTCAGCATAGGGGGTAGAGCAATCTCCAACCTTCGTTTTGCGGGTGACATTGATGGATTGGCTGGAGAGGAACAAGAACTTGAACAGCTGGTACAGAGGCTTGACACCACCTCCAGAGTCTATGGAATGGAAATAAGTGCAGAGAAGACCAAAATAATTACCAACAACACCAATGGCATCAACATGGACATCAAAGTCCAAGGCCAATTCCTCAACACAGTGCATAGCTTCAAATATTTAGGAGCCATTGTATCAGACAATGGGTCACGACAGGAAGTCCTCTCCAGGATCGCACAAACAACTGCTGCCCTGGCGAGGTTGAAGCCAATTTGGAAAGACAGGACCATCAGCCTACATTCCAAGGTAAGACTGCTGCGCTCCTTGTCATCTCCATCTTACTATACGCTTGCGAAAAATGGATCCTCCCAGCAGATCTCCAACGAAGAATACAAAGCATGGAATGAGTTCCTGCAGAAGACTTCTGGGGCATTTCCTATACCCGACAGACCATCACACAAGCCATTGGACAACATGATGACCTGCTCACAGTGGGTGAAAAAACGGAAACTCCAATGGTATGGCCAAGTCACCAGATCATCAGGTCTTGCAAAGACCATCCTGCAAGGCACAGTGCAAGGAGGTAGAAGAAGAGGGGGACCGAAAAAGAGGTGGGAGGACAACATTCGAGAATGGACTGGTTTGACACTGAGCGAAACCATCAGGGTTGCTGACGACAGAGAAAGATGGAGTACGCTGGTTAAACGATCGTCTGTGGTGCCCCTACGACCTCCGAGTTACGGAATAGGATAGGAGAGGATAGGATAGGTTCTAAGAGGGAGTAGAGCTAGGTACCGTGGGGCAAAGTCGAACCGGTATTACCGCGGTATTTTTAGGTCGTATCCGTATTTCGTACCGGTATACCGCGATTTTAAGTGTTACAATTAAATGGGATATGGCGCTGACAGTAGTGACCGACGCAAAAGAAAGATTGTCATATACTTCAAAACAGTTTCAAAAAACCACATTTCTATAGAAAGTAAAGCATTATTTTTGCTTGAACGCCTTCAAAACAAATTATGATAGTCACTGTTTAGAACATCAGCCATCTTTAAACCACCAAAATCAAAATAAAACAAAAACATTAAACCGGAAAGGTCTTTAAGAACTTTAAGAGTTCAGAAGGATTGGCGACTGATACCATGCTCAAACACGTGGATATCGATAAGCTGATGTTCTTATAAGTTCTTCTTCAAGAACAGCTGCCAATCCACGTGTTTGGGCTTTAGGCTCACTCTCTGGGCGGACAAGATGTCGCCCACTGTCGGGGTTATGTGTTGTCGAGATTTCCCAGTAAACCGGACCTTGGACACCCGCACCGGTATACCGAACCGTCGCGTTTCCGAACCTGAATACAGTTACGTATCGGTAAAACCGTCCAGCCATAACAGGGAGTGATTTCCCAAGTTTTAACGGTACATCCATACCTTTGACCATATATTTGAGTTACTCACGCGGCTGGAAGAGTGCGTCTTTGGTGTCTGGGGTGGGGTAGGGTCTATTTTATCAACCCATAGCGGTGTCTGATAGCGCAGTGGTTGGAGTACTCACTACTGTGTCGCCAGTTAAGCACCGTCCAGTGCGGTTAGCACTTGGATGGGTGACCGCAAAACCGTGAAGCGACAAATAACAACGCCCCCAGTTGACTCAACTGTGACTAAGAGATGGGTATCACCCTCATTACGCTGGCCCAAGATAAGTGTGATCTCCAACAGCACGCTCCCCTACAGCCACAAGGCTATGGGACTACCTTTACCTTTTTTAACGCGAAAAATCCTATGATCAATTTTAAAAAAAAATTCTTAGCATATTTGGTAGCTGCTATTTTTAGCTCCAGAATGTTAGCTGGCTAGCCCACGGCTGTTCCTAGTAATAGGCAAATAAAACTGTACGTAATTCATTAATGTATTGTTTGTTTGTTTGTTTTTTAAATAACTGCACCTTCAAAAGAATTTTTTTGTCGTTGTAAACTTATTTCATTTAGTGGGGCAACCCTCGTTGTGAATGTTGAAAGGATCTTCGAGGGCGGGGTTGGGGTGGGTAGGTGAAGGGGGGGGGGGGAGAAGGCGGGAGGGAAGTGGGTCCAGTCAAAGAAAATGAAGCTTAGCCTTGAAGTACAATATGATAAAATCGTTGAGTTAGTAAAACTACTGGACCTAGGCTTTAACACCTCAAAATTTTTATAATTGGTTTAAAGTACTTAATTCATGTGGTAAGATCAATAATAGCCAGGGTTATTCATGGTTGCGGAAGTCCAGTAATGTAGACTAATTAATTTGTGCTGTGGACTCACCATCTAAATCTCGCGATCGCTGCTTATTTACCTCTAACAACTACTATTTTAGTTTGGGGCACGGCGTGATAAGAGAATTAAAAAAAATTAATGCAACTCGTATTCTCTGTGGTGGTACGCAATTTAGTCACGTATCGCAAAGGTATGAACAAAAATTCAAACCTTCCGCTGTATCACATAAAAACTGGATACAGACTTTAAAAAAATAAAATAAAATAAAAATTTAATGGAGTGCGAGCTGCGGTCAAGGCCCCCTGAGCCAGGCCATTTTCGGGACACTGACACGCGGAGTATCACAGATCGTTGAGGCAAAAGCTTAAAGGGTCCCTAAATGGCTCGAAGGCTTGCTTCACTTTTTTTTTTAATAAACAGGCACACACATCCAAATATCCATACGTTACAATGTGATAGGTTTGTATGACTATACATTGAACCTCTTCATGTGCAATTCTTGTTCTGATTGCTGTTTTTGAAGCGCATGCATTGTGTGCAATGACGAGTTAACAAATAACATAACAAGAAGTAACTCGTATTGTTTTCGTATGGCAAACCCATGCTGTTGTTCTATAGATCCACTAATTCCATCTATTTATATGGAAATACTTTGAAACGGGTGGGTTAGGAATCAGAATGAGCCAAATGTTAGTCTGTCGGTCAGTCACCCCATTTCTCAAGACCCACTGAACGGGTTATGGAAACTTCAGAGGAGCATGATTACCTAGGTTAGCAGCCTACCTTCCGCGCCATCATATTTGCTCTACTGGAGTCCTTTTGTTGCTAAACACGTTTGTGCTCAATATTTCAACAAGGGCTGAAGCGATTTTGTTGAGTTTTGATATACAGGGCTGTCGGATAGCGCAGTGGTTGGAGCACTCGCTACTTTAAGCACCGTCCAGTGCGGTTAGCACTTGGATGGGTGACCGCAAAACGTGAAGCGACAAATAACAACGCCCCCCAGTTGACTCAACTGTGACTGAGTACCTACTCTCTTAAGGGTGGGGAAGGTAGAGCAGCGAGGGAGAGAGATGGGCATCACCCTCATTACGCTGGCCCAAGATAAGTGTGATCTCCAACATCATGCTCCCCTACGGCCACAAGGCTATGGGACTACCTTTACCTTTACCTTTTACCTTGGTATACAGGGGTGGCCTCGTGGCGCAGTGGATAAGTCGCCGGTTTCCTATGCCGAAGGTCGCGGGTTCGATTCCCGCAAGGGGCGAACGTATGTGACTTAGGTACGAGACTATTGAGGTCACCGAGGGTTTTTGTCCGGGCACTCCGGTTTCCTCCCTCCCTTCAATAATGGTACAGGACGCAGTCAATATAAAAATTTCAAAAATAAAATTTCGATTTTCTATCAGTCTTCTAATAGCGATCTCCCTGCCTTTACACCACCTGTTTGAGTGATTGATGTGTGTTTGGTGTGTGTGAGGGTGGATGAGACAGGTGAGCGTGTATGTTGGTATAGATCGCCGCGCTTTGAGCCCAATTGATTTGGGGAAAGGCGCGTATATAGCATCCTGTATTATTATTATTAGTATTAGGTACTTCAAATCATCCGGTCCTGATTTGGCTCGGAGGAGTCCGCTGGACCTAAAGCAACAATCAAACAAACAAACAAACTTCAAATCATGGGTCATCCTTCAGCAGCAGTTCGGTTGTCTGTCACTTGGTTGGTCCGTCGCTCTGAATTCCACTTTTTGTGTGTGTTCAAAACACACTTTTTATCTTATCTGAAGAATAACTGAACCGAAATTCTTCATTTTCATGTTGTGGATACTTTACTCTGGGCATTTCCTATACCCAGCACATCACCAACGACGAAGTCCTACAAACCATCACACAAACCATTGGACAACACGATGACCAGTGGTGAAGAAACGGAAACTCCGATGGTACGGCCACGTCCCCAGATCATCAGGTCTTGCAAAGACCATCCTGCAAGGCACAGTGCAAGGAGGTAGAAGAAGAGGGAGACCGAAAAGGAGGTGGGAGGACAACATTCGAGAATGGATTGGTTTGACACTGAGCGAAACAATCAGGGTTGCTGGGGACAGAGAAAGATAGAGTACGCTGGTTAAACGATCATCTGTAGTGCCCCTACGACCTCCGAGTTACGGGATTGGATAGGATAGGATAGGATAATTCTAAAATAAATTAAGAAATAAATAAAAGTGAAAACACTATAAACTAAGTACACCTGGGAACCACGCGTACCTGAATAATCCAATATCGATAAATCGTGTTCAATAGTGAAGAAAAAGGGGGAAAAAAAAAAGAAAAAGAAAATAATATAATTTACGTTAATATAATTATAGTCTTTGCCTTATAGTAAAGCGTTTTTCCCTGTCTATAATAAGCCCATATAATATCTATTCGCCCCTGGGGGTGGGGGTTGAGGGGTGGGGATGGGGCAGATACAGTCAATATTAAAAACGTATTCATTTGATGGTTGTCTCAATTAAAGCTGTCTACATCCGGGGAGTGTAGGTGGGTGGGAGGTGGTATAGGCAGTATATTTATTCATTTGATGGCCTCAAAGATGTTTTTACTCCTGGGAGTAAAAGTGGTAAGGGAGTAATTTTAGCACGTCACGCTTATAACGTGACGAAACAATCCCGTCCACCTTCTCCCCCCCCCCTCCCTATTACTACTTTTACTCCTGGGAGTAGTTTTAGTACAGGCCCATATTAACTCCACGGGAGTTAGTCTGGTCATGGCCCAGAATGGCCCCCAGGGAGTTACGTTGGCATTGGAAAATTGTGTACCATAAAAACTACAAGGAGTTAAACTGGACCAATGCCAAAACAGCCCCCCTTTTTCAATGGAGAGTAAATCTGGCACAGTCCCAGTTGCACTCTACGGGAGTTATTCTATTGTACCAAAACAACTCCTGGGGAGTCACACTGGAACAGGTGGAGGGTCAGACTGGATTAGGTCAGGACTGCCCCCCCCCCCTCCCCTCCCCGCCCATCTGATTAGCAATGGTTTTAGGTTAGCAAGAGGAGAGTCAAAACAGGACATGTCCAGAGACTGCATGGGCGGCAACCCATGACAGTGGCAAGACTGTCTTAGTGGACTAAGAATCCAACGCCGTGTTCGTGCCTCTCATCTCTCCCGCTGAAATAAAGCTTGTGGCTTTTGTCAGTCGTTGTTTCACCTAGGCCTTTCCAGCGCAGTTCGCTGATACATAAAATGTTCCATCGATAGTGGTCCAGCTCGTGGGCCAGTTCTTATAATTTTTCCCTCCGCAGCCAGATTCCTTTGACGATGTTGTCTCTCGTGCGGATCCTGCCTAATTGTTGTCCATCGGTAGCACACTTTGTCACCTCCGCCCTGCCTTTGTCTCAGTTAAGATCCTTTTTAGTGCTTTAGATGTGTGTTGGGGAGGCTATTCTAAACATGTCCCAGTTTAACTCTCCTGTAATGTTTCATGGAGGTGTGTGTGTGTGTGTGTGTGTGTGTGTGTGTGCGTGAAGTGAGGGGGAGGGGTGTAAAAGTGGGAAGAAATTCTTGATCTGTCCCAGTTAAACTCCCTTTCGTCACAGTTTAACTCCATTCTAGTGTTTTATAGGTGTGTGAGGGAGGCTTTTCTAAACATTTACAAGTTTAACTCTCTGTAATGTTTTGTAGAGGTGTGTGTGTTGGGGTGGGAGTGGGATGTGGGGTGAGAATGTCCTTGATCTGTCCCAGTTTAACTCCCCTTAGTTTTCATAGAGGTATGGGTGTGTGTGTAGGAGGGATTGGGTGGGGGAGGGGAGGGGGAGGGGAGGTTGGTTGTTCAGTACCTGCCCCTGTTTAACTCCCTTGTAGTGTTTTGTAGTTATGTGTGTCTTTTCTAAATCTGTCCCATTTTAACTCCCCTGTAATGTTTTGACGGTGTGTGGGTGTGTTGGCTGCTCTGGCCCTGTCCTAGATTAACTCCCCTGTAGTGCTTCATAGGTGTGTTTAGAGGCTGTTCTGGCTCTGGCTCTCGGCAACTCCCCTGTAGTGTTATCTCTTTCACTCGGGGCTAGGAGAGGGGGGGGGGGGAAGGTTGCCGTTCTGGCCCTGGCCCAGTTAAACTCCCGTGTTACGTTTTCTAAGGAAGTCAAGGATTGTTCTGGACTTATTACAGTTTAACTCCCCTGTTTAACTTTTGTGTATTTAATGTGCTTGGGGCTGACCTGGACCTGTCCCAGTTTAACTCCCCTGTCGTGTTTTATAGGGTCTGTGAATCTATCCCAGCTTAAACTCTGTGTCTTATAGGTGTTTGGGGTATATTTTGGACTTGCCCCAGTTTGTAGTGCTTTACAGGTGGATTGGTGTGTTGAGGTGGAAGATTTTCTGTCCTTATTCCAGTTAAACTCTCCTGTGGCCTGTTTTGGACTAGTCCCAGTTTAAATCTCTTGTTATGTGGAGAGGGTGTTGTTCTGGATCTGTTCTGTTTTAACTCCCGAATTCTTGATTATTTTGAGTAGAAGCGTATTGTACTACCGGGGACTGATTTGGAATAGAAAGGGGGCCATTCTGGGCCATAACCAGGCTAACTACCAGGGAGTTAATCTGTCCATGGAATAAAACTACTCCTGGGAGTAAAAGCGGTAAGGGAGTAATTTCAACTGCTAGCTATAAATAGAATATAATTATAGTTGCAACCTTTACCAGTTTATTCGTCCCCTATACGCTTATGTGTCCGGGGACGTCAATCTATAAAACTAAACTAACTAAACTTGCAACCTCGCCCCAAAATCTGGTATGATCTGCACTTTGTAGAACGTTAATGAGCACGTAAACAAACTTAATGAGCACGTAAACATAAACTTAATGAGCACGTAAACAAACTTGACATTTCCCTAAGCCAAGTCCAGAGTGATTTTACCTAACTTAATCAAGTTAAACAAAATGTAAAGTCGGAGGTTGCACAGTTGGCACAAAGGCAGGCTAACATTGACTCACGAGTGTCAGTTCTTGAAGAAGAGCTTGACCGCATCGACGCATCAAGCAGAAAAAAACAACATAAAGTTTGTCGGTGTTCCCGAGCATAGAGGTGACGAACGTTCACCGTTGAAGTTGGATATGGATTTTCTCAATGAACATTCTTTTTGTGGCGATTGGAAGCTCGAAGTCTTCAGATTTTCAAACTGCTTACAAAGTTGGTAGACGAGGAAGAAGACCTCGCCCCATCATTGTAATCTTCATGAGATTGCAAGACAAGATCGACGTATTGAATGACAACCTTGCGTCAGAAACTGGGAAATCAAGGCATTAAGATTGCCCCCGTTGGGGTGCCGGGGGCTTCAGTATAAATAGTATCCCCACTTTCTGGAAATTTAGTGCTTTAAATTCCCACTGTCCCTGTCTTTTTCATTTGTTCTTTCTCATTCCTGCTCTGTTCTATCAATCTGTATATCTTCTTCTTCGCTAGACCAGTCATCTACCTTTTTTTTTTTCTTGAAAACTTGATAATTTGATTTAGTTGGTTTTCCATATTGTCCTCCACAACAGCGCCATCGGGAACTGGTTCAGAACAACAATCGGTGTGCGTCAAGGATGCCTACTCTCTCCAACACTCTTCAACATCTTCCTAGAGCGCATCATGTCAGATGCTCTTGCAGACCATGAAGGCACAGTCAGCATAGGGGGTAGAGCAATCTCCAACCTTCGTTTTGCAGATGACATTGATGGATTGGCTGGAGAGGAACAAAAACTTGAACAGCTGGTACAGAGGCTTGACACCACCTCCAAAGCCTATGGAATGGTAATAAGTGCAGAGAAGACCCACATGTAGTAGTAGTGATTTAAATGATTTATAATATTATGTGAATTAATATTCAATCAACGAATATAATGATGATGATAGCTTTTTTGCATGAATAGATATCAGTAAATGTCAATGGAATCAGTCTCATTGTTTTTTATGTAAAATCTTGTGCAGAGTTGTTTTTGTTTTTTTAATCGATTTTCAACTGTTTTTGAAGAACAACTTGAGTATAAGTGACCAGTAATGAATGATGCCATTGAATGCAATGAGTGCTTGTTTGCTTAAAGAAGACTCAGAGATAATTAGTAAAATAGTCTACTCTAGCTCGGACAATGATCACTTCCAACAATTAAGTCCTCAGTATAAAGTTTATATCAGACTGCCAAGGTTCGAATCATGCGTGTGAATGTGTGTGTGTCGCGCATGTTAGCGCGTGGTGTGTGAATGCGTGTGATATTGTTAATGGGCATATTGACCAAAAAGCAATTAAATGTCAAAGCGTCTCTCTCTCTCTCTCTCTCTCTCTCTCTCTCTCTCTCTCTCTCTCTCTCTCTCTCTCTCTCTCTCTCTCTCTCTCTCTCTCTCTCACTCTCTCACATAAGCCTACAGTTACAGTTTGTTGGTGTATCCCCGCCCAGTAATCCAAAACGCCCATCCTTTCTTTCGATCCTGTACGGTGATATGTATATTACTTGTTTCATGTTTGTACAGTTAACTAATACAAAATATAATTATGTTTAGTTTACTTTACTTAATTTAGTAGTTGAGAGGGACTTGTATAGGCCTCGAGGCTTTTTGAATGTCCCTTTTATTTTGGGAATTTTTACTTGTCCGGTTTCATTTGCGGTTGTTCGGGGAATAGGCCTACTAAAGATAGTATGCTAAAAAGTCATCACACTCAAATTTGGATTCCTGTATGGAAATGACCTTTTTTGGACGATTTTTTTAAAAGGTGTACGGGTTGTTAGCTCTTTTAGTATCAACTGGCGATTTATTCCACACGGGCGCATCTCTGTAGGAGAATGAGTATTTTCTTTTGTTTGTGCGGCAATGTCTTATAAGAATATTGTCCTGTTAATTTCTTGTTCTAGAGTTAGTATTTTACGGAAACAAAGTTGTCAATCCCAATAAAATCTTGGTTTGGATCAGGTCACCTCTCAATCTTCTACATTTCAGAGAGGGCAAATCCAAAACTCTTAATCTCTCTGAGTATGGTAAATGTCTCAGCGATTTAATCATCCGAGTCGCTCTCTCCAAGGCAGACGAATTATGGACGTTTCGGCGGCGGGACGATTCGGCGTCACACCCTGGACGTTTCGGCGGTGGACGTTTCGGCGGCGGGACGGTTCGGCGCTAGTCTGGACCATTCGGCGGTGCCGTCTTTAGGCTTATTTATAAATAAGTGTTATTACTGTTTTAAGTTCCAATGGTTACGCAATCAATTCTTATTGATGTCGGCAAGATTGTCCCCTATACGCACTGTGTCCGGGGACGTAAATCTATCCACTGAACTGTGGCAAGATACGATTATCTGCCTTTGTCCCGTATGTGCGGAGTGTCCGTTTCTACTGCAGAAAATAATATTTTCATAAGCTGGGTAAATTTTTGCCTAGAAAATATTTTCATAAGCTGGGTAAATTTTTGCCTCTTGTATTTAATAATAGAGAACGTTGGTCGAGATTTTTGTAAATATAAAAGTTATAACGTGTACTATAAATGAATGGACGGTACTCTATTTTATACATTGTTATATGGCTGGATGTTTCGGCGGTACTATATTTTATACATTGTAACATATCTGGACATTTCGGCGGTACTATATTTTTATACATTGCTAGATGGCTGGACGTTTCGGCGGTGCCGTAGTTTATACATTGCTACATGGCTAGGAGCATATGTCACATATTTTTTATACATTGCTATATAGCTGGACGTTTCGGCTGTACTACTATATATTTTATACATTGATGGAAGGCTAGACGTTTCGGACGGTACTCTATTTTATACATTGTTATATGGCTGGATGTTTCGGCGGTACTAGGCTATATTTTATACATTGTAACATGTCTGGACGTTTCGGCGGTACTATATTTTATACATTATTATATGTCTGGACGTTTCGGCGGTACTCTATTTTATACATTGCTATATAGATGACTGGATGGAACGGAAAACGATGCTTAACATCCTATTGCATGAGCGTTAAGGACGATCACCACGTCGCCACCTTGACAACAATGACCATCATCATCATATCAAAAATGAGATCCAACGGATCTTCTTTGGTACTGGATGTTTCGGCGGTACTATATTTTATACATTATTATATGTCTGGACGTTTCGGCGATACTCTATTTTATACATTGCTAGATGACTGGATGTTTCGGCGGTACTATATTTTATACATTGTAACATGTCTGGACGTTTCGGCGGTACTCTATTTTATACATTGCTAGTTGACTGGATGTTTCGGCGGTACTATATTTTACAAATTGTCACATGTCTGGACATTTCGGCGGTACTATATTTTATACATTGTAACATGTCTGGACGTTTCGGCGGTACTATATTTTTATACATTGCTAGTTTTGCTCTATGTCTAGAGCTATACTATGAAACTAAAAAATAGGCCCCCCCCCAAAAAAAAAAAAAAAAAAAAAGAAAAAGAAAAAAAAGTATGGTAACATAGGGATAAAAAGGGTCGGTAGGCCGGCTTCTTAAAATAAAAATAAAAAACAAACTTTTCTACCTAAATAACCTTGGATGTGATTTTTTGGGCTTTTTCAATTTTTTTTTGGTCCAGATGACCCCCCCAAAAAAGTATAGGGTCAGGCCAAAAAATTAGGGTCGGTCGAGATATTAACAGACATTTTTTTTTTAAATTGCTACCTAATTTCAAAGTTAGTTATTCATTTTTAATGTTTATAGGGTCCAGCGGACTGCAAATAGTGGCAATATCTGCTTTAGCCAAACTGGTAAACAAACTAAACTATTACTGTTTGCTCTATTTCCTACAAATTGGGCATAAAACCAGATACTGCCCAAAGAGCCGAATCAGGACCACAAAATCAGGACCATAACTTGGTTGAAAAGAAGAGGACTCGCCCCATATAAAAGATTAGGCAACAAAAACAATGGTTTAACGGTGTTTAGAGCCTGCAACATTTATTTTTGACAACTCTTATCCCAAAATATTTTTCAAAATTAGAATTAAAACAGTTAATTAAATTGACAAATGGCATGCAGAAGTACAGCAAGGAAGATAATAATGAATCTGTTTAACATTAGAAATTCTTTCAACCATCTGGAACGCATACACACATCCATAACTTATACAAACAGAAACAATGCTATCAAACTCCTAAGGAATCAACTGCACACACACAAATTGTCAAAATCAGGCGATCAAATGATTAACGCATGCAGACAACACATTCATAGACGCTAACAGATATTACTAGGTTAGGCATCACAGTATGCAAAGAAATCAACTGCACACACACCATCACACATATAATTCACACAAAGTGTCAATATCAAATGACTAACACATGCAGTCAACACAAACATTCAAAGACTCTTAACAGATGACTATAACAGGATAACAGGAATTTATTTCGCCAATTGTGTCACGAAGAAAGGGATTTGGGGGAAGGGGTAAGCTCTTAATCTCTAGCGCTGTGTTGTCTCCTTTGATAGACTAACGTGCGATGACATTCCAGAGATTAAAGCAAGGCCAAATTAATAAGTGATAAATAGAGTAAAGACGAGAAGGAAAAGTAAAGGTACTAGTTAAGAAATTCACAGTCAAAGGCCAGTCAAGGGAATTGCGATTTCTGTAACTATCTACTTTTAATAATTGAAAAGGGAGAGTCTAGGTCAAATTGTTCTATAGTGATTCATTGGCGTGGCGTCTCTAGTACTGAGTAGTCCGGTGATATTCGGGAAAGTCAATCTTATGGGTACTAGAGCTATCGTAGACTGATCACATCACAGGGTGAGAGAGTATCTGTATGGGGGCCAGAGTTTCTGTGATAATCTGGCGAGTGGGGGGTCTCTCAGGCTTAGGCACTTAGCTGTGGACTGCAGTGCGGCGATTTGTCCAGGATCCTCTGGATGGCTTGCCAGTGATGGTGCAAGCGTGGTTGGCAAGATGCAGGTCAGTGGTCACGCGGGGATGACTCACGGATCACGAGTGCTAGTGGTGTTGTTGTGTTGTGGTACAGGCGTTGAACTTGGCTTACGTGGCTAGCCGGTTCAGAAATTGCGAAGTCCCAAATCACGCGTCTCATTGACCTCCCGGGTTGTTGGGGGCCTGCAGCGGGTCAGCGATTGGGAGATGATACCAGTCCGGGGCGATGCGTCCGGCACAGGAACCCGTCTGCAACGTGTACAGACGCTGTATCAGCTGGGGATAGGGATAATGCGAATTCCGGGCCTGTTGTACAGTCACCCTTCTCAGAATTCAAATTGGTGTGACCGGTCAAGAGTTGAATCAGTGCACATACCAACAGTCAAACAATGCTACTAGATTTACTGGGCCAAAGTGGGGGTTACTGGCAGCCACTAGTAAAAGTACATTCGGCGCATTTAGGATGGGGATGGCAACAGGGCGAATATTTATACATCGGGAGGCATGGGGGAAAGCAATAATAGGGGTACAGGACAAATGGGTTGTAGGTCTGGGCCGTACTTGGGATTCTAATCTATAGGGAGGGGGGTAGCATGGCATGGGATATTTATACATGGGGCAACGGAGTATACAAGCATAAATTCAAACACGTCATGAATGAGGTATAAGGTAGAAAGTATGTGCAAGGGAGAAAACACAAGTCCTAGCAGTACATCAAAGCAAAATTATAAACATGGACATACATACTGACAGGACGCATGAACATGATGGCGAACGGCAGGTGATGGGGTTGCTATATGACAACGAGTAAATTCCCTCTCTTACCTTGGTTTAAGACGGGTGGAAGCACAAGGATACTGACGAAACTCAGAGGTCGCTCTGTGATGGCGGCGTGGATTCGAACAGGTTGTGACTTCGAGGCAGGGAAGTTAGCATCTGACACTAAGCCTTGGTCAGTAGCAGACTTTAAAGCGATCCTGGGGGCGGGGCTTAAGAGACTGTGCGAGCCTGCTAGGTAGTGATGGCTGGTCAAGAGGAATGATGGCTGGTTTGAAGCGATCGTCGCGGGCTGTGCGGGGTGGTCGAATGGTTGCAGCCGGGCCTCAGGGGTGCAATTGTCCGCCTCGTCACAGAGGCCCCCCCAAGGAAAAAGGCGAGGACGTAGGACTCGACGAAGGCGCGGCCAATCAGCTCTGAGGTCGGCTGCCGGGTGCGACGATGGTTGTGATGATCCGGGTGATGCGGGGCGATGCAGGGTTCCGGGTACGGTGGCGGATGCCCAAGGCTGGGGTCCGCGGAGCTGCCGGGTTTCGGCTACGGTTAGTGGGCGGCGGCAGGAATGAAGGCTGGGGCGTCGGCCCTCAGGGGCGACTCGATGGAGTCGGTTGCGGGGTGACGGCTGAGGAAGTCTGCGCCGTGGTTGTCTTTTCCAGGGATGTGTTCCAGCTGGAAAGAGTATGCCTGGAGCAGCAGAGCCCACCTCATTCAGCCGGGCGTTGAGCGATTTGGATGTCGCCAAGAAGGAAAGCGGCTGATGATCCACTTGGACTGTAAAGTGCGAACCGTAGAGATACAGTTGGAACTTCTGGACTGCCCAGACGAGGGCGAGACACTCCTTCTCCGAGGTGGCGTAGTTTTGTTCGGCCGGCTTGAGTTTCCGGCTGGCGTACGCGACGGGGAAGAGCGTCGGGGCGTCCGAGGAGTCCCGTTGGAGCAGAACGGCTCCGAGGCCTACGTCGCTGGCGTCTGTGCGCAGGACGAAGGGTTGTCCGTGGTTGGGGAGTCGTAGGACTGGCTGGGACGTCAGCTTGTCCTTGAGCTCCTGGAAGGCAGCTTCGCATTGCGGGGTCCAGATGACTCGGTCCGGTGCGGTTTTCCGGGTCAGGCTTGATAGTGGCGCGGCGATCCCGTTGTAGCCGGGTACAAAC
Organism: Oncomelania hupensis; assembly: GCA_036898135.1. Lineage (NCBI taxonomy): Eukaryota > Metazoa > Mollusca > Gastropoda > Littorinimorpha > Pomatiopsidae > Oncomelania > Oncomelania hupensis. The sequence goes on from CM072516.1 coordinate 12,993,334, forward strand.
TTCTGATAGAAGCCACTCAGTCCCAGGAAGGACTGAACATCTTTCTTGGTCTTGGGGCGTGGCGCGTCTCGAAGGCGCTGGACGGTCTTTTCCAGGGGCCGGAGCTGTCCACGGCTGATGGTGTGGCCAAGAAATTCTAGCTCTTGATAGCCGAACTGGCATTTGGTCGGCCGGGCAGTGAGGCCAGCTTCTCTGAGGCGGCGCAAGAGTTGGCGCACCACTCGCAGGTGCTCCTCCCATGTCTCCGTTGCGACGAGTATGTCGTCCATAAAAGAGTGTATGAACGGACAGTGGAGGGGGTCCAACAGCTTCCGCATCATCGTGCTGAAAATACTTGGGGCATTGTGCAGACCAAACGGCAGAACGTTGAATTCGTAGTGGCCGTCCATCGTGCTGAAGGCTAGGTACTGGCGGGATGAAGGGTGCACGGGAATCTGATAAAAGCCTTTGCTCAGATCCACCCTGGAGAAGTATCGGGCGGATTGTAGCTTTGCGAACAAGTCCGTGGGGTCGGATAGGGGTCCGGGCACGAACTGGGTTACAAGGTTCAACTGCCGGAAGTCGATACAGAGGCGATGTTCTCCGCTGGGCTTCCGTGATAGAACTATTCCTGCGCTGTAGGGGGAACGGGAGGGAGCGATGACTCCGGCTTGTAGCAGAGCCTCTACTTCCGTTCTTACTACTTGCTGCTGGGAAAGTGGGACGGGGTACGGTTTCTGGCGGACGGGAGTGGGGTCCGTCAGGGTTAGTCGGACTTCTTCTAGGTCCGTCCTCCCAGGAATGTCGGTGAGGACTTCCCTGTGTTCTGCTACGATGGCGCGTAGCTGGTGTTGCTGGCCGGCGGGAAGTGAGGGGTCCAGAGAGACGTCCCGGAAGGATTCCCTCCCTTTTAGTGGAAATTCGGCGACGCCGGTCTCTGTGCCATCCACTTCGACGGCCAGCGCGACCGTGAGTAGTGAGTGGGAGTCTGGGGCGGGTGCAGGTTGCTCCAGGTACCGCTTGAGCAGATTGATGTGGTGGGTCCTGGGTTTTCCGCCTACCTCGATGCGGTAGGTGGTGCGCGAGAGCTTCTCGAGCACCGGGTAGGGTCCCTGCCAAGCTATGTCTAGCTTGTTCGTGCCGCTGGGGAGAAGCAGTAGGACTTGGTCTCCTACCTGTAGCTCTCGGTCCCGGGCGCGGCGGTTGTGGTAGCGGGCTTGTCGCTCTCTCGCCTTCTTCAGGTTGGCGGAGGCGGCTTTCCATGTTGCCTTGAGGGTTTCTTGTAGCTTCGTGACGTATTTTGTAGCGTCGACCGGTGCCTCGTCCAGTTTGGCGTCGGTCCAGCTACGTCGTAAGGCGGCTAGTGGTCCGGAAAGGGGTCTTCCGAAAAGCAGCGTGGAAGGCGTGTATCCGGTGGAGGTGTGCGGGGTCTCTCGATACGCGAAGAGCGCTGACGCGACGTATGTGTCCCACGCTTCCGGCTGTTCGTCGGCGATCTTGCGGATAATCGAGATAAGTGTCCCGTTTAGGCGCTCGACCTGTCCGTTGCTAGCGGGGTGGTAGGGTGGAGTCCGGATATGGCGGATGCGGAGTAGTTGAAAAACCTCCTGCATAAGTTTTCCGGTGAACTGGGACCCGTTGTCGGTCAGGAGGTTGTCCGGGAATCCGACTCGAGTGAATATGGTGACGAGCGCGTCGGCGACTCGGGCGGCGTCGATCTTCGGTAGAGGAACGGCTTCGCACCACATCGAGCAGGCGTCGACGAGGGTTAGTAGGTACTGGTTCCGCTTCTTGGTCCGCGGGAGGGGTCCTACAATGTCAACAGCCACTCGCTGGAAGGGCGTTCCGACAACGACGGTGGGGCTGATAGTGACCGGGACGGTGTGATGGCGGGGCGAGTATCGCTGGCACTGGCTACAGGACTTGACGTAGCGCTTCACGTCATCGGTCATCCCGGGCCAGTGGTATTGAGCGCTGATGCGTAGAGTGGTCGCTCCTATGCCCATATGTCCGCTTAGGGGCATGCTATGGCCAAGCTCCAGGACTTGGGGGCGAAGTGTCGCAGGCACGACTAGTTGAGTATGGTCGTCCTTCTGGCGGAAGAGGAGTCCGTCTTCGACGAAAAAGTCCCCGGACTTGGGTGGAGTGCGTGCGGCGGGAAGCTTTCCGTAGCACTTGCGGAGGGTGACGTCGCTTTCTTGGGCCTTCCGGATCTGTTCCGGCATCTGGTTGGGTATCGGGGGTGGAGTCGCGGCTGTTTTCGCCTGTGCGCGCGTCTGGACGGCGGCCATCGATTCCACAGGCTGGGGCGGCATCCCCAAGAAAACGTATCGGCATCCTAAAATTAAGTCGTACAGGGGCTGGTCCATTACTGCAGCTTGAATGGTCCCCGTTACGTATCGGCTGGTGACTTGGATCCGGGCTATAGGGAGCGTGGTGCTGGGTTGGGACGCGTCGGCCAACTTCAGGGTGATAGTCTCGCCGGTCAGGTCTTGTTCCCTGATGAGCGAGCGGCGGACGACGGCGTCGAAGGTAAGTCCAGTGTCGTAAAGACAGTGGGCTGGGCGATCGTTGACTGTCACTTGCTCGGTGACGGCCGGTCGATCGGCGGGAGTAGCGACGGGGGTGACAGGGGTCCCGTCGGGGGTAACTTGGCGTAGGGCTAGTACGGTACCTTGTTTGCGACGCTGGTCGCTGATGCGTCGAAAACATTTCTCCCGGGTGTGTCCTCTGCGTTGGCAGTAGCCGCAGTAGAGCTCTGTGCTCCGCTTCCCTGGCTCTGCTGTGGGGGTTGGGCGTCCTTTGGGCGGCGGTGGACGGTGGTTCGCCGGCGGGACTGGCCGGCGAGGCGGGTGGCGGGTATCTGGCGACGAGGGTGCGGGGGGATCACGGCGAGGCTGTCTGTCGTCGGGATGGGCGGTGAGGTATCGATCCGCGACGATGATCAAGTCTTCAAGGCGAGCGGCGCCTTGTTCGGCGGCGAATGTCCGGAGTTCCGCCGGCATTGTGCCTCGGAGTTGCTCGGCGAGCATCAACTCTAGTAACCCGTCATAGGTCCTGGGTTCGTCCGTTTGCTCAATCCATTTATCCCGTAGCGTAGCTAGACGGTCGGCAAACTGCGTGAACTTCTCCCCTCTCTCTCTCCGGGAGTTCCGGAAACTCTTGCGATAGTGCTCCCCTGAGAGCTCAAAGCCATGTAGTAGGGCTCTCTTGAGGGCGGGATAGTCTCCCTCCTCGGAAGTCGGTGTCTTGGCCAGAATCTCATAAGCCTTTCCCTTGAGGCCATGACTGAGCTTGCGATACCAGAACTGGGGGTCAAGACCGTTTTCTCTCGCGACTCGCTCGAATCGGGCGAGATAGACTTCAATTGTTTCGTCCCGTTCGACGAATGGGTCCAGGGGGAAGTTCATCCCCGGAATCGGCGGGGGGGGGGGGGGGTGCGGGTATTCCGGTGCTGGTGGCGAAGCTGGGGGCGATGAGCGAATAGTCTTCGCTAGCCGGCGATGCGATCCCTAAATCGCGGCGGTCGCGCTCAAGTTGGAGGAGTGCTTGGCGCCGTTCGAGCTCCCTGTCTTTTCTCTTCTCTTCGAGTGCCGCGACCCTCTCGTCCTCCTCCTTCTTCCTTGCGGCGGCCCTCTCCTCCTCTGCTATTCTCTCTTTCGCCTCCTCTCTCCTCCGCTGGGCGGCCCTCTCCTCCTCTGCAAGCTTCTCCTTCGCCTCCTCTCTCCTCCGCTCGGCGGCCCTCTCCTCCTCTGCAAGCTTCTCCTTCGCCTCCTCTCTCCTCCGCTCGGCGGCCCGTTCCTCAGCGGCGAGGCGCTCTTTCTCCTCCTCCTTCTTCAGTGCCGCTGCTCTTTCTTCCTCCTGCCCCTTCGCATCTCGCTCTTTGGCCCTCTCCTCCCTCTTCACCTTTTCCTCTGCCACGTCAGCCTCCACGTTCGCCAAGACGTAGTCTTTGAGTTCGGTGCCGGCGAGCCCTAAGCTCTCGCCAATACTCTTGTACTTAAGAGCAAGCTCTCCCCGGTCGGCCATGGTAAGAGAGGCAACTTACCCTGCAAAAGGTCCTAACCGGATGAGGGGTGCACACGAGGGGTATACTGACGGAAAACAGGGGGGTGGGCTGGATGAGCTACGATGAAAACTGCAAAGGGGCGAATGCAACACAACCACAAAGACAAAATGCAATCAATCAAAAAATCACAAAAAATGAATGCAAGAAAAAAGCCTGTTGAGAGATCACCACTCGGGAAAACCAGTGAGGGACCTATGGGGCTATGCTAACTACTACTAGGCCTAGTGGGCTGGGTCCTATCTATACTGGGCTGGGGTGGAAATCTAGCTAAGTCCTAAGTCTAGTCAAGTTGGGATGGGAGCCTAAGTCTTCTCGTCTCGTCGGTTGGAGGGGGAAACCTAAGTCTTCTGGTCTCGTCGGGGTCGCCAAAATTAATGTCACGAAGAAAGGGATTTGGGGGAAGGGGTAAGCTCTTAATCTCTAGCGCTGTGTTGTCTCCTTTGATAGACTAACGTGCGATGACATTCCAGAGATTAAAGCAAGGCCAAATTAATAAGTGATAAATAGAGTAAAGACGAGAAGGAAAAGTAAAGGTACTAGTTAAGAAATTCACAGTCAAAGGCCAGTCAAGGGAATTGCGATTTCTGTAACTATCTACTTTTAATAATTGAAAAGGGAGAGTCTAGGTCAAATTGTTCTATAGTGATTCATTGGCGTGGCGTCTCTAGTACTGAGTAGTCCGGTGATATTCGGGAAAGTCAATCTTATGGGTACTAGAGCTATCGTAGACTGATCACATCACAGGGTGAGAGAGTATCTGTATGGGGGCCAGAGTTTCTGTGATAATCTGGCGAGTGGGGGGTCTCTCAGGCTTAGGCACTTAGCTGTGGACTGCAGTGCGGCGATTTGTCCAGGATCCTCTGGATGGCTTGCCAGTGATGGTGCAAGCGTGGTTGGCAAGATGCAGGTCAGTGGTCACGCGGGGATGACTCACGGATCACGAGTGCTAGTGGTGTTGTTGTGTTGTGGTACAGGCGTTGAACTTGGCTTACGTGGCTAGCCGGTTCAGAAATTGCGAAGTCCCAAATCACGCGTCTCATTGACCTCCCGGGTTGTTGGGGGCCTGCAGCGGGTCAGCGATTGGGAGATGATACCAGTCCGGGGCGATGCGTCCGGCACAGGAACCCGTCTGCAACGTGTACAGACGCTGTATCAGCTGGGGATAGGGATAATGCGAATTCCGGGCCTGTTGTACAGTCACCCTTCTCAGAATTCAAATTGGTGTGACCGGTCAAGAGTTGAATCAGTGCACATACCAACAGTCAAACAATGCTACTAGATTTACTGGGCCAAAGTGGGGGTTACTGGCAGCCACTAGTAAAAGTACATTCGGCGCATTTAGGATGGGGATGGCAACAGGGCGAATATTTATACATCGGGAGGCATGGGGGAAAGCAATAATAGGGGTACAGGACAAATGGGTTGTAGGTCTGGGCCGTACTTGGGATTCTAATCTATAGGGAGGGGGTAGCATGGCATGGGATATTTATACATGGGGCAACGGAGTATACAAGCATAAATTCAAACACGTCATGAATGAGGTATAAGGTAGAAAGTATGTGCAAGGGAGAAAACACAAGTCCTAGCAGTACATCAAAGCAAAATTATAAACATGGACATACATACTGACAGGACGCATGAACATGATGGCGAACGGCAGGTGATGGGGTTGCTATATGACAACGAGTAAATTCCCTCTCTTACCTTGGTTTAAGACGGGTGGAAGCACAAGGATACTGACGAAACTCAGAGGTCGCTCGGTGATGGCGGCGTGGATTCGAACAGGTTGTGACTTCGAGGCAGGGAAGTTAGCATCTGACACTAAGCCTTGGTCAGTAGCAGACTTTAAAGCGATCCTGGGGGCGGGGCTTAAGAGACTGTGCGAGCCTGCTAGGTAGTGATGGCTGGTCAAGAGGAATGATGGCTGGTTTGAAGCGATCGTCGCGGGCTGTGCGGGGTGGTCGAATGGTTGCAGCCGGGCCTCAGGGGTGCAATTGTCCGCCTCGTCACAAATTGACATGTAATAGATAAAACAATCGGAATATTATTTGGTGTTGGACAATGGCAGAATGTTTTAGATTTAACATCTTTCTCTCACTTACACACACGCACACATACCTACATACACAAATACACACATGTATGCACAACCACACACACTCGCACAAGCATACCCAACAATAACAGATAAACAGAAAGATATAGTAAAACACAAATGACTAGGACTACTAGGACTTGAAAGACTATGTTAGGCATCACACACATAATGCACACAAATTGTCAATATCAGGCGATCAAATAACTAACAAATAACTAACACTTGCAGCAAACACAAACATTCATAGACACTAACAGATGGCTAGGTTAGGCATCACAGAACATCATATTGACTAGAGTATGCAAAGAAATCAACTGCACACACACCATTACGCATATAATTCACACAAAGTGTCAATATCAAATGACTAACACATGCAGTCAACACAAACATTCAGAAGACTCTAACAGATTACTAGGTTAAGCATCACAGTACATCATGTTGACTTGAGTATGCACTCACACATATAACATATCAATGCAATACTTCAGCTTCTTCTGCATTCTCTTAAAAACACTTTCCACAGTACACACCCACCTGCGCGTTCACACACGCACTCGTATGCATGTACACTTGCACACATAATTACGACTTGATTTAAAGTACATTTATATCAATCCAATATTCAAAGAAATGCTCTTCATTTTCACCCATTTGTGTTACATATCTATCATGTAAATACACATCGGGGTATATCTCAGACATGGTTTATTTTATTTGAATATTAATAATAAATGTAACTGGCAAAGACTGCTTCTTAAGATACGGAAACCAGATCGCATTCGCATATTCAAGATGTGGCCTGACATGGGCTACTGTGTACAGAAACAAGAAAGTCCTTTTATATAATCCCCGCTCTCCCAACACTTTTGTAACAAGTGAAATGAAAATAAAAAAATTGTTTCGAGAGCTCTGAAGATTTGTTTTCACGTTGCTAAGAAGAGAGCGTCGAAAAGAAAGGGGTTGTCAGGTCGGCTGTAGTCATGTGATCAAACAAATATGGCCGACATGAAGGCGCTCCATTCGGAATGCCCCAAAAATATCTAGTGCAATTTCACCATCTAAATTGTGTTCAATAACCGCTTTCTGGGGTAAGTTTGATGGTTAACAAGTTTTGTTAGTTGTTGAACATGTGTTTGTTAAAGATCCAAATATGTCGTTGCTTGTATTTGACGTGTTTTTAACCCAAGCGAAGAGGCCTCCATTGCCGTCCTGTCGTCACCCTTGGCCTTTAGAAAGTTTGTGTCGTCAGGTTTCTGATAAGTGCTAGTGAGTACAGATTATTTTCGGTTTAGAATTAAGATACAAACAAGACTGAAAATTAAAAAAATGACGCTGATGTTTTGGGCTTTTTTCTTGTGGTAGAACTTCGAATAGCATTCTTACAAGTTTAACATTTTGTAAAACGTGATTTTGTAAAACGTGATTGACTGGGACCTCGAGGTTTCCAAGAAGGGTACTGAGCATCCAGCCAGTGTATTCCTTGAGACGGTACAACAGCAGTTTTTGACTCAGCATGTGTACGAACCAACTCATTATAGAGCTTTGCAAAAAGCTAATGTTCTTGATTTAATCTTAACTAATGGTGAATTTGTATCTTCAGTTGAATTTCTCCCACCCTTAGGTAAGAGCCATCACTTGGTAATAGAATTTTCTCTTCTTGCCGATGGGAATGCCAGTGCAGGGCCTGATACTGTAAAATACCAGTTTACGAAGGGCGATTATGAGGGTATGAAGAGGTTTGCACAAAAGCATGAATGGAAGAGAGAATTGCATGAGGGTTTGAATGTGAATGAGTGTTGGGATAAGATAAAGAAGATGCTGAAAGAGGCTAAAGAGAGGTTCATACCAGTGAGAAGGTTTAAATTGCATGATGGAAGGGGCAAAAAAACTAATATTCCACCAGATATGCGCGATAAGATTAGACAAAAACGACGAGCCTTTAAGATGTATAAGAAATACCCTACTAAAGTTAATTATGATGCCTATGCAAAGTCTCGTAACCAGGTGAAATGGTTGTCTCGTAAGTTGGTGATGGCAAAGGAAATGCATCTGGCAAAAGAAGCTAAAAACAATCCAAAATGTTTTTATCAATATGTTTCGGACAAAACCAAGCCTAGAGAGACTGTCTCTAATCTATTAAAGTGCGACGGCACGCTGACAAAGACTGACCTAGAGAAAGCAGAGACCCCAAATGAGTTTTTTGCTAGTGTGTTTACACTGGAAGATGAAGAAAATGTGCCGAACTTTGACTGTGACATGACTCTAAAACTGGATGCCATTAATGTTAGTGAAGACCAGATGAGTAAGGCCCTATTGCAGTTGAAAATTAGCAAGTCACCAGGACCAGATGAAATTAATCCTCGGGTGTTGAAAGAATTAGCGAATGAATTGGCTTTGCCTCTCAAGTTACTTTTTGATAGAACAATGAGGGATGGCATGATACCTGATGAGTGGAAGGAAGCAGAGGTTAAACCAATATATAAGAAGGGTGACAAAAGTTCTCCGGGTAATTATCGCCCTGTCAGCCTCACCTCGGTTGTCTGTAAGGTATTTGAGGGATTCGTTAGAGATGCACTGTGCTCTCACCTTGTCAAGAATGACCTTCTACATGATGACCAGTTTGGCTTTTCCAAGGGTAGGTCATGTGTCACTCAGCTGCTGGTGACAATAAATGACTGGATGTCCTCCTTGGATGAAGGCCACCCAGTCGACGCCGTATATCTTGACCTTAGGAAGGCATTTGATACTGTTCCACATCTCAGACTTTTACATAAACTAAAAGGTTATGGCATAAGTGGCAGCCCACTTGCATGGATAAGGAGTTTCCTGACTGACAGGACCCAGTACGTGACTGTTAACGGTAACAGCTCTGACAAAATAAGTGTTACAAGCGGTGTCCCTCAGGGGAGCGTGTTGGGGCCGACATTATTTATATATTTTATAAATGACATGCCAGAGAATGTAGAGTGTGATATAAAGATATTTGCTGATGACACAAAGGCATATGCAGAAGTTGATGAAAGTGAGGAGTCTAAGGAGAGACTGCAGCAATGCATTGACAAATTGGTTGAATGGACGGAAACATGGTTACTTAAATTTAACAGTGAAAAATGTAAGGTGTTGCATTTGGGCAAAAATAATCCTCAGCATGAGTACTTTATGAATGATGGGAAAGAAAGGTGTAAGATTGAGACGACTGATGCCGAGAGGGATCTTGGAGTGATAGTGGATACAGAGCTCAGCTTTGAGAATCACATTGAGAGTACTGTTAAGAAAGCCAACAAAATATCAGCCCTGCTTGTAAGAACCATAAGTAACAAATCCAAGGATATAATGGTCCCCCTCTTTAAGGCCCTTATACGTCCCATCTTGGAGTATGCTAACCCCGTCTGGTGCCCATATTTAAGGAGGCATGTTGACTTGATCGAGGGTGTCCAGCGCAGATTCACCAGGAAGATCTGTGGAATGTCAGGACTCTCCTACGAGGAGAGACTGAAGTCACTGAGGTTACCCAGTTTAGAATATAGGAGAGAGCGTGGTGATTTAATCGAAATTTTTAAAATTGTGCACAAATTGTATGATCCTTTAACCACTTTTTCTCTTTTAAATTTTAATGATGTTGGTTTAACACGAGGTCACAAATTTAAACTTACTAAAACTTTTAATAATACTCGCAAATTTAACAAGTATTTTACTAATAGAGTGGTAACCCCTTGGAATAACCTGACTGCCGAGGCTGTGGATGCTGGATCACTTAATGTGTTCAAGAATAGTTTGGATAAATTATTTAGAGATAGCATCTACTCCACCAATTTGGAGGCTAAAAAAAAATCTAAATTGGTAGGCACTGATGCCAGGGGGTGGGTCTTGGGACCCTCATTAAGATATATTATGAGGGCCAAAGGCTTTTTAGCCTGCATGCCGTATTTGCTATGCTATGCTATGCATGTGATCTACTTGTCACCAGATCTCTCTTTCAACCTTTATCTTGAAATTTTTCGCTGTCAATACCACGTCTTTCTGTTTTAGTATTGGGGAGTTTTGCATTCGTGACTTACGTTTAAGCTAGAACTATTTACAGCTTGTGATAGTTATATTGGAATGAAATACCTGTAGGTTAATTGTACCACCTTTATAATCTCTTGTTGTTTATTTTGTTTGAAATACGTGTACAGTTTTTATTAGTATATTTTTGTGTAAGGATCTGCTTGAGTGTGGGATATTTTGGCAAATGTCCGTTTCGTTTAGTTTCTTTTGGTTTTATTCCATCTAAAGTGCAGGAGGCTTGCGCCTTTTACACTAAACACTAAATTAAAGCAGCTGAGATGACAATGTCCAAATGTTAAGTGTAAGCAAAACATAGACAATATGCACTTATCAAAAAGGAGGTATTTCACTTATCTGCGTTTGATCATTCAAGGAATATAGAAATCTGTACAATTTATATATAAATTATAGTGACTTAATTGCATGTGTTTTGTAATTTGTTAAATTCATGAAATGTGATTGTGATAAGGAACTTTGACAGTAGTAGTTTGAATTTGTTGTGTTGATGAGATATTGGGGTAAGTTTATGAACTGTGATAGCTAGTTGCTTGCATATGAATGTGTTTAATTATAATTACTGAATATATTTCATGTTTGTTTTTAAACCACTGTAAGAAGCGTTTGTAATAATTTGTTGATTTAACAGCTATATATGTGCTTTTTTATTTATGTTATAACAGCCTACATTTGTGTACATTCCTTATTTGAGGTAGTAAAGATATGTTGTATTGTATTGTATTGTATTGTATTGTATTGTATTGTATTGTATTGTATTATATTATATGTATACACTGATTGAACCACACCGATCTGTTTGCACCCTCAAACAAGAGGCTCAACTAGTGAGCGATTGTAAAAAAACAAGCCAGAAGAGCAAGATACACTATACAGGCCTCTGACCTTTGTGTTCCAGCATCTGTAAACATCTATATGCTGCACAGAATTGTTGCTTTGTTATGTAATTATACATTATCTTGACCTGTATATTAGTGGCAGTGGTGATTGAAATTAATGTTGCTTTGATCAACACTAATATTATGACCCAAAACAGCAGCTAGACTTTGGATTTTCATTACACATACATGTACATGCCTGTTGCATCAAGAATTATGTTTGGACTTACATTGCACGCGCCATTTGTATAAAGGACACATATAATTATTTGTTTTATTCATGTAATTCTTTAGTTTTGGTGGTGTGACTGTAATAAATAAATAAATATTATCCAGAACAGCTGATCAGAAAGAAAAAGACGACTGGCCCTTGTGTCGTTGATCAATAATGCTTTGGTTCTAGATCACAGAGTATCTCCAAATCTGACTTTTGGTGTTTTCCTGGCTAGAACATAATCATTATTTGAGAAGCTAGAATGGGGAGTATGCCAGGAGGGATGGCAAGAGGGAGGGTGAGGATGAATGGAGGAGGAGAGGGGGGTAGATGAGAAGATAAGAGTGAGAAGTGGACGGTTGGGTGGCGTAGTGTGGGGACTACGAAGACAAGCCGAATTGCAACTGTTTATGTTAATTATCTCTATCTGCAAAATGAGCTTGATACAGTTGCATAGTTCAGATTACATACTTATACATTTGTGAAATTATAGATCATTTGATTGATTGTGATGATTATAAATGCCCGGCCCATGTCATTAGAAATATTTTATTGTTAGGCTTTGGATCTGGGTAAGTTTAAATCATCATTAGAAACGTGCAATATTCTTCAAACTTTGAATAATCCTTGTACCTTGAGTATATCCTTCTTATAATGTTAATAATCAGTATCTTCTTCTTGATAATCGTCATCACCATCATCATTACCGTCATTATCATCATTCTTAGTTTGGCCCTTTTCCTTATCCCAGTCATCACTTTTATCATCAGAGATTTCATTTTGTTTCATCTTGTTGCCCTACCGCCATAGCTCAGTGGCACAGCATTCGCCTGGCACACCAAATGACCCAGGTTCGAATCCTGTGGTGGGAAAGATAAAGTAGGCTCTGGTGGTTCAGTGTTGATTTAGGTCTCTACGCCCTCTTCCCAGGGATGGTTATCCCAGTCTGCCGTATGGCCAATGGCGGGTGTAGACGTAGAACTTTTAATGTTCATTCATTTCATCTTCATCTCGATCTTCATCATCACTATGATCATTACCATCATTATTCTCATCAGTGATTAAGGTTCAGATAATACGTTGTCCCTCGCTGGTGTGTTCTAAGATTTTGTTTATTTCTGTTTACAGGTCAAGGTACTATAGTGTGACATCTGAGCGCCAAGCTGGAGCCTAAATGCTAACGGATCTAGCGTGCAGCTGCAAATCAGCCAATGCACCTACCACTTAGGAGAATATTGAACACTTCAGAGCAATTTGGGGGAGAGAAAAAACAAATAAACCCCCCAAAAAACCCACCCAACACAAGCAAGAAACTCACAACAAAAACAAACAAAAAATCCAAAAAAATATCACACAAGGCAAGCCGCAATACTAGTAATAGGTTGATTTTTATTTTCTTGAAAACTGGGTAAACAGTTAATGGACAAATAGCCCCATTCTCATTCCCCTCTCTCATCGTCTCTACCACAGAGGTGTGTGACATTCAACCAAAGTTCCGAAACATTAGCACATGTTCAGGATTGTATGTGTAAATGAACAATAGCGAAAGTGAGATTCACCTCAGCAGCATTAGAAAACAGCAAGTCATCTGCTCCTAAATGCCAGGCCTGCGGCCAAGTATGTCTCTCACATCACTTTCATCAATGCCTGACAGAGGTAAAAAATTCATTTGGATTTTGCATGTCTGATCTGTTTGGGGTTTATTTATTTATATTTTTCTGAAAGTGTGTAGTTATTTGTGCACTGTTGTATTCCGTTTTAAAAAAAAAATTGTAACATTTTAATTATTTTGGCCTTGGGCGTACATTTTGTAAATGGTTGATGCGACATTCTCGTTGTCTGCATACAGGAACCTAACTTTGAAGAGTCTGGCTTGTCCATATATATTTAAGGTCAGGTGAATATATTATATATATTATTTGCAGTACTGTTTATTTTACCCTACTGTTCATTGTTTTTTATTCATGTGAGGATGAAAATGCATTTAGAGTTTTCATCAACTATTGAAATCACACTTTGTTCTTTATTGAACCTTTTATATACCTGCAGAACATTTGCAAATAATAAATGGTTAACCGACCTAAAGTTTTTAATTTAAAAAGTTGGGGAAACATATAAATGCAGTGATGTCCCGAGGCCTCGGACATCGGTCATGGTCCGATTCGTTTGGAAAATGACCGAATGCAAATACCTGTGTCCTGTCAAATGTCCGATTCTATTGCGAAATTAGCGGTCATTGTCCGATAGTATTATGACTAGAGCGGTCACTGCAAGAAACATCTGTACAAACTGGAGTGTCAAAGCCGTTAAAACGAGTTTGATTAGTGGAAAACGCTAGACTATTATCACTCTTTAGTACATTCCGTCGAACAACAAAAGGGCCGCAACTCTCGACACTTTTGAAAGGGAAATAACCGACACTTCCTCTGCAACGATCTTAAAGAAGCACCATTAATCCGTTCGCTTCACAATCTGAATGTCCTATTGCTTTTATGTAGTCAGGACATGATGTCCGATTAGTTTTATGATTTAGGACATTTTGTCCTATTGCCCTCTAATCCTAGGAACACCACTGTAAATGTATCATTATATGCAGACATGTGTGCGTTTATTTATGAGTAAACACTTAATTTTTGAATGTGGTGAGGGTGGGGGATAGAGTGAGGTAGGATATAGGGGAATTGGTTACAAAACCAACAAAGTTTCTTGAACATATATAAATGTTATTAGTAAGACTGGTTTTATTGACATCTTTTATCATATTTAAATGTTAGCAGTTTAGTCTGATTTGGCCTAGTTTTATGTGGTCCTGATTCAGCTTAGCAGTCTGCTGGACCCTATAAACACTGAATATCTATCTATCTATTTGGTGAGTGAAGTGTACCAGTGCTTGTGTTTAGCCACTGTTTAGTGCCATTGACATGTCAACAAAGCCAGCCACTGTACAGGTCTTTTGTTCACTTGCACTAACAACAAAACCGTTCACTTTGCTGCACTGCACAAAGGGATTTGCTGGGTGTGAGTACTCTGTTCCAAGGTCTGCCAGTGCAAAGGATAGTCTGCTAAGTGAACTATCTCTATCATTATGGCAGGCACATCAATGGGTCTTTGCCTGTGGCCCAAACAATAAGAAGCAAGGCTTACTCAGCCATTATAAAGCTGGTCTTAACCAGCATGAGTAAGTAGGTGTTCAGATTCTAAAACCGAGCCAAGCCCTATTGTGCAAGTAACATAATGTAAAGCGTTAACTTGCGGTTAACAATAAACTTTAACTTTGATTGTTAATACCAGCCCCACGCTTTTAATTATTTCTGTACACTGAGCTCAGTTAACACTACTAGTGAGTCAGGAATGAGAACTTTTATTGTTGTCAGATGTTTGACTACCCTAGATGTTAAAATGCCTTTGTTAAGCAGATTTCTTGTTATACTTATAGATTGGAATATGTGTTTGACATGAGTAACAAAAAATGTGTTGGTATTGTCAAAGAGTAATAACCTTTAGCCTTTGAATTACTTAACAAAATCTGCTTAATTATTAGGTTTATTATTGTACGTAGTAGAGAGCATGCAATAAAAAGTAATGATATGTATACATGTATATAGTTTTAAAATTAACTTATTTAATTTATTCCTTATTTATGTTTAATTTGGACTGTTTAAATTTGCCCCGTATGTTTATCCCATCAAATAATCAAGTGCGTCCAGTTGTAATTAATTAATTAACAAATGTAAAATAATTAATGTCCACATGTAAATGATCCAAATAAAACATGAACAAAAAATAAAGAAAATGAGTTCATTACAAAACTATTATCCATACTAAGCTCTCTGTTCAACATATAAATAAAGACATCTTCCACATGAGTATTTATTTATCTATGAAGAAGCTTGGCAGGCATACATGTGCAGATCTATGTGCATTTTAGTAGAAATGATTGGTTGCTGTATTCCATATGTGCATGATCCAATTGGTTGTGGCACGCAAGTGGTTGAAGGTGAAAATACACAAATCCAATACTTTGCTGTGATTGGATCAGTTGAAATATATTTGTTTTTTTTTGTCTCTGGCAGACATGTCATTAGCATCATTAACCCAGCTCTCATCGCGTCAGCCAAGCATGGCGATGTTGCAACAACAGCGTTCACTGGGAGACATGAGAAAGGGAAGAGAAGGGCTAGGGATTGAGCTCAGTGCAGCAGAGGACCTGGCCAAAGCTGGTGAAAAATCGCCTCCAGTGGCAAAGAAAAAGAAGCGTCGCAAACACTTCATCACTGCCAACCTCAGTGGCACACGCTACGATGTCAGTAAGTATTATTTTCTCATCATTCTTCCAGGTGTTTTGATGGAGGAAATTGTGCCACAGTTCCAGTGAGCATACAAACTGGTCAGTTGCTGATGATAGTTCACAAAAATAGCTCAGTTGTCTTGCTTTCCAAAGGCAACCACAATCAAGCTTTTTGATTATTCTGGCTTTTTGACAAGTTTCAAGTGTGGATACAATTATAATATCGATTGAAACTGGATCTACTTATTGGATGAAACAGGGTGTACTTCCATTTTTATAATACAGTGGAACCTCTCTACAACGACCTTGAAAATGTTGAAAAAAATCGGTCTTTATAGAGAGGGGTCTTTATAGAGAGGGGTCTTTACAGAGAGCATAATGGCCTTTTCTTGAATCAATTTGCCAGTGATCGGAATATTCTTTCTTCTAGCATCCAGAAACCAATCCCAAACTTTCTCATTTACTTCCGAGTATGTTGTCTTCCTCCGTTTTGATCGCGTACGATCGGCATTATCACCACTTTCCCACCTTTTAAGAATGTCATCTTTGTCTCGGATAATTCCTTGAATTTGTGTTTTTCCAACTTTAAGACTCTTTGCGATCGCAATGGCAGTCTCTCCTTTTTTGTGTCTGTTTACAACATTAACTCGATCTTCCAGAGATAAAAATTTTCTTTTCTTTGTAGACTCCATCATCCCATCACGCTTTCTTTGCTTCTTCTCAGTGCCACGCTCGTGATGTGAATAAAGTGAAATGCAAACCCCAAACGAGGAGAATCTAGAATGTGACGTTACAAGATGACGTCAAACTTATAGAAGATTACTTTATCGGCTGGCGTGTCACATATACAGGGCTTCCAATCTTCCGCCGTTCGGCGAATTTCCGCCATTTAAAAAAATTTTCAGCCGAAAAATTTTAAAGTTCCGCCGTAGAAAACTGCCGAGGTAAAAATTTCATATGGGTTCCAAAATATCCGTAACACAGTCTCAGTTTGGTTGTAATTGGCTTTTTTCGAAGACTGGAAACGGATCATCGTTCTGTTTGCGAATAGGCAAAACTGGCGGGTCGAATTTTTGTTCAACGCGGCGCGGCCAAAAGTTTGACGATGTTTCTTGCAAAAACAAGTGGAGATGGGACTGGATGGAGGTGGAGGTAGAAGAAGAAAAATTGAGTCAACATATCCGAAAGATTCCACGTGTCGGACACGCGTTTTGCGTCTTGTGCTCGAACGAAATCAATTGTATTCTGTATTGTATTCTGAATTCATTGTGGTTTTACTAAGTCAGCTGCACAAGAAAAATGTCTTCTAATTGCAGATTTTGGTAAGTCACTTTTTGCTGAACATTCCATTTTTTTTCTTCAGTTTTTGCTTTTAAGATATGAAGCAATTAAGATCGTTAAAATGTGGTAAATTCCATATTTGCCTTAATTATTCTCTATTCATGTGAGACCTTACATCAAACCTTTTGTAAATCACTTATTTTCTTTCTTCTACTTCACTCTCACTAATAAAATTGTTTCTTTTATAGCAGACAGTGTTGTGACAGTGTTTGGGGTCGTGCGCTCGTGACCTCGTCACTCGGTCATTTTCCTCCTTTTTTATCTCAGACCATTGGAAGCCCTGCATATAGGTACCTGTCTGACTGTGCTGAACAAGATCGTAGACAGTTTTTATTGTGCAGTCATGCCGAGAAAGTCGCTATACGGTCTGCAAAGATCGGTCGTTAGACGTTATAGCGAGGGAGTCGCTATACTGATGACAGCAATATAAGGAAATACATCGGTTAAAATAAAATGGGTCGTTGTAGCGGGGGAGTCGTTATAGAGGGGGGTCGTTGTGAGAGGTTCCACTGTATTGATTGAAACAAGGTCTACTGACTTTACTATAATATTGATTGAAACAGGGTCTACTCACTTTCCCCTAATATTAATTGAAACAGGGTCTACTCACTTCTATATAATATTGATTGAAATGTGAAATATTACTGGCCAGCAGCTATATGGCCCAAGAGGTCCATGGTTCAAAGGCACATCTTGATGAAGGTGGGTTTGATCCTGACTTGAGCAACCTATTTTGTGCAGCACAAGTTGCTGACATGCTCTGTTGCTTGCATTACAGTTCGTCAGATGGTGGAGAAAGTGGGATTTTCAATTTCAAAGGACGATGATCCAAATTCGTAAGTTTGGCAAACCACTATATATTATGTGTGCATTTTTAAATTAATAAATAAGTTTGCGGCAGAATGTTGTTTTCTCGTCTGAAAGAAATATATGAATGTACTTCAGACATTATCTTATAACGCCCTGCAACAGTTTGATGAAGACAAAACAATCAGTTATAAGATGTTTTCTTCAGCTTTCTGTGGAATATGATATATGTCAGTGAATACAGCAAGAAAGTAAATAAGCTAGATTAAAATCAGAAAGTTCTCTGTGGTTTCTGCACCTGTTTTATACTTTTTCATGAATGTGATGTTCATGTTCTTAGTTGAGCTTTTGTAAAAAAAAAAAAAAAAAAAAAATGTATTGTTTAGGTATCTTATTGTAACATAGAGTCCCCCTTCACATCTAGAAAAAAAAAGAACATTTTCTTACACCTTTTCACATCACTCATTTGTTGGTCTGCATGTCTAAGCAATTGCAAATGGATTGTTCAAAATAGTACAACATTTCCAGATATTTGATATGGAATGACTCCTTCGTATCTACGGACAAAGTTGCAGAGCTTAAACCATTCCAGAGGCTGAACCATTTTCCAGGCATGGGGGAGATCTCACGCAAAGACTGCCTTGCCAGAAATCTAGTGAAGTAAGTCGCTGCAGTCAGAAAATGTCATCAACAGTCATTCAAGATACAGTTGGTCATGACGAGTGCAGTTTACAATTAATTGTCTTGTCTTGTCTTGCCGTATTTGCCCACAATCAATCGTGTTGATCACTTTGGCACTTAAATGGAAGGGTTTGTTTGCATGTCAAATACACTCACCTCTCACTTGACAATTGATTTATACCACTAATTGATTGTTTTATGATCATTTGGGTTTAGCATCTTGAGGCTAGTGTCTTTAACAAAATGGTTACTGATATCTACCTCTGTGCTATAGTGGAACCATTGCAATTAAAGTGGAAACCATAAGTGTGCAATGCCTCTGTGCTGTAGCCAACAATTGTGATGTTGATCGTGTGGATGTGGTTGTTTGATTGGTCCATTGAAAGGTTTTATTGCTTCATGCGCATTACAGTATATGCTGGTGTTGTGCACAGGATGCAGAAATCATTTCCAGAAGAGTTTGGATTCATGCCTCGGACATGGATACTGCCTGCTGACTATGGCCTCCTGCAGAACCACGCTAAAGATCTGAAAGCCAAGAAGAAGTTGAAGACCTTCATTGTCAAACCGGCCAACGGTGCTCAGGGTCATGGGTCAGTATCTGGAAGGCCCAACTCAGATTTGATTAGTTCATGCTAGGCCTGTGCTAACTAGATGTAGCATTTTCCTTTAACGATACATCTGCAAGCTCTGTTTCTGTGAAGTTAGTTAGTTAGTCATTGTTTATAGGGTCCAGCGGACTGCAAAGAGCCGAATCAGGACTGCAACTTGGTTGAAAGAGGGCTCACCCGTGATCTGTCTAAAAGATCTGCTGAAAGAACCCTAATGATAACACTGAAGGCATTCCACCAGCTGGTCACTGTATAATAAAGGCATCCCATGCAGGGGACGATGAAGTTGTACTCTAATTTATCGAACCCCCGTTTACAAAAACAAAATAGAATATAAACATCATTATAAAATGTTAACAAAACACATACATATAAAATGCCTACATTGCTAAATAATAATACCATAGAAAGCCCTAGTGACCATTTGGCAGAAAAGCATCCAATATCCCCCACACCAGCTCAATGCATATGTGAGCAGCACTCTTAGGTTCTCCCACATTTTGCTGGCTGTGGGCTATTTATAGCTTGCCTACACCCTCCCTTTCAGTAAAAGGAAAGGAAAGAAGAGCACCTGCGAAGCTATTTATAGCTAGCCTGGCTGAACTAGCTTCAAAACCTAAAAGCTTTGGTTGAGTCGGTGTGCCCCAAGCTGAGCCAACACAAATAAGGAGTTTTGGGAGATATTTAAAAAAAAGTAGGTGATTGGTCTAGCGAAGAAGATAGTAGATTGAAAGAACAGATTAGGAACAAGAAAAAAAAAGAGAATGATAGAAACAGTGGTAATTTAAAGTAATATTTATACAGAAAACCCTGGTACTCCAACAATTTCGGTCTATTTCTGTGAAGCTGAGTACATTTCATCATAATAAAAAAGATGGGTAGTGTTAAGCTGCTGCTTTCCTTGGAAGGTGCAGTTCAAAGTTCTCATATCATGCATTCTCACACACACACACATAATAATAATAATAATAATAATAATAATAATAATAATAATAATAATAATAATAATAATAAAACAATTTATATAGTGCATATATCATGATACATGTTGACTCATGGCGCCTTTCAAGCACACTCAGAACACAGTACAGAGATAGACAGCAGTTTCTTGGATTATCCCTATCAAAAAGGGACAGATCACTCATACTCATATATCTGTGCAAATAAAGAATTATATCCCCTTGCCAGTCATCCAAAATGCTTTATAACTGTATATTAACTATTTAGACACTGCGGGGTGTTTTTTTTTTCTCCTCAAAATCAGAACTTTACTACTGCTTTGTTTCAGAATATGTTTATACAGAAATGCCGAGAAGATTGCCCCTAGTGAGCATTTCATCGTACAAGAGTATATTGACAAACCTCTATTACTGGATGGGTACAAGTTTGACCTTCGGGTCTACGTTCTTGTGACATCTTGCGACCCTCTGCGAGTGTTCCTTTTCAATGATGGGCTGGTGCGTCTGGCCACAGAAAAATATCTACCTCCTCAGGAAAACAACATAGTGAGTTTTTTTGCTTGTTTTAATTTTTTACTTCGTGAGTCTGAGTGTGTGTGTGATTTTTACTATGTAAACAAAAAGTGTGTAGTTTTTTATTTACTTTGTATATATTTCAGTGAATATAATTTTGTGTAGACCTATTGGTGGATCTTTACATGTTAGGTTGTGGATCCTTACATGAACACATGTTAGGTTTATTATATCTGTATAAAATATTTGTTTAAATTTGGAAACAGAGCTCAGTCTGTCAATTCTTTTTTTTATATGGATGCAGGTTAATGAGTTATTGACTCACATTATGTGCAGTAATTTTTGCTATATTTTTTTGTAGTGTCCATGCATTTTGGAGCTGGAGGTCAAAGATCAAGATCAAAATCAATATTACTTTGAATTTTAATGCAAACATTTCATTTAACTAGTTTAGGTTTTTCTGGGCACTCATTTTCAGGTAGAAATTGCAAGTTTTTTTTAAGGAGGGTGTGAATCATATGGGCTTTGCCTTTCTGTAAGTTGTGTAATATTTGGATGAATGCAGCCTGCACAAAAATAAAACAAGAATTCATGTCCCTGATTGAAGCTTGGATTGGATCATAATTTGAGCTTCTAATCATTCAGTGTATAGGAACAGATTTTGTTAAATTATTTTGATATAATTGTACAAATTGAATTGAAATGCTCTATGTAGACCACAAGCACTGCATATGGCCTATATTCATGGAGCTTTGTTGTTTTGGTGTGGATATGACATGTACTGATGTTAATTGCTGCCTGACATTTGCATTGTGCTTTGCTTGCCACAGAACCACCTGTACATGCACCTGACCAACTACTCGGTCAATAAACACAACGAATTCTATGAGCGCACCATGACCACAGATGGGGGTAGCAAACGGTCCATCCGCTACTTCAACGAGTTTCTGCGCAACAATGACATTGACGTGGCTCTGCTGTGGAAAAACATTGCAGACATGATCACCAAGACGCTGCTGGTGGTCGAACCTCACTTATTGCACTCATACAGGATGTGCCGGCCTGGGGTGCCATCCTACAGCGACAGCGTGTGCTTTGAGGTGCTGGGCTTTGATGTCCTCATTGACCGCAAGCTTCGCCCTTGGCTCATTGAGGTAGGCAGGCTTTAGGGCTCACAGAGATATGAGAAAGGGATATAGTATAGATGTGATGGAAATTATTTTCATGGCAGTTAATATTTGTCATGATGCTGTCAATGATGACGACAGTAGTGATGACAATTGTGATGATGGGGATGATTGTGATAGTGATGATGAATATGAAGATGATGTATATGATATTGTTACTTTTAATTAAAATTCACTAGATTGTTTGTAATGTTGAAATTAAGTACTTTGTGATACTGCTTTCATCTTTTTGAAAGGTCTAATGTTCTTGCTTCTGTTGTTACTGTTACTGTTGTGATAAATTTCTATATGAATTTGATGGATTTTTTCAGATTAACAGATCTCCTAGCTTTGGCACAGATGAGAAGCTGGATTTTGACATTAAGTCCGCGTTGATTGAAGACACTTTTAGATTACTCAACATCAAGTAAGTCTTTTGTGTCTGACCTTCATATTCCTGAACAATTGTTTGGATCAAAAACCAGATGGATGGCTGCAATGCTTTGGGCAGTATTGACAGCAACATTTAGTACTCAAGGAAGTAAACATATCCTCAAAGCCAGCAAGCACATTATAGTGTAAAAGTCCTGAGTGCACCCAAATCACCCAAGAAATGAAACAAGCGCTATGGATCACAAAGTCGTTCCTGCTTTTACTGGGTAGAATTTTGTCTTGCTGCTGGTATGATGCTGATGTTAATGTTGTTTAGATGTTACATTGATGTTGATGTTGACAGATCCAGTGACAAGCGACGCAACATTGCAGCACAGAAGGCTGAGGCACAGCGTCGGTTGTTCCGCTCCCACAAGAAGGTGGATCTGGCTGACATCACTGAGTTGGAGAAGAAGAGGCAGAGTGTGGAGAAACGCAAAGAAGAGCTGGTGCGTGTTTCAACAGTAAAAGTACCTTTTGCTTTTAAAGTTTTGCGTAGATATTATTTAGTGTTGTAGTGCAGAGTAGTGTAGAGTAGTGTAATGTGCAGTGTAGTGTAGTGTAGTGTAGTGTAGTGTAGTGTAGTGCAGTGCAGTGCATTGTAGTGTAGTGTAGTGCAGTGCAGTGTTGTGTAGTGTGTGTAGTGTGAAGTGTAGTGTAGTGCAGAGCTGTGCTGTGCTGTGCTGTGCTGTGTAGTGTAGTGTAGTGTAGTGTAGTGTAGTGTAGTGTAGTGTAGTGTAGTGTAGTGTGTAGTGTAGTGTAGTGTAGAGTAATTTTTATTGTACTGATAATAGAAATATTTGTTGAATGAATAGACAAATGTTTGTTAACTAAATACAAATGTTTTGTTAAATGGATTAAAAAATTTTTTTTTTTAATGAATCCTTTGCCAGTTTAACTTTGTTTATTGTCATATAGGCATTTACAATTTACAGAAAGATCTTCTTACCAAAATACGCAGAGCGTCCTCAAAGGAAGATTTTGAGAATCGCAACTGTGGGCGCTTCCGACGTATCTTTCCTTGTGATGATCGTGCTCGGCAGACCAAGTACCTCAACATCCTGTCCACAGCGTTTGGTCTCTTTCTTTCGGGCCGCGGGGCCTCCATCCAGAAAGAGATTGAAGTCAACTACAACAATAAACTCAAGGCAAATGGTTGATTTTCAGTTTAGCGACAGTAATAATGGTAATGGAGATGACAAATGATAAGGGGTAATATCTTCTATAGTATTAGCGTACTCAGAACAAGCAAACCGTATGGGGAGAGGGAAGGAAAGGAGGGGTTTGGGTACACTTCACACAAAAAAAGTGAAGCAGAACTTTCTGTGATTTGATTGACAATAGGTTCAGAACCATAGCTATAGTAGCACTATTTTGCTGTTAGTGATGCTGCCATCCTATCCTATCCTATCCTATCCTATCCTATCCCGTAACTCAAAGGTCGTAGGGGCATCACAGATGATTGTTTAACCAGCGTACTCCCATCTTTCTCTGTCCTTGGCAACTCTCATGGCTTCGCTTAGGGTCAAGCCAGTCCATTCTCGAATGTTGTCCTCCCACCTCATTTTATGTCTCCCACTTCTCCTGCCTCCTTGCACCGTGCCTTGCAGGATGGTCTTTGCAATGCCTGATGCTCTGGTGATGTGGCCATACCTTCGGAGTTTCAGTTTCTTCACCACTCTAAGCATGCCATCGTGTTGTCCAATGGATTGTGTAATGGTCTGTCGGACTTCATTGTTGGTGATGTGCCCAGAAGTCTTCTGTAGCATCTCATCTCCATGCTTTGTATTCTTTGTTGTAGATCTGCTGTAAAGGTCCATGTTTTGCAAGCGTATAGGAAGATGGAGATGACAAGGGAGCGCAGCAGCTTTATGATGGATAGACTGATGGTCTTGTCTTTCCAAATGGGCTTCAACCTTGTCAGGGCAGCAGTTGTTTGTGCAATCCTCGAGAGGACTTCCTGTTGGGACCCATTGGCTCCTAAATATTTGAAGCTATGCACTGTGTTGAGGGATTGGCCTTGGACTTTGATGTCCATGTTGATGCCATTGGTGTTGTTGGTCATCATTTTGGTCTTCTCTGCACTTATTTCCATTCCATAGGCTCGATCTGGAGGTGGTGTCAAGCCTCTGTACCAGCTGTTCAAGTTCTTGTTCCTCTCCAGCCAATCCATCAATGTCATCCGCAAAACGGAGGTTGGAGATTGCTCTACCGCTTATGCTGACTGTGCCTTCATGATCTGCAAGGGCATCTGACATGATGAGCTCTAGGAAGATGTTAAAGAGTGTTGGAGAGAGTAGGCATCCTTGATGCACACCGATTGTTGTTTTGAACTAGTTCCCGATGGCACTGTTGTGGAGGACTGCACTGGTAGCTGTGTCATACAGGTTTTTGATGACTTCAATAATGTTAGGGCTGATGTTGTACACTCTCATGGTTGCCCACAGAGCTGCATGCCAGACTTGGTCAAACGCTTTCTTGAAATCTACAAACACATGATATAGATGTTGTTGGTGCTGTAGGTATTTCTTGCAGATTATTCTGAGGTTGAAAATCAGAACAGATGCTGCCAAACGTGTTGATTAGTTGTCCATCTGCAGAGAAAACCTGAGCATATTAGATAGTGGAAAGTGCTGTTAGCATTATAATAAGACTTGTTTTCCGTTATTTTTGTCTACAGGAAGATGATGTTCTGGACATGATAGCAGAATGTGAGGCAGAGGAAAAAGATGGGAAGTTCTTTGTCGGGCCTCAAGGCAGAGGCTCAGTACAGTTCAGAGGTCCCAAGGTAGGTACTACTTTTTTTGGTTGTAGTGTGTCTCCAAACACTGTCGTTTGTTTGCTTTTCTTTCTATTCTTTTTTCTTTTTTTAACCTCCAGATTTCAGAGAAAAGCCAATCATAAAAGGTAAGGATTTGTTGAACATGTGATGA
This sequence comes from Oncomelania hupensis, assembly GCA_036898135.1. Classification (NCBI taxonomy): domain Eukaryota; kingdom Metazoa; phylum Mollusca; class Gastropoda; order Littorinimorpha; family Pomatiopsidae; genus Oncomelania; species Oncomelania hupensis. The sequence goes on from CM072516.1 coordinate 13,018,368, forward strand.
TTGAGATTGAGAGGTTTGTTGAAAAGATTTATCAACTGAGTTCCGTGTGACACGGTTAAGTGACACGGTTTTTCCTGGTGGATATTAGTCTACATGTTTATCAGTTTGACCAAGAAAGTTCTTACATTGAGAACACAAAGTGATGTTCAGTTTAAAGAGTATAACCTGTCGGTCAGAAATTTAGTTCGTTGCTGTCATGTCTGACTGCATTGAGGAAGGAAAGCTTTGAGCCCTAGATAACATCAACATCTGTAGATTGCATCTGACAAGTTTTTTTGTGTTATTATTTTTTATTTGTTATTTTAATTTGCTTTGTTGTATTATTTTATTTTATTTTATTGTGCACATCAACATTACTAGCAGTATTTTTTTTCATTGATTTAAAGAGTCAAAAAGTCGTCATAGAGACAATGTTGCTGTATAATGTTTTGAGTTTCTCTGGAAAATAGTAGAAAGATGCATGTTGTTTCAATTAATTGCAAGATGTAGAACTAATTTCTCCGTTTTAAAAGTACTGTTAAATGATTAATTGTAATTTAGAACTTACTTTGCATTGACATCAGGTTTTGTGTTAAGACTATTGTGTGTATATTTGTAGTACTAGCATTAGTAGCAATTAGAAAATGAGGAAGATACATTATTTGTGATATTACTCTCGCCCGATGTATCCCAACCAATACCGGATTGTTTGTTGTGTTTAAAAAACCATCAGGAAGGCAGGTTTTCCTACTCTCATGGTTCCGTAAGTTGGTGCTGGTCTTTTCTGGCTAATTTTCTCATCTGCTTTTTGATAATGATGAGCCACTCGCATTGCATGGATATGTATGAGGCTTGTTCCCATTTTCCAGGCATGCAATTCTCTCATGATTCTATTTCCTCCTAATAACCATTGTTTATTTATCCCTCTCCCACTCCCTCCTATCTCCTCCCTCTCTTGGAGAGCTGTACAGTTTTTTTTAAAAAAACAACATAAATAAGGGCAAATTATATGTTTATAAAACAACGACCATTAATCCGAGCTTTGTATTTAACTATAATTTTTTTGTATGTGCAAAAAAATATGAGAGCTAAAGCAATGTACATAGGGTGTTTCCATTGTTGTTTTTTTTTGCAGTCTTGATGCTGTATAATTAGCTCTGTGACATTCTTTTTTGCATGGCTGACAAAAATAAGGTCTAGAAAATATCGTAACATCATGCTGGCTGAAAATATGATAATATCCAGTAATTAAATATAAACTGATCTGAGATTGAAGTAATATTCACATGTATTAATTTGTGTGAAGTTGTTTTTTGATTGTTGTGTCTTGAGCATGGCAAACATGTCTTCAAAGGTTTCCAATATGTTTGCATAACTTGTGTCATTACTAACATACATACTCAATATTTGTATTTACCTTTGTACGGGTGGTGGTGACCGAGATATTGATAATGTGGATGTGAGATTTCAGTATCAATGCTTGCTTTAGAAGTATTTTATTTGCTTCTGATTTGACGTTTCTAGCATTTAAAATTTTCAAATATATTATCTTAACAGTTTGATCTAAGAATCCTGGGGGATGTACTGATGGAATATACTGCTGGATTTATTATCATTAACATTAGAAATAGGACCTCAACAATCATTTCAGATCTGACCTTCAGTCAGTATTTTCTGACTTAGCCACTAGACTAAAAGCCACAATAATAAACATATTTAATTATGATTTATATAAGCCCTGGCTGTAGGAATATCCTTTTTTTTTCCAGACCAGCTTCGTGAGAGTGGTACCCATTTCCTCTACCTTTATATTTTATTTCCTGTTTCCCTGCAAGACTGATGGGTGCTTGTTTTGTGCTGTTACAGCTTTAAAAAAAAAAAGGTTAATGTAATTTTTATATAAGTGTGAGACACCAAGTATCATTGACCGCAAAATGCTTTGTGGAGAATAGAATATATAGGGGGAAAGGTAAAGTGGCACTCAGCATTACAAAGCTAGATTACTCTTGCAATTGTATTTAATTGTAAATTGCACAATTGTACTTAAATATTTGAAGAAAATAGGAAAAGCCTTTTTTTTCCCCCCTTTCTTCTGTATGCACCTGCATTGGTTTTGTTTCTCTTTTCAAATCAGGTCAAACATTTTTCATTTTTGTTCCATTATTTCTTTAAGAGACTGTTCCCTTCTCTGTTCATTGAATTAAGTGATGGTTTTCTCTTCAGTTCATGTAATTGTTTTAAGCCTGTCATCACTGTTCTGCATGAAAATTGCTTTCCTGAGGGCTCCCTCCTTTTTTTTGCAAAGCAATAATTCTGCATTTTTCAGAATAGTTGTCCCGAAGGCTGCATGCAGATTTATGGCTCATGTTTGAGAGAACTCTTTGGCTGATTGTATAGTTGAGTTGGACAACTTGCATGATTACCTCTGATGCTGCTGGAGTATTTCTCTCTCCTTCGGATTTAGTGATTTAGGGGAACAAAAAAGGTTGTGGGTCTGGCTGACTGGATTGTTTTGAAGGCTTTTGATACCAATGCTAGTAGGTTTAGATTATGTTTGCGGTACTGCATGGTTGTCATTTAAATGCTAGAATTGATTGTCTTTGTTCTTTGCGTGTGGGCACAATTCTTTCTGTTTTGTTTAGCTGCCTTTTTTTTCGCACCAGCAATTTTTGACTCGCATGCATAACCATGCGTGTGAGTCTGTGTACTCACCACCCTCCCCCCAACTACTCCCTTTCCATTCACATTTTTTTTCTTCAGATTTTTTGCAAGTCCTAAATAGTCCAAAAATGACATTAAAATAAAATGTCCCTCCGTCCGTCTGTCTGCAAAACTTGCAAGTGGATTAATAGCTCAGAACCTATTTAAATGATCACAACCAAACTTAATAAGATGGTGTATAACCATGAGACCTCATAAAGGATCATTGAATGAATGACTTCACTTCAAGGTCAAGGTCACAAAGTCAACAAATTTGAGTAAAAAAATGACAATTTTATCAAAATTTCACTTTTTTGTATGTTATTAATATTGAATTTATGATTCTTTGATGCATGATAGATATCAATGAAACACACAAACTATACAAATTTGGTCAACTTCACTTTAAGGTCAAGGTCGCTGGCGCTGCCTAAAGTGGGTTAGTATAGGCACTTTGAAGTGACCTTGACCTTAAACTATGAGAGATATGAAGTCCAAACTTGTTGTATTTAGAGATGATATATTAATCTTTTATCTTTGTTCTGTTTTTTTGTTGTCCTTGAAGGTCAAGGTCATTGTAAGCCTTGCAAAAATATACAAAAACTAGATCATCATACTGTGAAAAGTCTGTTTATTTAACCCATAGTATGCAACAACATTGAATTATGTGATCAAAAATGCAAGAGAGGTCACCTGAGGGTCAAGGTCAGCTCAAGGACAAGGTCACTGAAAGTCAAGGTCATCCCAAGGTCACTGTTTTTTTGTGTGTGGCATAATATAATTTTTGCTGTACTTTATTTGATAGTACATGAGTGTATTTGAAGCTGAAAGTCAAAGTCATCTCAAGATCATGAGCATAGAGAGATCAAAGTCAGTATTACTTTGCGCTTTAATGCCTTCATTTCATTAATTTTTTTCTGGGCACTCATTTTCATGTTATTTGTTAAATATTGCAAGTTTCATAAGGAGCATGTGAGTCATATGGGCTTTACCCTTCTAGTTGTAGTTGCATTTATTTTAGGATTATGAGATGAAATAAGCATATTGAATCCCATGCACTATTCCATAAAGTGCATGCACCGTTGTGAATGTTAATGGACATCACAATGTCTTCTTGTTGTTTGTTTTGTATAATAGTTTGTGTAAATCTGTTCAATCTGCAGCTTCTTCAAGGTCTCTGCACATGTATCAAATTTTATTAGCTGCAAGCAAAATATATTTACTGCAGTTCTTAAAAAAAACAAAAAAAAACAAACACTTTCCGACACACTTTGCTACTTTCTCTACACACGTGCTCACACATTTTCTTGCTGCCACATGCTCAAACTGATCACATGTAGCTTCAAATCTAAATATATTTGGTGTAAATTTCTTGTTGAATCTTTAAATCTAATATCCATGCAGGGAATGGTTGGGGGAGGATGGGTGGAGCAGGAAAGGGAGGGAGAGATGGGGAAGGATTCTGTGACTAGTATTATATTATCAATAATCGATTCAGCCCAGATCCTTGGATCTTGATATGTGTAACTCGAATTAATTTGTTTATCTATGCAGCCTGTTCACTCAGCAACAAGGCAGAAGTTGTCATATAAAGTTTTCCTACTTTATTCAGCAAACATCAACAACTGCATACAAAATCACTTAAAAAATCCTATCCTATCCCGTAACTCGAAGGTCGTTGGGGCACTACAGATGATCGTTTAACCAGCATACTCCATCTTTCTCTATCCTTAGCAACCTTCATGGCTTCGCTCAGTGTCAAGCCAGTCCATTCTCAAATGATGTCCTCCCACCTTTTTCTGTCTCCCTCTTCTTCTGCCTAATTGCACCTTGCCTTGCAGAATGGTCTTTGAAAGCCTGATGCTCTGGTGATGTGACCATCCCACCAGAGTTTCGGTTTCTTCACCAATGTGAGCATGTCATCGTGTTGACCAATGGCTTGTGTGATGGTCTGTCGGACTTTGTTGTTGGTGATGTGCTGGGTATAGAAAATGCCCAGAAGTCTTCTGTAGCACCTCACCTCCATGCTTTGTATTCTTCGTTGTAGATCTGCTGTGAGGGTCCATGTTTCACAAGCATATAGGAAGATGGAGATGACAAGGGAGCGCAGCAGCCTTACCTTGGAATGTAGACTGATGGTCCTGTCTTTCCGAATGGGCTTCAACCTTGTCAGTGCCGCAGTGTTTGTGCGATCCTGGAGAGGACTTCCTGTCGGGACCCATTGTCTGATACAATGACTCCTAAATATTTTTATATTAAATATATTAAGCTGTGTACTGTGTTGATGGATTGGCATCGGACTTTGATGACCATATTGATGTCATAAACTCGCCCATTGAAATAAGCTAGGCTACTTTTCTGTAGCTTACCGCTCATCCAAAAATGGCAATTTTTCTACAACAAACGCAGTTGTTTTCAGAGATAACTTTATCTTATAACAAAGCTGCAATCTGTCTGTAACTGAATAAACACTGTCACTGCCCTGTCAATTCCTTGAGAATTCAAAATATCAAGAAGATATACGTATGACACTCAAAAAATTAGGTCTTTTCTCTTTGAATCTCTACACATACAATTAAGTATAGGGAACATCTACCATCTTTCAGAAATATAGATTAAACTCTGTCTCACAACCAATACAGTCAATATCTTCCTGTTCCTCATTATTTACAAAATAAAAAATCAATGTTGGTATGATAGTTGTTTAAAAGTGTATGTAAGTGCTGAGTGCATGTTTGGTGTTATAACTATTTATAAGATAACCCCATTAACATTGTTGTAATTATTTTTAATCAATCATTGAATAGTTTCTTTTTTCTTTTTTGAAAGAAAGCGGTTATTTCTTTTTGTTTTCTTGATTCCCCCACCGGTGCATGTTCTCTTAGTATGTCACTTTGAACTCCAGGCATGGTGTTGGCAAGATCTGACAGGCCCCTGCTCAGGGCAAATCTGGTCAGCTTCTTTGATCGAGTATTTCAAGCTGCTTTAATGCATCGTCTGCTGTTAAAAGTTGTAAACAAAACTGTTTTCTTCAAGCGCACAAATATAGTATTGCTTTGGAATCTGAATTTTTCAGATGCTAGGTTGTAAAATTTAATTATTTGAAGGTCGCAAGTCGGGTTTTAGAGGTAGTCGTTTAAGAGAGGTCGTTTATATAATACCAAGCATCGGTGAATTTTTTTCCGGTCATATGTTGGAGGAAGTCATTTAGGAGAGGGTCTCAAAACGGAGGTTTTACTGTATTTAGATATGTTAAAGTTATTGTTTTAAAATTGTTGTCATTGAATTTTTATATCATTAAAATGTGGCAGGTTTAAATGATTGTATAAAGGTATTATGTATGCTTGGGTGCCTAAAACCAGGACTAATTGTAAGAATAAGCTGTAAGCTTAAAATTATTATCCTTGTAACATGGTGTCTATGTAATTAAAGTCTAAAGTCTAGAAGAACAAGTAGTTGATCAATTACGAACATTAACATGTTTTTTGTTTTTGTTTTTTTTTTTTACTGCAGCCCCTTCAGAGCATGCCAGAGAGCATGCCAAACGTAGGGAACGAAGAAGAAGAAGACGAGGAGATTTCAGACGATGAAACGCCTCCTCCTTCCCCTTCCACTGAAATGCGATCAAGGTCCGCTACAGGTCGCATCCTCTCCAGTCCACCGGTATGGAAATATAATCATTCTTATTAGTGGACTTTCTGTAAGCAGGCCACAGCTTCAGAATTAGAAATAACTATATGTAGCTCAGAGCTGCTTCATTTATGGCATCAAGCATTATCATGTAACAGCTGTCAATTTGACTTGCAGGAAGGCGCAAGTTTTAAACACAGCTTGGATTCATGGCTTTTAGTGCCTTTGGGATGAATTTACCCTGGCAGGGACAGAGTTAAAGTTAAGGAGAAAGAATTAGAAGGGTGGTGAGGCCAATGGAGAGATATGTAATATGGGGGAAATGGTCAAAGGGTTCCAATGGTAGGAGAGGCCTGACTATCTCCAAAGCCTTATAAAGGTATTATTCAATCAAGAGAAATTATTTCGATGGTCATTGGCTGCAGTGTGACTTTAATTTTGCATAGATTCAGAATTTGGAAAGCTCTTGTTTACTATAGCAACAGATGCCGCCTGGGAGCTACCGCAGCATCACCAATCAGTCTTCTCGGCCGCCGTCAGAGTCCACAACTCTGCGCAATGTCAATCCAGGACGGCCACAGAGTCAAGCATCTCTGGCGGCCAGCCAGCGGCCTCGCAGTCTGTCTAGATCTAACATCTCAAACAACACCAGCGCTCTGCCTGTTAAGTCTTCTGTCGTGAGTACTGAGCTTCTTGTTGCTGTGGTTGGTGCTGTTGGAGATGGTGGTGTTAATTGTACTGTTGGTGTTGGTGAGTGTTGTGATAATGGTGTTAGAGGTATTTCTTCTTCTTCATTATCACCATCCTGATCTTTAGCCCCATGTAATGTACACAATACTGACAAGAATGGGAGACGCTGATGCATGGCGTTTGTGTAAAACACCTGTTTTGGTAAGTATTGATTAATCATTGTTAATTATTGAGAAAACATCATCCTTACTATTGATTGATCACTGTTACTTATTGAGAAACTTCATTTTCAGCTCTAGATTCTGGTTAATGCCGGATTTAACAGAGATTGGCTGATCATCATTCATTATTCAGGAACTATCATGGCATCTAACCAGCACACCTGATGCAACAGTGGTTGACTATCATTGCATTATTCATTTACCTTGAAGTGCAGAGGTAGCTCAGTGGTCCATGATAACAGCCTTACATTCATACTACTTAATTTCGACCCTGACTTCAGCAAGCTATTTGGTACATGCTGGATCGCGGCGTTTCAATCTTTGAGGAGCCGCTGTACTCTAATGAGCTAATAAGAAGTCCATTTTAATTTCTCACATTTCAGGACGACAGCTTCTTGTCAGGCTTGGTGAAAGAGAGGGAGGAGGAGCTGACAAAGAAGACGCTGTCATCTCTCAACGAAATGCGCATTAAGTTCCCTGGCAAGACAGACACAGAAGCTGAACTCCTCTTAGACCAGGTACCCTTGTTGTCAGTTTTGCCTCTTAACCCCTTCCTATGCATGCGGACTGTACTTGTGAAAAGTGTTCATTGCATAATTGAGATTTTTGCAAATGATATAGAGAAGGTATCAATTCAATTCAATTCAACAAATCTTTATTACCTTTCACAAGGAACTATGACAGGCACTTGATCACTAAAATAAACAAAATAAAAATAAAATACAAGTAAAAACTTAAAAATTAAATGAAAAAATTATGTTAAAAAATCAAAAGTGGTTTAAAAGTTTGTGTTGCTAAAATAAATATTACTAATCCATTTTGATTAAAAAAAAAAAAGATGTAGAGAGTTTCTGGTTGTGCGGAATGCCCTATAAACCCAGTGACAGTTTGCCATGCAAAAAGAAATAAGTGTCAAGTTGTGGATATCAGGAAATCTGAAAGACAGACTAATGGGCCGTTCAGTTGGAAGAAATTTAAAGATTACCAAACCTTTTTCTACATGTTATGGGTTGTTTCTTCTTCTATCTCGCTGTCTTATGGTATGTTGTATTGCCTCCAGTGATTGATATTATTGATGTAATGCATGTCTGCATTGATTTTGTATTTACTATTGCATGCTTTGACTTTGTTCTGATTTGGAATGGAACATTATTTTCTAAAGCTTGGACCTTGGCATGTTTCATGTTACAATCTGCATGCTTGCTTGACAAAAAGCATTTATTCAGTTTTTCTGGTTCATTATATATTTATTTTCAATTCAGTTATAAAAGCTGTTGCCTCCAAAGCCCATGGCTGCAGTGTTTGAAACATATATTCATTTGCAGGCATATTTGCACAATGCTACCTGCAACCTACATGAATGCATTTTGTATTGGACATACACAACACAGCATACATTTGTACAATAGCACATTGTATTTATTTATTATTTAAAATTTACAATCTTTCAGTTTCTGTGTTCATACTCACACATTCTGGTTCTTATTCTCTAACAGTTCTTTTTTTCCAGCAAGCATAGAGGTCTTTGCATTAAAATATACCAGTGATGATTTCGCACATAGCTTAAGATCTTTATTCATCACACATATGCTTGCTTATGTCAGATGCAAACACTTACCTCTGCCATCTCTTTACAAGCGACTCATCTGTTTCTCTCCTATAGTTGAATGAAAACTGGAAATTCCACAAGCCTCGGATAGCATCATATTGGCTGGTGAAGCTGGACTCCATTAAACGTCGCAAGGTAAGTTTTTCATATCTCTCAAAATACGTTTTCATAACTAAATGATACCAGTCTTTTCCAAGGGATCTCATTTCTGGTGTCCAATGCAAGCCTAGATTTTCCGAGAAAAAAGTATATAAAAAAAAAAGAAGACTTTAGTTTAGATTTTAGTTTGACATCACTCAGTTGTATTGTTTATATCCATGTACCATTGACATATCCCCTGTTGGGGTACCGGGGTTTTCTGTATAAATAGGATCCCCACTTTGTGGAAATTTAAATTCCCGCTGTTTCTGTCATTCTCATTTGTTCTTTCTTGTTCCTAATCTGTTCTATCACTCTTCCATTTTCTTAGCTAGACCAGTCACCTATCTTTTTTCTTGAAAACTCCCAAACTCCTCATTTGTATGTGGGGTCTGTTGGGTCAGCTTGAAGATACTGGACACTTTCTGCCAAATGGTAACCAGGGCTTTCTATGGTATTATTATTTAGCAATGTAGGCATTTTATATATATGTGTTTTGTTAATATTTTATAATGATGGTTATATCCTATTTTGTTTCTGTAAATGGGGTTTCGATAAATAAGAGTACAGCCAGTGTCTTCAGTGTTACCATTAGGGTTGTTTCAGCAGGCTTTATATGCGGATTAGAGGTGAACCCTCTTTCAACCAAGTTGTGGTCCTGATTCGACTCTTTGCAGTCCGCTGAAGCCTATAAACAATGACTAACTTACTAACTAGCCATTCATAGAATAATTAATTAGAATACTGTTTATATATTGATTTTGAGTAATATATTATTACAGGCAATCAGTTTTTTTTCCTTCAACTGTCACTATAATAAAAACCAAAGCAGTAACATTGTTTAGCACATTATTTTTGCACTTATATATCAGCTTTGGAATATGTTAATTAGGACTGATGATTTGAAATTAGGATTACGCCTACTGTTTACCCAATGTTAGTGTTCAAACATTTACTGTGCTTGAAAAAGCAAGCAAATAATCTATAAATTATCAGTACTTTAATAAACATGGCACCATTTTTAGTCATATGATTTCTCAATTACACTTGATCATGATGTATAGATTGAGTTCACTTCTGCTAGTTTTCTGAGTGAAGCACCCCAGTCATTTTCTATTTCATATTAAACTCTTATCTGTTTCGATCTAAACCTCTAGGATTAATCTAAACCTCTCTTTTTATGCTGTCTAGTATGACCAAATGCATGTATACCTTTTATGTTAAAGCATGACCCTTTGCCATTAATGTTTTTCTATAGCTAATTATTGACCATCATAAACAGCACCCAAACTTTTTCCAACTTGGCTTTCCCCATTCATAACGATACTTGCACAGGTACTCTTATGTTCTGAATACATGCATGTATGATTACAAATTCCATTTATTCTTCTTTTCTAAACTCAAACTAAATATGATCACTTTACATACTTTTTTTAAGTATGGTATGTCTGGTCATTTTCCATAAATACTTCATCACAGTATTTCTTGACTCCTGCTTAAAATTTAAAACAACACTTATGTAACAATGACATTCATGTATTGTGCTGTATAACTTACTCTCATGGGTGGTGGAATGTTCTGAGTGAGTAGTTGCTATTTTTGGTAACCTGTGATTTGCTTGGGCATGTCTGTGCTTGGGCAGATATGTTTGTGTGTCTTATGATCTTTGTACATGACGACTCCATATACTTGTCAGGTTCCCTGATGAGATTGCTCAAGTATAAAAATAATAAATGGTCTGAATTTTAAAAGAAAAATAACACAACAATGGTTTAAAGTCAGAAATATAAATGATCTCAAATTTAGTAAAAATGTTATTGATAGTTTAAGACCATCTTGTTGTACAGTGTATTACCTTCTCTGTCATGGCGTATTGCTCATTTACTCGGATGGTAGACTGATTAATTTGTACTCCTTGACTGGTATTAATGTTAAATATATGAATTTAGTCTGAATGTTTGCTATTCTCCCTATATTACCTTGTGTTATATAACCCCTCATCAGACTGGTTAGAGATTTGCTCTACTAGACGGTACCTCAGATGTTATGAATATATATACATCAATGTCATTGATTTAATGTCCCAAAATGTTATCTCAAGACTTCCTTCAAACACATCTTTACCTTCGCAGTTTCCTTCTTTACAAAATCTTACGTTTTGTATCTCAGCTGGTTCAAAGGCTGTAGAACACAAATACCTAACATTTTCATTGTAGAAACAGGAATCCTTTACTTCTGTGTGGAACATGCTCAGATTGATATTTTTTTTAGTATCTATCGTTATATAGTTTCTGTATGGAGACCAAATCGACAGACATTTTTAGATGTTTACCTGTTATACCATTGACCTTTGTTTAATAAAAAAAATTCCTAGCTGTCACCACCAAGTTGCTGTTCTCTATAACTATAACCCTTGAACTTTGGTACCTCTAATCGGTTAGTCTACCTCCCTTTCAAAACCTCACACTGGCTGTAGTTGTTCAAAGAGCGTAATGTATACTTCTCAACCCTTACAGTCTACCTCTTTCCAAAACCTTATGACTGGCTATAGTTGTTCAAAGAGCATATATATCTCCCAATCTACCTCCCTCCAAATTCTCTTACTGGCTAGTTGTTTCAAGAGCTTCTTTTCATCCTCACAGTCTTACTTCTTCCCAAATCTACTTGATTAGATTGCTGTTCAAAGAGCATGTTTGATGTACTTCTCTCCTCACATTGCCACCCCTTCTCCAGGTGGTGGACATTGTGAGGTCAAATGTCAAGGCGGTCCTGCAGAGGATTTGGCGCTCCTCGGATGTGGATAACCTCAGGCTGTATCGCATCTTCAGCAGAGTGTTCAACCGCTTGTTGTGGAGCCACGGACAAGGGCTTTGGAACTGCTTTTCACCAGCCACCGGGTAAGGGGGAAACGTAGAGTTGTGTTCACAACATATATTGCAGTTTAGTCCCTTTCTTAAAATGTTCCTATTTTTTCCTTTTTTTTTTCTTTTTTTTTTCGTTTAGGTAGAGGACTTTTTGTCAGGGATAGAAGATTTTTGCAATTTTAGTTTGATAGATTTTTTTCTTCTTTAGTAAATGGTTGTCATTCAGAATTGCATAGTTTAGTGTTTTTATATTCTTTTGGTGCAAAACTTTCAGTATGACACTACGTCTTTTTTCAAAATCTGATTGTTAGGCAAGACTGCATGTTACTTGTAGGTTGCAGTTGTAGGTATTTTAGTAGAAGGCTTTCAGTATCACACCCTTTCAATTGTAGTTCTTCAAGAAATGGCTGCATTTTTTGTTGAACACTTTTTATATTGATCTGATACTCTTTTTGGTGCTGGACATTTTTAGGACATTTGGTGGTAGGGTAATATGTTGGTGCTGCTGTGCGCATTGTACAACACAACAAATGGCAATATATATTGAATGTGCCACGAAGCACGAGAGAGATCTTTCCCATTTGCACTGATGAATCAAACGATGTCTAGTGTTTCTGAGTCAACTCTGCCAGATGCCAAATAATTTCAGAAGAAAATGTGGAGGTTGTTTCAAACCATTGTTTCAGAAAAAGTTGCTCATCTGGTTTCCCTTTAGGTTTCAGGTCAAGTAATGCTTATTGTTTCCTGTTTTTAAAGTTTTGTTGTTGTAATTATTGCCTTTTTAAGCATGTTATGGTAATCATCAGTGACATCTTTTCCCACATTTTGTATTTTATGTGTAGAATACTTCATGTTTATACAATCAATAGTCATTTTGAAAGAATACATTAATATACTTTTGGTAGAAAGTTACTAAGCTTATAGAAGGAATCGGCCTGAAAGCAACGCTGAGCCCAATCTGAGTGTCGGAGGCAGTTGAGGGTTTACCTTTACACACAGCCTAGTCTAGGTTTATAGATGTCGGACACTCAGCTAGCGTCAAGTCAAGCATGTTTAGTGGAAACTGGCCTAGCTGTTAGTACAGTAAAACCTCCGTTTTGAGACCCTCTCTTAAATGACTTCCTCCAACATACGACCGCAAAAAAATTCACCGATGGTTTGTACTATACAAACGACCTCTGTTAAACGACTACCTCTAAAACGCGACTTGCGACTTTCAAATAATTAAATTTTACGACCTAATATCTGAAAAATTCTGATTCCAAAGCAATACTATATTTGTGCTGTTGAAGAAAACGGTTTCGTTTACAACTTTTAACAGCAGACGATGCATTAAAAAAGGTTGAAATACTCTAAGGAGCTGACCAGATTTGCCCTGAGCAGGGGCCTGTCAGATCTTGCCAACACCATGTCTGGAGTTCAAAGTGACATACTAAGAGAACATGCACGGGTGGGGGAATCAAGAAAACAAAAAGAAATAACCACTTTCTTTAAAAAAAACAAACACGAACTATTCAATGATTGAATAAAAATAATTACAACAATATTAATGGGGTTATCTTATAAATAGTTATAACTCCAAACATGAACTCATCACTTACATACACTTTTAAACAACATTGATTTTTTATTTTGTAAATAATGAGGAACAGGAAGATATTGACTGTATTGGTTGTGAGACAGAGTTTAATCTATATTTCTGAAAGATGGTAGATGTTCTCTATACTTATGGTATGTGTACTTTTTGTACATGTATTTATTTTACTTAATTAATTTTCTAAATGTCTTTTTCGAAAATGTCCTACCTCCTTTTTAAGACCCCTCCAATTTAAGACCTCGTTTTAATGGCAATTTAAAGGTCGTAAAACAGAGGTTTTACTGTATTAGTAAATTTTGCTTAACCAAATACCTCTTTCTGAGCTTGAGCTCTTGAGTCACACTTGTTGCATGGTTGCTGTTGTTGTTATATATATATCTTTTATATTGTGATCATTATTTGGTTTTCCGCGTTTTTTGGCACACAGCCAACTTACTATTTTATTGTTGCTTTTATCTATGACAATGATATCAAATCTTCAACATACTTTAGATTTCACTTTAAAAAAAATCTTAACTTAAATGTGCTTTATTCATAAATGTAGATCACATCTACAATGTGTTATACTTTTAAAGTATTTGATCACTTTGAAGAAGTACTTCGCAAGTCAATTCCTTAAAGTGCAACAGAGTTCAGTTTCTTTGAAGTTTTGAATTTTATTGTGCAAAGTATTGAAAGGTCAATGGCCAAGTGAGCTTTTTATTGAGCTGGATAATCACACTGTTTTAAAACTGGCATTCATTACTTTTTTTTTCTCAAGAATCTTGAACTATTAACATGGATATTATTACATCCTTATGTGAAATACAATTTTGTTTGGCCTATTTAAGCATAAAAAGTTAGTCGTCTTTCACTGTTAATCATGATGATAATGATCGAGGGTGCATGACTTGCTGGGCATAGAACACTGTCACTAAATCAGTTTCACAGATCTTCTTTGCATTAGAAGGATCATTATTGTTATTATTAATGTATGAGCGTGTTTTGTGTTTTAGCGTGGCGATGTGGGATAGGTATGCCATACAAATGTTTCCTTATTGAATGATTACTTGGCTTTTGATGTCTTTCAGTATTACACCTACTCCATAGAAGTACATTCATATCCCCTTTTTTTTGTCTATTATGGTGGGGGTGACTGGCGAGTGTAGTGTATTATACTGTTGAGTATTATATTGGGTCTTTATGTAGATACCTGGTGTCTGATCCTGTTGCGGGATTTAGTTATTTTTCTGTATGCTTGCTGTTTGCATGTTTGCTTGCTTGATGTGCCTGCTTCCCTTTGCACATTTTGTACTGTTTATACGCTTTTTTTTTCCTCTGGCCATTTTGTGTTTGTGTATTTTGTTGTAGTTGTTGGCAAATGCCTAATGTACCAGGTAAAGTAATGTGCTCTGGTTAGCATGTTGATCTGATATACTGATTAGAACGTTTAGAGTTTGAATCTAGAGCATTTCCAAACTCTTTTCAGTTCAGTGTAGCGACCAGCAACATTTTGGAGAACGACATTAGCAGATAAGAGCTAACACTACGTTGTTGGTGTCTGTTATTGAGAAATAACAGAGGAATTGATTTCACTGACAGCTGCAAAAGCAATTATAAGTCCATAGTTATTATGGAATAAAACGGAGGACCATTAGCAATCAAAAGTTAATAATTATTATGACATTACATGTTGATGATTGGTGATTGACATCTGATGTATTGTATTAAAAAACATGTTTTTAAATATAGAAATTATCTTTTGGACTTCTAGTCTAGTCTTATATTGTTTGGTGCATTAAGTACGCTGCAGTGGAATGAAAACAGCGGAATATTAAACAGCACAACATTAATAAATAAGGGGGATGTTTAAATGTTCGTTCGTCTACAAGCATGTATGTATGTCTGCATATGTGCGTGTGTATTTGTGTGCGTACATTTGTATGCAGTATCTGTCCATCTGTGTATTTGTGTGTGGATATTTGGATTCTTTGTGGGCCATGAAGCGGACTTGTTGGTTTGTACTTAACATAAATGTTGGTGGATGTTTTTCTCTGTTTCCACATTTACAATAACTGCATGTTACACAGTATAGATTCACCATTATATTTTGGCTAACATCTGCCTAAAATCACATAACCCTGATGAGTGCACAGACTTAGTTTAATTCCCTCCTTTCTTGTTTCATCTCCAATCTTGTAATCCACCAGATATTTGAAAAATAATGTGAATTTTTAAAAAGATCACAAGTTTCAGTGCAACAAAAAAAACAAAAACATTTAGTATAATTTATGCGGTTTCTGCTTTATTGTTGTTGGGTCCCGAGTATCGTACTGTTGTTGATAGAAAAAATATGATGCTTATAAAGGCATCCCATTTGTAATTGCACCATCCTCATGATAGAATATATATCAAAATATAGCAATGTTAAATTACTAATAAATGAAACAGCCATATTAATTGTAATAAAGCTGTGGTAGTTTCTCTAAGATCAACCATCAATTGTCATCCTTCCATTGTACCATCAAGTATTCAAACCTAAGCAACTGTATATCATACAAGCAAGCTTTCATTTTCAGTAAGACCAGTAAAGATGTTTAGGAAATTAATTGTTGGATGCCTAGTAGATATTTAAAACAATGCTACAAATGTAGACATGAAAACCAACAAGACTGTATATCATTTTGAAGTAACTGTAGTTTTAGTAAATTAGTATAGCAGTGAGAAACAAATATATGTCCATAAACCCAAAGAGTGCTAATTTGGGCAAAAACAAAACAAAACAATGCGAGTTTTCAAGCTAAGCTCTTCGGCAGGCGTACAAAATATTCAGACTTGGGAAGGTGACAAACACAATGAAATAGTGACACGTTATTATAAATTATTATATATATTAATAATTATACATTATACCTGAAGGGGTTGATTTGGTCATTGGCGGTGATCATCAGACAGTTTGGCTTGCTGGTAGGGTTGGCTTCAGTGCTGCCAGTCTTTCTTTGTGTGTGAGTGTGTGCATGTATATGTGCGTGTGTTTAACCTCTTTCCACCCTATAGTCTTCTTTCTCTTCCCCATTCACACCTACCCTGTTCCTTTCCTCTTCTCACATCTCTGGTATCCCCCGTTAAACGTATTATTTGAATTATAATTTAGAATATCGATTTATTTATATTTGTTGACCCTTTTAGTTTTATTTTTAAAAAATATATATATAAATATATTTATTTATTTTTCAATATATATGTAAATATATATATTTTTTAAATAATCTATCACTATTTAATTGTAATGTTACAGTCTACTCAGGGTATTTTTCACCCTTTCAAGGTTGAATCTTAATTTGACCTTTACTCACCTATTATTATTGCCCCTTTCTAACTATCATTTCATTCTTTCTTGGACTTCTGTTGGGAAGTATCGTTTTGTTGTTTTGTCTCAGCTGGAAAATATGCACTGTGTGGTTTTGTCTTGTTTTTTGGTCCTAATTAGCGTTCCTTTAGCTTATGTGTACATATTAGTTTCTCATTATTGTAAGTCTTGAATGCTAGCCGTTCTGTTTTATTCCAATGTAGTAAATTAGTAGTATAATGCTATTTTATTATTTGTTAGAAAATGTAATAATACAAATACATTATCATTAATGCTGTTCAAATTAAAGTTTTCATTGCTGAAATAATGCTATGGAGAATTTAGTATTTTCACTGTCAGGATGCAATTGCTCTGTACACGTTTGATGTTGTTAATTTATTTTGAGGCAGAGAACGTTGGCACTTTCACATGTAGGTAAAGGAGGTCTGGGATCAGCAGTAAGCGCGCTGCACAGTAAAATGCAGTCATTGTTACCATTGAGGATACAGTAAATGGCTTGTGCCACTGCCGTAGCTCAGTGATAGGGCCTTCGCCTGGCACACCCGATGACCTAGGTTCAAACCCCTGGGTGGGCAAGATAAAAGTGGCCATTTCCAATGTCCGTATTAGCAGTGTGATTGCTCTGGTGGTTCAGTGTTGATTTAGGTCCTCACCCCTTGTTCCCTGGGATGGTGATCCCCCCGTCTGCCATATCATCAATGGTGGGTGCAGAGGTTAAACCTCAATGTTCAGTCATTGATTCAAAGAGGTGCCAACCAGTACAGATTGACCGTATTTAATTCCGGCGAAGTGAATTAAATACGGAAATACGATAGCTTTTATAAAAATACGGAGAAGAAGTTGCCGATCGTGTATCTTTGCCAGCGGTGCTTCTGTACCGGTTTCTGGTCTCATAATAGTACTGCTGCACTCACTGAACGTCACTGTGTTCAACAAGCTGATTTTCATGGTGATTTTAGAGTAAAACTAGTGTGGTGTTCAACAAGCTGATTTTCATGGTGATTTTAGAGGACTGAAAAGAGCCTGCTGTTTCACAGGGAAGCCTGTCATTACTTTATAGTGTCATAGGCTGGGTTTTGCGATTAAAAAAAAAAATACTGACAAGTGTTAAAAAATACTGTCAAATGGGTCTGGAAATACTGACAAGAAGATTAGGGGGTTGGCACCTCTGGATTCATAAACTGCACTTAACTTGCACAAAGAAGCCCTAACCAACTGGCTACCCAAATAAAGTTGTGTCTTCCTTTGAATCAAAAAGTTGAGATATCTGCCCCCAGCTTGGGAAACAGCATTCACTTCCTCAGAAAGTTATGCAATGTTTTGAATGATAACATTTCTCTGTAGTTGTTGGTTGTTAACAGATAGTCTCTCCATCTTTTTCTGTGCCATGCCAACAGGCAAGTTACTGCTTCGTGAAGGATAAACATGTTTCGCTCTTTTTTCTATGCGTACAGGAACTCATGGGAAACCATTTTCAGTCGGAGCACCGAGTTGGTCAGCGAGACGGAGATGAACTGCTGCCGTCGGATTGTGCAGCTATGCCGGGACTGCTTGTTAATCGTATACCAGTTCGCAACAGAAGCCAAGTCTGGCAACGCCCCCGCCACCCAGCTATCGGAGCCCGGGGAGGAGCAAACAAACCAGCCCCCTGTCAACAACGGGTAAGGCTGACAACTATTTCATGGTCTTTATAATCTGCCACATTACTTTTGCAAACAAGTTTTGTCATCTGTTAGCCCCCATCTGGATTGCTGCACACCCGATAGTGTATTTTATTAACCTCCCATTGGATTTACACACCCCTAGGTCAGGGAGGTACACATATAAAATATTCATGTTTTGACTCTCGCATGCGCGTGTCCATAATATAGTGGTCATTCATTTTCATGTAGAATTCACTCTCTAAGGAGCATGTGAAGTCATATGGGCTTTGCCTTCTAGTTTTTGTTTGTACATAAATTTCCTGTATCGTCCGTTTTAGAGTGTCATGGGAAGTCTGCACATTTCAAATAATAAGTTCATTAGACTTTGGGCTCCACGATCCAAAGCAAGTCTGGCATATGCCTTACAGAAGAACAAGAAGTCTTGGACAGATGGACAGAGTACTGCTCTGACCTTTACAACCATACACCAAATGGAGACCCATCAGTTCTAGCATGTCCCGAGAACAGAGAAGAAGAAGAAATCCTCCCAATTCTCCGGGAAGAAGTTGAGGCAGCAGTGCAAGCGCTAAAGAAAGGGAAGTCAGCAGGAGTGGACAACATACCCGCGGAACTGCTACAAGCAGGAGGAGAAGCGATGATTGATGCCCTCACCATTATCTGTAACAAGATCTGGCAGAGTGGGGAGTGGCCTATACCATGGACCCAGTCGCTTGTCATCACTCTTCCCAAGAAAGGTAACCTTCAGGAGTGTGAAAATTACCGGACCATCAGCCTCGTCAGCCATCCCAGCAAGGTCCTCCTGAAAATAATACTCAACAGGTTGAAACCCCAAGCTGAACAGATCATAGCTGAAGAACAAGCAGGATTCAGGGCAGGGCGAAGTACCACTGAGCAGATTTTCAACCTCAGAATAATCTGTGAGAAATACCTACAGCACCAACAACATCTATATCATGTGTTCATAGACTTCAAGAAGGCGTTTGACCGAGTCTGGCATGCAGCTCTATGGGCAACAATGAAAGTGTACAACATCAGCCCTAAAATTATTGAAGTCATCAAAAGCCTGTATGACAAGGCTACCAGTGCAGTCCTCCACAACAGCGCCATCGGGAACTGGTTCAGAACAACAATCGGTGTGCGTCAAGGATGCCTACTCTCTCCAACACTCTTCAACATCTTCCTAGAGCGCATCATGTCAGATGCTCTTGCAGACCATGAAGGCACAGTCAGCATAGGGGGTAGAGCAATCTCCAATCTTCGTTTTGCAGATGACATTGATGGATTGGCTGGAGAGGGACAAGAATTTGAACAGCTGGTACAGAGGCTTGACACCACCTCCAGAGCCTATGGAATGGAAATAAGTGCAGAGAAGACCAAAATGATGACCAACAACACCAATGGCATCAATACGGACATCAAAGTCCAAGGCCAATCCCTCAACACAGTGCATAGCTTCAAATATCTAGGAGCCATTGTATCAGACAATGGGTCCCGACAGGAAGTCCTCTCCAGGATCGCACAAACAACTGCTGCCCTGACAAGGTTGAAGCCCATTTGGAAAGACAGGACCATCAGTCTACATTCCAAAGTAAGACTGCTGCGCTCCCTTGTCATCTCCATCTTCCTATATGCTTGCGAAGCATGGACCCTCACAGCAGATCTCCAACGAAGAATACAAAGCATGGAGATGAGGTGCTACAGAAGACTTCTGGGCATTTCCTATACCCAACACATCACCAACGACGAAGTCCGACAGACCATCACACAAGCCATTGGACAACTCGATGACCTGCTAACAGTGGTGAAGAAACGGAAACTCCGATGGTATGGCCACGTCACCAGATCATCAGGCCTTGCAAAGACTATTCTGCAAGGCACAGTGCGAGGAGGTAGAAGAAGAGGGAGACCGAAAAAGAGGTGGGAGGACAACATTCGAGAATGGACTGGTTTGTCACTGAGCGAAGCCATCAGGGCTGCTGAGGACAGAGAAAGATGGAGTATGCTGGTTAAACGATCATCTGTGGTGCCCCTACGACCTTCGGGTTACGGGACAGGATAGGATAGGATAGGAAGTTCATTAGATCAATTTTTTTGGGTCAGTTTATCAGCCTAATAATTATTCACGTCGCGTAGCTGGCTGAGGTTTACGTTCTCCTCTCCATCATCACTGCCTTTGGTTACAGCCAGGTTGCAGGTTTTCTTGAAGCATTACGTCATAATCTTTTTCCCCATCCTGAACTGAAAAAGAAGGGAGAGACTGTAGGTTCGACTACGTGCGTCATCTGGCATAGGCTGTACGACTAGCGGCAGAGATGGGGGAAGGGGTGAGCATAAGCCTCGACCAGTCTCGGCTACGCTGTGTGATAATTATTTTCATTTTAGTTTTGTTTAAATATAATTTTTAATATGCAGACAGTACATGTGCATAATACAAGGAATTCACGTGAGCTAATAGTTGTACTTGAGTATTGTTATGTGGTTCTGGTTCCTGAAAGTTTTGAAATGGCATGCTGCTGATGTTTGTTTACCTGATGCATTGGAAGTTATTTTTTAAGTATGTGCGGAGGTTAAGAACGGCTCTCATGATCTTCTTTACCCCCAAATATTACATAACAGCGTAGTCCCTAGTGCCAAATATTTTCCATACATTTTGGATTAATTTTAAAAAAAACTGTTCCTCTAAATCTATTGCATATGATGAGCACTTGAAATTTTGTGAGCTCAAAGAATAGATGTTGTGATGTTATTTTATTGACATGGGTGATAACTTTAATATTTTTGTGGGTATCTGCTGGTTGATATTTACAATTTAAAAAAAGTAACTAAATAAATGTAAACATACTGTAATTACTGCCATCTAAATTCAAAAACACAAAACCAGGGTCCTTCCTGCCTTCACATGCCAATCTACCTGCCTTTACACCACACGTTTGAGTGATTAATGTGTGTGCTGCATATGTTAGAGCGTTTAGCAACCTACATGAGCTTGTATGCAGGTTACAGATAAAAGCGCTTTGAGTCGACTTTAGCCGACTTGCTCGTGGGTCGCCATAGTTTGCCATTGGTGGCCGTCAGGGTGTCATGTCAAACAGTGCCAAAGCAGGGACTATTCCCTGTGAAGCTTGTCCGTTTGACGTGACGTCGACAATGGTGGTCCATGTACAAGTCAGCTAAAGTCGACGATGCTGTAAATGACTTTAAAGGCAAGGTGGATAAAGTTGTATTATTGTATTGTATTATTTGCTTGATGTTACTCTGTCAGTGGTTCGAGTGGGAAAACTTGCAGGTTTTGCAAAAATGATACTAAAGTCTTTACAACAGTTAGGCAGTCAGTCTTACTTCTCTTTGCTGTGTTTTTCTGTTGGCAGCAGTAGTTTGTGGATCTAGAGCATCTTCAGGGTATTTGTGGGACACACAGTCATGTATATTTGCTTGCTGGTTAAAGTTCTAATGTTAGTAAGTTATTGTCATTTTATCAAATTGTGTTTACGTTTCTGTAGAATTTATGTTTGGACAAAGCAATGTAGTCATTTATGTAGTTTTTTTTAATGGTGCGTTGATTTTATATAGTTTTTTATGGTGCATATTTTTTAATGGTGCAATTGCAGATTCCTGGGCGGTCGCGACTTGAAAGGCCCAAGCCTTTGGAACCCCCACACCTTCAGTCAGCGCTACAGCAAGCTGTACCAAGGTCGAACAGCCGAAACTGGATCATGACACACGGCTACCTTAGACGGCCCCAGTACCTTTCAGCACTCAATAGCCCCAGGGATGTCTGCTCCTCCTCACACCTGCCCAGATAGTCTTGCAATGCTGTCAAAGACATGAGTTTGTCAAACGAAACTTCTCCCGCCCCTTAAAAAAAGAAACACAACAACAACTAAAAATAAAACAAAACACAAAAACAACAACCACACCGAAATCCTGCTAAATCTGCTTTGATCAGGGAAATGTTATAACAGTGGTTATCTTACAGTAGGGTAAAAATACACCCTGCTTCATTCACTGTTGCTTATTTGCATCCAGTCCTTGGAGGAGCTGCATTGTAAACTCAAAATGTTAGTCCTGCTAAAATAAATTTGAATGTTAGTCCTGTTATGCTCGAAGTGAAACCAGAATGTTAGATCTGTTAATGTTTCGAAACATTCTTGCGCTGCCAGGAATAAAGTGGTTAGTCCTGTAACAGCAGAACTTTAGTTCCATCCGCATGAAGTGAAAACCAGAATGCCAATACAGTTATGCTTGTAGTCAATCAGAACAGTCCCTCCCTGGACATTTTCTGCTACGCAGTCTGTGCAGTCGAGCCTCATAATGATCAAGGCACAATCACACCAGCTCAATGCCTATGTGAGCAGCACTCTTAGGTTCCCCCACATTTTGCTGGCTGCGGGCTATTTATAGCTTGCCTACACCCTCCCTTCCATTGAAAGGAAAGGAAAAAAGCACTGGCGAAGCTATCGGCGAAGCTATTTATAGCTAGCCTGGCTGAAGTAACCTCAAAACCTAAAAGCTTTGGTTGAGTCAGTGTGCAATATAATATGTTGTTAGGAAGCTAAGACCATGCTGCTTTACATAATCACCTCAAGCTTTTATAGCGGTAGTATGAGAAACATGATGATAGCCGTCCCGCTGTCATTAGCAAAGCGTTATAAAGGGGAAAAATAAAACTAAAAGTAATCTTCTGCACACTAGAAAAGAACAAAAGCAAGGTTAACATGATGTTTTAGATAAAATAAAAGGAGCAGAGACCTACAAACACGCAACTTTGTTTTTAGAAAAGAAAAATGAAAAAAAGAATATGATATGAAAATACAAAATTTCCGAAGAAGAGTCAAACTTGGCAAACTTTAATTGATTTTGAAGAAAGTGTAAGAGCAACAGTATGAACAGACTCGATCCGTATTTGAAATTGTGTTTTATATAATGTTCCAAAAAAAAAAACACCCCATAAAAATACTTTAAAATAGTCGGAGGGAATCAGAAACAAACCAAATGTTGTTTTTTCCGTCAGTCCGTTGGCTTGGAAGCAATAGCTCAAGAACCACTGAACAGATTTGGACCAAACTTTATATGAACATTACCTAGGTTAGTGGCCCGCCTCCCGGGCCAATCATATTTGCTATACTGCAAAGGTCAATGTTGCTGCATTGAGTCGATTTGTTGCTGGACTCCTTTGGTTCAGTATCTCGAAAATGGCTGAAGCGGTTTTTGTTGAGTTTTTGGTATTTAAGTGCTTCACATCAGGGGCCATCCTTCAGAAACAGTCCAGTTGTTGGTCGGTCGATCGGTCCGTCCCTCAGAATGTCTTTTTTGGGTTTGTTCAAAGCACACTTTTTGGCCTCATCTCAAGACTAAATGAACCGAAATTGATCATTTTTACTTCGCAAATCCTTTAACTACTGCGAAGCATGTTAAATCATTCTATTTGTACTTTTTCAAAGGTCAAGCAAGTTTCATTGTTCTCTAAAACCCTGTATCTAAATATTGGCTCCGCTGATTTGGATTTCCCCCACCTCCCCCCCCCCCCCCCTTGCAGATCATTCAGATGATGGCCTGTCATTCCCCGTTTTGTGTTTACTTGGTTAGGATAACTCCCAAACACCACACTGCCCACAACGTTAACACTTTTGAAAATGCCTATTTTTTGTCCTATGCTGGAAATACAATTACATTAGCTGGCCATATTTACCCCCCAATTTTTTTTTTCAGTTTTGAAAATGAATTTGTTTTTAATGGGACAATGTGGTTTGTGCATACTTTATTTTTATTTTTAATATACCTTTTATAGTAAAATAAATTGTCTGACAATCATGCACTTCATACAGCAGTTTTGTTTTTTTTAAATTTTAACTGAACATTGGTTATATTTTCTTGGTTTTCTAAACATTGTGATACAACAATGTACGATGAGCATTGGAAATGGATAGAACATCCATCCTCTCGACACTTTCAGGAGCAAAATGTAACATGTTTTGCTTTTGTTGTTAGGGTTTATTAACTGCTGCCCAGTTCTTTTCTTTTCTTTTCTTTTTTTTTCACTTCTGCATTGCTAGAAGATCTAGGTTTTGTTTTTGAGGTTGATGTTTGCTTAGAATTTGTACCACAGCTGAAGGTGACAATGTGAAGAACTTCATGCCATGATATATGAGGAAAACGAAAAATCTAATCAAGTCTTTTTTTAAAATGAGGAAACCCCTTAACATCACACACACACATATATATATATTTGTGGCTGTGCTTTGACAGTAGCTGTGAAATAAAAACTAATGTTTCATTCTCAAAGTTGCTGCAGAAATACACCATGTCTGCACTGTTCAAACACCATGTCTGCTCTGTTCTAACACCATGTCTGCTCTGCTCAAACACCATGTCTGCTCTGTTCAAACACCATGTCTGCTCGTGTTTAAATTGCATGTGGTCAGAATAAAGAATGTGTTGACAAGAAAAGCTTTCTGTGATAAAATTGGCAGTTGGACCCTTCTGTGATAGTTTAGTACTTTTTTTTTTTTTTGTAAGCCGTGTTGGCGTTTGCCACTGGTCTTGTGTTGGATTGATTTTGACTGATGGGGGTGTCTTACATACTGCAACTGTAGCATGCTCAGTGCTGGGGAGATAAACAATTGGACTAGCAGCGGTTTGCCATGCATTAGCTTCTTCTGAAATGTCTGCAATGTAAAACTAAACTTTCGTCTTTAATGCTGCTTGTGAATGTTGACACTGTAGGAACAGCAGTGGATCCAAAGAGCCAATGTTGTGCTAACCATTACAGGGTTAACGCTCATTTCATGAGGTTCACTGTAAACTGTATATCAGTTTCAGCAAAAAGGAATCACAAGATCGTTGTTTCCGGTTTGAGGTAAATTGTCTGTGATACTGTGACCTTTGGCTTTGGCTTTGAATAATTTTCTTTGTTGAGTCTCAAGTTCACTTCTGCCAATTTGTAAATAGTATCTATGTTTAGCCCGGTCATTATAATGTGCTTATTACAGTCGCAATTAAAATTTCCAGCCGTTTATTTGTCTTGCATGTAAAGTCTAATTGGTTTTTGACATTTTTTTCCTCTAATCCATTTAGTCAATATGATATGTTTTTTTTAAATAACTTATTCCAGCAGTCATGACTTCCTTTTGGCACTTGGATGTATTGAATCTGTTGGACTAGGAATATTTGTGTGTGTAATGTAGTGTATGTGTCCATATCAAAGCATCTGTGATAGAACACTTTTCTTCTGTAATTATGTGATACAATATGCATGTAAAATTTAATTTTTATGAGAATATTGGCTTCTGCTTGAAATTGCCTTGCATACATTTTTAACACTTTTTTTTTCCCAAAGCAAGCCATTTTTGGTATACAAACAATATCATTTAATATTTTAACTATTCTGAAATAATATTATATACACAATTTTTGTAAACACTTTCTTTAATTCAGTAATGACTACCAATTCTTTAAAATTAATCGTGGCTTTTTAACTTTAAAAAACTTCACAGATCTTAACTTGAATGTGATCCTGAATATTGGCACCTGATAGGATTATGTCCAAGATGTTTTCATTAGTAACTCCAGCTCCCTTCTTTTGGCGAGACTACCTACTCCTTTTGTTTCACTCAAATGTTTTGTGATTCTGAACATAGATCTGAAGATTCATTTAGTAAACAAACGGCAATATATTGTTCTTGACTGTTGTTTTTACAACAACGAGGGCTTGAATCATGTTTTTTGGGGGGGTAAATGTGTGCAAGAAAGTTGAAATTGAGAAATTGAAAATGATTTTGTGAAAGGATTGTGATAGATAGGAGAAGTGGGCGAAATAGCCTCTTGAATGCAGAAATTATTGTGATTTTGTTGTTTTTGGTCCATTTTGTTTTGATGAACCAGAAGACACATTAACCTTTGGGAATGTTTGGTGCTTTTACTTGTCAGCTTCCTAGCCCAGAGCAGACCTGGGAATTTATACAATTATTTCTTGCATTGTTTATTATTTTCATCATTAAATAGTATACAGTCTGTGTAGCTTGTTTATGTATGTATGTGTGTGAGATTTACTTTATAACAAACATTATCAAAGTGTATGAATGGGTCTAAACATATTAATTGTCTTCACTAAAGCTTCTTGTCTATCATGTCTCATTAATTGGTTGTGACATCTTGTCTGCTTTTGCTAATGGCATTCTTAATTAGTTTGGTATTTTTCTTAATTGGTAATAAAATAAATTAATAGTTTCGTATTTTATTTTACTTAAAAATGTTCAATGTATATTTGGCTGTGTTCAGAACATCAAAGGTATTTTTCGTTATTTCTTTTCATATTCAAAATGTTTTTTTTTTATTACCTGTAGACATGCGTTTATGGTCTGATGCAAAACATAACCTTTTGATCTTGTTAACACCTCTTGGTGAAATTGTAGGTACATTTTAATGCCATATTGTGATTAGAACATTAGAAATAGACTGGCTTATATACATATAATGTGTGTGTGTATGTATATACACACTAATTATACTTGCATAATAATAATAATGTGATTTCCTGTGCCCTTGATTTGTATGGATTTTAACAAAATTTTGTCTTTACAAAGAAATAAAAAGCTTTTAATATTGCCATCAACCTGAATAATTAAGCATCTTACCCATAAAAGAAAATATATGTAAAAGAAAGTATTTTTTCTATCAACTACATTTTTCCTTGTAAGGCGGAAGTCTGTTTATTTTTTGTGTGCAGCAGTTTGAGGATGTTATATGTGCATTTCAGACAAGAATCTATATACTATGTCTTTATAGTTTGTTATTTAGTTGTGTGTTGTTTGTTTGTTTGTTGTTTTTTTTAACAATAGCAGGCTGTTTTCTTATGTTTATTTATTTATACATTTTAGTTTAATAGGTAGAGGTTTTCATCTATGTTCCTTAAAAGTCAGTAATGTATTTGTAGTTTAGAATAACAATATAACCACAGAATAGTGTTACCGTGCTTATCATTTAAGCTATATGTATGTAAGAATACTAAATATATATGATGCAATGTTTATATTTTAATAAAATGCTTTTGTTAAAGCCTCTGGGAGGAGTAGATTTAGATTCTTCTTCCTTAGTAGCACTTGAAAATGTATGATTCAAAACAGTGATGCATGATTATTCTTTAAAATAAATAATTCTGTAAAAACATTGCTATATTTTGATGCGACGTGGTTGATCTTGTGTCAGTGTGAATTTGTATGTGTGTATGTGTGAGCGATATCTATCTATCTATCTATCTATCTATCTATCTATCTATCTATCTATCTATCTATCTATCTATCTATCTATCTATCTATCTATCTATATATCTATATAGTCAAGTACAAAAGCAAAGAAAATGTGTGTTCCTTTATTGTAACTCTTGGTAGACGTAGAAAAAACAACAACTTGCATCTACTACATAAAAGGTTCATCCCTTTCTCTTTAAAATAACTCAGATTATTGGCTGACTCAGCAATAAAAGAGTTCACGTCTTCTTCTGAATGAAAAGCAACAATATTAGTTAAGAACGCAGTCAAATTTTATGAATGTGTTTCACAATAGTAACACAAGCTATCAAGATTTTGTTATTTTCATTGATCAGAAATATTGAAACACCCCATTGGTTAATTGAAATAATAAAAATGTTCAACAGCTAGTCTATCTTCTGAGTACAAATGCTCAAAATAACTGGCACTCACCGATTTAGAACATCAGCATAAGGATCTCTACAATGTCCATGCAATGGAATGCACGAATGGCCAGACTAGATCTCGGTCCATACTCTCATCAGAGTATGGGACTTGAAAGCCTCGTACCTAAGTGTTTTTGTCTTCAACCCCTTGCTTGGATCGAACCCACATACATTTGTTTGGCACTGGACATTTTGACATTGGATCGAACCCACATACATTTGTTTGGCACTGGACATTTTGACATTGGAGACTAGCGCTCTAATGGCAACGCTAACAGGCCACCTGGCTATTGTATCAAAAGTTGTGCACCAGTTTCAATGATTATCTGCCGATGAAGATGCACTCGTGAATAATTTTATTATTGTCTCTGCGACAGTATTAATCATCAGCTGCCAATGAAGCTACACTTGGGAATCACATTGTCACTGCATGTCTATGTCGCAATTTCAATTAATATCTATCCGTGAATGTTGCACTCACGAGTCATTCTATCACCGGCGATGCATCGATGTAAAATTTAATGCGGTCCTTTGTGGGATTACCGTGAAGCTGGCTGTACACCTGCGCTGCTCCTCTCTATCACAGTTTGGCCAGCGCTGGGGATGGAGAGTACGGTCTGTACATAGTGACGACCGCAGCACCACCGATGCCAAAATTGTGTTGCATGGCTACCTTAGCTCCTTCCACCTGTCGTTTTCCCGCCTCCCCCCTCAGTTGCCACACCAGTTCTGCACACTGCCCTAATCCTGCAAAAGTCATTGTGTAACAGGTCATTTCAACTAAAGCCGGGACATTTGTTACATTAGTGTTTAGGGTTAGGGTTGCATGGGCAATGCCTCCACATTTCTAGAAAATATTTCATTCGATTTTCTATTCGTTGACGGTTATTTTCAGTTGACGCCCTTACTGTTGTAGAGTGCATCTTCCTTTGTACATTAATGCTCAAAACCAACAACAGCACGTACATTATCAAACTCAAAACGTGCACAACATTATTCAAAATAACAACAATAACAATTATTTTATTTATTTAAAAACAAAACCAACAACAACAAAAAAACAAACAACACCAACCCATGAAAAAAAAATTCGTTGGAAGATGTAAAATAATGTATGTGTATGTCCCTCTAACCCTTCTTCCCCCCCCCCCAACTCCTCCACACTTATAAACATTCAAAAATATAACAAGAAGTGGTGGGCACAGCAGCTCTACCGAAGCTTTTCAGATTTTGAGGTGAGGTCAGCCAGGCTAGCTATAAACGCGGAGGCAATGAACAATGCTGCTCACACAGGAATTGAGCTGGTGTATGAGGGTAGGATTACAGCAGCAGCTCAGTCTCTACTGTGGGTGTGACGACACGAGTTTTCAGATGGTAGGGAGAGACACACTTTTTACGAAGTTACACTTCTCCGCATATCTGCTGTACATAGAATAGCGTGACCGATTTACTTTTGCGTACGAAAGTGCAGTTTCGTAGAGTCCGTGCGATTCGTAGTAGACAGGGGGTCGGCCAATTTCGAATAGGGGTACGCGTAATAAAGAACGTGCATACTGACGAGAGCTCGACTGTTTTGCTTGTGGCCGGCGCAGATTTTGAAGGGCAGAGTGGTTTGAGATGCTATTGCGTGAGGAAGGAATTCTAACGAGGCAGCAACCCTGTGACAGAGGTCATCGTAGTGTAGGGTACTGCTGGAAGGGTGTGTGTATTGTTTTATAGCCACCCAAGGTCTTATGCCCTCGTCGGGATAAGGATGTGTAGAATTCGAAGGAAGATGGTAACTGCCATTCGCCAGTGAGTGTAGAGTTCCATACTTAAGGTGCGTGTGGTTCTCGATTGAACACCCACCAAGACTTAGTGTCTGTAGCAGAGCTAAGGTGTCCTCATCCTCAGAATAAATGTTATTTGGACAGTGAAATAACGTGCAAGAGCAAGAGAAAGAGACTCTCAAAAGACTAATCCATTGTGTTGTGCCAATGTTGTGACAGTGTTGTGTCGTGTTGTGGTGTTGGGGTAAAGGGCGTCACGAGCCGAGGCCTGTAAGGTGTGGGATGATGATGATGATGATTATTACATCTACGTGTTTATTTCTACGCATTATTTCCACGCTGTTGCCTTTGAGTTGCCTGTTGTGCTGTACTGATGTTGATGTTGTTGCCGCTGACTGGGTCCTAACCAGCCTGGGGTGTACCTTTGCCTCTACGACAGAGTAGTGTTGTGGTGATTTCTTACACTGCTGCAGGTTTTGCCTATGTATCAAGGCAACACACTTCCAGGGGGTTTTCATGCCTAATTCATGCACACACAGACTCACATTACACGCACCTAAAAACATATCCATCTAGTTAGAAGAATCATCCACTTTGTGAAAGAGACTGTTAGCTCTCTGAGCTACTTGACAAGAACATTGAGACATTACTTCTGTGCCACAGCTTGGTCTAGCTAATAGTTTATGATTCAACGCCATCGCCTATTATTTGAAGACTTGCATTTTGAATTGATTTGTTGATTTTGATTTTCTGTATACACTTTGTAAAGAAACTGCTGTTGTTTAGTTCTATTTGGGGTTTGTTGCAAGGGGAGGTAATTGTTAGTTAGCATTGGGACGGGGGTCTGTTTAGGGGTTGAGGGAAGGTTAGTTCCCATTTGTCCTGTGTTTGCTTGTTGATTGTTGAATAAAAGAGTGTGTGTCTGTACTCTGGCATTTTGTGTTAGTTTATTTTGTTTGAGTTTATTCTTTTCACTCGCTTTATGAGCTGACGTCACTGAACCCGCTCGGGGGACGTGACATTTTTGGTGTCAGAAGTGGATCAACTCATTTATTTTGTTAGGGTATTGCCAGAGGTGTATGTTGTGTGTTTGAGTTGTTGTGTGAAAGGG
This sequence comes from Oncomelania hupensis, assembly GCA_036898135.1. Lineage (NCBI taxonomy): Eukaryota > Metazoa > Mollusca > Gastropoda > Littorinimorpha > Pomatiopsidae > Oncomelania > Oncomelania hupensis. The sequence continues at coordinate 13,049,380 of CM072516.1, forward strand.
TACGCAGCGGGCGGTTGGCGGGAGTGTGGGTGTATTGCACTAGGGAACACACTCGGAGTGCAGCATTAACGGGGAATTGAGTTGCAGGGTTCACTTGCTCGCCTTCAGGGGTACGACGGTGAACGATTCCTCGGCTCCTGTGACTGTTGTGTTGCGTATTCATTCTGTTAGGTGTTTGTATCAGTTAGGTGTTATTTGTTTTGTGTATACTAACATCTGTTCTTCCCTTCTTTTCCGACATGGCTACGCGGGATGCTCGAGCCGCGATGCGCCGCGACGCTAGGACTCGTAAGGAGGAGGCCGAGCAGGAGGAGCAGGACTTCGATGATGACGGCTCAGTGACAGGGTTGTTGGAGGAACCTTACGCAGTGAGTACTCAGACCACTGTGCCTAAGATGTATGCCAAGTCGCCCGGTGCACAGAGCAAAGTCGAGGTCGCGCTCAGTGATAGTGAGAGATTTAGACAGATTGGGGAAGGTCTAGGTCTCAGAGACGGGGCGCTGGCACAGTATATCATGGGTGAGACGAGAAGAGAGGAAGAGCGCAGAGAGAGGGAGGAAGAACGGAGGGAGGAGAGGGAAGCAAGGGCAGATGAGAGGAGGCTCTTAGAGCTTAGGCTAGAGACGGAACGGGTAGCTAGAGAGGCAGAAAGAAGAATGCTAGAAATGAAGCTAGAGGAGGAGCGAAGAGCCAGAGATGACGACAGAGCTGCTCAGAGAGAGAGGGAAAATAGGGCTAGAGATAGAGAGGCAGCATACTCAGTCAAGTTGAAACCCTTGGAGGAGAGGGAGGATGTGGAGGCCTACCTCCAGATGTTCGAACGGGTGGCAGTGATTCAGGGTTGGAGGAGGGAGGTATGGGCGGTTAGGCTAGCGCCTTTGTTACAAGGGGAAGCCCGAGATACGTACCTTCGTCTAACGCCTGAGCAAGCCCAGGATTTCGACATTGTGAGGAATGCGCTGTTGAAACGCTTCAGGAAGGACGCCGACTACTATCGTAGGCAGTTTCGAGAGGCCAAGAAGGAAGCTGCAGAAACGTTTCCTCAGCTAGTAGTAAGGCTAGGGTCGTTAGTGAAGAAGTGGTTTTCGCTCGCCGGCAAGGACATCACCGACGTAGGGCAGGTACTAGACACCTTCATTGGAGAGCAGCTTTTCTCCATCATGACTACCGAGTTAGAGATCTACGTGAGGGAGAATTTACCGACGACTAGCCATGCCGCAGCAGAGTTGGCGCAGCGCGTGGTAGATGCCAAGCGGGCAGCATCAGCACCGGCACCCGTACTACCCAGTCAGAGACGCAGTTTTCCCAGACGACCGGAGACTCCTCAGCAACCTAGCAACAGGGGAAGTCAGGGTCAGAAGGTAGGGAGGACGGAAGGGGGTAGTGGGGTACGTCGTTGCTACCGATGTGGGTCGGAGAAGCATGTGGTCAGGGACTGCAAGGTCAAACCTCAGACAGTAGGCCAGGTTACAGTGGGAAGGACTATTCCCACGGAGACCGCACCTCGGGCTAGCGTGTGCGCAATCAAACCTTATGATCCATGGGGCCAAGGTAGGGCGAACGGGCAGGACGTTCGGGTATTGAGAGATACGGGGGCGGAGATAGGGGCAGTCGCGAGCAGGTTAGTCAAACCAGCTGATTTGACGGGTCGGACTGTCGAGATTTGCTTGGCGAATCGATCGAACGTGGGTCTGCTACCTACAGCTTGGGTGGAGTTGGATTGTGCGCTGGTTAGGGGGAGAGTAGAGTTGGTGGTTTTCGAGGACGGGCCCGATATCATCCTGGGTAACTGGGTAACGTTTGATAGCGGGGAAAAGAGTCCTGTTTCCTTGTTCGGGGGTGAGTGCGCGATGGCTGCAGCAGTGCAGACTCGGGCGCAGGTGAAGGCCGAGAAGAAGAGGGAGGTACCCTTAGCAGTGGTCGAACCATCCCAGATCTCTGTTAGCACCCCAGAGTTGATTAAGATGCAAGAGACCGACGAGACGCTCGCGAAGGCGAGAACGTTGGCACAGAGTGGTGGGGCGATAGCGTCAGGTAGGGCGTCAGCTGAGTTTCGCAAGAAGAAGGGGGTGTTGTACCGGGTATACACGAAGAGAGGTAGCCAGGTCACGCAACTGGTAGTCCCGAAACAGTTGAGAGGGGGGATCCTTCAGTTGGCTCATGATCCACCCATGGCTGGGCATTTGGGAGGGAAACGTACCAGGGAGCGGATCTGGGGGACATTCTATTGGCCGGGAATGTGTGCCGAAGTACGGAGGTATTGCGCCAGTTGTCCAGAATGTCAGAAGGTAGTACCGAGGGGACGGGTGAGGAAGGTACCGCTACAGCAACTTCCGCTGGTGGACGAGCCATTTCAGAGGGTGGCGGTAGACATTGTGGGACCCATCAAACCCAAGTCAGATCGGGGTAACATGTACATCCTAGTGGTAGTAGACTATGCCACACGCTATCCCGAGGCTGTACCGCTCAAGGGCATAGAGGCAGAGAGGGTGGCAGAAGCGCTGTGGGAGATTTGGTCGAGGGTGGGCGTTCCTAGGGAAATTTTGACAGATCAAGGGACGCAATTCATGTCTGAAGTCATGCGGGAGATGAACAGACTACTGTCGATCCACAGGAAAGCCACCACGCCGTATCATCCACAGTGCAACGGACTGGTTGAGCGATTCAACGGGACGCTAGTGTCCATGCTCAAGAAGTTAGCCACAGAACAACCTACAGCGTGGGACCGCTACATTCCAGCGCTACTATTTGCATACCGAGAAGTAGCACAGGAGTCTACAGGGTTCTCCCCCTTCGAGCTCCTATATGGAAAGACCGTGCGGGGACCGATGGCTGTATTGCGAGACCTCTGGACCAAGGAGATACAAGAGGAGGAGGTGAAATTGAGTAGCCAGTACGTGGTGGATTTGCGTAATCGCATCGAGGAAACATGTAAGTTGGCACAAGGAAACCTCAGAACCGCGTCAGCCAAGCAGAAGCGGCACTTCGATAAGAAGGCGAAACGGCGTTTGTTCAACGCGGGGGATCAAGTGTTGCTGCTGTTACCTGAAAAACACAACAAGCTGCAACTAGCATGGCGAGGACCGTACGAGGTGATCGAACGTGTGGGAGAGTGCGACTACCGGATCAGGATGCGTGGGAAAAGCAAACTATACCACGCCAATCTCCTGAAGAAATTCCATACCAGAGCGACGGTGGCCACGATCGTCGTAGACGACGAGGGGGTAGAGGAGGAGGAAACTATGCCGGTGTTTGGGGATATTCCCGTAATCACCTTGACAGCATCAGAGACGCCCCGCGACGTGAAGATGGACGACAACTGCCCAGAAATACGGGAAGAATTGCAGGAGCTGGTGTGGCAGTTTGAGGATGTCCTAACCGACTTGCCGCTACGCACTACACTGGACGTGTGCGAAATACGTGTGGACAGCGACATTCCAGTGAGGACGCGGCAGTACCCACTTCCCCATTCGCATCACGAGACCATCAAGAAGGAAGTGGAAGCGATGCTAGCGATGGGCGTCATTGAGAGGGCCAGTTCGCCATACAGCTCGCCCATCGTATTAGTAAAGAAGAAGGAGGGCACGATGCGTTTCTGCGTTGATTTCCGGAAGTTAAACAAGCACGTCGTATTCGATGCGGAACCATTGCCGAACATCGACTATTTATTTTCCAAACTGTCAGGGGCCAAGTATCTCACCAAGATCGACTTGACCAAAGGTTACTGGCAAGTGCCTATGAACAAGGGAGATAAAGCGAAGACGGCATTTACAACGCCAGAGGGACAATTTCAGTGGACCGTAATGCCATTTGGGCTGAAGACGGCGGGAGCAGTCTTTTCTCGCATGATGCGGAAGTTATTAGCACCCCTGGGAATGTCGGAGATCGACAATTTCGTCGACGACTTGTTGGTAGCCACCATTACCAAGCAGAGACACCTGGAATGCTTGGCACGTCTTTTCCTTAGGTTGCGTGAGGTGCAGCTATCCGCCAAACCATCGAAGTGTTACCTGGGTTTCCGAAGAGTAGAGTATCTTGGGCACGTGGTTGGACAGGGAGAAATTCGTCCTGAGGTGTCAAAGATGGAGAGAATCCGAGATGCACCACGACCAACGACCAAGCGGCAAGTGCGCTCATTTTTGGGTTTAGCCGGGTACTACAGGCGGTTCGTACCCAACTTTTCAGCGATTGCTTCACCACTACACGATCTGACCAAGGGAGGCAAGCCAGGGGCGGTACAATGGACCGAAGCATGCGAAGCTGCATTTTGCACACTGAAGGAGAAGCTGTGCTCTGACCCTGTGTGCTGTCTGCCGGACTTCATCCTACCGTTTGTGCTACAGACAGATGCGTCGGAGGATGGAGTAGGGGCCATTTTGAGCCAGGACAGGGGACAGGGATTACAGCCTATTGCGTGTGCAAGCAAGAAACTGTCGAAACCCGAGAGGAACTATTCGACCATTGAAAGGGAGTGTCTAGCGTTGGTGTGGGGTGTGCAGAAATTCAGTCAATATCTGTACGGACGTACTTTCGTAGTGCAGACTGACCATATGCCACTGCAGTACCTACAGCAAGTGAAGAACACCAACAGCCGACTGATGAGATGGGCACTTCAGCTGCAACCTTTCTCAATGTCTGTGGAGCACATTTCTGGGAAGGACAACGTTCCAGCAGATTTCCTCAGCAGAAACGCTCAGTAGGTAGCATAGGGGGTAGTGAGAAATTCGCGTCGTAGTTAAGGTTCTTCAAGGTGTTAAGAACTGGGGGGGGGGTTGTGTGACGACACGAGTTTTCAGATGGTAGGGAGAGACACACTTTTTACGAAGTTACACTTCTCCGCATATCTGCTGTACATAGAATAGCGTGACCGATTTACTTTTGCGTACGAAAGTGCAGTTTCGTAGAGTCCGTGCGATTCGTAGTAGACAGGGGGTCGGCCAATTTCGAATAGGGGTACGCGTAATAAAGAACGTGCATACTGACGAGAGCTCGACTGTTTTGCTTGTGGCCGGCGCAGATTTTGAAGGGCAGAGTGGTTTGAGATGCTATTGCGTGAGGAAGGAATTCTAACGAGGCAGCAACCCTGTGACAGAGGTCATCGTAGTGTAGGGTACTGCTGGAAGGGTGTGTGTATTGTTTTATAGCCACCCAAGGTCTTATGCCCTCGTCGGGATAAGGATGTGTAGAATTCGAAGGAAGATGGTAACTGCCATTCGCCAGTGAGTGTAGAGTTCCATACTTAAGGTGCGTGTGGTTCTCGATTGAACACCCACCAAGACTTAGTGTCTATAGCAGAGCTAAGGTGTCCTCATCCTCAGAATAAATGTTATTTGGACAGTGAAATAACGTGCAAGAGCAAGAGAAAGAGACTCTCAAAAGACTAATCCATTGTGTTGTGCCAATGTTGTGACAGTGTTGTGTCGTGTTGTGGTGTTGGGGTAAAGGGTGTCACGAGCCGAGGCCTGTAAGGTGTGGGATGATGATGATGATGATTATTACATCTACGTGTTTATTTCTACGCATTATTTCCACGCTGTTGCCTTTGAGTTGCCTGTTGTGCTGTACTGATGTTGATGTTGTTGCCGCTGACTGGGTCCTAACCAGCCTGGGGTGTACCTTTGCCTCTACGACAGAGTAGTGTTGTGGTGATTTCTTACACTGCTGCAGGTTTTGCCTATGTATCAAGGCAACACACTTCCAGGGGGTTTTCATGCCTAATTCATGCACACACAGACTCACATTACACGCACCTAAAAACATATCCATCTAGTTAGAAGAATCATCCACTTTGTGAAAGAGACTGTTAGCTCTCTGAGCTACTTGACAAGAACATTGAGACATTACTTCTGTGCCACAGCTTGGTCTAGCTAATAGTTTATGATTCAACGCCATCGCCTATTATTTGAAGACTTGCATTTTGAATTGATTTGTTGATTTTGATTTTCTGTATACACTTTGTAAAGAAACTGCTGTTGTTTAGTTCTATTTGGGGTTTGTTGCAAGGGGAGGTAATTGTTAGTTAGCATTGGGACGGGGGTCTGTTTAGGGGTTGAGGGAAGGTTAGTTCCCATTTGTCCTGTGTTTGCTTGTTGATTGTTGAATAAAAGAGTGTGTGTCTGTACTCTGGCATTTTGTGTTAGTTTATTTTGTTTGAGTTTATTCTTTTCACTCGCTTTATGAGCTGACGTCACTGAACCCGCTCGGGGGACGTGACAGTGGGAGAAAAATAAAACAAAGCAGGTATTCTTACCTTCTACAGTTCAACCAAGCAATTGTATGCAAGCAAACAAACCATCAAACACTAACCAAACAAACCAACAAGCTAATTCAACCCAAGCCTATCAAATACAAACCTGTAGCTCCAATTGGGTGGCCTTTGGACTCCAACCCTCCGGATGGATTGAAAACCCACTTGTTGTTGAGGTACAAGAGTTCCCCACCCTGCTTATTTCGTTTCCACGATGACCGTTTCATCATGTCCAGTCCTTGGCCTTCAGGAACACACTGCAGTGCTTCATACATGAACAGTTCATTGCAGGAAAAGCAGTCGTGTACCTCGAAGACCTGGAAACATAATGAAAAAATAACATATCAAAGGAAACAATAGAAAACAAGCTGCAGCTATTCATTTCTTTTCAGTACCTCCAGTTGCTGCCGATCACAAAAGCTGTTATTCTGGGCAGCAACCAATTTGTACATTTGTAAAATTTGACATGAAACCCACTCTCACGTCTACTGATACTTCACAAAGATGAAGGCAGTAATCTAAAGCAAGAAGAACCAGATCAGATGCTTTAAGTCATTTATATTCACATTCCACTTATTTTCAAATTCCATTGGCTGTTTGGTGTCCTCGTTGAACATGATGGCATAATTTCAATATGTGATATAATCATTCGAGTTGATCCAAGGTCCCAAACTTCTTGCTACAACCCAATCTTTGCTGTAGCAAACATAGTCACCGACCAACTGACATTTTGATCTTTGCAGAGGTTGAGAAGATGTATCGTATCAGCAATGGTTTTATCAATCCATGCATGGTTTCTTCTATTATAAAAGATAAACATAGGTGCATGTCTTTCAGTTTAACTACTCTTTGCCATGAAGACTTAACACAAAACAGCTGCACATCTGAAGTTCCTCTACAGTATGAAAAGTGAAACAAATAAGTATAGCTGCACATTTTGAGATCTACTACGTACTATTTGAAAAATAAACAAACATACTTGAACATCTTGAGGAGAAAGTCCTGATTCATCAAAACATTTTTGTGCCGCAGTCTTGGCCATGGAGTACCCACACAAGTCTCGGAAACTCTTGCAGAAGGATGATGGCAGGTCAGTTACCATGTGCTGAGCTAGGATCTCCACAGCTTTGTGTTCTAACCTGTGTCGCTTTACAAATTGTTCGCTGCAAACAACAGCAGCTGCGCTTCCATCTGCCGTAGCGGCCGTCATGCCAAAAGTGATAGGATGGCACAGCACCGCCTTTGTAGCAATAGATTTCATATCCGGAGCTTTCTGGAATGAGGCCCTAGGGTTGTTTTCTCCTTGCTTGCGATTCTTGTAGGCAATCTTGGCCAGTTCCTCAACTGTCACCTAAAAGAAAGCACAACAACGTTTTAAAGAGAACATAAAACAGAATAAATTTTTAAAATAAAATTTGATTGTATATGTGGCAGCATGTTCAAGTGTTTTCTACATGAAGCGTTGTAACAAGATACAAACAAAGAAGCAAACCAACCTGTGGATAAAGGGCCATGTACTCTCGTGCTGCATAGGCAAACAGCTTGATGACGTCTGATGTCATGTGATTCATTTTTGGCTGGATGAGACCAGGATCTGCTCCCAATGAAATCATGTGAGCCATGTGACGCCCTACTGGTGAGATTCGATCTGTGTAGCGCTCAGAAAGGCCTCCTTCCATCTTTTCAAATCCTGTGAATTAAATAACAATGGTTCACACATATTTTCGAGTGCATTGATCTAAATCCCCAGTGGTAAAGGCTATGTAAGTGAAATATATTACTATTCTTATATAAGATTGTTTTTTCTTTACAATTTGTGTGGCACTGTATGTTTTTTAAATACTGTTTTAAATAAACACGTTTTCTTACTTGTTATCTTCGGTGTATTTTATATTTATTGCTAATTGCGTTTTAACAAAGTTATTATTATTATTATTAATATTATCTAAATAAACCATTCTTTAGTATTTTATTAAGAACAGGTGTGTGCATGTGTCTGAATAGAAAATGTGTTTATGTATATATTGGTAAGCTCGTGTACAATGTTTGCAAATGACTGTTATCTTTTATAATTATTGGCAATGCATATTTTATCATGCCTTTATTGTACTTGCTGTACATTTTACTGCTTAGTTTTAGTGCTTGACCTTTTTTGTATGTCATAACTATTTATTATTGCGAGTACTTATAATACTATTGGATGCAGTCTGTTTAAAATTTCAAGATTAAAATTCAATTTCATCTTCGTCTTCTGAAACCAGCTTGCCTTAACACCATGTGTTTGAGTGATGTTTGTTGTGCTTGTAGGAGTGTATGCTACATGTGAGTGTGCATGTTGGCTACAGATCACAGCACTTTGAATCTGATTTAGAAATAAGGTGCACATAGTATCCATTATTATTATTACTGTTGTTGTTGTATTATTGTTGTGTTGTTGTTGTTCTTTTTCTTCTTACATGTATGGTGTAAAAGCGTGCGAGAACTTAGAGCAAATGTTTAGTTTGGATTTTTGCACTTTACAAAACTAAATTATTAATATTATTACCTACCAATGGCAAGGACACAGTCCTCTATCCCGCTCTGGACAAGCCGCCTGGCCATCATGAGTGCTGTTGACCCTGAGGAACAGTTGTTGTTGACATTGAAGACAGGCACACCAGTGAGACCGAGCTCATAAACTGCTCTCTGACCACTGGTAGGCTCGCCATAGCAGTAACTGGCCACTGCCGCTTTGATTTCACTGTATGCCAGTCCTGCATCTTGTAGGGCTGCTTGACCTTTGGAGGTTTAAGAAGGAAAACAGTTACTTTAAATAAAGGTATTAATCTATTATTTACATCAACATTTATGAACGTTACACCAGGAGAAAACATTTTCATATACATGGGCGCAGGATTTATTAACAACTTTGTAAGCCATGCAATACTTTTGGTTTGAACATTTTTTTAAATAACTATGTTTTGCTATTCTAATTTTATTGTAGTTTTAAGGAACTATATACACCATGGCAATACATTTTTTTTTTTTTTACTCAACACTCACTTCTTAATCCATAGGTTTTAGTTGACTTGTGTAAGCCTGTAAATCCTGATGGAAATAGCAATCATAGATTTGATTTGATTTCATTTTGGACACTTTATTGTCCCTTTTTATCAGGAAATTTTAGGCCGCCTCCCCTCGGGAAGGCGTAGTCGCAGCCTGTGGCTCGCCCAAACCAACCCTATCTAATGTGTTTTTAAAATTTTCCTGGGGGAGCAAACCGGAACACCCGAAGAAAACCTCAAAGATGTTGCTTAAGTCGATGGTAAATAATATTCAGAGAAACATAATGCCCTGAGGCGAGGTCGATCCGACACCTGTCAGGAGTCATTGTTTTCTAGCCTGTGGAACAGGCAAGTTAGTCCTGCCATAGACCACGCGGCCACAACGCTCGCCATTAAAGACACAAATATACCTGCTTCTCTTGCCATATCGGGATAGTCCCAATCTTTGGATCTTGGACGCTCAAATTTGGTCATCCCAACTCCGACCACAAAGGCCTTATGTGCCATTATGCCTGTTGAAAATATTAAACAATTACTGAACTTGATGTTTAAATTAAAGAAGAGAGAGAACATTTATGCATGACAATGTAACACTCTCTGCACCGCAGAAAAATGTGCAGATATAGTGTGTTTTATCATATAGTATATGATCACAAAATATAGCGCCATAGAATTCTCTTTGCTATAAGAATTAGGCAGTCTTCCATTACTTATTAGTAAGGCAGCTGCAACACATTAGCAGAACAAAATTACTGGAGTAGCAGAACAAAATTACTGGATTATGAATACTATATAACCTGAAAAACTCTAAACACTGTTTTGCAGCACTATTATATAGATCTATAGTAAAGGCTCTGAAGTCTCTTCTTTCATTTTTTTAAACTCATAGGCCTCAATTGTATTCTATACAGTAAAGTTTACAAAACTTCAGAGCCTGCGATACATATTAGCTCGTGAAGAAATAATGCATTAACAGCAGAAGCCTGTATACACAAGTCACACTACATGTATTGTTTTTTCCAAAAAGGTGAAGGTACCTCTGATTTAAGTTTGCTAAATCATGCTAAAGTAGATCGCAGAACACCACAAAGAAACTTTGTAAAAGAGGAATTACAGTAATTTCTGATGACAATAAGCCATTAAAACTTCCTTTTTCCAAAAATACATATGAATAAAAATGACGGACACATTAAAGAGCTTGGATAGTACTATGAATGAATGGAATCCACATTTGGAAATGTTAGAAGATGAACACTGGCAAATCGTTTTCCAATGCAAACTTTATGAATCAGATCCCATCCTATCCTATCCCGTAACTCAAAGTACTCCATCTTTCTCTGTCCTCAGCAACCCTCGTGGCTTCGCTCAGTAAAAAGCCAGTCTATTCTCGAATGTTGTCCTCCCATCTCTTTTTCTGTCTCCCTCTTCTTCTGCCTCCTTGCACCATGCCTTGCAGGATGGTCTTTGCAAGATATTATGCTCTGATGACTTGGCCAAACCATCGGAGTTTCAGTTTCTACACCACTTTGCGCATGTCATCGTGTTGTCTAATAAAAGGTAGGTAGGTAGGTGGTAGTCCCATAGCCTTGTGGCCGTAGGGGAGCGTGATGTTGGAGATCACACTTATCTTGGGCCAGCGTAATGAGGGTGATGCCCAACTCTCTCCCTCGCTGCTTTACCTTCCCCACCCTCAAGAGAGTAGGTACTCAATCACAGTTGAGTCAACTGGGGGCGTTGTTGTTTGTCGCTTCACACCTTAGCGGTCACCCATCCAAGTGCTAACCGCACCGGACGGTGCTTCACTTTCGACACAGTAGCGAGTGCTCCAACCACTGCACTATCCGACACCCCAATGGCTTGTGTAATGGTCTGTCGGATTTCGTGGTTTGTGATGTGCTGGGTATAGTAGGAAATGCTCAGAAGACTTCTGCAGCACCTCATCTCCATGCTTTGCATTCTTCGTTGTAGATCTGCTATGAGGGTCCATGTTTTGCAAGCGTATGGGAAGATGGAGATGACAAGGGAGCGCCGCGGCTTTACGTTGGAATGTAGACTGATGGTCCTGTCTATCCAAATGGGCTTCAACCTTGTCAGGGCATCAGTTGTTTGTATGATTCTGGAGAGAACTTCCTGTCGTGACCCACTGTCTGATACAATGCCTCCTAAATATTTGAAGCTATGCACTGTGTTGAGGGATTGGCCTTGGACTTTGATGTCCATGTTGATGCCTTTGGTGCTGTTGGTCATCATTTTGGTCTTCTCTGTGCTTATTTCAATTTCATAAACTCTGGATGTGGTGTCAAGCCTCTGTACAAGCTGTTCAATTTCTTGTTCCTCTTCAACCAATCCATCAATGTCATCCGCAAAACGGAGGTTGGAGATTGCTGTACCCTCTATGTTGACTGTGCCTTCAAGATCTTCAAGATCATCTGACATGATGCACCCTAGGAAGATGTTGAAGAGTGTTGGAGAGAATAGGCACCCTTGACGCACACCGATTGTTGTTCTGAACGAGTTCCCGATGGCGCTGTTGTGAAGGACTGCACTGGTAGCTTTGTCATACAGGCATTTAATGACTTCAATAATGTTGTACACTCTCATGGCTGCCCATGAAGCTGCATGCCACACTCGGTCAAACGCTTTCCCAAAGTCTACAAAAACATGATATAGATGTTGTTGGTGTTGTAGGTATTTCTTGCAGAGTATTCTGAGGTTGAAAATCTGTTCAGTGGTACTTCGCACTGCCCTGAACCCTGCTTGTTTTTCAGCTATGATTTGTTCAGCTTGGGGTTTCAACCTGTTTAGTATTATTTTCAGGAGGACCTTGGTAGGATGACAGATGAGGCTGATGGTGCAGTAATTTTCACACTCCTGAAGGTTACCCTTTTTGGGAAGAGTGATGACAAGCGACTGGGTCCATGGTATAGGCCACTCCCCACTCTGCCAGATCTTGTTACAGATAATGGAGTTGACGTCAATCATCGCTTCTCTTCCTGCTTGAAGCAATTCCGTGGGTATGTTCACTCCCGCTTACTTCCTCTTTTTCAGGGATTGCACTGCTGCCTCAACTTCTCTGAGAATTGGGAGGATTTCTTCCTGTTCTCTGTTCTGGGGACATGCTAGAACTGATGGGACTCCGTTTGGTGTGTGGTTGTAAAGGCCAGAGCAATACTCTGTCCATCTATCCAAGACTTCTTGTTCTTCTGTAAGGCTTTAGATCTTGGAGACCTTGGGATGTTTAACACTTGTCAGCCGCTTCACAGTCTGGTAGGCCTTCTTGCTGTTGTTCTTGTTCAATCTGTTCTATTTCCTGGCATTGCTATTCTATCCAGTTCTCCTTTGCTATGCACTTGCCTTTTCGGATGTCATGGTTGATTTTTTGGTAGGCATCAGCTCTCTGTGAGGTGTTCTTTTTCTTTTTCATCTTTCTTCTTTTATCACACAGTTCCAAAAGTTCAGGTATGATCCACCATCTGGATTCTTGGCCAACGTTAACTGCACTCTGACTTTTATACTGGAGTCCGTAGTGTTTGTAAACAAGTGATTATTTTTCACTAGCTCAAAGTCACTTGGCGACACATAGTCAGGTAATTGCCATCCTGTATGATTGAAAAACTTGTTTATTTTGTTAGTTTTTTGGTTATAAGTTACTTGACGTAATTCTCCAATGTTCAATCGATTGTGATGGCGATGGCCAATGTCATCTCCTACCATGGAAAGGTGTCTCAGAAATCAATATGACAAACTATCAATTTATATGATGACAGGAACATGCATTATACACAGTTCAATAAAGACCTATAAGACGCTTTATGGAACATCAACATGAATTCCCCGCTAACAGTTTTAAAGGTGTACTGAGGCTGTTTGTACAAGAATCTAATTACAACCGTGACAGTGAAGCATTTGTAATTCCGAATATAATAAAGGCATCCATTGTGATTGAAGGCAAACCTAATCAATTATTCGCGAATGGAATGCTGCCTTTTCAGCAGTTTGACAAGATTATGAAGATTTTAGGTTAGGGTCATTTAAGGTCTGATACTTTTGATTTAATTTCTAAAAGTAAAGATCTCCATTTTCATGATACGAGACTGGAATATTATCTTGTAAATAAGTTTGCTTTGTGGATAGGCTTTAGAACGTCATAGATCTGGGAGGAGAATTGAAAACGGAACAGATGGTATAACGATTAAGATACACAGAGAAGCCGTTGCTACCAAGTCTGAACCAATTACTGTATACATGTATGTAATTATGGACACTTAGATAAATATTGAAAATGAAAGATAAAAAGATTTAGTATATTAAAATAACATCCTTGTTCCTTTGCGATCCTCACTGTGAAATGATCGTTGGTGCTACTTGTGGTCAAACGTAGTTCATATCAGACCTACTGCAAACATATCACCTTAAACACTTTGATTACATAATTTTGTTTTGTTTTTCAATACAATTTAATAAAACTTACTTAGAAGATAACTTTTTTTGACTGATGTCAATGTCTTTGTATGTAACCCGAAAGGTCTGTTTTGCACTCATGAAGTAATGCTAAAGGCTTCAGGTGACAAATGTAAATGGCTTCCAGTCTAGCAAAACTCCCTTACTATATGGTGTCCCGCAAGGCTCGGTACTGGGGCCTGTCTTGTTTGTTCTCTATACTTCCCCCTTGTCTTCTGTCATTCAACAACATCCCGTCGACCATTTTCTTTTTGCAGATGACACACAACTGGAAGGTACTTGCGATCCTGCTGACATCGACACCTTGACTCAATCATTTCAAGACTGCACGACTGACATCAAACAGTGGATGACAAACAACAGACTTAAGTTAAATGACGACAAGACCGAAGCTCTTCTGTTCTCTGGCTCATGTTCCTCCTCTGATCTGCCATCAGCTGTCACTGTTTGCTCCAGTAGCATACCTTTTTCTAAGAGTGCCAGGAATCTTGGAGTCATTTTTGATTCTTCTCTTGACATGAAAGAACACATTAGTAAAGTTTGTAGACAGTGTTTCTTTGAACTAAAGAGAATAAGTTCCATCCGTCGCTATCTTACTGTTGAAGCAACTAAAACCTTAGTTACATCATGCATCCTATCTAGATTGGATTACTGCAATTCACTCTTGGCTGGCTTACCCCAATCTGCACTTGATCCCCTACAGAAAGTTCAAAACTTTGCTGCACGCATCATTTTCCGTTCAAACCTCCGTGAACACATTACTCCTTTGCTACACAGACTCCATTGGCTACCAGTTGCTGAACGCATAAAATACAAGATAGCTTGCCTTTGTTTCTCTGTTTTTACAGACACAGCTCCTGCTTATACTTCTGAAATGTTATCCATATACACCCCTTCTCGAGCTCTGCGATCGTCTGCTGACACACGTCTTCTTAGACAGAGCCGCTTCAACAGACGATCGCATGGTTACCGCTCTCTACCTGTCTTTGGTCCTCAACTCTGGAATTCCCTTCCATACAAGATTAGACATTCTTCCTCCATTTCCTCTTTTAAATCACAGTTAAAAACACACCTTTTTAGGGAATATTTTAATTAGTCATTTACAAGAGACTGTAAGCAGGTGTGCGTGCTTGTGTTTTTCATAGTTTAACTGTATTTTGTACATATGTATATTATGTATCTTTTGTCCAGTTTTGTCTGTCTTGTCTTCCCATTCTCCCAACCCCCTGCGCGCCTTGATCCTTAGGCTAAGGCGCCTTACAAATGACGAACATTATTATTATTATTACAAAAGAATGTTTATTTTTAAAGACTGTGACTAGGTAATTTGATTTTCCACCTTCACTTTTGAACAAGCGATTTCAAAATTATTTTCTAGATGTAAAGAATGATTTAATATATTTGATTTAGGATTATTCACATCGTCAATTGCTATCATAACTAACCATGTCAACAAATGTTTGTACAGCAACGGCCCCTGTAGCTTCAGTCTGTTGCCCATTTGTAATGTTTTCAAGGTATTTAAAAATGTTAATACTCTTTTTAAGGTAAGGCTTAGTAGCTGATCATCTTGAAGCCTTGAAACTGATTTAGATAGTATATCACTTAAACGTTCTAGAGATTGAGGTATCTATGACCTTTCAATTTGTTAATGAGAAAATAGCCATTTTTATCTTCAGAAAAATGTTTAGTTTTCAATTCTTAAGATTGTTCTTAAAACATATCTTCTTCTTTGCTAAACCCTATCGAGCTGAAAACAAGTTTGTCAAGCTCATTGCCTGAATCACTCATCTCAATCAAACCCATCAAATATTTTCCAACTAGTAGAACTTGCACAATAGATTATAAAAAAGAATATTCGCCTGTGATTCAGAAATGTACATTAATAAAAAGAATACACAATTCAACGCTCTGCCTACACGTCTTGTCACTTGAAATAAGCAAACACAAATGCTCAGTTGGTCTGTTGTTGAGTCAAGTGTATTTGTCTGTTGCATAGGAATCAGCCCTGTCACAATGGCTGGCTAAGTTCCAAAACTTTAGTATGCAAATCTTTGTCGGTTGTGACGACACGAGTTTTCGACGCACGCTAATAGTAGTTGTGTCGAAGATTTATATAGTGCAGAGTTGTACATCTCTAGCGCTGCAGTGTATAAAGTTTATATCAGCATATCTTTATTGCGTATGTAAGCAAGGATGTATGGCTTTTACGTGGTTAACGCATAGGTATAGCTAGAAGAATTGGGGACTGAACTAAACTCGATGCCTTGTACTGTGAGCTGGTAAGATTTAGCCTAGCAGAGTCGAGTTGGGAGCTATTGCGAGCAGACAGTTTTTGGACGGAAAGTGACTTTTGATTGTGTTATCTCAGGATAAAGTAAAGTCTGTTCTGTAAGGGTAGTGTGTCGGACGATTCGAACCACCCAAGGTCTTGTGCCCTCGTCGGGACAAGAATGACCAAAAGACTGTAGCGGAAAGATAATGACTTCCATTTACTCAGGAAGAAATAAGTGTAGAGTCTTTTCTTAAGGGTGTGTGCCCTTAGTTTAGGGACCTCCTAAGCGACGCAAATCATGTCTGAGGTCATGCGGGAGATGAACAGACAAGAGTGCTACAAACAATGAACAGTTGATTAATTAAGCCAGCCAACCTAATCTAATTTATTCTTCAAGTCTTGCTGGCTAGTGTCTTAACTTATAATCAAATTCATTTCCTTCCTGAGTTGTTTACTGTTACCTATTGTTTACTGTTATATATTACAATTGTTACATATTGTTGTGGGGCATTTTTGGTATACAGTTTCTGGGGGTTTTCAGATTAGACAAGGGAGGTAATTGTTCAGTAAATACTGGGTTGTGGGTCTGGATAGGGGTTGAGGGTGGTTTAGATTCCCATCGTCCTGTGTGTGTGAGTGTTGTTGAATAGAAGGGTGTGATTGTTCATCTGGGCTTTGTGTTAGTTTTTTTTTTGTTTGAGTTCGATTCCTTTCACTCGCTGTTGAGCTGAATGCTCACGGCCCACTAGGGTGACGTGACATCGGTGGTGATGGGATCGCTGTTGTATCATAATGACGTCATGGGGATTCCATTTTTTCCATACACCTTTTTTCAATCATGGCTTGTGCAGCATAGGCTTTTGTGTACTGTTGCGCAGTACTTAGTTTGCACATGTGAGCACTGTTGACTCGAAAGCGCTGAGAAAGAATGGCAGACAGCAATAAATAGCACTACAATTGAAGTGGACTTCCCCGGCGTCTTTTTTTGATTTTCTTAGTTGTCTGTGTCTACCTTGATGTTTCTACACTTTCTTTATATACAAAAAAACAAAACAAAACAAACAACAAAGCACACTATACATTTGCTATAGTTGGCTAGTAATATTATCAGTAAATAATTTTATATATATATATTTTTTTAATATACTGTTTATATATTACTGGGTAGTTTGCACTGATTTTGTGTGTTATATCTGAAACATTAAAAATGGCTGTAATACAAAAAGAGTTTATGTAATGAGGCTAGAAAAGTAAACACTAGATGTACTGTAATAATTCAATACAGGATTTAAATGGCTTTTAAAATAGCATATATTTTAAAAAGAAATAGGTCAATCACATATAAATAAGATAAATAGTCGGATAAAGATAATGAGATACTCAAAAAGCATATATTTTAGGATAAATAAACGCGTATAAAGATAATGTGGCGTTAATCTGTCACTTCCTCAAACTCTGGAATGAGACCCAAAATCCTGGACTGAGTCACTGAAAACAATAGTAGCTTCCCTACCTGGAAGCTATTGATGCCGATCTTTCGACGATTTTTCTCAGAGCCTAACAGCAAAGCCTCTGTTTTGCCTTCAACGGTCAAGGCTTCGCAGCTGCACAGCAAGACTCCAATCTCTGTCCACTGACTGAAAAAGAGAATAAAACAACAAGATCAAAAATCAGCCTTTACATTGAGTAATGTTATACAATTGTTACCTTTATATTTAGATGCATTTTAGGAATATAATTTTTTTGGGATACCTTTCTGGGGGATATTCACTGAACTAGATCAGTGGAGGATATTAAGTAGGCCTATTATCATGGACCGTACTATGTACTTTGACCCCTTGACCTTTTGCTAACTAAAGTCCAACCACGCTCAACTTCCGGAAGTACAAAGTACACGGCACCTGCGAAGTTTGTCAGTAGCTACAAAGAACGTACAGCTTCACAAAGAAGGTGCATAACTCAAAAGCGTGCAAAATCGAGAGTACAGCGCCCCCAAGCGGGGGGTCTGAAGCTTTGCTAGCCGGCTAGTGTTGATAACATGGCGGACAGCATGTGTGAAGCTGCGGGAGGTTGCAAGCATGCGGATGAAGTAGGGCTAGGATAGAAAAATTGGAATTAAAGATAGATCTAGACTGTGAAAAAAAAGAGTGAATGCTTTTCTTTGCGACTCGAAAATATTGTGGTGTATGCTATTTCTATTTTTCACTGTGGTGATTCTGGATGCTGTTCATGACAGACACGGTAATTTGAATATTTATATTTTTATGATTTACTTGTTCAAAATATAATATTGAAACTAAGTTTGTAACAATGTTTTCATATTTTCATAAACGTAATTGTCTGTCAGACCGGAACGGGGTTGTTTCAGAGAGAGATAAATTCATATTAAAGTTCAGCTACTTAATACTTATTATTTTATTACTATAAGACTTATAGTTTTCTTGAATATAGTTTTTTTGAATTCCGTTTTAATTATTATTCTATTATCTTAGGTGAGGAAGAAGAGAACCATAAAATTAGCAAAACGTAAATTGGTGTTGCGTTCCAACTGTTGTGTATTTTTTGCGTCTTCAGTGTTTCTAGTTTATCTCCCTGTCTTAACTTGAGTAATTCTATAAGAAAGGCCTTTTGATGAATGCGTGTATATGTGAAATTGAAACATTAAAAACAGTTTACAAACTAATATCAAGTTTGTAGGAATCTTAAAAGTGAAGTGAATTATTAAAATCAAAATGTTTCTTCAGAATCAAGTGTGTGTGTGTGTAGATTTCCTAATAATTCATATTGCTTCCCTAAATTCTTATCAATTAACTTTGGGCATGTTGTTGTGCTTTGGCACTTTACATGGCTATGTTTCAATTTGTTGCATGTTGTATTGTAATACAATTAAATGACATGCAAGTTCAGTAATGCATTGTTTTTGTTCATTTTCACTTGCTTGTCCGTCTTCTTAACTGTCTGGTCACTGATTTCTTTTCCCTGTCTTATTATATGAATGGTCACCGATTTCTTTTTCTCGCAAATATGCCTATTATACAGTTGCACTCATACAGGCCTGAGTAGGCTACACAGGAATGCATTATGAAGTTATTTCATAACAAGTTCAGACAAAAGTTATAAATGCACTCGAGCTTTCTCAGAAGAAAAAAACCCTGTTGCATGTGTAGGCCTACAGCACAAATTAATACACACGCAGTCATGCACTCAATTAATAGGCAGATTCACACTTTCAGATAAAGGAGAAAACAAGGCAATAACTGCACAACAAGAGCAATTCAGTAATACTGAATAATTGCATTAATTAACAGGTTTGTTGCCAAGTGGTTGCGCACTAATGAATCTATAATAAAGGCAAGCACCGTGTTTGTTTTTAATGTCACACGTTTTTGCTGGTCAGTTACTGTGTGATAGGTCTGCATAAAATCATGAATCGAACAGCTTTGGTAATTAATGTGAATTTAAAAAAAGTATTTACTTGTATAAATAAAACATTTCTGAGTTCGTTTTACTACAAAAGGATAATGTTTAGGGTTAAAAAAAAAAAGTCCTGCGGCAAGGTTTGTTTACGTATTGCTAAGCAGAGGATTACGTCCCTTGCAACGAGCGTTCAGACCATCCGCTTGGTGCGCGCCAAACGCATCTGTCATCACTTTTTATATAGCGGTGTGGCGTTATGATCCTTCTTTGTGAAGCTGTACGTTCTTTGGTAGCTAAGAAGAATTTGGTCGTCTGCTTTTGAAGCATTATTATGGCTGCAAACACAGGGTACGTTCCATTAATGTATGTGTTGTACGTTTAAAGAAGCGAAGTCCTGTGCATTGTTTATTTTACATTGTTTGCGCTACTTCTTTATAAGAATTCATTTAAACCTACATTAATCTCTTGCTAAAAGTTGCTTGCTACTGCTAGTTGAGTAGTTCTTCTTCTTGACTACCTCCTTCAGCATTGTCTTGTCTTGCCGTATACGCCCACAATCAATCGTGTTGATCATTATGGCACTTGAAAGGAAGGTTTTGTATGCATGTCAAGTACGGATACGGAGCTAATAATAAATCATGTCGCTACATGAATCAGACCATGGGAAATGTGAGTGAAGGGGGGGGGGGGGGGGAATGCTGGGTAAGGAGACTGGGGGTGATGGCGGGTGGTGTGGAGGAGGGGAAGGGAGGGGGCAGGGGAACTGGAGGGCTTTATTGGGAGACTCCCGACACCAAGGTGTCAGCAGCCAGAGCCTCCAGTGCCTCACTGTTGAGGGCATTCCAGTCCTTTATGGTTCGTGGCAGAAAAGAGGCTGTACTGCTTGTTGTGGCTGCTGCTTTGGCGCGATATCGCCTGTTCCACTTTCCAATTGATGATGGGGCAGTTCGCAGTGCCACTAGTAATCTTGCGCAGCATCTGAAGGCGTGCAGTGCAACGTTGATCCTCCAGGGACGGCCACCCCAGTGACTCCAGCATGTCCCTTACACTCGATGTGTTGTGATAGAGGTTAGTAGCAAACCGGGCGGCGCGTCTCTGAACTGCTTCCAGCCTGTCGATGCCTTTCTGGGTGTGAGAGTCCCAAACAGATGCTGTGTATTCCAGGATAGGACGCACGTAGGTCATGTAAGCTCGCTCCTTGATGGCCGTAGAGCTCACCTTGAGATTCCTTCTCAGGAAGCCCAGTGTCTTACTGGCCTTGTTGGCGATGCTGCTGACATGTGCGTCCCAGGTAAGGTTGCTGCGGAGGATCACCCCGAGGTACTTGGCCTCAGAGACTGACTCAAGGGTGTGACCGTGTAGGTTGTAACTAGACTGTAGGGGACGTCTGCTCCTCGTGACTGGCAGAGTTGTGCACTTGTCAGGGTGGAACTGCATGTCCCAGCTCTTCTCCCATTGCTCAAGGCGCTGGAGGTCTTGCTGTAGCTGGGCTTGCTCTTGTGAAGATTACGTAGACGTTAAGGGTTTTGCGCTTAGGTATATTGTTCAGGAAATATGAAAATCGCTGCCCGGGTGATCAGCTTGTGGGGTCAGGGATAGGGGATTGGAGGTGGGGGAGGGGAAGGGAGGAGGAGGGCTAGATCCGGGATTTGAACTCTTCCAGAGTTTGGCTGCAAACAGCCTCTTCTGGGAGAGCATTTCACTCAGCAATGGTGCGTGGGAAGAAGGTTTGTTGCCTGTATGCAGTTCTGCAAGAAGGCAGCTGGTACTGCTCAGAGTGCGTCTGGCAGATAGTCTTCAGGGGCAGAGCAGGAGTGGGTTTCCTGGAGGATGTGATCACAGTTAGGCCTTTGTGCTGCTTGTAGAACAGGCAGAGTCTGGCTTGGCGGCGGCGATCCAGGAGTGTGGGCCATTGTAGGTGTTCAAGCATTTCAGCCTCACTTGAAGTCTGGCGGTAGTGACACGCCACCCATCTGGCGGCATGGCGCTGTACAGCTGCAATGCGCTGGATATCCTTGCTGGTGTGAGGGTCCCACACTGGGCACGCGTATTCCAGGATAGGGCGGACGAGTGAGGTGTACGCTTGGCGCTTGATCTTCTGGCAGCCGATTTTGAGATTTCTTCTCAGAAATCCAAGTTTACACTAGCCTACTACTAGTACCCTACTTGTTAGAATGTAGTTGGTTACTCAATGCTCACGAACTCGAAGTCTTGAAATAGACCCTTCTGCAGTGAAAATGAATGTAATAAATATTATGTGTATTTTATTTACCTATTTTTTGTTATATTTATAATGTGTTTGGAAATTCATCTTGTCTTGTCTTGTCGTATATGCCCACAATCAATCGTGTTGATCATTATGGCACTTTTTATAAGGTGCATGCTGGGTGTGTTCATGTTACCAGCACTCACCCGTCTAGGACATGAGCGTCAGGATCTTTAATCCGTTATGATGGAATGTATGCAACACAGACTAGACCTCGGTTTATACTCTCATCCGAAGGAGTAGGAAACGGGAGTAAAGTGTCTTTCCCAAGGACACAACACAATGCCCTGGCCTGGGTTCGAACCCGGGACCTTCCGATCCGCAAGCCAACGCTCTAACCATTCGGCCACCGTGCCTCCCTTATCTTGGAGCACCATCTCCTGTGAGAGTGGAAAGTAGAAGAGTCGTGCCTTCTGTCAAGGGGAATAATAAAATGTCACAGTTTGAATGTTATTGTGGCGAGATCATCTGCTCAGTGTTTTGGCAGGTGCTTGTGTCAGGAAGGTGAGTGAGTTGGGACATGGAGGAGTGTGTGTGTGTGGGGGGGGAGGGGAGAGGGAGTGGTGGTAAAGGAAGAATGTGTTTAGCAAAGCAAATTATTTTCTGTGTTGATTTTCAGAAAATTGTTGGGCAAAACTGTCTTCATTACTGGAGCCAGCAGAGGTATTGGGAAAGCTATTGCCCTGAAACTGGCCAGGGATGGTGCTAACATCGTTATTGCAGCTAAAACTGCAGAACCACACCCAAAATTGCCTGGTACCATTTACTCTGCGGCGAAAGAAGGTAGCATTACAACAACAGCAACAAACAACAAAATACAGATTTTAACATTAGAACCATCTTAATTAAACACTTCATGCAAGGTATGGCTAAGTATCTTGTATCTTATGGAAATACAGTAAATAATTTGAATGAGTGCAGATGGATGCTTCACATTAATCTTGTAATGTTTATGGGGACAATAAAGTATTCAGATTCTCTTTTTTGTTTAAGGTCACATCATCTACTTTCCTGTATTGTGTAAGAAAATTGTACTTTAAATCTTGTCAGCTGAATAATTTAGTAACTAACTGGTTTAAACTGCATCATTTCATCCACAGTGGAAGCAGCGGGTGGTAAGGCGCTGGCCTGTGTGGTTGACATCAGAGAAGAAGAACAGGTGGCTAAGGCGGTCAAGGAAGCCGTGCATAAGTTTGGGGGCATCGATATTCTGGTCAACAATGCCAGCGCCATTTCCCTAACTGGCACTCTGCAGACGCCCATGAAACGTTATGATTTGATGAATGACATTAACGCTAGAGGCACTTACCTGTGGTATGTTGACTTTCCAAAATCACTATGTGTTTGACTTGTGTTTGGTAATGGTATCCATGGGCACAAGTCATGTAGATGTGTGATTGTATTCCTAGACCATGGTAAATAAACGAACATAGAATACTTTATTGGTAGAACCACTACTCATTTTTTTCTTCTACCCCCTTAGAAAAAAACACTTCATACAATGTACCATACACTTTTTTTAAAAACTGTCTGGATTATGAGCTTGCCACATAATAGGAAATACATAAAATCTACTAAACTGGCATATATCTGGGAAATTGATAAATGGAGAAATTTACTTTGACATTGGATATTGCACTTATAAGTTGTTTTATATGAATTTTCTTATGTTCAATGGTAGCTCCCAAGCTTGTTTGCCACACTTGCTGAAAGGAAAGAATCCACATATTTTGAACATCAGCCCTCCTCTCAATATGTCTGCCAAGTGGTTCCAGGGCCATGTTGGTAAGAACTCTTATTTTACACCTGTATGACTTTCATTTTCTTATGTTTTAGAAGGGTTTTCTCAAATGACCAAAATTTACATCAATGATATGTCAGATACCCATTTTGTGCTGTAATAGTTGCTCTCTGTATTTTCTGAGTTGCAGTTTTTAAATTTAATTTAATTTAATGATTTCCAGACTTACTGGAAATTGTGTGTGTGTTTATGCATGTACATTCATGCTTGATTGTCTATATACTGTCCTAGATATTTGATTGCATTGAGGAAGATTCAAGATGTTGAGTTCTTCAAATCTTGGTAGAAATAAATGTATTTATTTTATTTATTTAAATTGTTCTTTCTTTCTTTTTTACAGCTTACACAATGGCCAAATATGGCATGTCCATGTGCGCATTGGGAATGGCTGAAGAATTCAAACATAATGGAGTTGCTGTGAACACACTGTGGCCAAGGACAGGTTTGTTGTTTAGTATTAACTTTCCCCTGAGTTTGTGTGTGTTTGTGGGTGTGTGCATGCGTGCGTAGGTGAGTGCAAGCGTTCAGAATATATGAAAGTTCTTATTACAATTAGACTGCATTTTTAGAGTAATTCCTTTATATATGTATGGCCTGATTGCATGTACTTCAATACTTTTATTTAATCTTCTTGCACTTTTTTCTTTTGTTGCTTTGTACCTTGAATCACAGTAACAGGGAGAGAAATGCATATTTTAAATCAATATATTGTTATTATTATTATTATTATTATTATTATTATTATTATTATTATTATTATTATTATTATTTAGTATTATTACTATTTCCTCAAATAAAACTATAATCTTCTTGTTATATTATTTTATTTTATTTTATTTCTTTTTTTATTTGTTTGTTTGTTGACAGCAATCTATACGGCCGCAATGGAGATGCTTGGAGGGGGATCCGAGGTGGCCAAACAGTGCCGTAAACCAGAAATCATGGCTGACGCAGCCTACATTATCTTAACATCAGACTCCAAGTCCTTCACAGGAAACTTCTGCATCGATGATGAAGTCTTGCTTCAGGCTGGTGTGAAGGACATTAGTTCTTATGACTGTGTTCCAGGTGAGGGCATTTTTCCATTGATTTTTAAAATTGAGTTTACATTTGGTTTGGCTGAAATTAGTGTTATTTAACAAATTTTTTTAAAAATTTCATTTGTACATTAGCTAAACTGGTATATAATGCATAAAAATACTGAACATTCTATAAAAAACAAATATCATTAGTACAGTAAAACCTCCGTTTTACGACCTTTAAATTGCCATTAAAACGAGGTCGTAAATTGGAGGGGTTTTAAAAAGGAGGTAGGACATTTTCGAAAAAGACATTAAGAAAATTAATTAAGTAAAATAAATACATGTACAAAAAGTACAAATACCATTAAGTATAGAGAACATCTACCATTTTTCAGAAATGTAGATTAAACTATTTGCAAAATAAAAAATCAATGTTGGTATGATAGTTGTTTAAAAGTGTATGTAAGTGCTGAGTGCATGTTTGGAGTAATAACTATTTATAAGATAACCCCATTAATATTGTTGTAATTATTTTTATTCAATCATTGAATAGTTTGTTTTTTTAAAAGAAAGCGGTTATTTCTGTTTGTTTGCATGACCCATCAACCCCCCCCCCCCTCCCCTATCTCCTCCACTCGTGCATGTTCTCTTAGTATGTCACTTTGAACACCAGACATGGTGTCGGCAAGATCTGCTCAGGGCAAGCCTGGTCAGCTCCTTAGAGTATTTCAAGCTGTTTTAATGCATCCTCTGCTGTTAAAAGTTGTAAACGAAACTGTTTTCTTCAAGAGTACAGATATAGTATTGCTTTGGAATTGGAATTTTTCAGATGCTAGGTCATAAAATTTAATTATTTGAAGGTCGCAAGTCTCGTTTTAGAGGTAGTCGTTTAAGAGAGGTCGTTTATATAGTACAAACCATCAGTGAATTTTTTTCCGGTCGTATGTTGGAGGAAGTCGTTTAAGAGAGGGTCTCAAAACGAAGGGTTTACTGTACTATCATGTTCATTCCAGTTCTGCCACCTACAATCAATCATGCATCCTTTAAACGCATGTAAAAATTCTTTCATGTTACCAACACTTGTGTGCATGCATACATAGCCAAACTATTTTCACAAAAACATGACAGCATTTTAGAAACCCAAGTAGTCTTACCTCTAGCGTCTAAATTATACAGCATTAAATAAGCTTTCCTCGCAATTCTATGCGCTTCCATCTTTGTTAATCTTAACTATTAAAATATAGCTGTGTCATCCACCGATAGGCAGGGTCAGTTTACATAACAGCTAATGTTAAATGGTTACATGAACATAATTAAGGCATTCGTATAACAGTTTTTGTTGGTTTGTAAAAATTTTTTTAGCCTAAGTTCTTTCTTTTCATTTAATTGTTTTAATGTCAGTATTAGAGAAGAATAGTTGAACAGTGGAAAGCACTGAACAGGTTTACCATTCGTGAGAAGAGGATTTTTACAACTTTTACCACAAGAAAATAACACTGGCCATGTTGAAGCGTATGAGAAGAAAGAAGAGATTATGAGTGCGTATGCCACTAAGGATGGAACTTTTTCTCTCTCTCATTTTAGGAAGCAAGCTCCTACCTGATTTCTTCCTAGACGTTAGCCCCGAAGATCTTGCCAAGCAGATGTCTTCTGAGGGTGCAACGCCTGCATTTTATAAAGCTGCGCCAGGAGGCGATGGCACAGCATCATCAGCAGCAGCAACAGCTTCATTGTCATCAGGACCAGCTCAAGTTTTTAAAACGCTGCAGACGATGCTTTCTGAAGAGTTGGTTGGGAAAGTGAAAGGTGTCTTTCAGTTTGAGCTCACAGGTAGGCTATCCCTAATTTGTAAAGTTACGGGAACAAAATAGTAGGTAAATTAAAAATGAACTATGCATGTTATTGCACTTCTTACTTTATTTTATTTTGAACATATACTCCTTCCTTTACTAATAATGCCTTACCTTTGAAAAATTGTTCCGTTTCTTTTTCAGGAGCAGATGTGGGGACTTGGTACTTGGACCTAAAGAATGGTTCAGGCTCCTTGGGTACTGGTGAAGCCCCTGGGGGTGCAGCCGACTGCGTCTTGACGATGGACAGCGGCCTGTTTGTAGACATGTTTGCTGGCAAGGCCAGCCCCACCACTTCCTTCATGACGGGAAAGATGAAGATCAAGGGAGACATGGGGCTGGCCATGAAGTTAGAAAAGCTTATGAAAGCCACTCAGAAAGCCAAGTTGTAAAAGGATAGTCAAAGGTTTAATACAGGTTGTTACATTGTGATGTAGTCTTTTGTTTGAGTGACCATTTCACTTTCAGTAAATTGTTGCTTGATAGAAAAGAGGGAGAGCGAGAGAAAAGGAGCGGAAACGAATGATTATGAACAGATTAGAGCGTGTACATGAATTTGAAGCTCCAGGAAGATGTTTGAGCCGTGTGTGAGAGTGAGTGAGTGACACAGAGAGAGAGAGAAACAAATACTTTAATACGATAAAAGGACAGGTGAATATAGCTTGTGCTGTGTTAAAGAAAAAGTGTTAGAAATGTAAACATTTTCCCCTACACATATCCAAAAGATTAATTTATTGTGTGTGGTGTATGTTTACTTTTAGCCAAGATGACAAAGCCTGAATAATTGAACATGTGGATCTAAGTTTGAAATATGAAAAATAACTACAATAGCAAACCCTATGTTCCTTTAATAATAATACTAAAAAACTTCTAAAGCGTGATTCCCCATAAAATGCACTGAAGCGCCATTTCCCTGTCTGCGCTTACATGACAAAAATGAGGCTTTAACCAGTCAAATAAAGACACTTTTTATCCATGCACTATGTGTGTGTTAGTATGAGTGTTAACTGTTATGTTTTGACAATGTATAAATAACAATATTCTTCGCTCAAGTGTTTTGAAAATGTATGTGGTCTGCTTCGACAGGTGAATGAATGCATGTTTTGTGGTTTGTTGAGGGTGTAGTATTTGAAGTGAGAGAGTAATAACTGATTTGATTTTTTTCTGTTGCAAATTGGGGTATGCATAATGATACCAATTGAAGTGTACACGCCAATGTTTGAGATAAAAAATTAACTAATAGGCTTAAGTGGAAAGTATATTTCAAGAGATGATATTAAAATGGTCAAGATTTTTCTTGAAAACTTTATTTGACTTTTTCCAAACTAGAAACAAATACATAAACCATTGATAATTCTTCAGTGTACACACACGCCAGTACAGACCCAGACCAAAACATAAATTATACACACACAACACAATATATATAGCCTCGTACTCCCCCCCCCCCCCCCCCCCCCCATGAGGGTGCCAGGAGGGTGGGGGGTGGTGGTTTCTGTATAAATGGTTATTCCCACTTTCTGGAAATTTAGTGCTTTAAATTCCAATTGTCGCCGTCTTTCTCATTCCTACTCTGTTCTATCAATATACTATACTATCTTCTTCTTTGCTAGACCAGTCACCTACCTTTTTTCTTGAAAACCCTTCCGGGGCAAAACTCTTGTGTGTGAGGTCTGTTGTATCAGCTTGGGAATATTGGACGCTTTCTGCCAAAGGTCACTAGGGCTTCCTATGATATTATTATTTAGCAATGTAGGCATTTTATATGTATGTGTTTTGTTAATTTATAATGATTGTATTCTATTTTGTTTTTGTAAACAGGGGTTCGATAAATTAGAGTATAGCCAGCGTATTCTGTGTGGGATGCCTTTATTGTACAGTGACCAGCTGGTGGAGTGCCTTCAGTGTTACCACTGGCGTTGTTTCAGCAGATCTTTTATGCGGATCAGGAGCGAGTCCTCTTTCAGCCAAGTTGTGGTCTTGATTTTGTGGTCCTGATTCAGTTCTTTGCAGTCTGCTGTACCCTGTAAGCAATGAATGACTAACAGCCTCGTACTCTAAGTTCATCAACATTAACAGTCGCATCCATAAGTTAAAAAAAAAAAAAATTCCTTAAACACTTGACAATCAAGACTAGGAGCATACTTTGCGAAAAAAAAAGTTTATTTTAACTGTGAATGTCAAAACCGACACAAAAATGAACAGGCAACATCAAGTAAAATTTAGTTAGCCATTGTTTATAGGGTCCAGCTGACTGCAAAGAGCGAAATCAGGACCACAACTTGGTTGAAAGAGGACTCACCCCTGATCCGTATAAAAGATCTGCTGAAAAAGCCCTAATGGTGACACTGAAGGTACTCCACCAGCTGGTCACTTTACAATAATGGCATGCCATGCAGGGGACACTGAGACTATACTTTATTGGACCCCCGTTTATAAAAACAAAATAGAATATAAAATTCATTATAAAACATTAATAAAACATATTCACATACAATGCCTATATACTATAGCTAAATATAAATACCATAGAAACCCCTAGTGACCATTTGGCAGAAAGCGTCCATCCCCAAGTTGATCCAACAGACCCCATACACAAATGAGTAGTTTTGGGAGAGTTTTCAAGAAAGAAGGGAGGTGATTGGTCTAGCGAAGAAGATAGTAGATTGATGGAACAGATTAGGAACGAGAAAGAACAAATGAGAATGACAGAACCTTTGGTAATTTAAATCATGAAATTTCCAGAAAGTGGGGATACAATTTATACAGAAAATCCTGGCACCCCAACTGGGGATCAAATAAAATTACAATCCATGCAAAACAGATCCAATCACGTGCAAAGGCATGTTGTGGAATGATGCAGAAATAAGACTTTCATTGATCAACAGTGAAATACTGTGACAGTAAAATCCACAAAGAAACAAAGCTGCAGAAAATCGCAACAACACCACTAACAAAATCATAAGGAAAACCCCCCACAAAATGTTGAAATGCAATGGAATAAAGTGTGAATTCGCCATGACCATGTTACTGATAATGCGACACCAAAAGTGATATATTCTGCAAATAGTTTCCTTTAAAATGTGTGTGCAGATTATGTAAGACAAAAGTTTACAACATTGATGTTGCTACTGAACACTTGTATTACGCATTTTTTTCCATTCCATGGTAGCATGTTCATTGCCACTCAGGAAAATAAATGACAGTAATATAAGAGGGAGGGAGGGGAGTGAATAAACTATTCAAAGACATGAAAACTTCAGCTACAAACAAATGTAAAACCTCCAGATAGCTTTCGAGTTTCAAAAGCATAATTATGTTTCGTACAAAATGATCTTCAGCTCTTGATTACTTCTTGCTCCACATCATCAAAGTTTAATAGTCTTGTGGTTTGCATTCACAACACGGAATAGAACAGCAAAAATGTCAACACTATCCATTACCAGAACTTTGTGCTGAGGTCGTTGAGATCCATTTTGACTATAATATACGATAGCGTAAAAGTGTAAATGAGCAGTATGAACACAGCGATAGGGTCTGGGACTTCTATGGTGGTGATGGCCATGTTGATCATCCCAGTAAACATGTTGGCAAGCATGAAAAAGAATAGGCCGTTGGCATTAACTGCATTCAGAAGGCAAGGCACTGAGCTCCTCAGGTTAGGGACAGTCAACAGGTGGCTTTCTGTGGAAGAGAGAAGACATAATAATGCACTTTTCTTTGTGTAACAAACTGACTTCGGGATTGGAGAAAAATAGTCAACACCAAATAAGGGAAGCCAATAAAAATGTACTATAACAAATTGTTTTAGCAAAGCTTATACATTTCCTCTCACCTCCTCCCTCACCATCACCTCCTCCTGTCTTTTGTATATCCTCTGCTGTGTATTATGATTATTACAATCATCATCATCCAACATGGTTTAAATAAATACTACACACAATGTGAGACTGGCGAATGAAAGACAAAAGTTATAAGGATAACCATGCCTAAAATTTAAAAAAATCATAACAAATTTCATAACTCTCAAGGTAAAAGCACAAATTCTCGATTTATTAAAAAAACTTTTTCTCAAGTTCCTATAGATGTCTAATCAAAGAGAGCATACCTTCTGAAAAAAAAAAAATCTGTTAAAATTTGATGAATAAGAAATCACTACTAGAGCAATAATACCTTTACTCAGAAAATCAATTTTCTTGCAGTCAGCATAAACTAGTGCAGTGATGGCCGTAGAAATCAGGTCTACAGTAAGGCAAGACCACAGAACTTGAGCACTCAGTCCTACCTGTAGACAAGATTTATAATAAACAACAAAACTGCATTATTTTACAAAAGTAGACACGTGGAATTACCTGTGTGAATAAAACATTTCATAGGTAGTATAGTTAGTTACCAATTCTAAAAGTAATTCTTAGTTGTTAAAATGATTGTAAGGGGCACTTGCCTTCTTCAGAATATATCATGCTGGTTTATTTGTGTCATAACAAACTGTCATCGGATTCTTTAAAGTAACAGCCAAACAGAACCAAAAAAACGAACTGGTCTGGATTGAAAAATGAAGCATCGAGGGACTGTTGGCTGGGCATCTTTCTAATGCATGTTAGCATCCCAGATTCATTTATTAGCTACTTGTTACATGCGCATGTATCTATTTGCTAGTTTTGATCAGGTGAACTAGATATATGTTAATGTATCGATTTCCACAAGTATCATATTTTCATTGGCCAAGTAGAGTGTGACTAAATCTGATATCGCATGGCAATTGACCAATTACAGATGACGATGCTTCTCACAAGCTGTGAAATATGTCAGTTGTAAGAATACAGGGCCTACGTAAGTGTATACACGGCTGTAAATATTTATACTGTTTTTCTTCCTGGGCCTAACCGGGCATATAAATAGCTGTGAATAGGTTTTTGCTATTCTATTTCTGTCTTTTTTGTCATTTGTGCACATAGTTGTAAATAGTCTATTTCGGTCTTTTTTTGTAATTTATGTACATAGTTGTAAATAGTCTGTACCTTTACTGTTCCGTCTTTGGTGTATTGTAGCAAAAGTGATGTTTTATCGAGTGCATGTATTTATATGTAATGATTATATGTAATGACTATGTAAAGCGTGGTGAGTCTGGTAATAGGCTGGAGTACCCGCTATATAAAAATCCGTTATTATTATTATTACTTTAACCCATTTATGAATCGCAGCCTTCTATGCCATGTCTGCAAATGACTGAAAAACCAAACAGCCTTCTTGCATTTTCTAAGATATGGTAAAACAGCAAGTTTTACAGTCACTAATTCACAAATGCTACAGCAACAATTATCTCAAGGAAATGAGGAGTCAAAAGAGCACATGGACCGACTGAATCAACAAATGAAACGCATTGTTTTTTATTGGATGCCTACGCTAGAGCTGACTGAAGACTAGGTCTACATTTTTAACAAAGCGGAGACAAATCCATGAAAGAAACTGGCATTGTTTTTCACTGGTCAAGTTTGTTTGAAGACATCTGTCATGTGTCATGTTCTGAGTGCTTGAATTATGAAGTACATAGCTAATTCCTTCCTAAACACTCTCTAACTTTGCGAACTGCTTATACACAGTCGCTGTTCAATATGATTGCACACTGTCCAAGCGGTATTAAGCTAAGCACTCGTGATGTGTCCTACACAGTAGGCCTACGCTTTACGTTTGAATTCCCGCATGTTTAGACAGTGCAGAAAATATGGCTGATGACGCAGAGAAAATCACACTGCATATCTGAGACTAGTGGAGGTTTACGTTCACCTCTCCCCAATCACTGCTGTTGTTTACAGAGTGCTGGTTTTCTGTTTGAAGTATTACATAATCACTTTCCCCAGAACTATGAAAGAAGGATAGACTCTGATGGCAGCAGAAACAGCCGAGGCTAACATCCCCTCTCCACCATGAGAAGTGACGAACGCCTCGGCTGTCTCTGCTATGTAGCGTGAGACTGTCGGGCCAGCTACGTTATGTCACCCAGGGTAATATGTAGGCTATAGGAGCAGCAAGACAGGTGACATAAGTCTCGGCCACAATTTCAGCTATGCAACGTGAAAAGCAGCGCACATTTAATTTATGGTCCTATCACGAAATAGCTGTGGTCTACGAAAACGTTGAAAACGATGAATTCAGCAAATTTGATGGTCCGCCATAGTGATACTTTCAATTTAATATGACTTGTTTTTGCCTCACACAGAGCAATGGCGGCAGCACATTTCTCAAGCTCTCTGGGATATCGCGGGACCTCATGTCCTAAATACTCTATAATTACTACTTATTCCTACCCCCTACTGCATATAACATAAATTAAAATTTTATCTCTAAATTTATTATTAATAAGCATACTTACCATGACTCAACAAGTGCAATGTTTTGGCGTTGCTAGGTGATAGTGCCCTTTTAGCGGAAGCTGGCAAAAACAAATCCAACATAGAGTTGCTTCCCCTGCACCAAACCGTCCCGTGTCCCACGTGCCACAATACGCGTCTAAGCGCTCACGGCAAAGGACAGCACACCTCATTTCTTATTTGGAACTGCGGGGAGGTGGGAGGGATATTAAATTGAGTCATGGTAAGTATGCTTATTAATAATAAATTTAGAGATAAAATTTTAATATTAATTACACATACTGTACCATGACTCAACAAGTGCAGATTAGCACGAAAAGGACGGAGGGAAGCAACTTTATCTGAAACAAACTTACCGTGAACAGGCTGGAGAAGAGGACCGGGACTGTAGGGCCATGACCACAGAACCGACTCCAAGAAGCCATCCTCTCGAGTATGGCAGGACAGAAACAGGAAGCAAGCTGGAACCGGCCGAGGTCTCCTGAAGCCCAGAAAGCCCCTATAGAAGGCCGGACAACAGCCAAGCGTGAAGACGGAGAACGCTTGGATTGCCGTGTGGAATCCCGGATCGAGGCTGCAGAAGCGATCGCGCCCCGAGAGCGAGAGGAATGCACCGCCCCTGGGAAAGACGAAGGAGATCGGGGAACCAGGGCTGAGCTGGCCAAAAGGGAGCCACGAGAATGAGAGAAGGGGACTCCTCTTCAGCTTTCCTGAGAACCCGCGGAAGGAGGGGGAATGGAGGGAAGGCATAAGCCTCCAACCCCTCCCAAGAAATGGACAACGCGTCCACCGCCCAAGCCAGGCAATCTGTGACCGGCGACACAAACAGGGGTAGCCTGGAAGAGTAACGAGTGGCAAAAAGATCAATCAGAGGTTTAAACCACTCCGCCCAAACTGGTTGAAGAACAGAGTGGGACAGCGTCCATTCCGTGTGGACCACACAATGAGGGCGACTCAGAAGATCGGCCAAGACATTGACAGAGCCGCTGACATGCTTGGCCACAAGCGTACAACCGAAATCAGCTAACCACAAAAGGAGGCTCTCCACCATCATGGAGAGAGCAGGTGAATGGGTACCCCCGAAGTGGTTGATGAGAGAGACCACAGTGGTACTGTCGGAGCGAACGAGCAAGAGGCCCCGAGGCAGGGAGGGAAGAAAACGATGAAGAGCCAGGCAAACGGCTTCCATCTCCAGGCGACTGATATGCCAAGACAGCTGGTCCTGAGACCAAAAACCGTGGGCTGAAAGGCTGCCAGTATGCGCACCCCAACCGACCAAAGACGCATCCGTGAAGATTTCGGCCACCGGAAGCGGAGGGGAGATAGGCACCCCCGAAGAAAGCCACTCAACATTCCGCCAAGGAAGCAGAGAAGCGCGAAGGTCCGCCGTGACCGGAAAAAGAGCGTCCCAGGAATCGCTGGACTGACTCCAACGGGAAGAAAGCCAACGTTGAATCGGCCGCTTGCGAACTCCCGCGAGGGGAACCAGAGGAACCATAGACTCAAACGACCCCAAAAGAGAGGCCATAAATCTGGCTGACACGAAATCCTGACTCTCCAAAAGTAGCAGAAGGGACTGAAGCTTCTGCACCCGACGAGCCAAAGGGCGGACCGACCAATCGCGAGTGTCGAACGACATTCCCAGGTAGTTGAAAACCTGAGATGGAGACAACTCAGACTTGAGAGGGTTCATAGAGAACCCCAAGCGCCGAGCCCAAAGGAGAACGAGCCTGGTGTGCACAAGACAGAGATCGTGAGAACTAGCCTTGACCAACCAGTCATCAAGATAAGCAGAGAACCGCACCCCGAGTCCGCGGACTACGGCAGCAAGTTCTTTGACAATCCTTGTGAAAACCCAAGGACTGAGAGACAAACCAAAGGGAAGGGCTTTGAAATGAAAAACCCGATCTCTCCAGACGAAACGCATCCAACGCCTGTGAAGAGGATGAATAGACACATGGAAATAGGCGTCAGAAAGATCGATAGAGGTAGCCCAATCCCCCGGGCGCAGAGACATACGCACCGCAGCGGGAGTTTCCATGCGGAAACGAATGCGGCGAAGAAACTTGTTCAACGAGGAAAGATCGAGCACCGGGTGCCAACCGCCGGATGCCTTCGGGACAACAAAGAGGCGGCCGTAAAACCCTGGGGAGTGAGGGCAAAGGACCTCCTCTATAGCGCCCTTCTGGAGAAGGGCTATGACCTCCGCATCGAGAATCGCCTGAGCCTCAGGAGGAGACAGGGGGCGAAACAAAGGCGGGGAGCGACGAAGAGGGGGCCGAGAGGAACCCCACTGAAGTTTGAACCCCGACCGAATCACCTCTAGAACCCAACTGCTAGCAGAGGGGAGGCCGAGCCAAGCATGAAACTGACGAGCCAAGCCACCTGCCCGGAGGGGTAGAACACCTAGGGGTGGACAGGCAGGGATAGGACTGGTGGAAAACGCGCCACTGCGTAAACGCCCACGGCCTACCTCAACCCTGCCACGGGAAGAGGAAGTACCACACGGCCCACCCCGAGGAGAGAGACCACGGACCGAGCGATCTCGACACCTGGCAGGAAAGAAAGGCGGGGCCGAAGGGGTGTCCCGAGCCCAGAAGGCGAAACCAACCGACTGGGACCGGTCCGACTCCTCGCGAACAGCTGTGCGAACATAAGGACCAAACAGAGAGTCGGGTACCAAGGGTCCCACCCGAAGCGAGGAGGACAAGAGCGGAGGCAACGGAGACGCTGACCGAAGAAAAGCGTCACGACGCGCAAGAAGCAGGTTGACATAGGCAATAGCCTGCGATTCGCAACCCAGAACGATGGAGGTACAGAGGGCCTGCAACAAGGACCTCACCGAAATCAACGAACCCTCGTCGTAGAAAACGTGCCCAGAAAGAAAAGCAGAAGACAGCGCAGCAGAAAGTGCGTCAGCGAGAGAAGTATACTCAAGGGACCTAACAATAGCCTCCTCTATCTGTGCCAGACCACCGACTGGAACAGGAATCGACGAAGGAGGCAAAGGCTTGAGGCCCCCCAAAAGAGCAAGATCATCCTGGGAAACCGGGAGCGATGACTTCGGAAGAAACGACCGAGAGAGGAACTTCCCGGGAACACCGGTCAATGAAGACAAACTCAAAAAAGAGCCCACAGCGGAAGCTCTAGGGAACCGAGGGACTTCCTCAAACGAAGAGGAAGGGGCCTCGCCCTCTTTAAGTCCTCTAGCCGTAGAAAAGGCCCAATCCACAAAACGTTTAACACTAGGAGACTCCCTGAATACAAGACAAGCCTCATCAGACTCGGCAGAAGCAAGAGTCCCGCCTAGGAAGGAATGGAGGTGTGGTAGGGGCACCGAAACCTCCTCCACCACCTGAGGACAAAAAGCCGCAGCGTGTTGAACCGCCTCTCTAAAAAGAGCCTCAGGGTTAAGGGCCGGATAGAACGCCCCAGCACCCGAGAAATCAGGAACTAGGGTAGGAGGAACCAAGAGTGCCCCACCCCCACCAGAAGGCGGCGCGCACAAAGGCAAAGCGGCGTTCGCATGTAATCCGGAGGAAGGTAACGAAAAAATCGAACCAACAGCACCGGAAACCAGTACCCCCGACCCACAACCGAAACCGGAAGTGACAGAGGTCGAAGGGTGAACAGGGAAAGCTTGACCCAAACCGGAAACGGAAGGGGGCCACGGGCAAACCGTACCCCCCGATCCGGAAACCGGAGCCCCCGCCCCACGACCGCAAGCGGAAGTGGAGTACAAAGGAGGATGAGAGGGAGAATCCAAACCGGAAAAGGAAGAGGGTGACGGGTGTACCGTACCCCCCGTACCGGAAACCAGATCCCCCGCCCCACGACCGCAAGCGGAAGTGGAGTACAAAGGAGGATGAGGGGGAGAATCCAAACCGGAAAAGGAAGAGGGTGACGGGTGTACCGTACCCCCCGTACCGGAAACTAGAACCCCCGCCCCACGACCGCAAGCGGAAGTGGAGAGCAATGAGGGCTGGACTGGGGAGATGAGGGACAAACCGGACGAACCGGAAGCCACACCCCTTGTCGCAGCTGGACGTAACACTGCGTGCAGTGCTGTACGTGTCCCAAGCTTGACATTAGCCCGAAGTCCCGACCCGGTCTGAATCCCGCAGGAAACAGAAGGGAAGGCTTCGGCAGGGAGCTTATCCGGCCGTGCCGAGGCGTCCCCGCCGGACATTTAATGTGGTCCTAAACTAGGGCGACCACTTATATAAGCCAGAAGTCCCGACCCGGTCTGAATCCCGTAGGAAACAGAAGGGAACGGCTTCAGCAAGTAGCTGGCCCGGCCGTGCCGGAGCGTCCCTGCTGGAAAATGTTATGTGGTCCTAAACTAGGGCGACCACTTATATGTTTCTGGTCGAAACCTTGACCAGAAACGGCCCCAAGGTCACTTCTGGCAAGACCAAGGAGCCCCTCTCACCTCACTACCACCACTCCCCACCTCTTCACCACCACTTCTACTGACCTGAATGGCAGAAGACAACGAAGAAGGGGGCGCAGGAGTGGACAAACAGCGAAGCCAACGAAGCAAAGCGGTAGTGAAGACGGAAGAAGAGGGGACGGAAGAAATCCCGGACGTAGCGGGAGCTGCGCTAACAGTAACAGAAGGGACCGTAAACCGACCTATCTAGCGTGAACAGACGACAAAGGAGAGACACGCAGCAACGGGGTGGAACACGACGAATCGCTGCGGTAATAGGATATTAAACCAGCAAAATGGAGAAAACCTTTCAACTCCGCCGGCAGCAGCAATAACGAACTACCGGGCGAACGCAGTAAGCCAGCAAAAAGAGAGCTACAATAGGCACAACCACTCTAACCAAGTGTTTTTGCCAGCTTCCGCTAAAAGGGCACTATCACCTAGCAACGCCAAAACATTGCACTTGTTGAGTCATGGTACAGTATGTGTAATTAATACACAGTTTATACAGTACATAACTTCTAACAACAGCTCATTAAACTGTCAAAAATCATCTTAAGTTAAATAGTCTGTAAACGGCTGAAGTACCCCTAATTTACAGCACATTGAACTCGGCCCTGGTCTTCATTTTTCTTTACTCTGTGTATGTGTGCTAGTGGGTGGGCAGGTGCTTAGGAGGGTGGGTGCGCGCTTGTGTGTACGTTTATGTTGGATTCTGATTGGTTCGTAAACAAAAGAAGTATGAGAAAGTGGCCGCAAGTGGTCACCCTACTCTATTATCAAACTTACAATCCAGAAGACAAAAGTGATGTTTGCCATCCGACGTGATGTTGGCTGAATATACGAAGATGCAATGAACTGAAGGGCATAGCCAAGGCAAGAGATGACCACCATCATGAACAACCTTTTTATCCAGTCCCACAATGTCCGCGTCCTGTTTGGAAAAAGATTATAGCATGGTATCACCAGTTATTCCTCAGTTGTTTGTGTTTTTTTTGTTTGTTTTTCTTAACAGTTACCTGTTCATCATTGCTTGTTTAAAAATTTTATTTGTAATTCAAATGTGTACAGAATGAATGTTTTTGTAAATTTAATTTGTCATTTATTTTCTTTGTAATTATTGTTCTGTTTATGAACGAGAGACCACAGAACGTTTGGTTCTTGTAGTTAAATGGGATGATGAACCTCTAACTGACACATATTCACCTGTTGCTGATGTGAATTTTGTTTGTGTGAAACATGCTTGCTCGAGATACAAGCATAATTTAAAAAATTAATAAAATTATCTTACGATTTGATAAGCATACCACTACTACTGCTCCAATTTTTAGTAACAATGTTAAGAGCTTCTCAATGAAACCAAGGAACTCAGCAGTAAAGTAGACAAATAAAATAACAATACCGTATTTGTTTGCTCAAAGAGAAATATTACAATAAATAATTTTCGCAAATTAGTTTAAAATATATTTTATATTCATATTAATTTCATGATTTGCACCGCACCTAGAACTGAACAACAAGCTGCCTATCTGCACACCCACGAGGTACAGCGCCATATAGCCAAAGCAGGAGAAGATGCCCTCTCGGTTGGCGTTTATAAAGCCTTGCCTATCCCCTGCTCCATCAGGCCCATGCAAAATATAGTTCGAGAAGCCCTTAGCAGACAGTGCATATTGGTATGCTGACATAATCACTGCCGCAAGTACCGTGCACAAGGAGACTGGGCACAAACATAAGACTGCAGTGCACACCACCTGAAAAATCCGTTAACACATTTTGCAATAAATGGTCAAATGAAATTTTAAAAACAATATACAGAAATGATAGAAAATACTAATACCGTTCTAAAGATTTACTCCACAAACATACATGACGTAAACATGCATGCTTTAACAAGAACCTATATATAAAACATACCTACTGTACCCTCGTACACTGGCCAAACTAAGTAGACGTCAAAGAAAAACTTCAACTAATCATGTCTCTTCAGAGCCAGAAAATAACAGTTTGCCAGAAACAGTGGCAGTCCCCGTTATCAGCATAATGTCCTGGAACGTTCGTTCGTTTTGTAGATTTGTGTCCCCGGACACATAGGCATATAGGGGACATGAATAAGAAGACATGAAGGTTGAGTCAGGTAGTACACTACGCTCTGGGCGGTAATTTGGATGTTGAAGCAGACGTGCAAAGGGAAGAAGAAGAAGAGTCGCTCGATGTTGTGTTAATATGCTCAATGTGATGACGATAACTTGTTAATATATTGACGAGCAGCCCAAGGATCCAGCAAGAAGGCCGTGTAGAGAGGGGAGAGACAGTCACGAAGACACGCTGGCAGCACAAAGCACCTACAGTCCGGAGGCGCCATTCACAGTTCATCTGATGTCCGATCAAAGTAAAAGGTGATGGACTGCCAGTGTCCTGGCCATGTTTTATCTAATACTAATACTTGGTTTAGTATTATTACTATTAATATACCTTACAAGAAACATCATCGCTATATCAGTATCTGCCATGGTCGTACCTTCACTATAGCCAGAGTGAAAAAGAAGTTCCAGTGTACACCATACTCTGAGACATGCTCGTGGTAGTCTGCGCTCTTCACAAATATCAGTCTTGCACACCCAAAGATCAAAAGTGGCATTGATGATTTCAATGAGTTTGTCACCCTCACAAAGAACTCTTTTGCAGATCTGAAATACAAGAGCATAATTTATAATAAGTAAACTACATACTGCCAATGAATGAATGAATCCAGATTAAAGTGCCTCAGAGGTTTGAGTTTAAACTGTGAAAATACATATTAACTGTCTAATTCATGCAAGGAGATGACTATTTTGATTATATATTTATAAATGTTTTAGTGTGATATTTGCGAAGTTTGAATCTAAATGTTGAGTTTGAGTGGTGTTC
Source organism: Oncomelania hupensis (assembly GCA_036898135.1). Lineage (NCBI taxonomy): Eukaryota > Metazoa > Mollusca > Gastropoda > Littorinimorpha > Pomatiopsidae > Oncomelania > Oncomelania hupensis. The sequence goes on from CM072516.1 coordinate 13,089,476, forward strand.
TAAAGATGGTCTGCAAGAAGTACTGTATGGTTCATCTCCTGTGTAAGTCCCTCGTAGGCACACACAGATATAAAACTGCGGATCATGACAAGCATGCTTTAGCGCATAGGCTGTGGATTACAAAAGGGGAGAGGATTGTGTGCCTGTGAAATCAAATTGTTGATGGTATTACTATTAAGGACCCCTTTGCTAGACTCACAAAGTGACGTTATAGATAGTAGAGGAACTAAATGTTTTCTAAGCTGCTTACATGCTTATTTGAGTGCTTTGACCTTAACAATGTTTATTAGCTCTGCTATGGTCATACTATCTAGTGTAATAGCTTGGGGGAAAAAAATGATCTCAGGATCACTTTAAATAAAGGGGAAAGTTTCTTGTCACCTTTCATTACCATCATGATCATAGTTATGGAAGAGAAGCTTTAGCGATGCCCTATTCTGATGGTAGTGCTCATTTCGCTGCTTTAGCCTTCCATGTTGTAATGAGAGCCAAGTACCCAGGCGTAGCTGGAGTAACTGCACGTAACAAACTGTGCGCATGTTGCAATTCTGAGTTAGTGAGTTACTTAGCCAACCCAAAAATGACATAGGAACTCGTTTCTTTATCCCAAGTTTATCACAAAATAAATCTTTGATCTTATGATCGCATTTAAAGGATTTATTGTTTTGGCTGATTGAGCCTTTTAGTTTTACACTTACATGCATTGTTCGCTCTTTCCTCGTGCTTCTGGGCTGACCAGTGCATTACTGAAGACAAAACAGCCCACACCAATGTCCATATAGCCTGTTCCAAACGTTTCTGTCTTGGCAAACCGTCGCGGGAACACCATAAAATCCACACCTAGGATCACAATGGCTGTGCTGAGATTTACAAAAGACCTGGTGTAGTTGATAAACGGACGTTGTGGCAGAAGTTCCAAGCTCAAAACCCTCTTCATATTCTTGTCAAGATTTTCGCTGTCAATATTGAATAAAAGCAGCGCACAACTCATCCCAGCCATAATAAAAACCAAGACGCAGCATTCAGTGGTTATGTGATTGAAGACTGTGTTCATCAAGACTGCAGGAACAATCATGAAGGAAAAGTCAAGTACCACCCTTGGCCTGGAGACACAACAGAAAAGCTTATGTTGCAAATTGAATACAAAAAGTGGAAATGTATTGCTTTCCAATACTAAAACTAAATGATCTTTAGTTAACAGCCACTGAGCCAGGCTCACTGTTTTCACTATTATTTCTTTCCTATCCTATCCCATAACTCGGAGGTCGTATGGGCACCGCAGATGATCGTTTAACCAGCGTACGCCATCTTTCCATGTCCTCAGCAACCCTGATTGTTTCGCTCAGTGTCAAACCAGTCCATTCTTGAATGTTGTCCTCCCACCTCTTTTTCGGTCTCCCTCTTCTTCTACCTCCTTGCACTGTGCCTTGCAGGATGGTCTTTGCAAGACCTGATGATCTGGTAACATGGCCATACCATCGGAGTTTAATTTTTTTCACCACTGTGAGCAGGTCATCGTGTTGTCCAATGGCTTGTGTGATGGTCTGTCGGGCTTCGTCGCTGGTGATGTGCTGGGTATAAGAAATGCCCAGAAGTCTTCTGTAGCACCTCATCTCCATGCTTTGTATTCTTCGTTGGAGATCTGCTGTGAGGGTCCATGTTTCGCAAGCATATAGGAAGATGGAGATGACAAGGGAGCGCAGCAGCCTTAACTTGGAATGTAGACTGATGCAGTGATGGTCTTGTCTTTCCAAATGGGCTTCAACCTTGCCAGGGAAGCAGTTGTTTGTGCGATCCTGGAGAGGACTTCCTGTCTGGACCCATTGTCTAATACAATGGCTCCTAAATATTTGAAGCTATGCACTGTGTTGAGGAAATGTTATTTATAAATAGTAAAATACATGTATATAACCAACTTTCGTCCACATTTTGTTCTTTTATTTTATTCCAATCAACTGCTCTTAAAGCTGGCCTTAAATCATTATAGTTCCCCTTCTTGTAATTAAAATGTTCATTATTTTTCTCTTTCTGTACTATTTCAAAAACATTTAAATGTTAATCAAATACAAACACATCATGGTCACTTTTCCAATACACATAATAGTAACAGTAAAGAAAATGGATCTGCCATTCAACTGCAGTCATTCTAGAATGATAGAAGAAATTCAGTTGTAAAAATAAAAACAAAACAAACCAGAGTGATAAGTGATGAAGACCAAACATTAACAACAGAATATTTCGCAGAAGCAGACAACCACAAGGCGTCAGTGTCATAATAGCCACTTCTGTAACGGTAGTTCCATTGTGCCCGCTTACAAATTTTTCATGTTCTTCTTTATACGACGCCATGAAAGCTGTCGGATTGAGTCCAATGTCAAGCGCAAAAAGTATAGTGTAAAGTATATTTTTCGTGCCCTTGCATATGTAGCACCTCAACAAGATAAACTCGGCGTTGCTCTAATAAATTATTTATAAGCTTCCATTTTGAAAAGGGAAAGTACTCTACGACATGCTGAAATGTCTTTTGGTACAAAATTAATCACTGGAGGTTGCAACCATTAGGAAGAAGTCGCAATAACTGCATTGTTGTTGTTTTCATTTCATTTACTTTGTGAGTTAGTGCGTGTTTATTTCGTTACATAATGTTCTTGAAAAATTAATTGATGACTTTGTTTTATTTAGGATTGTTATTATTGTCACACTGACAAAGTCAAAAATATTCATGGAAGTTCTTATTTTAAATGGTTTATCAACGAACAATCCAGAAATAAACTCGGTGAATATTTATTGCAGCTGGAGCACTTTATTAAATGCCAACACTGCATTCATAACAAACCTCATCATGCTTTACAGTGTCGGATCCAAGAACATTAATCATGTATCTCCCCTCTGCCCCCACCATCTCCCTCCAGTAATATCAAGTTTATAATGGTTTATTTTATTACGTTATTGTTTATAATGTTTTGTTTTCACGAAAAACTCAAAACCTCAGGGCGCTGGTAGAGCACTTGATCAAACCACAGGCTCGGAAGTCTCTTCTTTAGTCTTTGTAACTTTCAGTATCACTACTTATGAGATTGAGAGTATTGTAGTAAGGCCTATGAGTAAGTGCTCTTGAACTTGAACAAGTCAATGATATAGGCCACTGGCCTTTACATAGATCCTAAAACTGCTAGACTTGCATGCGTGGCAATTAGCTAAATCTAGTAGTAGCATCTTGGTTCGTATATCTCCGGGCGGTCCTTCCAGAATACATCCAGCCTGTTTTTAAAGCAGTTGACAGTGGGGGCTGTTACAACTGTCTCTGGTAGGCTGTTCCATGTGCTGATGGCTCTCTGTGAGAAGTAGTTGCTTCTTAGGTTCAGCCTGCAGTGCTGCTTAGTCAGCTTCAACGAGTGTCCTCTAGTTAATTTACTTTTAGCAAACTCAAAGAGTGGTCTGTCAGTATCGTAGAAGCCGTGGACGTATTTAAAAACGTCAATCATGTCCCCTCTCAGTCGACGATGTTCAAGGGAGGGCAAACAGAGGGCTCTAAGTTTCTCTTTGTAAGGTTTGTCTCTGATGCTCGGCAGGAGCTTGGTAGCACGGCGTTGGACAGCCTCAATTTCGGCACATAGTGTTTTATGATGTGGCTGCCAAACTGAGTGACCGTACTCCAGAATGGGGCGGACCAAGCTCTTATACAGCCGCAGGAACAGATCCTCAGAGAGGAAATCGAACGTTCTCCTTATAATGCCAACAGTCTGATTAGCCTTTGCTGTGGCACTTCCGACGTACTGCTTAAAGCTCAAGCTGTTGTCGATGAAGACTCCTAGGTCTCTCTCCACCTCGCTTTCCTGCAACGTCACGCTATGGTCCTCCCCATTCCCTGTTCCTCTCATAAAGTAGCTCGCATCAGACTTCCTGTTACCCAGTTTCAACACATGGCATTTTTCAGGGTGGAAACGTAGAAGCCAATTATCTGACCAGTGTTGAAGACTGTCAAGGTCATCTTGTAAAGCCTTTGTATCCTCCCCTAGGTCACTGCGAGTGTAAATCTTAGTATCATCTGCAAAAAGTTGTACTGAGCATGTGCAGGCTTCCGGCAAGTCATTAATGTACAGTAAGAAAAGTAGCGGACCACACACACTTCCCTGAGGGACTCTGCTTGTTACGTTGGCCCACTGGGAGTGGGCCCCATATATGATGATGCACTGAGATCTGCCACTAAGGAAGGCCCTGATCCACCCAAGAACTTTTCCTTTGATGCCGTGTGCTGCGACCTTGGATAGGAGGCGCCTGTGGGGGACGGAATCAAAAGCTTTCATGAAGTCTGTGTAAATGATATCTAAACTTCCTCCGGAGTCCAAAATCTCTGTCCAGGCATCCATGACATCGAGCAACTGTGTGATGCATGATCGACCTTTAACAAACCCGTGCTGTTCTCGGCTTATAAGGTTGTTCTTAAGAAGGTGCTGAGTCATCCTCTCTCTGATGATGGACTCCATTGTTTTGCATACCTCTGGGCTTGAGGTCTGCTTGAAGCGAAGCACATATACTGAACACCCCAGACAATGTAAGCAATCCGAAACAGCAGAGGGAGAACAGGACTCTGTGCTTGGCTGAGCCTATTTATGTATCTGGCACTTGCCTGTCTAGGACGTAAGCATCAACATCTTTAAAGTCTGTGTGATGGATCATGGTATGAATACTTGTGCAGATTAAACCTTGGTTTATACTCTTGTCTGAAGCAGTGGGGGCACTGTGCTGCCTGAGAATCCTTGTCATGTTATCAGCACGCATGGCATGGCAGTGATAAAACTGCTGTTGACGTTTGGGACTGCCTTTTCCCTCTCTTTTGTGGACTCTGTGATCTAGGCCTCTCTGAGCTATCAATGTCTAAACTTATTAGCTCAATTGTTCGCAGATGCTATCTTGAGATCTGAAAACTTTGCCCCACACAGTTATGTATAGAGTTGACTATTGCAATAGCAGCTTGGGGTGTCCTCCTGCCACTCAGTTGGATAGATTGCAAAAGATCCAGAACACTGTTGCCAGAATTGCACACATAATATACTAAGTAAATGTTCTGCACACATTTCACCGGTGCTTCATTCACTGCATTAGTTGCCTGTAAAAAAAAAAAACATAGACCATAGATATTGTCATTAGCTTTTTCCTGCATCAGCAAGATGACTCCAAAATATTTGTGTGAACTTATGCTAGTATATGAACCACCTCGTCTCTTCCGCTCATGTTCCAAGTCCATGTTCTTCCGCCCTGCATCTGAGGAAACTAACAAAAAAAAAGGTCAGGTGCCAGAGCATTCAAAAACGCAGCACCAGTGCTCTGGAAATTCATTGCCTGAGACCTGAAGATAACAGGGACTGTTGGATTGTTCAGAAAGAGACTGAAGACCTCCTCAGAGTAATTTATTGTTTCTATGAACTTTGCCAAGTGATTCTCGCTCTCACTGTATACCTTACCCCACACTCCCCTCCCCCCTCTCATTTTCTTTCCTATCATTTGATTTTTTTTTTGAATCCTCACGTGCACAGAGCATTTGATTTAAATGGTTACATGCGCGGTATGAGTGAACATCATCATCATCTCCCTCTGCTTAGTCTTCAGTTTCTTTGCAGCTGTTGCACACACTCAGCATGCTTGGCTGTGTGATATGAACTGTTGTTGGTGTGTTTGGCAGCCTTTGTCCCCATAATGGTTTCAAATGTGAAGCCTAAGTCAGATTTCATCACCATCTTGCTTAATTTGTCTGAATGAACCAACATGTATGATGTAAAGAACCATTTGTGAACCACAATAACATTTCTCATATAATATGTCTTATTTTGCTGTTCTTTTGTTACAGGTTATGGCAAGGTATTGAAGCAAATTCAATATAGTATGATGCCAAGTTAGTGACTATATATCCAGGAAAGAGCAGATGTGTATTACAGCCTACTATCATTTTGTTTTGTACTGCATCTATTTTCTATACACAAACAATGGCTGAGGCTGCTTCAAACAAAGAACCAACCAATACATTGTTAGATCTCCTGAAGAGATTTTACAAACTTCAAGAGGAACGAGTTGAAGCCTACCAGTTTTTGGAAAGGTAATCTTGAACTTTGAACTTAATTATTTATTTAGAAAAAAAAAGTGCTATCACTGTCCTGGACCCATTTTATGCCAAAATGATCCGATGTACAGGGTGTTCCAAAAGTCTTGGGCACATTTTGACATTGAATATTTCCGAAACTATTAAGGATATAAAAACGCATCTGGTAAATTCAGAAAGCTTGTGATCTCAATTTTTACATGGAATGTTCAAAGATGTTCAATGTGAGCACCATTGGTCACACGACACACATCAAGCCGATAGTCAAATTCTTGCCAAACGCGTCCTAGCATTTTCTTGTTGAGTGAACGCCATTAATGGGTCTGAAAAGAAATTAAAAAATCAACAGCTTTACAAAAACTTAATGTAATTAGCTTTAAAATGGCACACCTTTTATCTTACTACCATTCATAGTAATTGAGATATGGGGACTTCAAATGTGCCCAAGACTTTTGGAACACCCTGTACAACTGTTTCAAACAAGTGTACACCTGTCAGGTGAAATCTTTAGCAATGAAATGTAAAATGTATAGTACAGTATTGTGAAATGAAAATGGCACATATATAAAATTTAAGATTATATTTATTTTACAGTAGCTGTGTGACCATGCTTTATGCACGTTTCTTTTTATGGAATAAAGTATGCTTTGACTTATTCATTACTGCACTGAATAAATTTTATTTATTTATTTTTTTAAATATTTTATTTACCTTATTGTTCCTTTTTCATAGGGAAATTCTGGGCCGCCTCCCCTGGGGAAAGCGTAGTCGCAGCCTGTGACGCGCCCAACCTACCTAACATTTGTTGTGATTTTGAAATTTTGCTGGGGGAGCAAACCGGAGTACCCGGAGAAAACCCTCATGACGTTGCCAGTCGAAAGTAAATAATATTTGGAGAAACATAACGCCCCGATGCTGGATCGAAATTTCCATTCAATCGTAGTACTCTGTGCTTTGCAGTGGATTTAACGCATATTTGGAAGGTGCACCCCACTACAATTTTGATCTGTATCGAAACCTGGTTCACGAGATCACCCAAAGTTTTAAGACCATCTCAGAAGAAGTGATGTCCATTGAACAACAGTTCCGCGAAGTCCATGAAATGTACCAACTTGCTGAATGCATCCAGCGCATACAACAGGAGGAGAAAGACAAGCTGGAGCAGGTGGAGACTTTAAAAATTAAAAAAAATTATGCGGCATCATTAATGGCATTTTATAGCATACAGCTAAATATTTACATTAACTCTGTTGGTCATGTTTAGGTTATGGATTTTGTGTCATGTTGAGGTTCTGGATTTTGTGTAGTTATGAAGTTTTGGGATTGATTCGAACATCATTACTGAATTACAAGTATCAGGACTTTAATTATGACAATCAACAGAGTACAGTGACTTTGCAATGGCTGCAGTGGTAAATAAGTAAGCTATCCACAAATAGATGATATGGGCAGCATAAACTGAGCACTGCACGTTTTATTGCTTAAATCAGCCTGGTACTTTGTGGTTATTTTAGTGCACAAATGCCTAGAAGTTGAAGGTGGTTTGCCAACCAAATTTCCACAACATAGATGACAAATAATTTTTGGGGTACTGTTTCAGACGGTGAATCTTCAGCTGAGTCGGCAGAGTATTACAGACAATCCTGATGACGCTTACCACAAAGAGCAAGTTGGTGAAATGAAAGAGAAGTACGCTTTTTTCTCAGGAAGTTTGAATAAAAAGAAAAAAAAGGCAGACTTGATTTTTAAAGTAACAGCAAATTCTTGTAGACAATAAAATGCCAGTGATCTATATTACAGGTAACTCGCATACATTACCTTGTTACATTACATGATTATTGCTTTATGTCCAGCGGACTTTTCCGAGCCAAATCAGGACCACAAAATCAAGACCACAACTTCGCTGAAAGAGGACTCGCCCCTGATCCGCATAAAAGATCTGCCAAAACAACCCCAGTGGCAACACTCAGGCTGGGGAACAGTCGAAAGCAAAAATCTCTGAAATCTCCGCTGTAAGCCCCCTGGTCAGGTCCAGTGGCGAAGCCCCTGTGGTGGGATGTGCAGAGCTGCCAACCCCTACGGAACGTCCGTAGTTTCTCCGGAAAATGTTCTTTAATTCCGCAACTACGCCATTTCAAGAAATACTACGGAAGAAAAATTTCAAAGCATACCTATTTTTTTACAAGTATTGAAACAAAGCCGCGAGACGTAGGCCTACTAGGCTTTCGTCAATATCATAGACTTTCGTATAGCGCTTTGCGTGTGCGCTATTTTTAGCTCAGCAGCCACTGCGCGGTAGACTGAGAGAGAGAGAGAGAGAGAGAGAGAGAGAGAGAGAGAGAGAGAGAGAGAGAGAGACCACAGTCATGTCCAGTGATCCCCGTGTTTCCTTCAGGCGATTACACGCATCGCGATTCCTCGCCGCGTAATGGTGTTTCCTCGTGCACTTATTAAATTTTCCTACTTTTTAAAATATAAATAGCAGCTTTAACAATTTGGTTTTAAACCAATGCAGTATCCATGCCATTAGTACATGTAGTGAGCCATTGGGTTAGCTTTTCCGAACAAAATGTTAAAACTGTTGTTTTTTTTCAGGAACATTTCTATCATTTTAAAAATAAATATTTGAAAGTTAATGCTTTTTGTGTTGGTGTTTGGTTTTTATTTAAGCTAATATCAACATTTTAAATAATGCTAATTTTATCATGTGAAAATTCTTGTTCGCTACTGAAATTGAGCTGAAACTACTGATATTTTTCTTTGTTTGCTACTGAAATTTTTTTTAGGGGTTGGCAGCTCTGGATGTGGGGTGCAAAGCCCCCCAGAAGCTGAACGTTTCATAGCATGTACACCCAAAAAGAATGCTTTTTGTGAGAGATAAACATGGATGTTTTTCATAATATTCATCATGAGTTCGTAAGGACATTATCATTAGTAGTAGTATAAGCAGTAGTAACCCATGACATGGAGTGCAGTTACACTTTCGCCATCTTTTCAAGCCACTTGTTGTTGATTTCCCCTTCTTCAAAAGGGTCTCCGCGGTTAATAATACGAGAAACACACGACTTGACCATGATAGTATAGTGATTATATACTAACAATGGCGGACAGTGACAAAGGTCGAACTTCACAAGAACCGCCAAACATTCAACATCGCCTTTGCCCGCTGCAGTCAAGTGATGCTACTAAGCCTTATTGGGCAGTGAATTCGATGTAACAACAGCGGGCGCGGGCAGCACTTTTAGTGACGAGGAAAAAAAAGCTGGACATGGACATGGATCAAGACTTGCACTTGGATAGATTGCGTTTTGTGATTTTTTTTTCTCGGAGCGATTTTTTTCCCTCGGACCTCTCTTTAATTTTCTCAGGAGTGACGGTACCTTTTCTCGGAAAATCGCGGATCCGAGGAGAGTTCCCCAGCCTGAACACTGAAGGCACTCCACCAGTCGGTCACTTTACAATAAAGACATCCCACGCAGGGGGCGCTGAGGTTATACTCTAATTTATCGAACCCCCGTTTACAAAAAAACAAAATACAATATAAACATAAAATATCAACAAAACACATACATATAAAATGCCTACATTGCCAAATAATAACATCATAGGAAGCCCCAGTGACCACCTGGCAGAAAGCGTCCAATATTTCCAAGCTGATCCAACAAACCTCACACACAAATGAGGAGTTTTGTCCCAGAAGAGTTTTCAAGAAAAAAGGTAGGTGACTGGTCTAGCGAAGAAGATATATAGTATAGTAGATTGATAGAACAGAGTAGGAATGAGAAAGAACAAAGGAGAAATACAGCGACAGTGGGAATTTAAAGCACCACATTTCCAGAAAGTGGGGATACTATTTATACTGAAACCCCCGGCACCCCAACAGGGGTGTTATTTATGAGTGACGACTAAACGTATAGGCGGCGTGTAAACGGGGGTCGCCGACTACCGCGAGGTACACGGTATGCACGAGTGACGACTACACGCTTGTGCCGCGTAAACTGGCGACTAAATGTAGATGTCCTCCGGAGGTCGTCTAAACGAGTCAGTCGCCGACTACAGGAAATCAAAATGGCCGTTTTCATTGCTTTTCGACACCATAATCGACAAGTTTTTCGTCGCCATCGAGTATTTCGAGCCAGAACGCACTCTGGGATAAATACTAATACTTCTAACATTGCAAGTTTGTGAAAGTGACTGTCATTGAGGTGCGCTGTGTTGCTTATTTGTGATGTGACGCGGCTAAATAATGATATCAACAAAATTTAAGGGATTAATTTGAAACCCTATTTTTAATCAGCAAGACATAACATACACTCAGTTGAAATAAAGTGGTGGGTGGGTGGGGGGGGGGGGTAATGGTGTAAACAGTTGTAACGCTTCAGCCCTTTTTCTCATGCAATTAATGCAGACAATGTAATCAAACAACAAGCAACTTACAGCTACAAGTTACACAAAACATACATTTGTCCAGTAGAGTTCTTCAAATTTATAATCATCATGATATTAAAAAGGTTGTAGGACAGCCTGTTAAATTTTCGTAAAAAAGCAAACAGATCGTAAAACCCACATTGACACTGATCAAAACCTACAGCAGACGACACAGGCACCTACTGACCTAGGCTCTATTATTACTCACGATCGCTTCCGACACTGCCCGTTTTTTCTTCTAACACCGCTTTTGTGCTTGCTTTGGATTTAGTCCTTGTGCAGTGTTACCTCCCCCAGCAACACTGAACTCTCTCTCGTCGTAACATTGGTTTTTTTTCGAACTTTTAATCTCCATCACCATAAACCAAAAGTCAAAGCATGCAATAGAGGAAAGAAGGTCACGGCCTTCGCGCATGCGTATTTGAAGCTATTCATCAGGAATTCCCCGTGATCTTGCTTTGCACGGCAACCTAAAAGTCGGCGGTCAGGTCGTCACCCGTGCATACCGACTGAGCTCCTTGGGTTGTCGGCAACTTTCAAGTCATGACTTCGCTGTACACGGCGTGTACTTTACACGGTACTCATGAATAAGACCCCAGGGGTCATTCCCTTGCTATCCTGTCATTTATACTAAAACTGAACAGAATCTGCTTGTAATCAAATATGGTTTATGTTTAAAGTCTCCCATAGCTCATCACTCTTATCTGATCTCCACTGTTACTGTAATAATGTTATTTTGTTAAGCTTATGTGTATCTGTTCATTATTGGTTTGTTTGCAGGCTTCAAGGCATTGTGAAGAAAATCAGTGACCACATGGAAGACTTAAAGTATGAATCTGAAGATCTCTACAGCTCTGAGGTAGCAGACCGATGATAGGTTGAAGGCATGAACTATATTTAAACCGGCAGCAAATTATTTTGAGATATTTAATTTCCAGTGGAGGAAATGTTGATTCTGATTGTCAGTGTGCATTTCCTTCATGTGTTGTGATCTAATTTCTGCAGAGGATGGTTGTGGAATTGGATTTATGTGAAAACTCTGCAATATCTTCCCATTGCTCTTTGCTGCTTGTCTATCTCCAGTTACTGTAAGCTGTCAAGTTTGGGATGGACTGGTGGCACCGGTTTCATATTCTTAAGGTTGCGGGTTCGATTTCCTCAGTGAATAAACTTATGTGACATAGGTACGAGATTTTTAATGTCACCGAGGGTTTTCTTCAGCTTCATCCCTCCCTTCAATAATGGTATTGGATGCAGTCATTTTAAAGTTTCAAACTAAAACTGATCTCCTGTCCATCTTCTAATAGCAATCTCCCTTTTTACACACGTTTGAGTAATAGATGCATGTTTATTGTGTATGTAAGAACTTGTGTTAACATGTTTGCATGTTGGTGCAGGTCACTGCACTTAAAGAGATTTCATTCTGGGATAAAGCACATATATATCATAGAGGAGTAAGTTCAACAATAAGTTTTGAAATAGTGATTTTGTATTTTTGTGGTAACCTCAGCCAAGCAGAGCAGTATCCATTGATCTTACTGTTTTAATGGATGCTTGGAATTTGGGTGGGATTGGGTGAAAAATTAACTTTGTAACCATTTTTGAATATATCTATTTTGCCTACAGGACAAGTAATTTTAATAATAATAAAAAAATGTCTTTATACAGCACGATTCCCAAATAAATAAATTTAAAGCACATAAATCTGCATTCTGAATAGTTGGATAAGAATGCTGCAGTAAATAACATTTATTATAAGACCCTGTATTTGGGCATACAGGAAAATTGTGGCTGCTGTCACACACGCAAAATTATGCAGTGTAACATGCTGCATACTATGTTATTTGATCCTTGCAGAGAACGAACATGTGCGACTGTAAAAAATAAATGACCTTTCCATCTTCAAATGTGACTTGCCTTTACACCACGTTTGGATGATGCGCATTTGTTTGTTGTTTATGTAGGAGTGACTGTAACATGTGAGAATGTAGGTTGGTTATAGCCCGCAGTGCTCAGACATTATTATTGTGTGCGTTTAGTGCAGCATATTTGTCTTTTCTTCTTTTATTTTTTGCATAGTTTGGTCATTCTTTAAGTATTTAATCTCCAACGTGGGGGTGCCAGGGGTTTCACTATAAATAGTATCCCCACTTTCTGGAAATTTAGTGCTTTAACTTACCACCGTCGCGGTCTTTCTCCTTACTCTGTTCTATCAATCTACTATACTATCTTCTTCTTCGCTAGACCAGTCACCTACCCTTTTTCTTGAAAACTCTTTCAGACAAACTCCTTTTTTTGTGTGCGAGGTCTGTTGATCAGCTTGGAAATATTGGACGCTTTCTGCCAGGTGGTCACTGGGGCTTCCCATGTTGTTTTTATTATTTTGGCAATGTAGGTATTTTGTATGTATGTGTTTTATTGATATTTTATAATGTTTATATTCTATTTTGTTTTTGTAACCGGGGGTTTGATAAATTAGAGTATAGCCTCAGCATCCCCTGCGTGGGATGTCTTTATTGTAAAGTGACCGACTGGTGGAGTGCCTTCAGTGTTAACACTAGGGTTGTTTCGGCAAATCTTTTATGTGGATCAGGGGTGAGTCCTCTTTCAGCGAAGTTGGGGGTCTTGATTTTGTGGTCATGATTCGGATATACTGGTCCTGAATTGGCTTGGAAGAGTCCGCTGGACCTAAAGCAATAATCATGTAATGTAATTTATTTAATCACCGTTATATAGCGCTTTTCCATCTTGAGGTGCTGGCCGATGCAGGATTTAATTCCAGCCGCCCACTTCCAGCCTTTGGGTGCACAATCTGACGGCCAAGCACAATCTGACGGCCAAGCACAATCCTGGGCCACTGGGGTGGGGAGAAGGGACCTAGTGTGTGCTGGCTGTATCTGTGTAGCTGGCAGTCGGCCGTCTAGGACTTGAGCTTCAGGATCCTTAAAGTCCATGAGGTGGAATACGTGAGTGCACAGACTAGCCCTTGGTTTATGCTCTCAGCCGAAGGAGTTCCACGTCGTCACCCACCCACAACCTCACTCTATTCACTTAAGTGATAATCAGGACAACAAATAATCAGAAGTGTACAGATATTTGTACTATGAAGGTCAAAATTTAGAGTGTAAAACGTGGTTGAATGGTGTTGACTGCAAGACATACAACCTATACATTTGTAATGCTTGTATCTTGTTGCTGTCTGCCAAAAAATATGCATGTTAATAAATATCAGGTCGACATTACTAGTGTTTTAAGTACTAATTCTTGTTCTGTTTGTCATTAATTATTTACCATCACCAATAGACATTGGAAAACAACTCCATACAAGGAATTAAAAAAATGGATGTTTATTTTGATGAAAAATTGCACCAAGCCAAAGCTGGGCTTGCCCTAGTAGTGAGGCATAATATACGATTGCCCACAGCTGTGGCAGTGCAAGAAACACAGGACTAAGTGCAGAGTGGCAAATGACAAACAGATGGAAATGAAACAATGAAAGAGGGGTATTCAACGACATTTGTATTACAATGGCAGTCACATGTACAAAAGCAATGTACAAACAGATTGATCGAAAGCAAAGTTGCAAATTTTGACAATTAATTTTTTGTTTGCAGCGTGGATGGGTATTTTCTGCCCTTTTGTCAAAAGATGCATGCGGATCCAAATGTCGGTGGCCTAGATAACAATTAAAAAATTCCCTACACCCCCTCTCCTTTTGATGCCTCGTCAAAGTTCCCCACCAACTCTGAAACACAGAATTAAAAACAAATGTCTTTAGTTGAACAATTAATATAAGTTGAAAGGTTATGCATTTTTTATTGATTATAACACATAAAAATAAATGCTAATTTATTTTCTCTACAACAAAGTTACTCAAAGATTTAACACCAAAAAATTTTAAGATTTCTGTCAGTTTGACTTTTTCGCTCTACTGTCCAGAAAACTGGCAATAAATTTCAAGATCTTCAAACCTTTGTCGAACTCAATAACTTTTTAAAATCACAGATAATTATTTTGAAAGCTATTAAAAAAAAAGAAGATATATAGTACGTAAGAAAACAAAATTACTTGTGGGCTCTTCAATACATACCTGGGACTTCATCATCATCATCGATATCTCCAGCACTCTGTTTGGCGGAGTCACCAGTTGCTGTTACAATAAATGAACCCATCAATATCAAATAACTAAGCCCCAATACATGTCTAATTTGCTTGTAACTATCGTGACAAGTACAGCTTTATTTCAATGTTGCCACCTCTCCATCTTCTAGAAATGCATGAAACAAAATTATATTTCAAAAATATCTTTTTCAGCATGAATATCATACAGTTGCAAACAGAATATACAAAAGATCCGTAAGAAGATAAAATATTAAAAAGGAAGTTGGCAATAGAAACATGTAGTACAACTCACCATTTGCAACTGTTGAGGCGAGTTTTCGCAAGCTGCTTAAGCTTTCTGTACCTAGCTGGTTTAAGATACCAGGAAGCATCTCAGCAATTTCTGTGGATAGTCATGTTTACAAATTAATATATTTCCTTAAAAAAACACAAAAAAACGTTCCTGTAAAAGCATTCTGCAAGCAAATAAATTAAGAAAATTACAAAGAATGCCAACAACATCACCCCTACCCCATCATCAATTACTTGACTCATGTGTTGCATATATTCGGTTGTACACCCAAAACTGAATAGAATTTCTGTACAAATAGATTTTGAATTTACAAATGTAAAAATAAAATAAAAATCAAATCGTTAAAAAACACTTCACTAGTTCCAAAAAGTCAGAGTGTATATATATATATATATATATATATATATATATATATATATATATATATATATATATATAGATATATAGATATATATAGATATAGATATATATATATATGATGCTGTCTCAAAAGGTGACCAAAAGGAAGCATGCAGTCTTTGAACCATAAAAAAAAATATTTCGGTCATGTATTAAAGCTTTTTCTTTGCATTTATAAAAAAGCAATATAACTAGGTACTAACATATATCAACATTACACACACAAAGGTTGAAAGAAGTTTTTTATTGCTATTTTTCCACTAAAAATTGACAAAATTTTGTTGGCGCGAATGTGACATTCTGTGTGACCTGAAAAAACTCCATCTCCTTTTCAATAAAATTGAGTGAAACAAATGAACTTTTTATGTTTGATGTGTTGCATTAATGTTAATTTTTAACTTTAAATGTCTTTCAGCTTTGCAAAACATTTTTATTTATGTTTAGGGGGTTTGTAAAAATGACGTGATCGGTCGTGACGTACTTTGTCTCAACGTTGCTTGCCTTTCTTCTTAGATAGCTAAACATCCATGCTGATTAAATAAGAAAAAAAAATCATTGACAGATTAAACATTACTTATCCTCACTAATTTATGTTTTTTTTGTAGGAAAATAATAATTCTTTCATAGTAAATTTATCGTAAATTGAACATAAGTAATTCCTTTGTCTTTCGGTAACCATCATTTCCAATCCGAAAATTTAACAAATTGATGACGATTAGTACCTTTTCACACGGAAATAGTTACAGCGAAAGTCTCTTGAGATTTCCGATCCAAAGTTTTCATTCCAAGATGGATGCTTTGAAAAGACCAGGTTGGTGTTTCTCTATCGATTTTGTTTTTTCCTTGTTACGACCGACCACATGTTACGACCAATCAAAGAGTCTATCAATATTGTAAGAAAATATTTTTATCTTAACATAAACTGGTTTATCCTATGTTAAAAATTAAATTACAGATGCTATTTTTCATTTTTCGCACTTGATGCACTGATGAAAACACGTGCTTTTAAATTTGCTTTCGTTTTTTACTTTTAGTGATAAAAGACGAAGTGATTCCTTGACTGCTTTGTTTTGCAGAGTTTATTTAAATCTTTCTTGTGCTATATGCAAATGAGTAAATATGCCATTGACCTTTTTTTGTGTTCTACTCAATTTACTTTTTTAAAATTCTACTAGTTAATCATGATTTCAGTGTTCATTGGATGTGACATGTCGGTTGTGACAACTTTGTCTTTACTAAAGACAAAGTTGTCACAACCGACTTTAGACAAAAAAAAAAGAGTATATGGATGGTAAATGCTTATTAAAATAGATTTTATTCATTTATAGTAAAATATCTTATTTCTTGAGATGTAAACTGGCAAATAAACTATGGATGGTATTTATTAAAGTTGTTTTGATTGTTTTCTTGAAAAAATATACTTCATGGTTTGGTCGCGTGCGACAGGACAACATTTTCACTTTACCCTTTTATACTGATAATGATGTACTTGAAATAAATTTATACATTTTCTTTAAAAGCATTGTCCTTTTTTGTTTACTTTTTTATGCTGCAATTACTTTTTTCTTCCATGACCATCTTTTTACAAGTAAATTCATGATTTCAGTGTTCATTGGTTGTGACGTGTCGGTTGTGACAAAGACAAAATATATAAATATAGGGATGGTACATGCTTATTAAAATAGAACTTAGTAATTTATAGTAAAATATCTTATTTCTTGAGATGTAAACTGGCAAATAAACTATGGATGGTATTTATTAAAGTTGTTTTGATTGTTTTCTTGAAAAAATAAACTTCATGGTTTGGTCGCGTGTGACAGGACAAAGTTATCATTTCAAAATTTTGTACTGGTAAATGCTTTATACTAAAAGTAAATTAATACTTTTTCTTCAATAGTAATATGCTTACTTGGGCTGTGTTTGGAAATTGCTTAGCTGTTATTTTCTTTAATTTATTAAAAATTTTCTTTTGTCCACTGTCAAACGCGACACATGCCACCTTCACCCCTATTACCAAGCATATCTCTGTAAACAGAAAAGACATTTTGTTTAAAATGTTATTTTTATGAAATTTAAGCTTAAGACCACACATTAACATCAAAACTGCAAGTCTCAGTCACTTTTCAATTTTTTGCTGCAATGTCACATTTCTAGGTTGACCTTTTGAGACAGCATCATATATATATATATATATATATATATATATATATATATATATATATATATATATATATATATATATTATTACTTTAACCTTCCCTGTATAACATGTTTGACTACACACCAAGTATGACGTGGGTACAAACCCATTCCTTTTACGTAGGCAAACTTGTATTTTCTCCTTCCCGTACATCGCGGATGTCTACAACACACCCATGGTTTTGCATGTGCAATGTTAGAAATATGATTTCCTACAACCCTTGGGTGATATCCATTCATGGATTTTACACATAACAAAGATGAGTGAGACAGAGATGGATGCAGAATTACAAATAAATTCGATATACTCTGAATCACATTTTGAAAAAGGGTGCAAGACAACTAGAAGCTCAACACCGACACGAGAAAGTCCTGTGTATTAGAGGAATCTTGCTCTTAGCAATTCATTGCTTACTGCTGAGCTGCCAGCTGGACGACCACAACTTCTGTGGTCTTTGAAGAACTGCACTCATGGCAGATGTGCATATCATGTTCCTTGCACATTCACATGAACGGACATGCAGGGCAGCATGTTTTTTTTTTAAATCTAGCTTCCAGTGGCAAAAACCTCAGCGCTCTTGCCTTGAATGTGGCTTTTGCTGATTTGCAGCGGTACTGAGTGGGGATTGAGCCGATGTCTTCTTACAGCAATAATAGGATGGATATTACGGACATACAAGACTCAATCAATCAAAACTATTTATTGCATTTATATAGAATTACCCTTGGTGGATCTGAAAATGGTCCTTACGTTTCATTTCAGCGTGGCCGTTAATCGCAAAAGTGTTAGCGGCAAGAGAAGCCTGGACTTTAGGATTGTTGAAATGGATGACCTGTCCATCCTCTTTGATCATGTTTACCTGATAGAACAACAAATACAATGTTAAAACATAATATTATTAATCATTTTATTGGTAGAAACAGCCTGGTAAGAGAATTGTATTACAATTTTAAGAACTTCCCTGGTGTGTTATTTAGTATCCAAAATTATGACCCAACATAAAAGCAATATGTTAGATTGATAATGGGAAAAAGGCTGCTATTATTAAATAAGCAAGATAACTATTAAATAGTAAAGGTCCACAAAAGACAAACGATTATTACTTGTAGACATCAATCACAAAATGTGATACTTGAACTGTTGTTCATACATTTACCGCCACTTATGTCAGATGAAGAATAAAGTTAATCTTTCCGTATTTCCTTTTACAGACCAACTTTAATCTTTAACTATTTTGAAGAATCCTGATAGAATAGAAAAGGTCTAGTATCCGCACATAACAAAATTAAACACCTCTTCGATGCCAGGGATGGAGTTCACAGACAGCTTCTTTAATGAACTCTGCAACTTTTTGTCGTCTGTGGTGGCAGTTCTGTGGATGACCTTCTTCTTTCGTCTAGCAGAACCCTGTCAGAAAACATATAATGAATACAAATACAAACACCAAAAATGCTCAAAAAACCAACAACAACGCATTGACAATACAGGAATTTTTTTTTAAAAAGGAAAAAAAGACAATCTACACTCATAACTTACTACAAACTATCTGACAAATCCTGTCCTACAAGAACTATTAATCACGCAATATTCAAAGATTATTATTAATAATAAACAATATTACATAAAATTATAAAAAATAGAAAAGTAACAAAACAATGAATACAATACTTCAAATATATGCAGCTGATTTTTTACATTCTAGTCAAGTCCATTTTCAAGGCATTCCTCTTACACCCCTAGAAACCGTTATTGTTACTATAATAATAATAAAGTTATTCATATAGGGCTTTTTTTCTAATGACATCAGTTCAAAGCACAGTTCCCACGCATTTATACTTAAAGTTAATATCGAAATACATACAAAAAGAAGTGAAACAAAAACGAGACAATAAATTATGCAAAGACATAATACAATTATGACATACCAAAACTGTCCAAAGACCATCTGCTCCAGTTTGAGCAATACAGTGTTTTACTGAGGCTGTCAATTGTACAGCAGGATATGTAGAGAGAACAAAGCAGAGCACATGCACACATAATAAGTAAATGTAATGTGTTCTGTTGTTGCGAACACAATGATTGCTCTTGTTCAAATTAAAGCACCATAAAATAATATTCTGTCAATATAATTGGTATCACCTAGAAAAAAAAAATGCTCATTATCAAAATAACGTCTCTTTACCTTGCCACCAATTCGGACTTGGTCTGCTTTAGCTTGCAACTGCTTCAGCTTTTCTGGATTCATTTTGGTCTGGAAAGAAGTAGAAATACTACATTTACATTACATTATTATTGCTTTAGGTCCAGCGGACTCTTCCGAGCCAAATCAGGACCGGACAAGCCCCCGATCCGCATAAAAGATCTGCTGAAACAACCCTAGTGGTAAAACCGAAAGCTCTCCACCAGCCAGTCACTTTACAATAAAGACATCCCACGCAGGGGACGGCTGAGGCTTCACCCCAACTTATCTAACCCCCGTTTACAAAAACAAAATAGAATACAAACATCATTATACATTATCAACAAAACACATAAAATGCCTACATTGCTAAATAATAACATCATAGGAAGCCCTAGTGACCACCTGGCAGAAAGCGTCCAATATTCCCAAGCTGATCCAACAGACCTCATACACAAACAAGGAGTCTTGTCCTGGAGACTGGTCTAGTGAAGAAGACGATAGTATAGCAGATTGATAGAAAAGAGCAGGAATGAGAAAGAGCAAATGAGAAAGACAGCTATAGTGGGAATTTAAAGCACCACATTTCCACAAAGTGGGGATACTTTTTCTACTGAAACCCCCGGCACCCCAACGGGGGTAGAAGAAATACTATTATAGTACTTAATTTTAGGAGCTGGTGAAGAACATATCCACACTATGACCACCATCTTTTGACACCACATCCACAGCCTATGGAACAGAGGTGAGTGCAGAGGACCAGGGTGATGACCGACAGCACCAATGGCATCAACATGGACATTGGGGTACAAGGCCAGTCCCTCAGCACAGTGTGTGGCTTCAAATGTTTGGGAGCCAATGTGTCAGACAATGAGTCCCACCGGGAAGTCCTCTCTGGGATCGCTCAGACAACTGCAGTCTGCATTCCAAGGTAGGGCTGCTGCGCTCCCTTGTCATCTCCATCTTCCTATGCGCTTGCGAGGCATGGACTCTCGCTGCAGATGTGCAGCGAAGGGTGCAGATCATGAAGATGGGGTGCTGGAAAGGACTTCTGGGGGTTTTGTATACCCAGTGCATTACCAGCGACGGAATCCGACGGATCATCACACAGGCCATTGGACAATGCGATGTCATGCTGGCGGTGGTGGAGGCGACGGAGGCTCCGATGGTATGGCTACGTCACCGGAGCATCAGGCCTTGCAAAGACCATCCTGCAAGGCAAGGTGCAAGGAGGCAGAAGAAGAGGGAGACAGAAAAAGAGGTGGGAGGACAACATTCGAGAATGGACTGGTCTGACACAGAGTGAAGCCATGAGGGTTGCTGAGGACAGAGAATGATTAAGTAGGTAGCGGCAGTGGCCTACTAGACATGCGGGAAACCAGCTGATAAGCCACATTTTTGTCAGCAATTTACTGGTCTGCATGTAATTATTGTCACATAAAAATTACATCAATAAAAACATCAACCTTTCAACTTTCTTTCTATGTTGTTTTTACGAATAAATTCATCTTTAAATAGTCGCTAAAGTGGCTCAGAAAAGCATACAGTCAGTGTACTTTGTTGCGTGTCGCCATTGCCTGGCGGCCATGCTCTCCATCAAAGTTGAACACCGTCTATTTTTATCGCCGATGTTAGTGTTTGTTTACTTAAATTTGATTGGTTCAACTAGTCTTAATAGAAAGATGAAACTCCTAGCTTTATTTTCGTATATCTATTTTCTTCAAAAAGCAACGTATTTTCAATTGCGAAGCAGTTGAAATCAAGGCAAAAAAATATGTATACTTCGCGGCTTGATATCTTAAAAATGGCTGTTCAGAACTATAATAACCATGGACCCGCTGGAAAGGTCATTTTCTGCAGATTGCAATGGTATACGAAACATCGTTTTCCGTTCCATACTCGCGGAGCGGGAACCAATGAAAGACGAGTACCCATAACACGTGCCTGATAGGCCAACGACTTTGAAAGTCATGGCTGATAGTGAAAATTGCGCTTCGAGCTGCTTGGACTTTCGCTATGATTTCCAATAAAATCAGTGCCATTATATTGATATGTTTGGTGCAGTGTTGGATTGACCAGTTTCTGGTAAATTGTAATGAGTTTAGGGTGTGGTATGTTGATAATTTAGCAAAATATTCGAGTACCGTTTACCGGAAGTGCATAGAAAGTGTCGTCTGCTCCAATGTTTAATCGATAGCTTTAGTAAAGTTACGGACCAGGAATAGGCCTACACGGTCTGTAAATGTCCCCTTCTTGTAATGCTGTATACATTTAGTTTATTATAACAACTATTATGTAATTAGTGGTTGGTGTATCTTCATTATTAAGCGTTAAATGATTGAAAAACTAACATAAAATTTACCATTAATGCCATTGTGTCAAGCTAAATAAATCATGATGATCTGATCTAGCCAAGTCAACAAATCTTTTATTACCCCGCATTGAAGAATTTACACAGAACATTGCAACAAGGTTATAAAATTAATAATAATAATATTAATAATAATAACACAAATATATTATTATAATTATATCTTTGTGATAATACTTGTATTTCTTTACATCATGGTCTCAGGAGTCTTTCTGCCAAGTTTTATGATTGTGTGTAAAGTTATTTCCAAAAATATTACACTGAATTCTACTGATGTCTGTAAAGATTACACTGTCATCTATCTACACACCAAAAATTTTGGTTGTATCTTAAATAGTTTGTGAATTATTGGCATTGAAGTGCGAGAAACTGTAATTTTCCTGTTTTTCCGCTCGGCAAAAAGAGGTTTTTGTCATTTTTGAGGCTCTTATACTCCAAAAGTATTGAACTAAGCTGTCTGAAAAAAAATGAGCATGTTCTACACAAATTTATTTGAAATATCTGAAAGTTTAAGACAGCTGCTATAGATATTGTGTGAATTGTGATGACCCAAAGTTGCCCTCCCGTGCAATTTTGCGATGGTTTCAATTGCGTTTTTTGTTAAGTTTGCATGCTTGCTGACAAAAGCCATATGAGATTAGAGGGCTAGAACTATGTGTTTTTTCTATTCCTGGTTGCTGATAACAGATCCTGAAAAGTTGAAAGGGCTGGAGATAACTATGTGGTACCCACATGCTGCTGAAGTTGCCCTATTTTACAGTTTTTAACAGCCGCGACAGCGTATAATACTAAAATATCAATATCTCAGGAACTAATACAGGTATCCACTCACTTTTTTGTGTGATTTGCTTGTACTTTAGTTTTCCTTCAAGACAACACAAAACATACACTCTCACTTCAAAACCAAGTTTTGACTGCCGCTACCTAGATTAAGTACGCTAGTTAAACGATCATCTGTGGTGCCCCTACGACCTTCGAGTTACGGGATAGGATAGGAATGCAATGGGAACACAAAAGTTTTTTTTTAAGAACTACAAAGCCTGTGGGTTAGCAAGCCAAAACCATAACCAATCAGATCAATTTCTTCATTTTCTGAGGACTATTTGTGTATGAATATGGAGTGCCGATGGTGAAGATTACTGTTAATTCGGCTAATACGAGCAAGAGGGGTCGGCATAAACAAAAGGGGTAAAAACTCCAACCGGTTTGTTTGGGCAATGAACAAATAATATAGGATGAGAACAGAGAAGATATCTAAACCTGAAAACATTTATCAATTCTGAAAGGAAACCCCTTACACCAAGAAAAACATACAAAATAATCGAGAAAAGATTGCACTGATACTTAGTATGAAAGTGCGGTCACGAAGCAACAAAGTAACCGAGTACAAACAAGACATGCATAGCACGATTCTGGGCATGGACGGAACATGACTCCATCGGAAAAGTGTGTAGTTGATTTAGAGTCTCTTTTATGGTAATTCTGGCAAACCCATTTGGAAGAAAATCCTCAATAACATAAATCAATCAATAAAGAGAAATAACTTACTGATTACAAGCGGACCGAGAGATTCTACTCTCCACGAGGTGTCCAAGTATGGCCGCTCCGAAGAAAAGGAAGATGACGTCATAAAAATGTGCGCACCGAAAACATTGTTACTCTCAGTCAAAAGTAAAAACATTTTTTTAAAGAAGATATTTATTCTGGTATAATTTATGTACAATGAACTTAATAAAATAGCATTGTGTATATATTTTTAGAAAAAATAGATATGTTAGTTATTGTTATGTTGTTTAAGAGACAAATATAGAATGAGAGATTATTCTCTGGATGACCATAGGGCGCGAGTTTGCTAAAAATCACTCAATGCACGGAAGATCAGTGGTGTTTCGAAGTACAAATCGAGGTTTTATTACTTTATTGCTGTGAACAGACTAACATCAATCACTATGTCATCAGACGTCGCCGAAGGTGCTTCAACATCAACTTCTTCTGACAAAGAAAAGTAAGATTTTAGTATATTAATATTTTTGTTTTGTTGTGAATCGTTGCAGTTGTATTGTTTTAGACCATTTCAGCTTTCGGTTTCTCTCTTCGGTGTAATGTCAATGCAATAATTTACTTCGTGACTTGTTTCAAATATGTTGTTAAAATATATCTATCTATCTATATATCTATATAAAGTTCTTGAATCTTTTATTAGAGACAGTATAAATTCCCATTTTATTGACAATGATTTATTTTCAAACTGTCAGCATGGTTTTCGTGCAAAAAGATCCTGTGCAACTCAATCAATGGAAGTTATGGAAGACCTGACTGCATTCCTAGATGATATATTAAATCCCCAGTTGATGTGATATATCTTGATTTTCGTAAAGCGTTTGATAATGTTCCCCATGAACGACTGTTATTGAAATTGGAGGCCTATGGCATAGTTGGCTCAGTATTAAGATGGGTAAGAAATTTTTTAATTGGGAGGATGCAGAAAGTAAGAATAGGAGATGCAAGATCATCTATTTTACTTTTAGATGTAGTTAGCGGAATTCCGCAAGGATCAATCTTAGGCCTGATACTTTTCTTAATTTTTATTAATGATTTGCCAGAGGGCATTCAATTGTTATGTAAAATATTTGCGGATGACACAAAAATCTATTGGGGGGGGAGGGGGGGGGGTTTAGATGACAGTGATGTTATACAGAACGATATTAATAAGTTACAACTCTGGACTGACAAATGGAATCTTTATTTTAACGTAGAAAAATGTAAAGTAATGCACATGGGAAAAAATAATCAAAAAAATATTAGTACAGTGGAACCTCTCACAACGACCCCCCTCTATAACGACTCCCCCGCTACAACGACCCATTTTATTTTAACCGATGTATTTCCTTATATTGCTGTCATCAGTATAGCGACTCCCTCGCTATAACGTCTAACGACCGATCTTTGCAGACTGTATAGCGACTTTCTCGGCATGACTGCACAATAAAAACTGTCTACGATCTTGTTCAGCACAGTCAGACAGGTACCTATATGTGACACGCCAGCCGATAAAGTAATCTTCTATAAGTTTGACGTCATCTTGTAACGTCACATTCTAGATTCTACTAGTTTGGGGTTTGCATTTCACTTTATTCACATCACGATCGCGGCACTGAGAAGAAGCAAAGAAAGCGTGATGGGATGATGGAGTCTACAAAGAAAAGAAAATTTTTATCTCTGGAAGATCGAGTTAATGTTGTAAACAGACACAAAAAAGGAGAGACTGCCATTGCGATCGCAAAGAGTCTTCAAGGAATTATCCGAGACAAAGATGACATTCTTAAAAGGTGGGAAAGTGGTGATAATGCTGATCGTACGCGATCAAAACGGAGGAAGACAACATACTCGGAAGTAAATGAGAAAGTTTGGGATTGGTTTCTGGATGCTAGAAGAAAGAATATTCCGATCACTGGCAAATTGATTCAAGAAAAGGCCATTATGCTCTCTGTAAAGACCCCTCTCTATAAAGACCGATTTTTGTCAACATTTTCAAGGTCATTGTAGAGAGGTTCCACTGTATTACATGAAAATAGGAGCAGAAAGCATGATAATTAAAACTAGTACAGAGGAGAAAGATTTAGGGGTTATATTTGATACATCATTGTCGTTCGATCCTCACATAGAAAATTGTATTAATAAAGCTAATAGAATGATTGGATTAATAAAAAGGACATTTGTATTCATTGATAAAGATATGTTTATACAACTATATAAGACCTTAGTGACACCCCATTTAGAGTATGGGAATATTATTTGGTCACCACTGTTAAAGAGGCAGTCAGTAGCTGTAGAAAAGGTGCAGCGAAGAGCTACAAAGATTCTAACTGAATGTAAAGGGTTATCATACTGTGAAAGGTTATTATATTTAAACTTACATTCTCTCAAGGGAAGACGTTTAAGAGGAGATTTAATTGAAACTTATAAAATATTTAACCATATAATGACCTCTCATGGACTATTTCTTTGCATCACCTGATTGTAATATAACACGACTTAGTGAGGGCAAAATTTTTATCCAGTATGCAAGAACTAATCTTCGGAAAAATGTTTTTAGTAACAGAGTTGCAAATCTTTGGAACAATCTTCCTACTAATCTAAAATACCTTAATAGTACTAATTCATTCAAAAATCAAATAGATAAATTACCAAAATTTGAAGTATTATTTAGAAGCTTTGATGAATAATTTAGGTAAATTTATTACATGCTTAAAAACCTGACCTGTAATCGATATCAAATAACTACGATGGGACGTATAAAGGCTTCACGGCCTATTCTAGTCCTACTACTACTACTATATATATATATTCATTTTCATGTCATTGTGCATTGCGTAAGAATGAATGAATGTTGCTCTTTGACTTCGAGCAGACTCCATGTTAGGTATTGCGCGTTATAAAATACATTATTATTATTATTGTTATTATTGAGTAATCAGAATCATAATTACTAACCAGATCTACAGGTGACGATTCCAAACTAATTACTAAGCCTAATAAAGTAATAGGCTAATTCAGTAGTTGCCGCCCACTTCAATCTGTGTTGTATTGTAATGTTTTTCTGTACATTTGTTGAACAGAATGGACGCACTAGCGAAAGCAGACAGTTTACTGGCCCAGGGAAAGAGAAACTTAATTTGCAGAGAAGTTCCCGCTGCAGTGCAACTTTTCCAGGATGCATGTGAAACTTTGTAAGTAATGTTTTAGGTTCATTTTTTTTGTTTGTAATATTTTGGTTCTTATCAATTGCTTAGACCTGTTGTAGTATGTATGTTTTCGTCTCGTTAGTGCACCTTTTAGTCATGAAATCACAGGAAATAGGAACTCTCCAGTGTGTGAGAGAAGATTTAGTCAACTTCCGGAAAGGTTTCCGTGTGTTTTCCGCTATCGTTTTCGCAAGTTTGACGTGGTTTTGTGTACTTTTTTAACGATTTTGTTTGAGGTTTGAGTTGCGAAATTTTCGGCCATGATGGCAGGGGATAGCTCCGACAGTAATAGTGAGTTTGGTAACCTTATCGATGAGCTTATTGCTGAAAGAGCACAAGGACTTAGTGTAGACAACCAGAGTGAGTTTTCTTGTCTGTGTTGACTTTCTGTGCACACATTCACACGCAATCCACACTATCTTGTTGTTGTTTTATTAACATAGTCCATAAAATACCTGTAATTATGAATTAATTACAAGATTCCAACAGGTAAAAATGGTACTAAAATTCCCAGGTAACAACTTGGGCACTCGACTCACCTTCGTAGTCTTGCCAATATACAAGTCAAGACAGACCAAAATATTTGTTTTACTCAGAAAACCAGTCTAGTGGGCACGTTAACTGAACTTCAACTAGCTTAAGCTCAATAATTTTGGCATTTATTAAGATGTACTATTGTGTGTGCTAATACCTAATACATGAAAATTAAATGGAATACATTTATTTTCAAGGTCCTCGGCGTATGGAGAAATGTCCAGCGAATGTGCCGATGCATATTTTGAATATGGCGGGGCGTTGCTCGAGCTTGCCAGGATGGAACAAGGAGTACTTGGCATTGCATTGAAAGACGGTAAGTTTTATATGTTGCTTACATAATTGTACCATCCTCATTTCTTTGCGCAGTTTTTTTATTCCTGCATAGCAATTTATGTACTCCTCCCCCCCCCCACTCCTTCCTGTACTAACTCCCCTCACTCCCACACTTACTACCCCCCTATACCCTCCCCCCAATTTTTTGTTTTTTTACATATTTGCAAAGTAAGACTGCTGCGATCTCTGGTCATCTCCATCTTCCTATATGCTTGCGAAGCATGGACCCTCACAGCAGATCTCCAACGAAGAATACAAAGCATGGAGATGAGGTGTTACAGAAGACTTCTGTGCATTTCCTATACCCAACACATCACCAACGTTGAAGTCCGACAGACCATCACACAAGCCATTGGACAACACGATGACCTGCTCACAGTGGTGAAGAAACGGAAACTCCGATGGTATGGCCACGTCACCAGATCATCAGGCCTTGCAAAGACCATTCTGCAAGGCACAGTGCAAGGAGGTAGAAGAAGGGGGAGACCGAAAAAGAGGTGGGAGGACAACATTCGAGAATGGACTGGTTTGACACTGAGCGAAGCCATGAGGGCTGCTGAGGACAGAGAAAGATGGAGTATGCTGGTTAAGCGATCATCTGTGGTGCCCCTACGACCTTCGGGTTATGGGACAGGATAGGATAGGACATATTTGCCTATTTGTGCGAGATGAGTCATAAATAGTCCAAAAATAGCATTAAAAATGTGTCTGTCTCTGCAAAACTTTCAAGTGGATTAATATCTCAAAAACTAAACTATCGCAACCAAACTTGGTGAGGTGGCGAGACCTCATAAATGATCAGTGAATGAACGACTTCACTTCAAGGTCACGGTCACAGAGTCTACAATTTTTCACAAAATTTCAATTTTTTCTAGGTTATTAATATTGAACTTACGTTTCTTTGATGCATATTAATAGATCTCTCAACGAGACACGCATACTATACAAATTTGGTCACTCCAACTAGGTCAAGGTCAGTAGCTGTCAAAAGTCAGTTGGTATAGGGACTTTGGAGTGACCTTGACCATAATGAGAGATACATAAAGTCAAAACTTGTTGTATTTAGAGATGACAGATTGATCTTCTATATATGTTCCGTTTTTGCGTTGACCTTGAAGGTCGGTCATTTTAAGTCGTGCAAAAATAGGTCATATTAGTGGAATGGCCTTTTTTTCTTTTCCCATAGTATGTAACATTGGGTTATTTGAGCAGACATGCATGAGAGGTCATGTGAAGGTCAAGGTCTGGTCAAGGTCATCGTAAGGTCAGATTTTTTTGGCCTCATTATTCAACTTTTGCTGTACTTTATTTGATAGTACATGAGTATTTGAGGCCGGAGGTCAGTCATCTCAAGGTCAAGACAAGAGCATAGAAAGATCCTATCCTATTCCGTAACTCGAAGGTTGTTGAGGCACCACAGATCGTTTAACCAGCGTACGTCATCTATCTCTGTCCTCAGCAACCCTCATGGTTTCGCTCAGTATTGAAGAACATGCCATGATCTTTACAAAAATGTACATTTTAAAAATATTTTCTTTTATATATTAAGTGGTTGAAAATCGCTTAAATAGTGAGTTTTCAGGGAATAAGCATGACAAAAACGTTCAGCCTCCGATGAGTTAACATTGCTATGCGAGTGTCTGGAAATAAATTGTAATGATTTGCCATCTCATTTCTTTCTGTTTCTCAGTTGATGTGGACGACGAAGATGCCGGCGAGTCGGAAGAGAAGAAAGATTCAGAGGGCACTGAAGATCTTCCAGGTATGACTGTTGGGCTGTTGTGAATATTGGTTAACAGGTTGGCTTTGCTTTGTCATTTGAGAGTTCTATTGGAGTGTTGCTTTTATTCTTGTACTTGTAAAGGTGCTTATAAAATCATGCCCAGTGTTCTGTTCATTGAGGGAATATTCGTTGAGCCAGTTGTGGTCAGCAATAACAGGTCTGGTTCTGATGTCACCGCTAATATAACTTTTTTAATTCTTTGTGTGGTGTAGATGAGGAGCGGGAGGAACTCCGCCAGCAGGTAGTAGATGCCATGTCCGAAGTGACCATAATGAAGCGTCAAAAGATGATCAAGCAAGCCTTTGACCTGGGCATAGATTTTCATAATCTGGAAGATGAGATCATATTGGAAGAACTTAAGAAACGAGGTTGCAATGTTGCGTATTTTGAAGCTGGAAATGAAGAATCTGGGAAAGCAGCTGCTGCTGAGAATCCTGAGGAAACCATTGAAGATGAACCTGAAAAAATGGAAACTGCAGAAGAGGGAAATGATGAAGAGATGGAAGGTGATTTTTGCACCAGTGTTATGTTTTGATCACCAGTTTAACTTTCGGGGCAGTTATTTCCATTATAGAGTTAACATTTCTTGACTTGAACATTAATCTTACTGTTCGTCTCCCCACATTATTCTGGAACTCTCTCTGCCCCCATAATGGTTCTGATTGCACCCAGCTTTCATGTTAGCACTTTTGTTTTTCAGCTGTTTCATCCGTTAAGTGAATGAGTTTATTCCGTTCAATTCAGTTCTGTTGACTGGCTCTTTGTTTCACGGTACTTCGTTTTGTTGAATGCCGACAGTTGCGTTGTTTTTTTTTTTTGCTTCAGTCGTGTCATCAGATTGAGTTTTGCATGAATGTAACTAACAACGTTGAATTGTTTAAACAGCCTGTGTCATCATGTTTACCCTTGTCATTTGAACACTTTTTAATGTTTCTGCATGTTAAATATTTTCATCCATTTGTTGCAACTGCTGTAATTAAAATTCATAATAGTAGGTAGACCTAAAGGATCGAGGTCTGAATACGTATACCGTTTATGATATTAGCGACTCTTAAAATCTGTTTGTGTCCCAATATTTGGAACTCTCTGAACTCGTAATGATGCCAATGTAAAGTATGCCTACTCTCTCCAACACTCAACTTCCTGGAGCGTATCATGTCGGATGCCTTTGAAGATCACGAAGGCACAGTCGACATGGAGCAATCTACAACCTCCATTGTGCTGATGGCATTGATAGATTGGCTGGAGAGGAACAAGAACTTGGAACAGCTAGTACAGAGGTTTGACACCACCCCCAGAGCTTTTCGAATGGAAATAAGTGCACAGAAGACCAAAAAGACCAACACCACCAATGGACATCAAAGTCCAAGGTCAGTCCTTCAACAAAGTGCATAGCTTCAAATATTTAAGAGCCATTGTATCAGACAATGGGTCCCGACAGGAAGTCCTCTCCAGGATCGCACAAACAACTGCTGTCCTTACAAGGTTTAAGCCCATTTGGAAAGACAGGACCATCAGCCTACACTCCAAGGTAAGGCTGCTGCACTCACTTGTCATCTCATCTTCATATATATATATCAGAGCGAGCGTTGTGGCCAAGTGGGCTAAGGCGGGACTAACTTGCCCTGTCCACAAGTAAGAAACCAATGGCACCTAACAGGTGTGGGTTCGATCCAGCATCTGGGCGTTATGTTTCTCCGAATATTTACTTTCGACTCGGGCAATGTCTCAGGAGTTTTCTCCGGGTTTGCTTCCCCAGCAAAATTAAAAAAATCGCAAATAATGTTAGGTAGGTTGGGTTTGGGCGCGCCACAGGCTGCAACTACGCCTTCCCCAGGGGAGGCAACCCAGAGTTTCCCGATAGAAGGGGATAATAAACTGCAAAAACAAAAAAACAAAAAAAATAAATAAATATAAGGTTGTGAAACTTGGACCCTCATAGCAGACCTCCAACGAAGAATACAAAGCATGAAGATGAGGTGCTACATAAGACTTTAGGGCATTTTCTATACCCAGAATAACACGAACGCCAAAGTCCGACGGACCATCACACAAGCCATTGGACAACACGATGACATGCTCACAGTGGTGAAGAAACAGAAACTCTGATGGTATGGCCAAGTCACCAGAGCATCAGGCCTTGCAAAGACCATCCTGCAAGGAGGCAGAAGACGAGGGAGACATAAAAAGAGGTGGGAGGATAACGTTCGAGAATGGACTGGCTTGACACTGAGAGAAGCCATGAGGGTTGCAGAGGACAGAGAAAGATGGAGTACGCTGGTTAAATGATCATCTGTGGTGCCCCAACGACCTTCGAGTTACAGGATAGGATAAGGCACCCATAATGGTTCTGATTGCTCCCAGTTTTCATGTTGGCATTTTTGGTTTTCAGCTGTTTCATCAGTTGATCTGTGAATGACTTAGTATTACACGCAGTTGTGCATATACGTCTTCGGATGGGAGTATAAACTGAGGTCTAGTCTGTGCATGCACGCATTCCATCGAATAGACTTTAAAAGATCCTGACGCTCATGACCTAGGTGGGTGAGTGCCGGCTACACAAATATGCCCAGCATGCACTAGGTCCCTTTTCCCCAGCCCCAGTCTCCCAAAATTGTGATTGGTCATCTGGGTGCGCACTAAGCGCCCAAAGGTTGCAGTGGGCGCCTCCGGTGGCTGAAGTTAGATCCTGTATAGTTTACTTGTCACCTTTATTGAGAAGTTAGATCCTGTATAGTTTACTTGTCACCTTTATTGAGAAGTCAGAACCTGTATAGTTTACTTATCACCTTTATTGAGAAGTTAGATCCTGTATAGTTTACTTGTCACCTTTATTGAGAAGTCAGAACCTGTATAGTTTACTTGTCACCTTTATTGAGAAGTTAGATCCTGTATAGTTTACTTGTCACCTTTATTGAGAAGTCAGATCCTCTATAGTTTACTTGTCACCTTTATTGAGAAGTCAGATCCTGTATAGTTTACTTGTCACCTTTATTGAGAAGTTAGATCCTGTATAGTTTACTTGTCACCTTTATTGAGAAGTCAGATCCTGTATAGTTTACTTGTCACCTTTATTGAGAAGTTAGATCCTGTATAGTTTACTTGTCACCTTTATTGAGAAGTTAGATCCTGTATAGTTTACTTGTCACCTTTATTGAGAAGTCAGATCCTGTATAGTTTACTTGTCACCTTTATTGAGAAGTTAGATCCT
The DNA here is from genome assembly GCA_036898135.1 of Oncomelania hupensis. Classification (NCBI taxonomy): domain Eukaryota; kingdom Metazoa; phylum Mollusca; class Gastropoda; order Littorinimorpha; family Pomatiopsidae; genus Oncomelania; species Oncomelania hupensis. The sequence continues at coordinate 13,122,173 of CM072516.1, forward strand.
GTATAATTTACTTGCCACCTTTATTGAGAAGTTAGATCCTGTATAATTTACTTGCCACCTTTATTGAGAAGTTAGATCCTGTATAATTTATTTGTCTCCTTTATTGAGATGTTAGATCCTGTTTACTTCTCACCTTTATTGAGAAGAAGCTTATTAACATTTTAGGCTCAGCTCTCACAAACTGCCTGTTGAATCCCAAAGATATTTGATTATCCAGAGAGAAGATAGGCTAGGTGATGAATTTCATTATCTTTTTAGATGTACAAATCCCATACTGATTGTTAACAGGCTTTTAAAAAAGGTAAGGTAAAGGTAGTCCCATAGCCTTATGGCTGTAGGGTAGCGTGATGTTGGAGATCACACTTATCTTTGGGCCAGCATAATGAGGGTGATGCCCATCTCTCTCCCTCGCTGCTTTACCTTCCCCACCCTTAAGAGAGTAGGTACTCGGTCACAGTTGAGTCAACTGGGGGCGTTGTTATTTGTCGCTTCATGTTTTGCGGTCACCCATCCAAGTGTTAACTGCACTGGACGGTGCTTAACTTGCGACACAGTAGCGAGTGCTCCAACCACTGCGCTATCCGACACCCCTTTTAGTTTTTTAGTACCTCAATACTTCAGGAATCACTCGAATGCCTGTAAGTTAAATCAACCGTTTTATAGATATTTTCACATTTTAAATAGCAACGCAGTTTTCTTTTTCTATTTATTTCGAACTCGTATGTTCTTGATTGGGACTTACGTGGTATTATTTTGGGGATTTTTTTTTCCCCTAGTGTATATTACCTTTTTAATAGTTTTTTCTTCATTCGTTGCTCATTAACAACTTAATATCAGTTTGTTATTTTGTGTGTGCAATATTCCTGTATACTGTGTATGCCGTTGTTGTTTACTTCTGTATGTTTTATTTTAATCCCCATCATCCCTACTCCCCATATTTTGGCTATATGTCCCCCTGGTTTAAGAGCCAGCCTTATTTAATACTGTCTTATGGTGTTGTATGAAATAAAAGGACAAAGCTCCACAGTACCAGCGCCGTCAGCAGCTCCTGAGCTGGAAAAGCTATATATAAAAGTGATTTTAAAAAATATGATGCACAGAAATCAAATTTCATGTATTTCTTATACTTCCAGTTGCAGAAACTTCTGCTGACACAAATGTGTGCTTTATTCCTTGTGACCATGCAAATTGTTACTCCCTTGATCTTTTGGAGGGTGGTTTGTGTGCCAAGCATGACTCCCTGCTTAGAAATTTCACTGGACATCCTGTGAACTAGAATTCAGATAATATAGTAATTGTGGTACTCTGATTCATGATATTAGACTTTTATCTAGTAAAAATTCGCCTTGTTATTGAAACTACTTGGAATTTATGCCTGTGGTATTGCATGATTCTATATATCTCATAACAAGAGTTTTTGTTTATACATTTTTTTTTACATTTGGCAATAATTTTCTGATAGGCTTTGATTGTTTTGGCAGACTGCTGCAGGTAACAATTCTTTGGACAAAATTGCTGTGAATAATTACATGTATTGGTAATCTTACGTGGGGTGTGACTGCATGTGACAATTCTGTGAAAACGGCATGTCCGTGAACATGACATTTATTGGTGAAATCCTACGAGGGGCTTGGTTGTTTGTGCAGATGGTAACAAAGAAGAGACAGAAGAAGGTGACGGCACAGAAGATGGTGAGGAGGAGATGGAAAATGAGGCAGCAGAGGGCGAAGGCGACAAAGAATCGGAGGTAAATACTTTGTTGAATGAATACATTTGTTTTTCAAGATATGGGATTGATCCACTATGTAGTTACTGATCGTAAACCCGGTACAGTGGAACCTCCGGTATCCGTCTCTCTGGTATACGACTCCCTCCGTTATGTGACCTGAAAACTTCTGACGGATTCACTTCCAATAATAAATTACCTCTGGTATGCGACAACCTTGTTTGTGCGACCAGCGACCATGTCTCAAGCCCTTTATACGACCGTCTTAGGGCAATTTAAAAGAGGATATCAGTTAATTTGTTGTCTGTACCTTTCGTTTTTTCTCATGTTAGTGTACGCGTGCTGTTGTCTGCTATTTCCGGTTCGCAAATAAGGGACATTACTCGCCTACAATGGCTTGTCAAAATGGCGTCGCGCAAGAGGAACGTTTTGAGTTGGGCAGAGAGAATGAAAGTGATTGAAAGAAGTGAAAATGGGGAGAGTTGTTTGTCTATTGCAAGAAGTTTAGACGTTGGGAAGACCCAAATTCAACTCATCATAAAGGATAAGGAATCGGTGAAACTACGATGGGAGAGTGGAGAAAGTGGCGAAAGGAAAACATCGAAACGGAGAGCTTCTGCACTGACAGTCACTTGGATGAACGCGTTTGGCAGTGGTTCGACTGTTTTTAATTTTTGAAGTTGTGAATAAAAGACAAAGCTAAAAATGAAACATGTTTTACAGTTTTCTTTGTCGGAGAATACATGCTGGTGAGTGTGAAAATTATGACTACATACCCCTTTGAGCCTGACTCCCCTCCGCCCATCCCACCCCTTGTTTCCGGTATAAGACCACCTCTATTATACAGACATGGGACTGATCCGTATTTATACTGATTTCCGTATTTTTAAAAAGTCATTTTGTCATTTCTGAGATCGACCCAAATCCGAAGAGAAAATAGGGGGGGGGTGAGGGTAGGGTGAGCTTTGGCGCCTTCGCGAGTTCGGTTGTCGGGTCGTTGCGTCATGTTTCACGAAGTACTGCGACGTCATTTATCCAAACTTTGCGCGCGTTTTGATTGGTCACGATCATTGCAGATCTTTGCCGAAGCTGAAAATACTCGTTTTCGGATTCTCCGAGCGCTTGTGAAGTCGAAGCAGTCAAAATGGCAACTTACTCTTATCGAGTGTTGACGGAAAATGAAAGTGTGAGTCCGCGAACATCGACAAGGTTGACAGTGTGAAAAACAAATGGAAAGCGCAATGGCTGTCGGAGAGAGTTGTAGTAAAATACAAGGGCAAGGAGAGATCACAGTTGATCGGCGATTCCATCGCAAAAATCGACGTGCCTGGAGAAGCCAGAAAAGACAAACTGTACTCGCCTGTGAATCGCACCTTGTGCAAGAACATGAGAGGTGCTAGAGGAAAGCGCAAGATAGAGCAGGAAGCAGAACAAGACAGGATTGAAAAGGAGAGAGTCGCTTTGTCTCTGCAGAAGCAGAAGCTGGTCAGCAAGCAGGAAGCCAAGGCAAAACTTGCAGAAGCAGAAAAGACTGCCAGGATTGCCCACTGGAGAGCTGTCCGTTCACGCAACAATGCAAGACTCCAAGCTCTCTCTGAAGCCGTCAGCCTGAAAGAGAAACCCAAAGATTCGGCAGCCACTGGATACTGGAACTCCCTGGAGATCAACCCGTGTTGTACCTCATCATGCTGCGGTTCCAGTTGATGGCCGAAGTCGTAGACCATCCCACATTGCTTTAGCTCGGAAATCATGGAGCCGCAAGGTAGCCTCTTCTTCTAAAAAGAAGCTGCAAACTCCCACACCCTCCACATCTGCTGTGGTCACTGCTTCGAGACGGGAAACTGTACCTCCAGTCACTGCTAATGGTGTGTCTCCGGGGTTTTGTATTCACAAGGTGGCCTCTTCTTCCGCCATGAAGGTGGTGCAGACTCCCACCAACAAAAGATCGTCATCTGTGCCCGTGAGTGAAGCTAATGTGGTGCCGGCCCCAGCAAAGAAAAGGCAGGTTTCCAGTGGTGACCTGAGGGATTTCTTCAGCAAACTTCCCAGAGTGTCAATGAAATGAAGAATAAACAGTCACAAAATGAACAGACTTTTCTATGTACAATTTATTTGGTATTTGCACACCCAGCACACAACTATTGATGGCAGAGATCAATCTAAAACACACATGTGATTTTGGGTGAGTACTTAAAAAAAATTTAACTTTTGTTTTGTACTGTAGCTGTTTCAATGAACAGCCTAGAAAGTTAATTGTCCTGCTCAGATTGCATCAGATTTGCAGATTTGCATTTGGCTTCCCCTTTTAAAAAAAATTTCCGGGGGGTCATGCCCCCGGACCCCCCTAGCTTGCTTGGCGCTTCGCGCCGTCGGCTCAGCGCTTCGCGCCTTCACTTTCAGTATTTTTCACAATTCCCTTGTACCATGTCTGATTATAAGACCCGATTTTTTTTCTAAGATTTTGGACAGTCGTATACCGGAGGTTCCACTGTATTTCTTGATGTTGTGCTTCATGCTTTGTGTGCAGGATGCTGACGATGTGCCCAACCTCCAGCTGGCATGGGAAATGATTGAGCTTTCCAAAGTCATCTACAGCAGGTAAGACTTCCGCCCCATGTTTTAAATCTTCCCGCACGCATACGCATCTTTTTTTTTTATTTGATGAAATCAAAAAATGTCAAAAGTATGGGTCCTTTCTGATGGATGTGTGAATGCATGGTTGAAAGATTGGTTGTATTAGGGCATTTAGTCGGGCCCATAAAGTTCTCTATATTATTATTGGTAGTAATAGTATTGTATTTTCATTACTTATCCAGAGATGGCAAGAAGCTGAAGCTTGCTGACGCCCACTTGAAGCTTGGAGAGATCAGCCTGGAGAGTGAACAGTTTGATGTTGCTATCAACGACCTTAAGTCTTGTCTTGAAATTCGGCTGCAAAATCTGGAACCTTACGACCGAGCCATTGCTGAAACGTATCCTTAATTTTCCAAGAATGGCTAGGATTAATTGCCTACTGTACAGGATCAGTGTTTTTTGCAGAAACTGAGTGAGATGGACTCAGCTGTGCAAATGACTAGGTGGTAAATAATGAATAGTGGGATGTTTGATCACGTCTGTAATGCAGTGATAAAAATGCTTAGTGTACTTGTAGAAATAAAATGAAGAATCACACACACACATAAATAACCCACACACCAAAAACCAACCCACCAACATTCATCTTGTCTGGTAATTTGATACAGTAGATAACATGTATTTTTCCTAATGTGATAGCTCTGGAAGCTTGGTTCTGGTTATATCTTTGCACAGTTTGCACTGGGCATGCTATCGCCGCATGGGATATATTCAAAAATGTTTTTGCCACAATCTGTTGAACAGTAATGAACCAGTAGATATATTTTTCCTTGACAACCTGTAGATACTATCAGCTTGGACTTGCTCAGTGCTTGGACAAAGCCCATTTGAGTGACTCTATTGACAGTTACAAAGGAGCCTTGAAGTGCCTCGCTCTGAAGATCGGTAAGTTGTAGTAGACTACAGTAGTAATGAAGTGTTGATCTGACAAAACTAATGCAGTGTTCATTTTTGTAACAGAGCATAAAATGCCTAACCAAGTGCCTCTGTTGCCGCAACAGTTTCAATTTTCATCTTTCTCAATACATATGCCATTCACAGCTGGATTGTCTGCTAGACCTAACAAAGGGCAACTCGTATCCCTTTGTTTGATTGGCAGTTCAGCTGTTTGACTTTATTAGTACATTGCCTGTGCAGTTTCCAATTATATAGTTTTGTTTTGCAAATGCACTTTATATTGTTGGATTGAAATGTTTTGGGTTATCTAATGGCTCATTGATTTTACTGTGCAAGAGGACAGCTGGTCCATAAACGCTTTTTTGTTTTTAAATACACTGTTGATGCCATGAAATATGTCATTTTGTAATGAGGCTTTAGCAGATTACACTTTAGTGAATAAACTGGTAGGTGGGATCAAACCATGGGCATTTAGTATGCGCCAATTGAAATGTTTTTCCGTCTGAATCTGATCATTATGATGCTAACATTCAGGAACTGGCACCGACTCGACAATGGAGGAAATACATATCGATTAATGATACTGGCTTCTGGCAGCAGAAGCATGGGCCAATTTGAAGCAATACCTAACCCATTCAAAATGTTTGAACTTTCTTTTGCAGAGAAACTCAAGGAGACGATAAGTGCAGACCCACCTCCAGGTAAATTTTTTTACCGTTGCTGTATATTATTTTTTGGAGCTTGTTTTATACTATTTATTGCTACAGAAGTGTCTGTTACATGATATTCTGCATACGTACAGTAGGATAAAATGTATGGACTGCAGTAAACATTGGAATATAATACAAAAAATTATAAGGTGGTTAAAGATGCTGTGGAATGAACTGATGGAAAAATCATTGTTAGTAAGCAATACAGAGATTGGTCAAGTGGCCTTTGTTATATTTCAGAACAAGGTAGTGACCGCTCTCCCAAGGAAGAAGCTGAAAAAGAGATTGCAGAAATCGAGACCATCTTGCCGGAAATTAGCGAAAAGGTAATGAGAAATGACTGTATGTAAATTCACTTTTATGTCCATTATTTCACTAAGATGTACTTATTTATCATTTGAAAGTATTTGGGTTTATGAGTAGCAATGAGGGAATAGGATTGTTGAGCACTCTTTGGTTATACCTCGGTAGGAATATGAGTAAATTGTGAGGTTAAATTAGAGCCAACTGCCTGCATTTATACATTTGCATTTCACTAAGGCGACTCATGTTAGGCTGCTGGGCCATAGAACCTCACGCCTCACGTCTCACGCCTCACGTGTCATGCTCTGGGCCATAGGACTTCATGCCACACGCTACACACTTCACGTTTTATGCGTCAGTTTTGTGTTTCCTCAACTGATCACACAATATTTGTGGTCTGTGACTTTTTGAGAAGATGAGATTAGATCTAAAAAAATTGGATACATGTGTACAAGCCCTGAGATAAGTCTGCCACCTTTTCGTTGACTGTGCTATGAATTACAGTAAATAAATAAATAAATCGTATAAAAGTTACCTTTGGGTGTATTCACAAGTTTTTTCAACTCCTCCCAAACTTGTGCTCTCTGGTCTTTATCTTTGTAATCCGGAACATGTGGGTCCCAGAGAAGAGGCCTTGCCCGGACCAACTCGATTAAATTTACTCTAAAGTCATCCATTTAGATCTAATTTCTCGTGTCTGACCACTTTGGTAAGCTAGAACGTGACAACACGCATCGAAAAAGTGGGCATGCTCACTTTTCTCTCCACATGTGAGGTGTGAGGCGTGACGCATGTGGCGTGTGTGACGTTGTATGGCCCACGCCAAGAGATACCATGTCTGTTCATTTTTATCATCACGCGTGAGACGTGACACGTGAGACGTGACACGTGAGACGTGAGGTTCTATGGCCCAGCAGCCTTAGTCCTGTAAAGCTCTTCAGCATTTGAAATTTTGAGATTAGGAATCGACACCTTTAGCTCAGAATTTTTTTGTGTTTTTTTTTTAACTGTGCCGATCACATTGACTTAGTTTATTTTCTAGATCAAGGACGTGGAAGCGGAAATTGAAGAGGTCAACAGCTTGAAGAAACAAGCAAAGGAAGTCATGTCTACCATTTTTGCACCCTTATCAGTAAGTTGTTAATCTGTTCATACGACAACTATTTTTCTTATTTCTTGTGAGCATTTGTGACATATTAAGTACATATTAAACTGTTTTTAGGGTGTCACCTGGTGTTGCACAATAGTACTACTCTACTGCGTAAAATTTTCGCAACTTTCCAAACCACAATACCACAGTACAATAGCAGAATTGTTCTATATGTTCTAAATTGCCCACACACAATAGCTTGAAAATTAGAGCGTTGGACAGGATGGTGTAAGATGGATTGGATACGCATTAGTTTGTATATTGTAGAACTTGCTTTCCTGAACCATAAATGTCTTTGCAGGAAACAGGATTTGGCACTTCCTCAGGTTCTCAAGCATCGGCTGTAAGTCTAGAACATTTTGAACTGCCTAAGTTTTATCAGTTTTCTGTGTAATTAATGCATATTTAAATATACAGTGCATTTGGAAACATGCTAATTTTATCCATACTGATAACACTATTTGCATGGGATGCTTTTATTGTAAAGAGACAGGCTGGTGGAGTGCCTTCAATATTACCATTTTGGTCATTTCAGCATGTCTTTTTATACACGTAAATGGGGTTAGAGCCCTCTTTCAACCCAGTTGTCCTGATTCTGCTCTCTGCAGTCCTCTGGACCCTATAAACAACTAATTTCCCCACCTGATATTAGTTCCTGGTGGTTTTCTTTGATATTTAATTACAAAGTTAATTTGATACGTGCAAATTGATCCAACAATTTGATATTTGAATTCTTTTTTTTTTCGAAGCTTGCAGTTGTACATTGCGTTTGTTTATTAATATTCTAAGCACTAGATATTTAGTTTGTTAATGCAACGTAGCTAAATGTACTTGATATTTCATCGTCAGGATGACAAGAAACCAGCAGCAATGGACATCAATCACTTGATCAGAAAAAAGGTATTTATTTTATTTAGGCAATAGACTCGGGTTTGAAGACACGCTTCACATTTTGAAGTTCAAAGGAACTAGTCATGTTATAAATATATATATAGTCTCATATTTACCGGAATGTGTCAACCTGCACAACCGTTAGTACAACGGCCGTTGTGATACGGCCTCCCGGAAAGTGTCAACATCGCAAGTTGCCACATACCGGGAGGCCCCGAAGTCCTTAAAGAAACTTGAGAAAAAAGTAACTTTCGTCCCCTCTAGGCGACGAAGTAGGTCACGCTTAGTTGTATCTAGGTCAGGGGACTTTTACCAACCGTTTGGGAATATTTTCGAACCGTTTATTGACGCCGGATAGCGTCCTCACTTGGTTTCATACAATTTAAGGATCCAAGAAGGCAGATGGGTTTTTGGGACGGAAAGAGCGGAAAGAGTTAGGGCAAGGGCTAATGATAGAACTGCAAGTAACCCTTACCCGAACCCTTCCCCTTAAATAGCGCTCTTTCCGTCACAAAGTAAAATGTTGACACATTCCGGTGCGTATAAAAGTAATATATATATATGTATATATATATATATATATATGTATATATAATGTATATATGTTTGCACACTGCAAATAGTGTGTCCTAGTGCTAAAACGTGGATTTTAAAATTCTGCAATAATGCATGCACCTTTGGAGAAGTTTCTGCTGTTTACCTCTTATGTGAAGTTGTCATTGCAGAGGAAACCAGATGAGACTGAAGGAGAAACCGATGAACAAAAGAAACACAAACAAGAAGGATCTGGTGATGCCACAACCACAAATGGACATGCAGAGGTTGGTTTGCACAGTTTTGTTGACATCGACAGAATGATTGTTGGGATCTGGGAATGCATGTAGACAGACACCCCTTGGGGTCATGAGCAATCTTGCCACTGTAGATTGTTCAAACCTATAAAGGGAACAGTGAAAGCCACAGTTGAAAACCTGTCTTTCCTTTATAGGCAAGACAGATTCACTGTGGCAACAGTACCCCCCGTTGGAGTGCCGGGGGTTTTCAGTATAAATAGTATCCCCACTTTATGGAAATTTAGTGCTTTAAATTCCCACTGTCGCTGTCTTCCTCATTTACTCTTTCCTATTCCTGCTCTGTCCTTCACTCTGCTATACTATCTTCTTCTTCGCTAGATCAATGACCTACCTTTTTTCTTGAAAACTCTTCCTGGACAAGACTCCTTGTTTGTGTATGAGGTCTGTTGGATCAGCTTGGGAGTGTTGGACGCTTTCTGCCGGGTGGTCACTGGGGCTTCCTATGATTGTACTATTTGGCACTATAGGCATTTTATATGTATGTGTTTTTTTGATGATTTGTAATGTTTGTATTCTATTTTGTTTTTGTAACCGGGGTGTTCGCGTAGTTGAGGTCAACCCTCAGCCGTCCCCCGCGTGGGATGTCTTTATTGTGAAGTGACTGGCCGTTGGAGGGCATTCAATTTTCCCACTGGGGTTGTTTCAGCAGATCTTTTATGCGGATCGGGGGTTGTCCGGTCCTGATTTGGCTCGGAAGAGTCCGCTGGACCTAAAGCAACAATAAATCAATCAATCAATCAATGTAGACAGACCCTTCACCCGAAGGAGTAATGACTGGAGGTACTATGCTGCAGTGTTCATATTCAGAGTTACCCTTGCATCAAATGGCAAATCAAACTTGAGAATCGCAAATAAAATTTTTGAACTTGTGTGCCAGTCTGCACAGCTTTGCAAATATTTGTCAGTCACAGTGAGAAGCATGCATGTCACTGCTGTCCGCAAAACTTAAAGGATAGCTAACGTGCATCAAGCATTTTGACATGTCCAATACATAGCTGTGCAACTTCCAAATGTCACTGTACTTTTTAAATGATTATTTGATTGAAATGTCGGTTTTCTCTTTGGCCCATTATAATGTTCAAATGGCCTATTGTTTCTCCATGCAGTAGCCAGCTGGCCTGTAGACTTTCTACTAAAAATTGAATACTGATACTGTAGACTTGTGTATGGATGCAGGGAAAACATGTCCTGTTGGGAAAAGATTTTGCAGTAGCTTATGCTCCCTACTACTGCATGTCCTGTTGGGAACATATTTTGCAGTAGCTTATGCTCCCTACTACTGCATGTCCTGTTGGGAAAAGATTTTGCAGTAGCTTATGCTCCCTACTACTGCATGTCCTGTTGGGAAAAGATTTTGCAGTAGCTTATGCTCTCTGCTACTGCATGCCCTGTTGGGAAAAGATTTTGCAGTAGCTTATGCTCCCTGCTACTGCATGCCCTGTTGGGAAAAGATTTTGCAGTAGCTTATGCTCCCTGCTACTGCATGTCCTGTTGGGAAAAGATTTTGCAGTAGCTTATGCTCCTTGCTACTGCATGTCCTGTTGGGAAAAGATTTTGCAGTAGCTTCTGCTCCCTGCTACTGCATGTCCTGTTGGGAAAAGATTTTGCAGTAGCTTATGCTCCCTCCTACTGCAAAATCTTTTCCCAACAGGACATGTTTTCCCTGCATCCATAAACAAGCCTACAGTACTTTTTTACCTTTTTTTTTTAATGCTCCCTTCTTGACAGTTACAAATGTTGTAGCCTTCGCTTATTCTGTATCAAATGCGTGTCAGTAATTAATTTTTTTCTCTTCTGCAGAATGATACAACTGAAACAACTTCTGAGAATATGTGAACCCTGACAACCCGGACCCAGTGGCTACTTGGACTTTAAACATTTATTTCTCCGGTTAAATGAATGTGCAAGACCGTGATTGACAATGGATGACTTTTTTTCTTTGTCTTTTGGTTTTGATTGTATGTTTGAAGTTGAAAGTTGTGAATGATTTTCTTTTTATTATATTAGATTACTGTTTCTGACAGCATGGTACCACTTCGTATTTTGTTCACGTTTACTTTTTGTTCAATTATGAATAGTGTGAATATTGAAGGATAGATCTAGAATAGATCTAGAATGTGTTCAGCTAAAAATGTTCATTACATTATCCTTGCCAGTAAATTTTGAAATGTCATATTGCTCCTAGTTCTTATTTGGTATGATTGTGATGTACATCGGAGCGTTATATTTCAACATCTCAAAAACATCTATAACGCGTATAACTTTGATTACAGTATTCAGTATATTTTATTTTTTTCCCCACAAGAATGTTAATAGTGAATAGTTCGTCAAATCGTGCTGACGCTCAGGATCTGAAACAGTAGGTTCAAGTTCGTTGGATATTATCGGTGCCTGAGGCATTATTGTAATTAAGAATGTTTAAGATTTACCATTTTGTTGAAATAACATTTGAAGCAGTTTTGAGCATGAAACAAATAGAAATTTTAAAACTAATTGCACCACTTAACATCATTTTACAAGTAGCATAAGTGCAAAGTCTAAACAAGACAGTATCACTATTACAACTATTAAACAATTGTTAATTAAATTGGGATATTATGTGGAAAATAAAAATGCTTGGATGTAAAGTGTAAATAAAATTAAAATAAACTTCACCACAAATCTGAACTTTTCTGGAAGAGCAACTATGACATGGGAGGCCACTAGGTAATGTTCTTATGATAACATTTGCTTAACTCTTTGCCTGCCAGGCATGTTTCCACGTTTGTGCCAGACATTTCTCTGGCACCGGAAAGAAAGTTCAGTACCTTAGGTATTTAAGCTACTGTTCTTTCAATAATAGTTAAATAGACTGTAAGACATATATCATATCAAATTAAAGGTAAAAGAGTGAAAAATAAGAAAAAGCCCACAAAAATGTTAATTTGATTATGATATTGAAATATGTGTTTTGAAAGCATGTTGATCTTTTTGAAATGATAAAATAAAATAAAAATATTTCTACATACCACAGTGATAAAAATAATCTGGAAGAATAATTCCATTCACTGAATCAGCTTCACACACCAGAAATTTTTTTTATTTAGGATCAAAATGCACTTTACAGTTTGAAATTATATTGATTATTAGCAGAGTTTGACACACTGTCGATTGTGCCCATCACGATGCTTAGTAAAATGCACAAAAAACACTTGGTTAAAATAAAACTTGGATTGGACTGCTAAAAAAACCGGAACTAAACGGAATACTGAAATCGACGATATATCGTAGATTGGCAAAAACATGGCGGCTCAGATCGACGATATATCGTTGATTGGCAGGCAAAGAGTTAAACTAGGTTAATTAGTTCTTGAGATGTGGCTTCCAACGGGCAGGCCAATGGGCTTACAGACTGACATTGGGGTAGCTCTCATTCCAGACTATTTCAAAGTATTTAATCAGAAAAAAAACCAAGTCGGTGAGGGGAGTAGAGATGATGAAATAGTTTAAAGACGAAAGATAAAATCAAAGCAAAAATTAAGGTATATGAAAGTATCACAGGACCTCTTTTTCACCTTTAAAGTGAACTTTTTACAGGATGGCAAGATATTCAAATATACTGCAAGATACCCAAAGATTTGTAAATCATTCATTTAAAATTTTGTTTGCACATCAAAACCAACAGTAAAAATGTTATTAAAATAAAAGTTTTAATGTAGCCATCTTGGCATGTTGTCCTAAAAAAAAGACACTGAACATGAAACGATAGGTCACTCATGGAACTATGTACGAGCTAAAACTTTTAACGATCTGTTAGCCAATTTTCACATAGAGTACACATGTTAAAACGAATGAGCTGAGCAACACTTCAAGTATCTAGTCCTCTACACAAGTCCTGTTTTATTTTTTATTTTTAAAACTGAAGCCCCACACACTAATAAAATTTAAATTTTGAACCGACAAAAACTTATGTGTGATTAGTTAAAGTACCTGTGTGTCCAAAATGTCCAATAAGTTAAGTTGTTTTTGAGTCTACTCGCACTCCCCCAATTTTTTGTTCTACATATGTTAGTAAATCTGAAATAAATCATAAATAGTTCAGAAAGAATGGCTCATATGGATATTTAACATGAAAATGATTGCCCAGAAAAAACAAATGGTATAATTAAAATGCAAAGTAAAACCTTTGATCTTTCTATGCTCTTGGCCTCGAGATGACATTGACCTCTGGCTCCAGATACACATGCACTATCAAATAAAGTACAGCAAATGTTGTATTATGCCTCCTCCTCCCCCACCCCCACACAAAAAATAAAAACAAATAAAATAAATAAACCAAACAAAAACCTTGGGATGATCTTAACCCTCTTGTGATCTCTCGTGCATGTCTGATCAAATAACCCAATGTTGCATACTAGGGGTTGTTAAATAAACAGGCATTCCACTGTACACATTTTTTTGTATGGTTTTGCAAGGCCTAAAACGTCCTTGACGTTCAAGATCAACACAAAAATAAAATATATATGAAAGATCTATTGTCTCTAACCACAAGTTTGTACTTGGTGTCTATCATATTTTAAGGTTAAGCTCACTTCAAAGTATCTATACAAATTGACTTTGGACAGCTTCAATGACCTTGACCTTGGAGTGAGATTGACCAAATTTGCAGTCTCATTGATATCTATCATGCATCAAAGAATCGTAAGTTCAATATCAATAACTGAGAAAAAAATTGAAATTGTTTTAAAAATGCTCACTTAGCAAAATTAAAATTTTGGGAACCCTGTGAGCTTGAAGTAAAGTTATTCACTGATCATTTTCGAGATCTCATGGGTATACACCATCTAAACAAGTTTCTTTGTGATAGTTGAAATAGGTTCCGAGTACTTGGCCACTTTGATGTTTTTGCACAGCTTTTTTTTCTATATCATTTTTGGACTATTTAGGACTCTCCCCGCACAGATTTGTAAAAATCTGGTAACAGGGGGTTCAGGGGGTCGAGTACATATACTCACATTGCTATGCACAAGTAAAAAATGACATTGAAAAAAAATTGTAGGTCCGTCTGTACAAAACTTTAAAGTGGCTAATTACTAAGAACCTATTTTATGTATTGCAACCAAGCTTAGTAAGATGTGTATCCATGACACCTGGATGACTTCACTGCAAGACCAAGGTCACAGTGTCAACAAATGTTAGTTTAAAAAAAAAAAACATTCTTTCTCAAAATTTCATTTTTCCTAACTTGCGATTCTTTTATTTATGATAAATATCAATGAGTCACATACTTTGCAAATTTGGTCAACCTTGCTCCAAAGCCAAGATCAATGGAGCTTCCAAATTCGGTTCGTATAGGTACTTTGAAGTAACCTTGACCCTAAACTATAGAAGTCCAACTTGTATTAAGAGATAATAGATTGCAATATAAGTCATATTAGGCCTTAAAAAAACGTTTACAAATTTCTCACAGTACAATGAAATGGTTCTTTATTTAACCCATTACGTTATTTGACCATACATAAACATTGGAGGTCAAGGTCATCACAAGATGACTGTTTTTTGAGGGATAATATGAAATTTGCTGTAGTTTATTTGATCGTCAATGAGTATATTTGTAGCTGGAGATCAAGAGTATCAAAAGATACTTTGCATTTTAATGCCACCGTTTAATTTTTTTTCTTTCTGGGCACTCTTAACATGACCATAATAGAATTGTACTCTTTACTTTTTCACATTTCCACAAATATATGCACTTCACACACTGACAACAAATAAAACAGATGTAAAGTTTTACAAAGGTCTATTACAATAGTGACACAAAAATTATGCGTATGCACTGCATAAATGGTACAATACTATGACCATCAGATCATTTCAGTCAACAGAGCGTGATCATAAACATTTGCACTTCATACTAAAATGCAGTTCTAAATGCTGTGATCATTTTAAATTCGATGCCTGTAGAATTTTAAAATAACAAATTATTTATCACATATCTTATTCAACAACTGTATGTGGAGACTTTAAAACCATTCATAATTTGCCTGGTTTATTGAGGAGGTTTTTACAGCAGTTTTCATTATCACATGCAGCTGATTCACTTTGCACTTCATTCTAAAATGCAGTTCTGAATGCTGTGATCATTTTAAATTCGATGCCTGTAGAATTTTAAAATAACAAATTATTTATCACATATCTTATTCAATGTGGAGACTTTAAAACCATTCATAATTTGCCCGGTTTATTAAGGTGGTTTTTACAGCAGTTTTCATTATCACATGCAGCTGATTCACAAGTTTGCAGGGCATTGAATTTGTGAAAATTGAAGATGTGTAATAACGGAAAGCAAACAAAACTACATTAATGTGCAAGGGATCACTGACAAAGGTAATATACAACATTTGCATTCACCAACATAAGAGCTAATGACAAGACTTTAGTCATTAAGGACAAATGCAAAAATGTGATACAAATTAAAACTTATTCTGATAGTGTTCCAAAACCACAAGATGGAGAGTATTTTATACTTGCATAAAATCGGTATAAAACAATTCAAATGGGTGGAATGTAAATGAATCATAATTCTTGTGGCTGTAATATCGGGTGATAATGTGCAGCAGCAAGCAGCATAGCAAACTTAAGTCTGCTCTCCCTCCTTCCTACCCCTCCCCCTAACCCATCCCTCCCCTCCTCCCCCTCCTCACATGAAATGAACCTATTTGGATTAAAAAAAAAAAAAGGTGAACTTGGATATTATAATTAATGTACTTTATCAGAATTATCCAAGATTTTTCTTTTAATACTGATTATTATAAAATGTATTTCTTGCCGTTAATTGGACTTTTCATAAAAATCTTGTGATTAAAACAGATTTTAAAAAAGAATTACCCAAGATCTCCCCTGAAATAACTTAGTTTGCAGTCACAATATATTCAGTTTAATGCAATGTTTAAGGATATAAACTTGAACAGCGTGTCTATTTTGACTTGATCTTCTGAGTTTAGCATCCTGGAAGTCGTATCTGTACTTATTGTTTGTTCGTCTTTCGATAAGGGAGAATAGTGAGGGATGGTAGGGGGACATTAACAGAAGGTAAATATTAACTAGTATCACAAGTAAAGTTGTCACAGCTGTTGCTTGGTGGAGTCCAGTCATTCAATACGCTGCCCAGTAAATATGTCTGTGGGCACTAGTAGATCGTTCCGGTCCATCACACTCACTCTGTGTGGGGGTAGATGGTCTTTCCTGGAAAACAACAATCAATTGATAAATAGGAAAGAAACACAATTAAGTTATTAATTAGGGGAAGAGAAGTTGAGGGGATGCAGCGATAATAATTCATCAATGTGTAATCAGGCTGGGGAACTCTCCTCGGATCCACGATTTTCCGAGAAAAGGTACCGTCACTACCGAGAAAATTAGAGGTCCGAGAAAAAAAATTGCTCCAAAAAAAATAACCAACAAAAAAAAAAACAAAACAAAAACGCATTCTCTCCAAGTCCAAGTCTTGATCAATGTCCGTGTCCAGTTTGTTTTTTCTCATCACTAAAAGTGCCGCCCGCGCCCGCTATTGTTATATCGAATTCACTGCCCAATAAGGCTTACTAGCATCACTTGACTACAGCGGGCGAAGGCGATGTTGAACGTTTGGCGGTTCACGTGAAGTTCAGTCCTTTGTCACTGTCCGCCATTGTTAGTTTATAATCACATCATGTCGTGTGTTTCACGTATTATTAACCGCGGAGACCCTTTTGAAGAAGGGGAAATCAACAAGTGGAAATGGGAATGGCTTGAAAACATGGCGAAAGTCGGCGACTCGGAACAGCGTGTTGGTAATTGGTTTAGAAAAGTAGATAAACCTGGCATTGCGCGCTGTATTCTTTGCAACATAGGAGAAAGCTTCAGAATGACTCTAGTTTTCATTAAAATTAATTTTTGGATGGGTGTTGCCCCTGTAACCCAACTCGACCTAGGCTCCCCAACCCCGTGTTTTTTTCAAGCTGGAGAAAGAAGACTGAACATTCTCTGTTGAGATACTGAACATACTCTATTGATAAAGAAAAAGGCTAAAGATACTGAACATGCTCTATTGATAAAAAGAATGAAGATACTGAACATACTCTATTGATTTTGAAGTTATTTCTGCTAAACAATAACTAATAAATAATCATGAACTGAAATGTGAAGTACATATTGTGTCTGCCTGGCTGATACTATTACTAACTTGTAAATTTGGGTTGACTTCTTTTCTAAATATAATCAACAATGGTACTCTGAAGTGTAACTGCACTCCATGTCATGGGTAACTACTACTACTACTTATACTACTACTAATAATAATGTCTTTATGAACACATGATGAATATTATGAAAAACATCCACGTTTATCGCTCACAAAAACATTCTTTTTGGGTTTTACATGCTATGAAACGTTCAGCTTATGGGGGGCTTCGCCCCCCTCTCTCCCAGGTCCCTCCACTGGGGCTTCGCCCCTGGACCTGACCAGAGGCCTTACGGCGGCCCCTGGACACTGGCCAGATTTCAGAGATTTTAGCATTGGACTGTTCCCCAGCCTGGTAATGTATGATGCACAGAAATTGAATCTGATGAAGCACATTTCAGGCCATTACATCAAGTTTATGCGCTTTTTCTGCACCAAGGGTCACCCACTACATGTTCAGAAATAATCAAACCGTCGCTAGGAAAGACGGTAGAAGATATTTCAAACACAAATACAGAAAATGTGCATTATTTTGTTAGAACTAAACACCAATGGCCTATCAGGAAATTGTAAAAATTTCATCTTGTGCAGGGTGGTATAGTAGCATAGTACGTGGTTGTGTAGGTGCTAGAAATGTTTGGTTAAGCAGTTGAACGCGGTTAGTACTTGGATGGATGATCGTACTTGGAAGGAAACCTGGCTGTGAATGGGTACCAGCACAGGGGAAGGTGGTAAGGCAGAGAGGAAATGGGCACCATACACATTAAGCTGGCTCAGAGAAAAGGTAGGTTTCAAAAACCTTGTCTCCCAAGGACCAAAAGGATCATTTTGCGCAAAATCGAGGGACTACGTACTACTACTACTAATAAGAAAAAATCACTTCAAAATGCAAGACTTGTAACCAATACTTGCCCATTTGATCTTTAAACTGGTTGGGGTAGGTCGCAGCGAGGCGTGAGAACTGGTTTGGATTGGAGTACTGATGATGTGTCTGCATATGGCCAAGGGAACAAAAGAGTATTATTAGCGAGATGTATCAATCATGCAGCAGCCCGAACCATGCAAACTGTCGCCTGTATTATTGTCGCTGATAAATCTGTATACAAACACCATTACTGTAGAAACTCTTTCAGTATTAGTTTAGTTTATTTGACAGCTTAATGAAGCTGTAAACTCACATAATTGTAGCACATAAATATTTAATTTATATCGTGCATTATTTCCAGATGAAATACGTGGTCAGTGTAATGAAATCTCTTTAGTTAAAGAAGCCAAATAAGGAAACTGGTCCTAGCACTCTGTATCTACCTGCTTATAAAGTTTTAACAAGCTATCATTTTCTTGTTATAACAAGCACCAAGGATTCAGGGCCTAAGTAAATTGCATAGACTAACATTGCTGCATGCATGCGAGTCAAAAACGCCTACTTAACAACACAAGAGAACTCCAGAGAATACGTTTTGAACAAGAATTAAAATTGCAATTTCCTTTGCCAATTCTATTGGAATTAACATTTAGGCTGCAGAAATTAAAGAGACAAAGATATTCTGTTGCAGGGGAAACAACCTATCTAACTTAGGGTAAACCTGGGACTATCAAGACAATAACATTTTTAAAGGCATACAGTAGCTCTTATACATACAGTGACGCTTTCTCTATCTCTGTCTTGATTCCTTCCCAAACCCTTTAAAAAATGTTATGTGTTTAGTTTTCTCTCTGAATGATAGTATCTCTTCTTAATACTCCCCCATTGGGGTGCTTGGTTTTTCTGTGTAAATAGTATCCCCACTTTGTGGAAATTTAGTGCTTTGAATGGTCACTGTTTCTGTCGTTCTCGTTTATTCTTTCTTGTTCCTAATCTGTTCTATCAATCTATTACACTGTCTTCTTCACTAGACCAGTCACCTAACTTTTTTCTTGAAAGCTCTCCCAAAACTCCTCGTTTGTGTATGGGGTCTGTTGGGTCAGCTTGGGGATATTAGAGGCTTTCTGTCAAATGGTCATTAGGGCTTTCTATGGTATTATTTAGCAATTTTGGCATTTTTTATGTATGTGTCAAGGAGTACTAAAGACTTTAGTACTCCTTGGTATGTGTTAATATTTTATAATGATGTTTATAATAATCTATTTTATTTGTGTAAATGGGGTTCGATAAATCAGAGTACAGTTTCAACATCCCTTAATTGTATGGGGATGCCTTTATTGTATAGTGACTGGCTGGTGGAGTGGCTTCAGTGCTACCATTAGGGTTGTTTCAGTGGATCTTTTATATGGATCAGGGGTGAGTCCTCCTTTAACCAAGTTGTGGTCCTGAAACGGTTCTTTGCAGTCGGCTGGACCCTATAAACGATGACTAACAAACTTTCTTACTACTCCTTCGGATGAGAGTATAAACCGAGGTAAGTCTGGAAACGTACGCAATTCCATGGCATGGACTTTAAAGATCCTGATGCTCAGAGCGAGTGCCGGCTACACAAACACACCCAGCACACACTAGGTCCATTCTTCCCATCCCCTCTTGCCCAGGATTGAGCTCAGTGGTCTGGGCGTCAGACTAAGCCCCCAAAGGCTGCAAGTGGGGGCCTGGCGCATCTTGAGTTAACCCCCGTTGGGGTGCCGGGGGTTTCAGTATAAATAGTATCCCCACTTTCTGGAAATTTAGTGCTTTAAATTCCCACTGTCGCTGTCTTTCTCATTTGCTCTTTCTCATTCCTGCTCTTTTCTATCAATCTGCTATACTATCGTCTTCTTCGCTAGACCAGTCTCCTACCTTTTTTCTTGAAAACTCTTCCGGGACAAGACTCCTTGTTTGTGTACGAGGTCTGTTGGATCAGCTTGGGAATATTGGACGCTTTCTGCCAGGTGGTCACTAGGGCTTCCTATGATGTTATTATTTAGCTATGTAGGCATTTTATATGTATGTGTTTTGTTGATAATTTATAATGATGTTTGTGTTCTGTTTTTGTAAACGGGGGTTCGATAAGTTGGGGTGAAGCCTCAGCCGTCCCCTGCGTGGGATGTCTTTATTGTAAAGTGACTGGCTGGTGGAGAGCTTTCGGTTTTACCACTAGGGTTGTTTCAGCAGATCTTTTATGCGGATCGGGGGTTGTCCCGTCCTGATTTGGCTCGGAAGAGTCCGCTGGACCTAAAGCAATGTAATCTTGAGTTAGATCCTGTATCGGCCTGCGCCTTGGGCCGCTCTGGAAAAAACGCTACACAAATATTAAATAAATGAATACAACATAACCATTGTTTTATAGCTAAGAAACAAAATGTGATGTCACACAGAGTGAAACCACTGCGCTCTGTGCAACAAACGGTAATGAAAAAGGACAATAATTTTAACACCACCTCTACAAGCAAACCAACAGATCTCTGCAGGAAGGTGTACACATTTCAACAAACATAAATTGCTTATTGCAATATCATCAGCCAAGTAATGAATTTACATAAGGATTCCTTACACTTAATTCCGTTTATAGTTTTATCACCGTGCTAAGGAAATTAATGTAAAAAAAAAAAAAAAACTGAGAAAGAAAGCCAAGCTAGAAGGCGTGATAAAGGAATTACAGAAGCTGAAAAAAAGCACGTACCAAATAACAATGCATACATTTGAAACCCCCCCCCCCCCCCCCCCCCCCCCCCCCCCCACCCCCCCCCCCCCCCCCCCCCCCCCCCCCCCCCCCCCCCCCCCCCCCCCCCCCCCCCCCCCCCCCCCCTGGTCTGACCTGACTTTAGCAATCGATTTTGTGCATGTTCGCTCATCGTGGTCAGTGCCTGGTGCTAAAAAGGACCCCCCCCCCCCCCCCCCCCCCCCCCCCCCCCCCCCCCCCCCCCCCCCCCCCCCCAGGAACTAGAAGGGCATGAGCCATATGACTCGCATGTTCCTATCATGAACTCACAAAATTTAACCCCCCCCCCCCCCCCCCCCCCCCCCCCCCCCCCCCCCCCCCCCCCCCCCCCCCCCCCCCCCCCCCCCCCCCCCCCCCCCCCCCCCCCCCCCCCCCCCCCACCCCCCCCCCCCCCCCCCCCCCCCCCCCCCCCCCCCCCCCCCTTGGCCTTCAAGATCAATGTTAAAATGGCCCCCCCCCCCCCCCCCCCCCCCCCCCCCCCCCCCCCCCCCCCCCCCCCCCGTGTGTCTTAACGATATCTATCATGCATCAAAGAATCATAAGTTCAATATTAATAACCTAGAAAAAAAAAAGTGAAATTTTGTGGAAAAATTGTAATTTTTTTTACTAACATTTGATGATCCTGTGACCTGTGTCATTCATTCACTGACCAAGTATGAGGTCTTACCAAGTTTGGTTGTGAAAGTTGAAATAGGTTCTGAGTACTAACTCACTTTAACGTTTTTGCACAGAAAGCGGACGGCAGACAGACGGACATTTTTTTTCTATGTTATTTTTGGAGTCATCTCGCACAGATTTTTTCCAAACATTTTTTTGGGGGGTGAATACATAGACTATGTTAGGCATGTGAGTCAAAAAATACAAAAAAGGCTGGGTTGTAAAGCCAACTGGAAGTGGTAAATGCTAAGACATGTTACACAGCAGAAGGAAGAAATAAACAAAAATTTAGAGAAATGAGTAAGAAAAACGCCAAGCTGCTACTCTACCGTTATTTTTATGGAAAGAAATGGAGCTGGACTCACACTGGGAACACGAAACAAAGACTACTTTACATTAATTACAAAGGAGAAAAAAACACTTCCAGGTGAATGTTAGTTTAGACCATTCAAGCAGTTGTATAGTGATAAAAATTTTAGTGAAAAGTATCAAAGACGTACCATAGACAAAGTTATTATCCTGTGATCCAATGCAAATAAAGCATATTGGTTAGAACATGTCTACAGTTTATTGAAAACATTTCTTTATCACCGTGTTATAATTAAGTAATTGAAAAATCGGTGTTGGATATATATATATTGCGAATGCTTACTAACCAGTTATATGAAACAAATGCGCACCTGGGTTTTATTATGCAATGTGACAAATTTCAACTTAATGATTACTGTACAAGTCTAATTGTAAGTTTACAATGCATAAACAGGTGGAACTTTAATATGTTCTTTTTTCAAGTTACTTTAAAACCATGCACCATAGCTTCTTCGGGGCTTGGTAATAGTGTAATTTTAATCAGCAATAATAATGATGAATACCATTTTTCTTCTTAATCTACAAATGTGAAACTGGATAATATTTTCAATTGTTCCACCCTTCCTTCCCTCCCCCCCTCACTCCCAACCATCCATATTTTGCAGAATTGTATTGCCTTACAATAACTTACAATATAAATTCAACCCAACCCATGAAACTAAAATGTCCAATGTTACTAGTGCAAAGAAGTAATACATCTTTGTTTAGGCAATCCAAATGTTGTTTATTGTCATTGAAGCAGTTTTCAAGCAAAAGTGATGTGAGATTTTACCTTGGAGTTAGCCTGACGGGTATGCTCTCTACAGCTGTTCGCATGGAACCTATAGTTAACAGTCAAAAGCATTATTGAAATGGGACCTATAGTTAAAAGTCAAAAGCATTATTCAAATGGGACCTATAGTTAACAGTCAAAAGCATCATCAAAATGCTGCATGAATGATGATGAAAATTAGAATGATAACTTGATATAATGCTAAGTCTCTCTGAATGGAAATATAATGCCAAACACCAGTAATGATGAGTGCAAGAGAAAATGGTGTTGATTATCCGACCAAGTATCAGAAAATATGGCTTCTGAATGGAAATGCAAACCTTTTCAAAAACCCAAAATACAAGGGAGAGAGAGATTGAAACTGAGATTAAGACAGCTTAAGTCACATTGAGATTTTAGAGAGAGAGAGAGAGAGAGAGAGAGGGTGGGGGAGTGGGTGGGGGGGGGGGGGAAATGGAGAGAGATCAACAGTTAAAAAGAAAACATGTCAACATCTAAATTATTTTATCACTACTGCATGCTTCTCACATCCCTCCTGCTCCTCTCTCAAAGTTTAGTCTATGGACTATTTATATTTTGGGCCATTTTAACACCTGTTGTATGATCATTGTATGCAACCCCATCTATCCTATCCTATCCCAACTCGAAAGTCATTGGGGCATCACAGATGATCGTTAACCACCATACTCCATCTTTCTCAACCCTCAGCAACCCTAATGGCTTCGCTCAGTGTCAATCCAGTCCATCCTCGAATGTTGTCCTCCCACCTTGTTTTCTGTCAACCTCTTCTTCTGCCTCCTTGCTCCGTGCCTTGCAGGATGGTCTTTGCAAGGTCTGATGCTCTGGTGATGTGGCCATAACATTGGAGTTCCGTTTCTTCATCACTGTGAGCATGTTATCGTGTTGTCCAATGGCTTGTGTGATGGTCTGTCAGATTTTGTCGTTGGTGATTTGCTGGGTAAAGGAAATGCCCAGAAGTCTTCTGTAGCACCTCATCTTCATGCTTTGTATTCTTTGTTGTAGGTCTGCTGTAAGGGTCCATGTTTCGCAAGCGTATAGGATGATGAAGATGACAAATGAGCACAGCAGCCTTACCTTGACGTGTAGACTGATGGTCCTGTCTTTCCAAATGGGCTTCAACTTTGCCAGGGCAGCAGTTGTTTGTGTGATCCTGGGGAGGACTTCCTGTCGGGGCCCATTGTCTGATACAATGGCTTCTAAATGTTTAAAGCTATGCACTGTGTTGAAGGATTGGCCTTGGACTTTGATGTCCATGTTGATGCCTTTGGTGTTGTTGGTCATCATTTTGGCCTTCTCTGCTTTATTTCCATTCCAAAGGCTCTGGCAGTGGTGTCAAGCTTCTGTACCAGCTGTTCAATTTTGTGTCCCTCTC
This sequence comes from Oncomelania hupensis, assembly GCA_036898135.1. NCBI lineage: Eukaryota > Metazoa > Mollusca > Gastropoda > Littorinimorpha > Pomatiopsidae > Oncomelania > Oncomelania hupensis. The sequence continues at coordinate 13,146,361 of CM072516.1, forward strand.
CAGTCAATCAATCAATGTCATCTAAAAAATTGAGGTTGGAGATTGCTCTACCTCCTATGCTGTCTGTGTCTTCATGATCTGCAAGGGCATCTGACATGATGCGCTCCAGGAAGATGATGAAAAGTGTTGGAGAGAGAAGGCAACTCCACATGTAATTCAATATGCATGCGTTTTGAGAAACAATACAACTACTCTAGAAAACTAAACCCAAAGAAAACATATTAATACGTGGGTACTAAGACTCTCTCCCAAGTGAGAAGGACGGAGAACGTCAAAAGCATTCCACAAAGGTTTGTTAGAAAACATACAACTCGTTTATATAAGACCACCACCATATTAAGCAGACACTAAGTGAGGTTTCTCAAATTCTAAACATGCACTGCGTACAGCTAGCCCACAAATAGCTAGCAAATATATACTACAGAACAAAACTACAAACATGAATTAAGTTATCTTATAGCAATATAAATAATACTCAAAACCTACAAATAAAAGTAAAAAATAAACAAGGAAAAACAAGCAAACTTGAAAATGTGTGCATTCTAATAAAGTCAAAAGATTAATTAAGTTGGTGCAATAAAATACTGTTATATAGCAATAATAAACAAAAGAATAGTTTTAACTCATGTAATTTTAGCAGACTCAGCTCCACTGCTATGCAAAATACTAGAGAAAAAACTTTTCTAGAACCAAAGTATTTACATACCAAACGAGTAAATAGTCCCAGCCAGTATGATCCTAGAAATATAAACACCATCTAAAAAAACAACCTCTCCTGTTGTCAACAATACCCGGATTTTGTAGAACATTACTGTAATTGCTACTGTATTACGTAACATTATCAAGCCTCTTGCCCTCTTTGTCAAGGTGCAGAGAGCTCTTTGCTCATAAAATGAGTATTTCCTACACTCAATACCATGTGCTGTGTGGATTTGTGCTACACAAACTGTTGCTACATAAAGGAATAATCATAAACAATTTTTTCTTCCACTTCTATTTTCTGCAATGAAAAAAAAAAGCCAGATTGATGATGATGATGATGATGATGATGATGATGATGATGATGATGATGATAACATACAATTATAACTAATGTGCATCATCATCAACATGTTCAAGGTAGATGTTGGATATTAAAATGTTTTATATTTATTCGAGGTTTTTTACTGGTGAACAGACCCTCAATAAAATAAACAAACTGTAAAGATATTTTTTCCCCCAAAAAACATGATAATGATAATGATAATAATAATAATAATAATAATAATAATAATCATAATAATAATAATAATAAATAAATAAATAATGAAAATAATAATAATAAACAATGCTGGATACTATACATGCCCTTTTCTCCTAAATCAGTCTTAAAGACCACCAAGCGTCCTTTCAGTTTGATTTCACCCTAACCATGCAACGCACCAACCAAACCAACAATACAGGCAACATCAAACAGCAAATAAACCCACAGCAAAACACAAAGCGTTTGCTTCCAATGAAGCAGAGGGCTGTACTATGAAGATGTGAAATGGGAAAGCAATAGTTTGTAGAGGGGGAGGAGAGTAGGGAGACTGTTTGCGGGGAGGAAAAAGAAAGTCTCATGTTTCGAATCAAATGATGTAGAATGTGTGAAAAGAAAGTTTGCTTTCTAACTCAGGCCATCCTGGATTTACGTTTTTTATGTTAATCTTTTATTATTGTTATTATTTTTTAAATATTATTTTTTTAAATTATTTTTTTAATGTTATTGTTATTAATTCATGAATTAACTTATTTATTTTTAAAATAAACTTTTCAGCAGTGCTGAAAACTTAAGATAAAACCTACAATTTACTTTACAAAATATAGATTCCACAACTTTTTAGCCCATCCCATTACTTAATATGCCTTACTTTCTGTGTGTGTGGTGTTTTTTTTTTTAAATGAAAAGACTATTTTTGGCAATTGCGATGCACTGATGAAGGTGAGAATGAGGTCCACTTGAACAGCACAGTATTACCTGCACTACCAGAATTGCTGGCTAAAGCTTACCTAGCAGAACCTGACTTAGTGTCAATCACCACCTTCTTAATTCAGTAAACAAACATTCAAAAAGGTTTATGAAAAGTAAGGGGCGAAAAAAAGAAGTGTAATGACATTTCTTATGCATTCAAGGACAAGATTAGCGTTATTGAAAATGATTGAACACACACTGATAAAATTGGGGTTTGGGTGGGTGGGTGGAGGGATCAGGGGGTGGTGTGAGGAGGGGTGAGTGTTGGGTTGGGGGAGGGAGTGGGAGGAGAGAGCCATAAGGTTTTACTCATTAGGGAGGGCAAAGTTTTCAGCAAAAGGTTATGAAGATAAATAAATGTTGGAGAAAGCCATAGCCACTGTTTTTTTTTTTTACTGGGGTTAAGTACATTCAACACAGCTCAGCTCAACATGCCACCCCTGTAGCTACTGACACTGCCACCACGATTCGTCTTCAAGTTATCTGTAATCAGGAATTACCTTATTTATATCCGTTCTCCTAAAATGGCGTACAAATAGACTGATACTCTGTAAGGCAAGTGAATTACAAAATTATATTTTCTCTATTACAAAAACAGTTTTACAATGAGACTTTCGTGCCCCTTATGACAAACTGTCCCTTTGCAACATCGTTATTTTAATTTTAAGATAGGAGTGATTCATAAACTATCTCTGGAGTGATTCATAAACTATCTCTATGATTAAAAAAACAAACATTTTAAAATGAAAATCTAAGTCTATTAAAAAAAAAAAACCAGAAAAAAAGACTCCTCCCCACCCAGCCCTTAAAAAAAATACCCTACATAAAAACCTCAGCATTAAAAAGAAACAAGACGCCAACTCATTTGGAAAATAATACAGAAACATTAACAAAGAACTATCATTTCTGGAGCTTCAAAACGCTTGCTCATGCAGCCAACAAATTGGGCAAATTTGAACAAGACCCTAGGAATGTGGTAGACCTGTCAAGACTAGATTTAGGCAGCGTGGCGCTAGCAGGGGTGGTGGTCTTGCTGTGCTTGTAGTTTCTGCGATGCCAACGGTGGCGATTGTGGTGCTGCTGATGGTGGTTGTCGCCAACCCTACCTTGCCCTGACCCTCCTTCTCCTCCTCCTCCTCCTCCTTCTCCGTCCTCCTCATCTTGTGTCTGGTCGCACTGGGTCTCTGACAGTGAGGCCTCTGCCTGACCCTGGGCATCCAGCAGAGAGGCCACCGCGGTTTGGGCCTCCGCTGCTGCTGCTGCTGCTGCCAGAGACTGGCTCGCACGCTGCGTGCGTCTTTGCTTGCGCCTGCGAGGTTTGCTGCGCTCTGCATCGCTCTCGTACTGACCACTGCCAGATTTGCTGCCGACTTTCCCACTTGCACTGCCGCTGCCCACTCCTCCTGGGCTGCTGTTGGCTATCACTGTTTGACTTTGGCCCTGCTTTGGACTAGGCACCACAGACTTCCGCTTCATGGTGGTGGTGGTGGTGTAGCGCCGTCGACGTTTCACGCTGCTGTCGCTGAAGATAGAGAAAAAGGTCAAAAGTATAGACAAACACCTCCAAGGTACCTGTTCATCTTCTTCTTTCTTTATTTTTTTTCCACGAAAAAATCCTTCTCAGTTTATGTGGTTATTTTTACCCATCGCAATTAAACCTCTTCCATGACAAAGGATCAGTACCACTTATGTTAATCCGCTGAATAAAAATTGACACACGCATACACACGCTATGGCAAACAACAGTGATGTCATAATCCAAGCCTCTCTTTGTGGTTTTCAGTTCCAGAGCAAAACTGTAACAAACAGGCTACATAGGTGTTTTTAAGAGCACAAATTATCTAAATTCTATTGGATGAACTCTATTTCCAAACTTTGTGATAGTCTAACAGGAGCTTTTTCCTATTTTTTGGAGATAAATCCCCTGCTGACAACACACCAACTCAACCAAAGCTTTTAAGTTTTGAGGTTAGGTCAGCCAGGCTAGCTATAAATAGCTTCGCCGATGCTACCTTTCCTTGGGGCCGGGTAGCTCAGTTGGTAAGAGCGTCTTGCTAGTAACCGAAAGGTCGCTGGTTCGAATCCCGGATTGGTCAACGTGTGATCATATTATTTTCCCCTTTACCAACAACTGGCCCGCTGGTGTCAGTATAAATCGGTCCAGTAGTCACCTATATGCGAAAGTGTCATGTGACTATAATCTAAAAACAACAACCTTTCCTTTCCTTTCACTGGAAGGGAGGGTGCTGGCAAGCTATAAATAGCCCACAGCCAGCAAAATGTGGCGGGAACTAAACAGTGCTGCTCACATAGGCATTGAGCTGGTGTGACAAGCTGAACAGACCACAAGGGATGAAAGGGAACATTACCGCTAAAAACAAAGGGTCGTTATTACTGCTGAACCAAAGACACAAAGTTAGGACAAACCTTTGGATGTTGTCCGTCATTGATGGCATGTCTCCGTCTCCTAGACCAAATGCCACACTCGCCACCGAGAGGGGAGGAGGAGGAGGTGGAGGAGGAGGCTGGGGCTGGGGAAAGGCTGGGGAGCCTCCTAAAGCTAGACCCTCTGCCATATTAAGCCTGTATGGACCTGAGAGGTGCAAGGCGTGGGTGGGGGCAGAATGGATGGAGCTGGAAGTGGGGGATGCCGGGTGAGGAGCCAGTGAGTTGCACTGTTGTTGCTGCAGCTGTTCTTGTTGTAGCTGCTGTTGATGGCGGTGATGCAGCATGGACTGGAGGGTGGAGGCAGGAAGGGTTTTACTAAGGGATGACCCCACTGTGGTGTCCACAACCGCCGTTTTTGACTTCTCTCGCCTGTGCCATAAATATTACAATTTCATTGAGGGAAATAGAAAATGTTACAGAAGATCTGTTACAATCTCTTCTTTCATTCTTTTCCTTACAAATACCTTGTAACAACTTATCTAAAGTCTATCGATATGACAAACAATTTTGTCCGCATAGTTTATAGCTCTCGATGTTAACAGACGAGCAGGAATTTTCAGGTAAATACTCCCACAAATGTCCTAATGGCTAGAGACTAAACACATCTATCACCCTTTTTAAAAAAAATCTGTAGCAGCAAGTGTTTCAATACCTGGGTGAACGGAAGAAACCTCGACTCCATTTTGTCATTATGAAACACTATTATTGCAGAGGGATTTAAAAAAAAACACAAAAAACCCCTACATCTATAACATCAAAATCTCAGACTTGGGGACCATCGCAGACACTTCCATCACTATATATAACAACAAAATCTCAGACTTGGGGATCATCGCAGACACTTCCATCACTATATATAACAACAAAATCTCAGACTTGGGGATCATCGCAGACACTTCCATCACTATACACACACAGAGAAAAAAAATCTAATAATATTTTTTACCCAAGACTGCCAAGAGCAGAAGGGCCAGAGCGAGTGTGCCTCAGGTTGCCCTTGATGTATTTCTGGGCTGGTGGGGCAATGCCTGCATCCGTGATACCCGCTGTGGAGGGTTCTGAAAGGCCTAGGTGGGAACTGTTGGAAGGCAAAGGAATACGGCTCGGGGGACCTGTTCTCTTGGATACGGCCAGCTGCAACAATGGGATAAAAAAAGTGTGATGTGAAGCTGGCGTTGATGAAGGCGAAAACTGGTATAGTGCTGATATCCACAAACTGTGTATACAAACAGAAGACAACAGAAAAAGCTGCCTTGCTTAAAGAAGAGTACATTGGAAAGAAAGACTACTGGAAAGAAAGACAATCAAGTCCTCATCTCTTAACATTTCAAAACAACTAATATTAGGTAGGTTGGTTTTGTGGCGTACCACAGTCTGCGACTATGCCTTCAGCAAGGGAGGCGGCCCAGAATTTCCTGATAAAAAGGGACAATAAAGTGTCAAAAACCAAAAATCAAATCAATCTTATGAGACTGTCAGCTGTAACATAGATATACTGTACTAGCCTTACAAAAGGTGCTAGCTATGTATTCTAAATTCTTTGTGTTTGTGGCCAAATGGACACTGGTGATGAAACAAAGACAATAAACAATTAAACACAGACAGTCCCACACTTACTGAAAACAACACAGGCAAATGGGCAATTCTGGTAAACCACATATTCACACTGATTTTTCTGACAAAACCACATATACAAACTGACTTTTCTGACAAAACCACATGCACAAATTGACTTTCCTGACAAAACCACATGTACGAACTGGCACTTCTGACAAAACGCACTGAGATATCCTTAAATAAACATTCTTGACATGGCAACTCACACACAAAATGGACATTGCTCCCAAAACAAAAACACCAACATTTCTGACGAACCAACTCTCTTGTGAAAACAACAGGCACAAGCTGACGTCTCTGCCAAAACAAAATGAACAAAGGGGCATCTGTTTAAGCAACAAAGAAACAAAGACAGTTGCAGACACTTTACCAAATTGACATTCCTCAACTGCTGCACCTTGTCTTCTTCTCTCAAGTGAAGCATGCTGTCTGCCGAAAAGTTGCGCATAATTTTCGTGTCTGTCATAACAGTGGTGGTCATGGTTAATGGCACCCTCTCCTGGCCCCATCGTGCTTGGTTTGGCTGCTGAGGTCCATTTGATAGCGCGTTGCCAAGCTTAGGCGCTGAGGTACCGGCGCTCAAACTAGAAGCATTACTGCTCCGCCGTTGGTTGCAGCCTGCACCCCTAAGACTGCCCAGGCTGTTGTTGTTCCTCATGCCTGCTGCTTAGAGAGGTTATGGACAGAAGAAAAATGCTTTAATTACGTTGCTTTTTATTACTTGGCAACTGCATTTTTTTTTACTGCATAAAAGTTTAAAGAACTAAAGTTCAAACCACAAACCAATGAGCCAAATAGGCAGCAATAACATTTTGAAGTTCTAGGTAAAAAAGATAGCATACCTTCCCTGACTGGTGCCAGCTCTTTCTTGCTGGTGACAGAGCTAACAGAGTTCTGCGAGATTTGTCGGCCCATCCGAGGGTTGTTTTCCTGTGAGGTTACGCGACTGTTGGCACCTGTGTCTTTGCGGCCAAATGTTCCCCCGCCGTCGCTCTGACTCTGGGAAGTTCGGCGCCCTGGTGGCTGACTGGTGCTTACGGAATCCTTTCTTCCTGGCTGTCCATTGTTTCTGCAAGCAAACCAAACTTATCAAAGCAAATCTATTTGTTTGATGGTAAAGCACACAACGTACTTCATGGTAAGAAGTCAAATCAAGAGTCTCGTATACATAGTTTCCTTAGTTTTGATGGCTTCATCAGTTGTATGGAGCTCACTCGGGCCTCCGTAAGTCACAGAAACGTCACAATGACAAGTACCCCACAATGCAAACTACGCTCCCTTGTTATTGTGAAATGGCACTGGGTATTATTATTTTCATGTACTTCAAACAAAAAGTCTGTAATAGTATTAAACACTTCTTTTGTTCACACAAAAAAATCATCACTTCTTCTTGGGCGCACATGTTGTTATCTGCTGGCACTTTCCACGAGACGTCATGATGATTAGGATGAATCTAAAGTATTTGCATAGCACTTGCATAAAGGTGGTTGCCTTACTAGCGACAAAACTGCCCCAATTGAACTCAGAAAATCAACATTTTGAATGGCCAATCACAGTTCCAAAGTTTGATGCACATTTCATAGAAACTATGGGAAACTAGTACAAGAAGGCAAGTCTGATGCTCACTGAACCCATAGTTGGAGAGAGAGAAAGAGAGAGAGAGAGAGAGAGAGAGAGAGAGAGAGAGAGAGAGAGAGAAAGAGAAAGAGAGAATCAAGAATTTTATTCAATAAGGTCATAGCCCCATATGAAGGGGTAAGCACATTACAAAAATAACCACATCGGTATAACAACAATGAGATAACATACTTCTCTCAAATGATTAAATGCAAAAAACAGATACATGTATCTTAATAATGTCATACTTTGTGTAGAGAGAAGTAAGCTTAATTGGACAGCAGAAGGGTACCTATAATATTTCGGTAAGATTAAATCGCTTCTTAAATCACTCAGGCATGGACAACAGAGAACAAAATGGACTTCATCTTAACAAGCTAGATCGCATAGATGGCATAGCGTATTGCGATAGGTTACACTCTTAAATTTATATGCATGAACAGCAATACTTGACACACCACAACGAAATTTTGTCAATGCATTCTTTACATAATTATTTACATCTAGAAATATATAAGCTTCCGCGTTATTTGTTGACTTAAATGTTCTATTAAAAAAACATACTATTACTCTGCTGTAGATTTACTTCCCACTCTTGCCACCTGCAATCTATTAGTCTTTGTTTAAAACATCTGAGGAAAGCATTAAAACAACCAACACCCCTGATTTTCCCATATGTATAAGAAACCATAGCTACCCAAACACATTTGTACTCTTGATGCCCAAGTAACTTTACCTCTACTATCTAAATTATAGAGCATTGTATAGCATTTAGCAGGGATACGGATTACATCCGTACGGACTAATTTCAGCCAATATCAAATACAGGCAACATAGGAATTTACATACAAAGGAAATCTTCCTAATTCACCATACAAGAGGGAGGAAGAGAGAGAGCAAGCGTTTCACTTTTGAACACAGAGTTATGACTTAATTTGTATATCGCCATAGTTGTACATCTAAAAGATACTTCCGCTGCTATACAACCAACTACAGGAACATGAGGGGGAAGGTAGCCATTGAGTTTAGAACTGAACGTTTGTTTGTCTGTAATTTATATTTTCTCTGAATATTTTTACCTGTTTTTGATTTTCACTGCATTTTTGTCAGTATGATATGTGTATGCATCCTCATTTCTGAATTTTTAACCTTTTCCAATTTCAAAGATGCATTTAAGGCACAACTCCTGCTAAGGTCCCCTCCTCCCTCCAAAAAAAAGTTATGTTTACTGTATCCCAACCGACCCTAATTTTTTGGCCATACTCTACACTTTTGGGGGAAAACGTCTGTGAAAAAAAAGAAAAGAAAAAAGACAAAAAAGTTGCACCCAAGTAGAAAAAGACAAAAAAAAAAGCTTTTAAAAAAGGAGCCGACCTACTGACCCTATGTTATGGTAAACAGACATATTATTTTGGGGGGCTTAACAGAATCAACACAAGATAATACAACCAAGAGTGGGTTGTGGCAAAGAGCATGTGCAAAGAAGGTAACCCAGTAATTAGAAGACTTACCCATTTCTGTTCATGCTCCGGAGCGAAGGGTTTCTAGGTAACCTGGGACCTCCCCGCAAGCTTCGAAGGTAGCGCCTGATCCAGTCTCTAACGCCATGGAGGTGAGAGTGTTCCGACATGGAAATTCTCGACCAGGGATTGCTTTCTGTTAGGTCCAGTGCTGCTATGGCAACTGCTCTACCCACCTAAAACCATATTAATATCTCAATGTCATGACATCATTGTAAATGTTTTGTTTTTTTAATGAGTTTTATATTTTGGGTGGGCACTTTATTGACCCTTTGTATTGGGAAATTCTGGGCCGCCTCCCCTGGAAAAGGCGTAGTTGCAGCCAGTGGGGCGCCCAAACTCAACCTACCTAATATTAGTTGTGTTTTTAAAATTTTGATGGGGGAGCAAACCGGATCGAGTACCCGGAAAAAAACCCTGAGATGTTACCCGAGTCAAAAGTAAATAATAATCAGAGAAACATAACACCCAGAGGCAGAATCGATCCCACACCTGTCAGGTGTCATTTGTTTCTAGCCTGTGGACAAGGCAAGTTAGTCCTGCCTTAGACCATGCTGCCACAACGCTCGCTGTCATAACCGTTAGCTGCAAAACCCAACGTAAATATCTACTACTATACTAACAGCAATTTTCATTAGTTACACTCTGTCTGCCTTGAGAAAATAATGAATCTGTGTCTTCATTTTCCAGTTTCATCCTTCATGTGTGTCATTTTGCCAATTAAAAGGTTAGTCCATATTTAAGAGCAGAAAGAAAGCAAGTACTGGTGTAAATGAATTCCAGACCAATTGCACACAAATGTAAATGCCAGTACCTTAATTTGCTACCAATCAATCGCCTACACTGCTCTTTTCATTGTGAGATGACTCGACAGTTGACAATATAATTGCCAGCAATAAATACTAAACTGCACCAACCAGTGAGCGAAATGGCAACAAGGCAATTCACAAACACAACCAGTGAGAAAAATATATATATACGTATACGACTCCAAAAGATACAATGCATCATAAAACAGTGAGTGATATTGTTACATGTTTAATATTCAAGTGACAAGATGTCTTTTGTACAACGTGCATGATAAATCTTATCCCAATGCATTCAAAGTCAAGAATTAGCTGTGAACGTGAAGAAAATGAAATATAGCCTCAATCAGGAACTAATATTTCATCAAAAAGTAAAGAATTCATATTATTGCCTCAACAGAGATGATAGATGAATCCCGTAATTTCATACCATGGAATACTGGCTCCAATATGAATCTATAATCTTTGACTACAAAGTTCTCTCTCTAGTTTGGATTGTGTCTTTTATATCCAGCAGATTTACTCTTTCAGTTAATCAGCTGAAAGAATGACCAGTCATACTGTGTTTATTGAGTACACACCTCTAATATGGTGACAATTAAGATTATGAATGTTCTCTCGTCAATTCATGGATGAAAATCTGTCATTTTTATGCCAGATGATCTGTTCTATCATGCACACCATTTGATTTTCAGTGAATTCTTCCCACTGCTACTATTGTACTCCAGCACGTTAGCCTTTCTAATGATGCAGTCACATTAGGGAGTACATCATTGACGTTGTCTACTTCATTGTGATTTTTCTGGATTCCTGTACATTGTTTAATTATTTGTGAACACGCTAGAAATATACTATTGTGCATTTGGGTTTCTTCTCCTGCATGCGAAAGTAGTCACCGAAATCTCCTTCAATGTAGTGCAAGATTAGCGCAAGGAGCAATCACAAAACCATGCGGTTCAGCTGCAAAGCCGCAGCTAAAGGTTTTTTCCCTCACACCATTAGCGACTGGAACTCCCTTCCTTCCACAACTGCTCAATCCCCCATCCTCGACACTTTCATGGAGAGCGCGTTAAAAGCAACCTAATAACCCCCAAAGGCAATTCTCTCTCTCTCTCTCTCTCTCTCTCTCTCTCTCTCTGCAACTTGTGGGCCTGGTGCATCATTAGGATACCCTGGGGCTTAGCACCTTCTGCAGTTCCACATCCAGTGGCTTCCTATTTCATTTCAGTTAGAGGTTTTATTTTAGTTCACTTAGCTGCTCTCTCTACTTGTTTTTTTTAAAAAATATTTTATTTTCTGTTGCCTCCAGTGAAGATCCCAATGTGCACTACTACAAAATACCCCTAACATGTCAGTAATTGTTGAGTTTGACAGATTGACATTAAAGGAAGAAGAAAAAGAAGAAGATGGCCATGAGCATAGTCTCATACTGCTGGAAACAAAAGACACACTCCAACCAAGCAAAGAGTTTCAAGCCCTCAAAACCAGGAGCCGTAGGGGACTGGTTGAATCAAATCATATAAAACAAATTAAAAAAATAAAACAAGATGGCAAGTCATTCAAATGTATTTCCAGACATTCCCACACATAGCCCAAAAAAGAAACATTTTCAAAAGTGGTAATATTGTTGGTGGTGTTGTAACTAGGCTTTATCCTAATGAAGCCAAAGGAAAACATGGAATGATGGGTCATGATCTGAGCTATCTGCAACCAAAAAACTTATCCAAATCGGCTCACCCAATTTTCGGATAAAGTGCCAAACCGCCAAACGTGTTTAGAGAATGGTGAAGCATGACCTTGACCATTGAGAAAGTACAAAAAAGAATGATCTAACAGGCTTCGCAGTAGTTACAGTATTTGCAAAGTAAAAATAATTAATTCTGGTTCAGTTATCCCTGAGATTGATTGATTGATTGATTGATTGATTGATTGTTGCTTTAGGTCCAGCGGACTCTTCCGAGCCAAATCAGGACCGGACAACCCCCAATCCGCATAAAAGATCTGCCGAAACCCTAGTGGGAAAATTGAATGCCCTCCACCGGCCAGTCACTTTACAATAAAGACATCCCACGCAGGGGACGGCTGAGGCTTTACCCCAACTACTCGAACCCCCGGTTACAAAAACAAAATAGAATACAAACATCATTATAAATCATCAACAAAACACATACATATAAAATGCCTATAGTGCTAAATAATACAATCATAGGAAGCCCTAGTGACCACCCGGCAGAAAGCGTCCAACACTCCCAAGCTGATCTAACAGACCTCATACACAAACAAGGAGTCTTGTCCAGGAAGAGTTTTCAAGAAAAAAGGTAGGTCATTGATCTAGCAAAGAAGAAGATAGTATAGCAGAGTGATAGGACAGAGCAGGAATGGGAAAGAGCAAATGAGGAAGACAGCGACAGTGAGAATTTAAAGCACTAAATTTCCAGAAAGTGGGGATACTATTTATACTGAAACCCCCGGCACTCCAACGGGGGTACTGTTGCCGCAGTGAAATGGTCATTCCTATAAAGGAAAGACAGGTTTTCAACTGGGGCTTTCACTTTTCCCTTTATAGGTTAGAACAATCTACAGTGGCAATCCCTGAGATAAGAAAAACGTGTGTTTTGAAATAAAAAACAAATTGGAGTAGCGGATAGACCAACCGACTGACAACCGGATTGCTACTGCATGATTTCAAATACCTGCATACCAAAACTCAACAACGTCGCTTCAGCCGTTTTGAGATATTGAGTAAAATCTGTTTAGCAACAAATAGACTCCAGTGTCGACATGTCCTTGGCCTTTGCGGTAGAGCAAATATGGTGGGCACCGGAGGCAGGCCACTAAACTATGGAATGTTCCTATAAAGTTTAGTCAAAATCCCTTTGGTGGGTCTTGAGACATGGCTTCCAATGGCCCAACAGACTAAAATTTGGCTCATTGTGATTCCCCCAACTAATTCAAAGTATTTTTTAATATTAAGTCTGGAAATACAAAAAGAACTGAGATATGTGACTGAAATTGTGATCAATAAATCAATACTTAATGCTTGAACTCATGCCTCAGGACTCACTTCCTCAAAATGGGCCTGTGTGTACTTTGGAGGTTTTATCCTTCTTGCTATTCTACGATACTGAAATGACAGTTTGAAGAAGTTTGCGGTGAGTAAGGGACAGACAAAAATGTTACAGGTACAAGCTGAATAACCACTGGTCAAAACTTGTCAGACGACACGTGGTACAAGCAAAATTATTGTCTGTCAGTCTATCAAAAGGTAAATGACATTTTGCATGACATAAAAGTCACGCATGCGCGCACTTAAACATTTTGTGTGACACAATCAATCAGCAGAATCATAAGCACAAACCGTTAACCTTCACAGACATCAACGTTCTTAAAACCCATTACAGCAGCAAAATCAAATTCTTCTGTGTTCTATAAGCAGCCCTCAAAATTACCTACATATGACATGAACAATTCTGAGGTGTATGCAAAAAGACAGTATACCTCCACTTTCAATAAGAATTGTTATCGCAGACTTGAATCATTCAAGTAAAAGTGTAATTAATGGTAAGCCCAAAATGCACACATGACAAAATGATAGGAATAATAGTTAACATACAAATGATATATACATCCTCAACATACATAAGGATCTGTAAACCGCAGCATATATATTTTTTCTGTCCTCTATGCCCTTTTTTTTCTCTCGCTGCACTACATCTGTCAGGTCATTATTGCAATAGTTGGAAGTCTCGTTTTCAGTCATCAATGACAATTAAAATGGTACTAACGTCTTCATAGTGAGCCTGGGTGTATTTGGGAGGGAAGCCTGCCATGGGAGGGGGGGTGGCCCGTCCGTCATCACCGTACGCAGGAGGGACGGGATTCACCATTCTGCCCATGTTGTAGTTGCACTCCAGTGTGTAGCTGCCAACACCACAAGCAGTAACATTATTGCAATCAATATGAGAGTGACACAGATTGATTCATCTACATCTATCTATATATATATACACACATAATAGTTATGCCAAACTACAGCTAGATTACCGACATTTACAAACATTTATTTTCCAATCTAGCATTCACTTAAAAGAAATCTAAGATTTGTGCATGAGTATGTAGACTTTGAATGTATCCTCTCATAGGTGTGAACAGAGTTAGAAACAAACAAAACTGACGCTTTTTTTCCTGGCATTGCTCTCCTATCCAGTTCTCCAGGAAATAGAGAACAGTCTGAACAAGAACAACAGCAAAAAGGCCTACCAGACTGTGAAGTGACTGACAAGTGTTAAAAAGCCCAAGGTCTCCACGATCCAAAGCAAGTCTGGCATATGCCTTACAGAAGAACAAGATGTCTTGGACAGATGGACAGAGTACTGCTCTGACCTTTACAACCACACACCAAACGGAGACCAATGAATTCTAGCATGTCCCCAGAACAGAGAAGAGGAAGAAATCTTCCATATTCTCCGAGAAGAAGTTGAGGCAGAAGTGCAATCACTGAAGAAAGGGAAGTCAGCGGGAGTGGACAACATACCCGCGGAATTGCTTCAAGGAGGAGGAAAAGTGATGACTGATGCCCTCACCATTATCTGTAACAAGATCTGGCAGAGTGGGAAGTGGCCTACACCATGGACCCAGTCGCGTGTCATCACTCTTCTCAATTAGGGTAACCTTCAGGAGTGTGAAAATTACAGCATCATCAGCCTCATCAGCCATCCCAGCAAGGTCCTCCTGAAAATAATACTCAACAGGTTGAAACCCCAGCTGAACAAATCATAGCTGAAGAACAAGCAGGATTCAGGGCAGATTTTCAACCTCAGAATAATCTGTGAGAAATACTACAGCTAGTAGCAAGAAAGTGTTTGACCGAGTTTGGCATGCAGCTCTGTGGGCAACCATGAGAGTGTACAACATCAGTCCTAAAATTATTTAAATCATCAAAAGCCTACCTGTGCAGTCCTACTGGGAACTGGTTCAGAACAACAATCGGTGTCAAGGATGCCTACTCTCTCTAACACTCTTCAACATCTTCCTAGAACTCATCATGTCAGATGCCATTGCAGATCATGAAGGCACAGTCAGTATAGTGGGTAGAGCAATCTCCAACCTCCGTTTTGCGGATGACATTGATGGGTTGGTTGGAGAGGAAAAAGAACTTGACACCACCTCCAGAGCCTATGGAATGGAAATAAGTGCAGAGAAGACCAAAATGATGACCAACAACACCAATTGCATAAACATGGACATCAAAGTCCAAGGCCAATGCCAATGCATAGCTTCATATATTTAGGAACCATTGTATCAGACAATGGCTCCTGACAGGAAATCCTCTCCAGGATTGCACAAACAACTGTTGCCCTTACAAGGTTGAAGCCCATTTGGAACGACAGGACCATCAGTGTACATTCCAAGATAAGGCTGCTGCGCTCCTTTGTCATCTCCATCTTCCTATATGCTTGCGAAACATGGATACTCACAGCAGATCTACAACAAAGAATACACAGCATGGAGATGAGGTGCTACAGAAGACTTTTGAGCATTTCCTATACCCAGCACATCACCAACAATGAAGTCTGACAGACCATCACACAAGCCATTGGAAAATACAATGACATGCTCACAATGGTGAATAGACGGAAACTCCGATGGCATGGCCACAACACCAGAGCATCAGCACTTGCAAAGACCATCCTGCAAGGCACAGTGCAAGGAGGCAGAAGAAGAGGGAGACAGAAAACAAGGTGGGATGACAACATTCGAGAATGGACTGGTTTGACACTGAGTGAAGCCATGAGGGTTGCTGAGGACAGGGAAAGATGGCGTACGCTGGTTAAACGATCATCCGTGGTGCTCCAACAATCTTCGAGTTATGGGATAGGGTATGATAGAACACTGAAGTATAATTTGGTATCTTTCACTTCATTACGTTAGGAAGATCATTAATAAGTATACTGAACTTTAAAAGTGTAGAGTATACCATGACTGAGTACTCGAATATGTAAAAAAAACAAAAAAAAACAAGCACATGGCCAGCATTAATCAAAACCATCCTCATTTATAGCTTCATACACATAGAGATAGAAATCTAAAATGCCTAAAATGTAGTCTTTGTAGGATTACAAATTGTTTAGTCTTTAAAATACCTGTGAACAATGCCAATAGCTTTAAAAATGCCAACTCTGCCGCTGCCTTCTTTGGAAAACCCATCCTTTTTGTCCCTGAGGTACATGTTACGTTCAGAGAAGTTGCAGCCCGTGAAGTCAAAGTGCGCAGAGTTTATCGCTATCAACTTCGGATACAGCATATTTTCCACCTACAACAATATGACAGCAATAAAATGAAAATGCATTAAAACACTGGTCTATGTATGCACACATTTCATTGAATGGGATGTAAACATTCAGACTTCCATGTCCTAGATGTGTTGGTACTGGATGCCAAAACATATCATGCAAGTGCCAAATCCTATTTCCACTGGGTGGCATTGTCCTGCAGCTGCCAAGCTTTCACTGACAAGCAACTGGAATATCACCCGCATGAGTGGTGAAATTTATCCGAAATCCAAATCAACAAAAGTTTATGAAGCATTACCTTCTGAAAGATCTACAAAACAATAATATATAATAAGGAAGTCAAAACAGATTATTTGAGAAAGGTAAATTAAACAAAAATTAGTTAGTTAGTCATTGTTTTATAGGGTCCAGCTGACTGCAAAGAGCCGATATCAGGACCACAATTTGGTTGAAAGAGGACTCACCCCACACATGTATAAAAGATCTGTCGAAACAACCTTAAGGGTAATACTGAAGGCATTCCACCAACTGGTCACTTTACAATAAAGGCATCTCATGCAGGGAACACTGAGGCTGTATTCTAATTTATCGAACCCCATTTTCAAAAACAACATAGACTATAAACAACATTTTAAAATATTAACAAAACACATACAAATAAAATGCCTACATTGCTAAATAATAATATAATACATAGAAAACCCTAGTGACCGTTTTGCAGAAAGTGTCCAATATCCCCAAGCTGACCCAACAGACCCCATACACAAATGTGGAGTTTTGGGAAAGTATTCAAGAAAAAAGGTAGGTGACTGGCTTAGTGAAGAAGATAGTAGATTGATAGAACAGAGTAGGAATGAAAAAGAACGAATTAGAATGATAGAAACAGTGGAAATTTAAAGCACTAAATTTCCACAAACTGGGGATACTATTTATACAGAACCCCCCATTTCACATCCACTGTCTCAACAGTGGGTAAATCAATGTGTGCTAACCACATTCAAAAGAACCACCCCAAATATCTAACACATAAAACACCAGAGGGAACAATTACAACAATTTTATTCACACAAACAAACTAATCTATATATTTATATCACTAATTAACCCACTATATCCACACATCACACTATAATGCAAACAAAACTAGCAAACAAACAATTAATAATAAAAACTGATCGAGATAATAGTTTTTATCTTCTTTCTACAGCCTAAATAAGATCACAAGTGGCTGTAGACTAGTAAATTATTTAACTCCTTTATATAAAGTATCAATTATACACAAAGGCTTAAATAATATTTTAAACAAGTATTAATAATATTTCTCAGTGGCTACAAATTATACAAGATACTTGACTATAGAAAATGCCACTCCAACTAGGTATACATAATTTCTTTAAAGAGATCATAAAGTTGTCTTATTTTATTTTATTTATCTATAGATGTGCCTTTATACAACCGGCAACTGCACATTGACTCAACCAAAGCTTTTTAGATTTTGAGGTTAGGTCAGCCAGGCAAGCTATAAATAGCTTCACCGATGCTTCCTTTCCTTTCCTTTCAATGGAAGGGAGGGTGCAGGTAAGCTATAAATAGCCCGTAGCAAGCAAAATGTGGAGGCACTAAACAGTGCTGCTCACATAGGAATTGAGCTGGTGTGACTGACATTCTTTATAGTTCATGTCCTTGAGCAATTTTATGATTCCATCAGGTCAGTTGAGACGCCAGCCAGCCACGTCACATCCCAAGGTGGAGATGCCAATACCAGTACACTAATACATACACAAGAGTAGGTTCTTACATTATTAATCAACCAACATAGGAAAAAATACCCACAGACTCTTTTGCATCCCAGTGCACATTATTACCCTTCTCCGTTCTATCCATTCAAGCGTTTGTTGATAAATTACCTCCCTTTAATTGAAATGAACAAACTTGTCAAATTATTTCCCATTTTACAGCCATTGAAAATTGATCAGATTCCATTTAAAAATTATACATCTTTCCTTAGTTATTAACAAAATCGTTTTCATTTACATTTTACTCCTCTTTACAATGCTATCAAAGAATCCAAACCTATCATACATAAATTACTCCTTTTCACCTTCGTTGAAAAAATATTATCAAATGTAACTTATTCTCTTGCATGCAAAAGCATACTTCCTTCACTAATATTACTTTCATTCAAAAATATATAATATATACATGTTTATATAATATGCTTGAACCAGAGCAAAATGGCCACTGAGGGACTGCCTGCAGGTATTTATGTTACCTGTGCTTTCCTCGGACACCATGACACAACACTACACAAAAACGGCACAGGTCCGAGTGGATCACAGATGTGCATACAGCTCTCTTCTTTTTTTTTTTAGGACATTGGTACCAGGACGACTGAACGCTAGCTTGCAGGGCGGTCGCAGCAGGACTACACACTGCTTGAGATAGGCAGCAAATAGTACAAAACCAAGCCTGCACAATCCCCCCTCAAAACTCTTCTGGCGCTAGAGCAAACTTATCTGTTCAAAATTCTCTCTGTGACTCCTTGATTTAGCTACCAACAGCAGTTTTACTTGCATGCTTGCACTCTCAAATTTAGTGCGCATATTGCTCACTACAAAATCTTGTACGGCACATGAAAATACACGCCTGCCCTCATACCCATATAGCGGCAGTCTTGACCTGTTTAGGGTGACGAAGCAAAACTAACAAAACAATGCAAGTGTTGAAATCACATTATTTGCACTCTTAGCCATAAACTTTAATTTATTTTCTCTCCTTCATCTTCCACCCCACTATAACAGGCTCAGAAATCCTATTATCACAGGTTTAGAAAGCTGAGTCGTGACACCCCGGCACCCCAACGGGGGTAATTACACACAACACTCGCGCATTGCAGAACACTGAACAGGATGAAGGACTATAAAAGATTTTACAAACGAAGAATTAGAAATGAAAATTCAGACAAAGGCTTACCTGTGTATCTTCACTATCGAAGTAGTTGCCATAGATGAAGCAGCCTCTCTTAGAGGCATGACCATGCAGGTCAACATAGAAGGCTATTCCACTCTCATGGGGCAAGATGTCCTTCAGTTTGGGATCAGAGAGATGAGGAGAGCTCGTCCCAGTCTGCCCCTCCATAGTGTTCGGTTCATCTTCGTCCTCCGAGCCCTCATTGCCCAAGCGTTCTGTTGTGTCACGGTCAGAGTCTAAACACACATCCGTCATGACACTCAATCGGTTTAAATCTTCTGACATGTTGAGCTCAGAAAGTTTCAAGCGAAGCTCAGAGTCCACAGGCCGGACGTCCGCATCATCCTCAGCGTCATTCTTGTTTTCAGGAAGGCTGTACAGACTGCTGCTGGAAGAAGTGGGGTGCACCTTGCCTGCATTGTAAGTCTCTCCGCCTGTCCCCGTGCCACACTGGCCACTGTCGCTAAAGGAGTCATCGCCGTCCAGGTCAGCCAAGTTTAGAGGCTCCACTTGCACTGTCTCACTGCTTTTGTGGGACCTTGCCAGCTGATTACTGTTCCCAGTGCCCAGCCATGGGTTTTGACTAGTGGGTATGGGATCTGGTAAAGGCAGATCCTGAGTGTGTTTGACTGTCACTGACAGAACAGAACTAATATCACTACTGTCGGCCACATTAACACAGTCTCCCAGCTTCCTGCTTAGTGCATTAGGGGCTGCCCCACTGCTGGCCACGGGTGTAGTGGAACCTCCTGATGGCAAAGACACGACCTGACTGTTATCACCATAGCTAAAAGCAAGCGTGGAGTGAATAAGTGTCCGTGCTGCGTTATCACCATCGCTCGGAGTGCCACTGGCGTCAGTGATTCCTAGCCTACCCTCTTCCCCTTTGGACACCCTGCCTGTCAATATGGGATTCTCTTGGCCCTCTTCACAAGGAAAGTCCACTCGGATATCCAGCTGGTGCTCCCCACCACCCGAATTTCTGGGCACACGGTTCTCCACGTGGTGATAGACCAGCAGACTCTTGGAGGCGTAGATGGATGGATGAAGGTCGGGGCTTGGGTCCAGATACATGCGATTGAGGTTCATCCCACGCTGGTCTGTGCGGTAATGACCTCGCATTACCCCGTCAGGGTTCAGCATGGGGATCAGCTTGAAGACAAATTGCCGCCTCAACTGGGCCGCTCGGGGGTCGTTCTCTCGCAAGATGAAATGCAGAAAGCCGTTGTACACAAAACTGGCTGGGGTCTCTCCTGGGTGCACTCTGCTACTCAGTAGAAAGACCTGTACAGCAAAGGCAAAAAACCTGTACAGTAAAGGCACACAATGAATGTACATTACAACTTTCACAGCATTTTTACAGATGGGTCGAGCAGAATGTATTTTGAAACTAGTGTTGCTAAAGTAGACTATCACTTTCATACCTTAAAAATTCCATGCACTAATTATTTAATAAATGTAGATCCTGTATTATGAAAGCATTTAATTGCATATAACAAGTCAAGAATTTGTGTTAGGTAATACTCTATCACTTCCATTTTACCCACTCCAAGCGGTCTACCATTTCCATGACCCTGACTTTTAGACACAAAATATCTATAATTACATGTTAGTTAGGTTACATGAACTAATGACTGAGCTGCGCATGAGGGAAAATGTGGTTGAAACATCCTGCATCTTGAGAAAACTCAGCAAATCTGGCTGTATACTTACTCTTTTGCTTTTGAATTTTCGGCACCTAGGTGTCTCCTTGTCAGGAAAGAGGTACTTGTCAAAGCGAGGTTCCCGGTAGTTTGTCATGCCATGGCAAGATGTGATGGTCAGAAGGTCTATACGTAGTTTGTCCAATGAGTGACACAGCAATTCACGATGATAGTATATCTGGTTCTGTGGGCTAGCAAATAAACACATAAGTAAAACAATATGCATGTTGGAATATATATCACTGTACGCATCTCAGTCAACAAATATCTACATACACATGTAATAAACAAATAATGACTGAATATAGTATGCATGATTTGGTGCGTTTCAATGGGGAGGGAGGTGACAGGGGAGGTTGGAGGGTGTAGGGGAGGGGGAGGATAATGAGAGAGAGAGAGAGAAGATGGGTGGAGGACAGGGTGGTTCAAATCTGACCTGTCAGGGGTGAGATTGGCGCAGTGAGCAAACTTTTTATCAAGATCAGCCATCTGGTCCTGTGACTCAGTATACGACCAAGGAAAGCAGAATGCAAAGTAGCATGTTCCTCCTTTAACATCAGGGAAGCGATAGGTGAAAGACAGAATGAACTGGCCGTCCACCGTCTGTAAAAAAAAAGCATAGCATTGCATAATGCCTCCCATTCAAAGTGATAATGAACTTGCACATTTACATATAGCAGCACTTTTTAAAAATTAGTAATACATAGCAGTAATACAGGCATAGTGGAAATACACCTGATTCCATCCTTGATAGTAGTGCTTTACCTCATAAGATGGCCTGTCCCTAATGCGTTCCCACTTGGGTTTTCCAGGAAGGATTCTTGTGAAGGGAGCATGCCCCTGACTATACAGCTTGCCCTGTCGATTCATGTTCATGATGTTGATCTTGATCAGTCGGTTCGCTGTGAATCCTCGAATCCCAAAGTAGAACCAAGACCTGTTGATTATGAAAAATGGCCATCAGTGACAACGGAGTGAGAAAGAAGGTGAGGGAGTATCTGGGATAAGGAGGAGAGAATAAGGAGCAGGAGGAGGAAGGGGGTGGGGGGAGAGAGAGAGAAAGTGAGAGAGAGAATTGAATCAGGATGCATTTCAGTTTGGGTGAATAATTGCACTATCAAAAATGCGTATGTGCACATAATCTGATGAAAGTTATCCCTAGTGTGCCAAATAAATCATGTCAAGTTCAGTACTGACAAGCATACATTTATATATACAGCCAGCAACTAACAATAATATTATCAAAAAGACAAACATTTGTCTATCCTCCCTTCTTCTACACACACAAACACATACACACACAACACACATGCCCACACACACCCACACACCACATCCCACTTTGGCACAACACGATTGAGATAAATATATGGCATAATTATTGGCTGCTATGAATCAGTGACCTTGCTAGAGGTGATGAAGCTAAAGCCTGTGACCTGTGATGGTCTCCTTGATTAACTTAAACCTACTCGGCAATCCCCAAGTAAAAGTGATTAATAAACCTGCTCAGCAACCCCCAAGTAAAAGTGATTAATAAACCTGCTCAGCAGGCACACTAGGGATAACTTTCATCAGATTATGTGCACATACGCATTTTTGATAGTGCAATTATTCACCCAAACTGAAATGCATCCTGATTCAATTCTCACTGATTCATAGCAGCCAGGTGCCCATTGCTGCTTTCATCTCTAGCACAATGTGGTTATTCTAGGATTACGTTTACACATTGCATTCTGGGCTATCCATAACTGACTTGTTTATCTGCTACAACAAGAAGTGCCAGGTTCATTACCCTTACATTCTGGGCATTACAAGACACTGGGTGACATCAGGCACTACCCGAAAGCTCTGGTTTATATAAGACACTGTGTGAAACTGTAGGCACTGTCTCTAATTCTGTCATTATCAAACAGTGTGAATCCTGTACTTTGACAGAATCTAGCTAGTTTTAATCTTTCTGAAAGAAAGTAAGTCCAAAGAGATACAAAATGATCACGTACATGTATATCACAGCATAATCTGATGGAAAACAAAAGTTTGCTTGGGATAGAGATGAAACATTTACATTGTAGAAAAGGAACTCTCAGTATTCTCAGTGCAGGTTTCATTATCACTGTAATTACGTTGAATGACTTTGCTAATGGGGTTTGGCAGTGGTCGGCATCCATATGAAATTGTTTTGCAAGGGCTTGGTGTGAGGAGAATGTGAAGTAGTTCCTGCATGATGCATCAGCATCAATTCAAACCTGTTTCCATTTTCTGCTGGGGTTCCAGCACAGTCAGGTTTAGTCCACACGTTGTATTCAGAGTCTGGTTTAAGCTCAGCACCAATCAAATAGTTTACATCTGCACACAAGAAAAAACCCAGAACATTTAACAGCTTATTCGAATCAATGATCAGTTCACTATGACAAATGGGCGATGAAAGCATTGTTCTGGTCACCAAGTGAGAGTAAAATTCATGCAGGCAACCTGAAAGTGTTACCTTGCCCGATGGGCAACCATTTTTTGTTTCACTCATCACTTCCCTGTTTCCACAGATGGCGATAGTTTTGTCAAGTTTCACGGAATCATCCACCATCTTTCGTCTTGCAGTTACATTTCACGTTAATTTTGTTTGAAATTTGTGACCAGGTTAGTGAACACAGTCAAGTCAAGACAAGTCAAGAAATCTGTATTCAACAAAAAATACAGTGAAATATATATTATCTATATTATATATATATTATCTATATATAACCACACACAATGGGCTTCATTACAGCTAAACAAAGAATACACATACACCCAACAGCAGTAACAACTATACATGTGACATACAACACGTACACATAATAAAAATACAAATTTACATTTACAAAAACAAGACTTAAAATTTGCATTTACTGCAGACCTCTGGAGTTGCCTGGGTAACTATCTTACCAAAGGAATGGAAAATTCTGGTTTTCAGCACCCTTGCGATACAATATCAAGGTCTATATGGGTCTCAGCAGGACAGGATGACAGCAGGCTGAAAAGCTGAATGTATTATTGGCTGTGCTCTTGCATTCTTGGTTGTGCTCTTGCATTCAAACTCAAACCTTCATAATGCATGACCATATTCTCTACACAGCTCTAACAGAATATAATAGCTATAGCATAGACTATACTATAGCAATAAAAATAAAGAACTCTAACATGATTTCACATTTCAAAATGTACTTCGTAAAATGAAACAAATGCAATTATAAATCTTTCATAACCTGTTTCACTGAATCTTGCTTTTGTCACTTTGAGGTAACAGCATTTGCAAGGTCTTCTCCACTTTACACACATCAACTCTACAAGGCCTTTCCACCATTCTATAAAAACAATCAATTAAATTAAAACTGAAAGCTGTCAACACGGTTTAATCTTGTTTTCACTGGTGAGGGTGGGAATGGCTGAGGGAGTTGATAGAGAAAGAGTGAGAGAGAGAGAGAGAGAGAGAGAGAGAGAGAGGTGGGGTGGGGTGGGGGAGTGGACTTGGCATCAAAAATAGTCTCCATAACTGTTGAAAATTAAATTTAAATTTATAAACCTTTTGTTTCTATTACACACAATGCTATTGCAGGTCATATGCAGACCATTAATTTATAAACCTTTTTTTTTCTATATTAAGCACAATGCTATAGATCATAATTATGCCAGACCATTAATTATATATAGTCCCCCAAAATATGAATAGAAATAGATCTTTTTTTTAATATTCAGGTGTAGATCAATTCAGTTAGTAAATCTATTAATGTAACTATGTATAGATACTATAAAGAGTTAAAGCTTATTACCACTTCTTCAACTATCTTGCTCATAACCCCCACAGAGCTCACATTCATTCTCTACCTAGTTACTACAATTAAATAATAATAAATTTATATGACGTCCTTACTAGAGTTGGTTTGTTCCTCATCATCCTCTCTTGACACCTTCTCAACTCTTATTAGGTTGCCAGAGTCAAATTTTGATGTGAAGGTTAAGTTTCCTATTCTAGTCTCCATGTTGAACCTCTGGCACAGTCTGTAGAACATTGAGAAAAATATAGTATGTCATTGCAATCTCTAAACATATTAACACCTAAAAACAGTTACCATGTTTGAAAAAGATCTGCACTGTAATAAAGTAAAGAAAATAATATCGTGACACAGTGTGCTAATCGCCAAGTTGGCAAGCATAATAATAGGAACATCAAAACATGTTGACGTTGATTTGTATTCAAAGAGTGCAGATGTTTATGAACGCTATATCATTTTCAATCATAAGGCCATGGTCATTAACACCGCTAGGAGCCAAAGTGTTTTTGTGAGCCAGTATGCAGGATCAATCTTGTTCAGCTGATTCCCACATGTACTGATACCTATAAATATGAATAAAGACCACTGCTGATCAATTAAAATTAATCAACATCTTCTCATTAGAATGAACTTTGTAAATGACTAGGCTTCTTGCCATACACTATTATCTATCAGATCTCAATATGTACAACATAAAGTGGCGCTGACATTCAACTTTCAAAATAAAAATAATGAAAACTACACTCTACAGCAAACCAACAAAGTCAATGTCTTTGGTGAAAATTGGGCTAGATAGGCACACATTTTACAAACCTTGCATAGCCAGAATGCTGTAATGACAACTAAAGGTCAATTAAAACACAAAAATGCCATCGCAAGTGTTTTGATGTTTGCGTTAACCTCATTGAAACGTCAAAGTCACAAAAATAAATGAATAGCGTTCGACATCTTGTAAACTATCATGGTTGCTGGTCACGTGTTTGTGTAGCAACCGTTGATTGGTCAAAACAAATTGTTTATTTCGTCTGCTCTTCCAGGGGCGTCTGCTCGACATTCACACAGTCGTAGCAATCTTTCCTCCAAGGTCGTAGCAATACAAATCTTCTTCTTCTTCCTGATAAGTAACCACAATCGTCGTGTCGATCACTATGTTACTATTAGGGGTCTGCGCAGATATGAATTTAGGCACTGCTGATGGGTATGTGTGTGTGTGTGTGGGGGGGGGGGGAAATGGAGGGTTGGAGGGGAGGGAGATAGGGGGAGGGGGCGGGGCTGTTGTTGTGGATCAGAGGTGGGCAAGGGTGTCAAGAGTTGAGGCCTCTACCACTGACTGTGGTAAGCAGTTCCAGTCCTTAACAGTCCTCGGCAGGAATGAGGCTTGTTGGTACTGGGTGCGGCAGTTTATTTGGGAGTATTGCTGGTTGTGGCCACGGCGCTGTCGTGGTGGTGGGGGCTGCAGCTTTTCATTAAAGTTGACGCAAGAAAGTTCATGACGGATCTTGTATAGCATGGAAAGCCGAGAGAGTTTCCGCCTTTTCTCCAAGGAAGGCCACTGGAGGTGTTGTCTTGCCGTGTACGCCCACAATCAATCGTGTTGATCATGTTGTAGCATGTTCGACACGCTGGAGGTGTTATGCTAGCGCCTCAGCACAAAGCGGGCAGCTCGACGTTGCACTTTTTCAATCTGGCTAATGTTCTGTTGTTCATGGGGGTCGATCCCTAACTGTGGAGCAATATTCCAGAATCGGTCTCACATACGTCTTGTAGGCAGTTTCTTTGATGTTTTGAGAGCTGACTTTTAGATTCCTTTTTAAGAACCCCAGGGTTTTGTTGGCCTTTGCAGTGATGGAAGTGATGTGTTCAGTCCAGCTCATGTTGCTAGTCAGCGTGACGCCCAAGTACTTGGCACTTGTGACCGCCTCGAGTGCATGGCCATGAAGCTGGTATTGCGTGTTGTGGGTCTTCCGGCTCCTGGTGACAGACAGCTTGTTGCACTTGCTGGGGTGGAAAGCCATGTCCCAGCGCTCCTCCCATTCTGTCAGCAGGTCGAGGTTACTTTGGAGCCGGGCTTCGTCAGCAGTAGACGATATCTTGTCATAGAAGGCTGTGTCGTCAGCAAAAAGCCGGGAGGGTGAGGTAAGGGGATCAGGCAGGTCATTGATATACAGAAGAAACAGGCAGGGCCCTCGGACGCTGCCTTGGGGGACGCCTGACTTGACACTGATAGACTGGGACCTGACGCCATCCACAACGACTGCTTGGCTACGTCCGTCCAGGAAGTTTGCGACCCAGGCGTTGATGCTCCCACGGACACCGTAATAGTTCAGCTTGTGGACGAGGAGGGAGTGATTGACGCGGTCGAACGCTTTCGCGAAATCGAGGACCAGGACGTCAGTCTGCGTTCCTGCCGCTAAGTTGGTGATGAGCTCGTCTGAGAACTCGAGAAGTTGTGTTTCACAGGAGCGACGACCCCGGAAGCCGTGTTGCTGCTTGCAGAGGATGTTATTCTGCTCTAGTTGTTTCATGATGGTACTGGTAAGGATGTGCTCCAGCACTTTGCAGCATACACTGGTCAGGGATATGGGTCTGTAGTTGGATGGTTCATAGTGCTCCCCTTTCTTGAAAATTGGTGTTACATTGGCCTCTTTCCAATCAGATGGTAGTCTGCCGGTGTTGATGGAAGACTGGTAGATGATGGTGAGGATGGGGGCAATGTCACCAGCAAGCTCCTTTAGCACTCTGGGTGTGATGTTATCAGGGCCCGGTGCCATAGTGGGCTTCAGGTTGTGCAGGAGTTTCCTGACTCCCTCAGCGCCGATGGTGATGCTGTCAATCACTGGGAAGTCCCTAGGTGGCATCCTGCATTTGTGGTGGAACTCATCTGCAGTGTATTGTTTTCCCTCACTGAATGCAGTCTGGAATTGCCTATTGAGGGCCTCTGCTTGTGCCGTGGGGTCGGAGACTAAACGGCCGTTGACCTTCAGTGGGGCGACGCCTGTGTTGTTGGACCGTTGATGTTTAATGTAGGTCCAGAACCTTTTGTGTTTGTTAGCTTGCTGGGGGTCGCTATCTTCAATGGTGTCATTCAGATAGGACCAGTAGGATCTACGAAGCTGTCGCTGGATCTCTTCTTGTTTTCCTCCTTGAGGTCTTCCGTGCCCAGCTTCATAGATCCTCATCTTCTTGTACACACGTTCTCGCCTCTTGATGAGCTTGCGAAGTTGGGGAGTTACCCATGGTTTGTTTTCCTTTGCTCTTGTTTGCTTGTGTGGGATGAAGTCGGTTATTGCCGCTCTGAGAGAGTCCCTAAACATAGTCCAGAGCTCTTCTGTACTTGCGGTGGTCTTCTCTGACTCCATCCTCACCAGTAGGTCTGATAGTACTTTCCTGATCCCTTCCCAGTTAGCCAGCTTGTAGAGTGGTATGAGTCTTGGGAGTTGTTTCTTTTTCTGGGGGTGGATGGCAATTTCGCAGAAGACTATATCGTGGTCAGAAATCCCTGGGAGTAATTCTACACGAGGTATGAGGTTGGTACAGATGAGGTCGAACGTGTTTGCTCCACGTGTTGGTTCTTCTACCATCTGCTCCATGCCATAGTCTTGCAGAATATCCACAAACTCACGGTGAAGCGATGGGTAGGAGCTGCCAGGTTTGAGCGCCATGTGCTTCCAGTCCCAGTCGCGCAGGTTCATGTCACCGCCGACGACAATGTGGGCATTGGGGATGGCAGCTGCTCTTGCAAGGGAAGTCCTAAAGAGGGCCAAGCTTTCGGCGTCCGATACGTCATGCCTGTAGTAGGCGCACACGTAGAGGGTCCGTCTGCCTTTGAGTTTGATGCGCACCCAAATGATTTCGCACCCATCTTCTTGAAGTTCTGTGGCCTCTGGACAGTCTATAGTGTTCTTAACTGCGACGAAAACACCTCCCCCATGTCGGTTTCTATCTTTGCGAAAAGTTCTGAATCCGTCAGGAAGCACTTCATTATCTCCTATAGTAGAGTCTAGCCAGGTCTCAGTGACAAATACTACATAATTGTGATGATTGTGTGTGTGTACTGTGTGTGTGTGTGTACTGTGTGTGCGTGTGTGTTCCCTGTGTGTGCGTGACGCGCGCGAGCGAGCGGATGTCGTGGAGCCATTTCCTCGAAAACGGGGCATATACTACTACTACTACTACTACTACTACTACTACTACTACTACTACTACTACTACTACTACTACTACTACTACTACTACTACTACTACTACTACTACTACTACTACTACTACTACTACTACTACTACTACTACTACTACTACTACTACTACTACTACTACTACTACTACTACTACTACTACTACTACTACTACTACTACTACTACTACTACTACTACTACTACTACTACTACTACTACTACTACTACTACTACTACTACTACTACTACTACTACTACTACTACTACTACTACTACTACTACTACTACTACTACTACTACTACTACTACTACTACTACTACTACTACTACTACTACTACTACTACTACTACTACTACTACTACTACTACTACTACTACTACTACTACTACTACTACTACTACTACTACTACTACTACTACTACTACTACTACTACTACTACTACTACTACTACTACTACTACTACTACTACTACTACTACTACTACTACTACTACTACTACTACTACTACTACTACTACTACTACTACTACTACTACTACTACGAAGGATGTGTATATATTTGTGTGTATGTATGTGTATGTGCACAGGCTCGGATTAGAGTATGAGTACATTTAATTCCCTCGATCTACGAACTTCCTCCATTTCGTCGTTCCTTCATCCATGCTATATACTAATTCTTTCTTTCTGCAACCTTTGTTTGTGTTGTTTTCCTTGAATTCATTCATTCATCCTTTCGTTATAAAGTATTACATATAGTGCTTTCTTTAATTCTGTCTTGATGTTTGTATTCTATCTTTTCATATTTCGATTACCAAAGGATAAGCAGGGGCGGATTTTGCCATTGTTGAGGGGGTGTGCACTCTTCCCTTAAACCATTAATGCGAAGTGGCGAAGCCACAAGCGCGAGCCTGCGAAGCAGGCGAGTGAACTAGGAGGGTCCGGGGGCATCCTCCCTCCCCCGCCCCCCAAAAATGTTAAAATAATGGTTAAAATCTGTGCAATCTGTTGCATTCTGGGCATTATTTTGAGGACTGAAAACAGTATTGTTTTGTGCTAAAAGTCCTCTTTTAGACCCCCACCCCACATCCCCACACATACCCCTCTGCAAACTCTGATGATAAAATTTACAATGGCAGAACATCTTGCATAAAGGTTTATAAAAAGACAGGTAAGGTTACTGCAAATAAAACAAGAAATAGCCACTCACACCAGTTTTAGTCAAAACTGACTTGATGCATGTACAAGATTGGTCAAAAAAAAACTGGAGCACTAAAGATTAGAGGTACACACGCACTACAGATTATAGTCATAACGAGGTAAGTTCCTACAGAAATCAGTTTAGTGTCTTTCACAGAAAAGGTGCAGATAGGGCTTAGAAAAAAACCCACCTGGATTTGTTGTAATATTTCTGTAACATCTATCCTTCTATATAACTAATGCACACACACTGTCTTCGTGCGGAGGTACATGAAACTGTGTGGTGAGTGAGAATGAGTATAGTTTTTTTTTTCTCTTCTTTCTTTTCTTTAGCTCTCTCCTTTTTTTTGACCGCCAGGGGGATGTGCACGTGCACAAGGGCACACCCCCAAAATCCGCCCCTTAAGCAATACATTATAAAGATTTAGAAATGTATATTCTCTTTGATAGCTACGTGTTAAGTTGGGGTTGTGTTGTTGATACTGCAGGTAGCTGTTGCTAATTACCTTAAGTCTGTATGTAAGTTCAGTGACTGATAAAAAGTAAACGTTAGCCGGGATGAGGTTGATGGTGTTTTTGTTATTGTTGCTGCTATAATTAATTATCAACGTTCATGATGACGCTGGCGAATTAGATCATGGTAAGAATAACAGTGACTACGGCAATGTCGATAGATCATATATGGTGGTGGTGATAAGAAGGGAATACAGAAAAAAGAAAGAAAGAAAGAATAAAAGGAAAAAAAAGAAGAACAAACGCATTTCCACATACTCACACAGCTAGGTACCCTATTTATAGCTCAAAACCAGCACTTTTTGGCGATGCTGTGACTCGACTTTATTCTAAAAGAGGGAAAATGAAAGTATAGAACGATGATGATGATGATGATAATGATGATAATAATGATGATGATGATGATGATGATGATGATGATGATGATGATGATGATGATGATGATGATCCGAATGGTTAGAGCGTTGGCTTGCGGATCTGAAGGTCCCGAGTTCGAGCCCAGGCCGGGGAATTGTGTTGTGTCCTTGGGAAAGATACTTTACTTCTGTTTCCAACTCCTTCGGATGAGAGTATAAATCGAGGTCTAGTCTGTGTCGCATGCATTCCATCATAACGGACTTTAAAGATCCTGACGCTCATGTCCTAGACGGGTGAGTGCCGGTGACAAGAACACATACATCATGTACCTTGGGTAAAGCGCTTCACTTTGGGCTGCTGTACTTTCGAAAATGAAAGTGCCCGAATTTCACCTCGGTGATAATAAAGTTGTTAAAATAAAAAAATAAAATAAAATAAATTAAAAAAAAAATGATGATGATGATAATAATGATGATGATGATGATGATGATGTGATGATGGTGGTGGTGTATATAGCGCATATATCCACTCAGGTATCCTTGCACACATAATACACACATATAGCACACATACAAGAATACATTTGTTTTTAATCCAACAATTCAATATTTTAATGTAATAAAAATATTTAAAAAACACAATCTGCAACCATAAGCCACACGTTCGAAAGACATTGGACATGCCATGGCTTTACCACTTAAAATGATTACATATGGACATATTTGTAATACGCAAGTAACAAACGTATACATATTCAATAAATAATACACCATACAGTGTAACAAAGAAATGAACCACGACTCATTTGATTATCCACAGGCTACAAAATGATAACTCTAATTGTCATGTCCAAAAAGCTTTGGTAAACTAAACCATATTGATACAGGCTTGGTATTGTTTACAGTGGAGATAGACATAAGAAATTCAAACGCTAATTGTATATAACAATGCTCGCATTGTTACTGGTCTTAGTGTTTATACTACAATTAATACAAAGTAAAGGCCCAAGAACGGCGAACGCCCTGCATGACCGTGATCAGTCACTTAAGACTGGTGGTGAATCCGGCCTTGTAAGTCGAAGAACGAATTTTCATTAATTAAGGTCGTTCGTGTGCCTGTCTGCACACAGTCGGACACATGTAAACACTGGAGCCCACCTGTGCACAGACTCAGATATGTTCACACACAACCACCCACACACACACACACACACACACACACCACACATACACCATACACACAACACACACATACACACACACAAACACGCACGCACACATACACACACATGCGCAAACCCACATCTATAAATACAAATATGCACTGACACTCATATATACACAATTAACAGCTCAATTCTAGTCCTACTGACGAGACATCTAATACAGTCATCAACTAAACCAATTAAAATCATCAATCAATCTTTAATTTAATGTCTGTTCACACATTTAGCTGATAAAATTTAAATCATAATTCTTCAGGCATTACACTTGTCCTTCACCTTTCATAATATCACACATATGATAACAATATAATGCGCTTACATTAATACTACACATAACATCATAACCCACAAGTACATGGCTAGTAAACAACAACAACCCCAACACAACACGGCTGTTCATTGAGACAGATAAACAACAAGGTGTATTGAACTTTGGACAGGAAGCACAGTAACGCCGAGTAGCCGGGGAGAGGCGAACGTAACTTCGGCTAGTCTCGGCTAGGCAGTGTGGAAGCAGTTTGATTAACAGTAATTCTAACATGTACACTTTCAAACGCCGATAACGGCGTAGGGGACAATAAAAAAAAGAAGAAAAAAAAGGGACACTGCGGCCCTCCTCTTTCGGATGAGAGTATAAACCGAGGTCTAGTCTGTGCACGCACGCATTCCATCGCATGGACTTTAAAGATCCTGACGCTCATGCCCTAGACGGCTGAGTACCGGCTACACAAATACATCCATCACGCACTAGGTCCCTTCTTCTCATCCCCGGTCGCCCAGGATTGTGCTCAGTCGTCTGGGCGTTAGACTGTGCGCTGAAAGGGTGCAAATGGGAGCCTCGAGCGGCTTGAGTTAGATCCTGTGTCGGCCGGCGCCTTGAGCGGCACTTGAGCTGGAAAAGCGCTATATCAAAGTGATTAAATAATAATACATAAATAATAAATAACAACAATACTAATCGAAAATTGTTACAAGTTAGTTTCAACCTGTACCTGCATTTACGTTATAAGATAGTTACGACCTATAACTACATTTAATGTTAGTTTTCATGGCATTAAGGCAAGATTGTTTTTCATTATGTCAGCGGTCGTACACCCGTCATAGTTAAAGGATTGTATTGAAACAACGGAGTTGTGTCATTACCGCTTCACAATGGCTCTGACACCGTTACCTGCAGTCGTCTGGTTATAGCAAAGCACAAGACAATTTGATTTCACAGTCCAATTACTATACTCTTTGGATCGAAATTTAGATATAAAATACAACAAACTTCCAGATTTATCAAGGTTGTCGTTCCAAAAGCTTGAGTCCATTTTGAATAATAAAGAATGGAGAATAAAGAATGGCTCAGTCGCTGCCAGAGATATATATTGAATAGTATAGTTAAACGGAAACTCCGATGGTATGGCCACGTCACCAGATCATCAGGCCTTGCAAAGACTATTCTGCAAGGCACAGCGCAAGGAGGTAGAAGAAGAGGGAGACCGAAAAAGAGGTGGGAGGACAACATTCGAGAATGGACTGGTTTGACACTGAGCGAAGCCATCAGGGCTGCTGAGGACAGAGAAAGATGGAGTATGCTGGTTAAACGATCATCTGTGGTGCCCCTACGACCTCCGGGTTACGGGACAGGATAGGATAGGGATAGATAGTATAGTTAATTAAAACAGATGTTTAAATGGAAATCACTGTTATGGAAGGGAAGTGAAAGTCAGGATCGAGAGACTATCAAAGGTTTATGTATATATATATAATTTTTTTTTTATTTTGGTGGAGGGATTATATTTTACGTTACATTGTGAAAAACGTCGATTCATTTTGTCTTGTATTTAAACCCCCAGAATTGGGGAAGGTAAAGCAGCGAGGGAGAGAAGATAGGCACCGCCCTCATTAAGCTGGCCTAGAGAAAAGGGGGTGTTCCAAGAGCTTCCCTCCCCAACGACCGAAAAGTTAGGTGAACACCTTTACCTTGATGTATGTCTCTCTCTCTCTTGACTCACCGCCCTAGCTCAGTGGCAGAGCGTTCGCTTGGCATACTGATTGTCCAGGTTCCAACCTCTGGATGGGCAGTTATAAAATATAAAAGTAGCCATGTTTCACTGTCCATCTTATCAGTATATCAGTGTGATTGCTCTGGTGGTTGAGTGTTGGTTTAGATCCCTACCCCTCTTTTCTGGGATGGTTACATCCATCTTCCATCATAACCAATGGTTAAACTACAATGTTAATTAATTGACTCTCTCTCTGTCTCT
The DNA here is from genome assembly GCA_036898135.1 of Oncomelania hupensis. Classification (NCBI taxonomy): domain Eukaryota; kingdom Metazoa; phylum Mollusca; class Gastropoda; order Littorinimorpha; family Pomatiopsidae; genus Oncomelania; species Oncomelania hupensis. Next base: position 13,180,858 of record CM072516.1, read on the forward strand.
CTCTATGTAGGCGTTAAACTTCAATGTTCTTTCATTGATTCCCCCTCCCCCCACTCTCTCTCTCTCTCTCTCTCTCTTATATAAATAACAAAAAATCACAATTTGAAATTGTTAAAGCTGGAGTACCACAAGGATCTATTTTAGGACCTTTGTTATTTTCTATCTACATAAATGATCTCCCCCTTCATATTTCTACTTCTTGTGAACTCTTTGCTGATGACACTACATTACACTCTCAAAATACAGACTTGAATCATCTGTGCTCCTCCTTACAACAAGGGGCTATTGAACTACAAGAATGGACTGAATCCAACCACATGGCCCTCAATCCAGACAAAATGAAATCCATGCTAATTACAACAAGACAAAAAAGACAAAATTTATCTATAAAGCTTCGTCCATTAAAAATTTGCAATAAAACAATTGATGAAGTACAATTTCATAAACTTCTTGGTATAACTTTAGACAATAATTTGTCCTGGATCAATCATATTTTAAATGTTAGTAAAACCATTTCGAAAAGGACTTATCAGTTATCAAGAATTAAACATTTATTAAATTTACATTCTCGTAAACTTTTTTATTCTGGTCATATTCAACCATTTATTGATTATTCCTCTACTATTTGGGATTCTGCTAGTGGCAATGCAATGAAGCCTTTAATTAGAGTTCACAAACGTGCAATTAAACAAATTATTCTTAAACAAAAAATATCTCCAGATGATTATAAACGGATTAATATTCTACCTCTTGCCAACAGACTAAAATTTAATAAAGGGGTTTTCATGCACAAGATCCTTTCTTGCAATGCACCTTCCTATCTTTGTTCTCTTTTTTCCCAAAAAACCTGCAGATCGTCCACAAAATTAAATGTTCCACTTCCAAGAATTGATCTTTTCAAAACTAGTCTAGCTTATTCTGGTTCAACTCTGTGGAATAACTTTCCTGCCGATCTTCGCACTCCAGACTATAAAATTACATCATTTAGAACACGTCTCCTAAAACTCATTAAAAATTAAATAAACGTTATTTGTTGTTAAAATTAACAACAATAATATGATTTAATATTTTTTTAAAAATATTTAAAATATTTATTCCATGATGATATTGTTTATTTGTTATTGTTCCATGATGTTAATGTTATAACATTCATTTGTTGTATTTAATAGTTCTTGTTACAAGCCCCAAGGGCAAGATGTAAAAAAGCGCATCCAGCGCTTACTCTTTTACCCTTGCAAAATAAAATTGTTATCTTATCTTATCTTATCTTATCTCTTTCTCTGTCTGCGTATCACCATCCACAATTTCAAATTGCTCGGTAATGGAATGCCCAGTATTTTCAATCAAAATGATCTGCCGAGTCATTTCATTTTTTTGTTCTGCAAATTAACCTCCCTTTATTTCAATACCATTCTTGTTCCACTCAAATCGAAAACAGTTTAGATACTTTATGAGCGATTCCGAATGAACGTTGTGAAGTATTCTGTACAGGTCACTGGTAGCCATCCAGATCTAGACCTGTGCTTAGCACACTGCAATGTCATAAATGTCGACATTAGTTAAGCTAGCACTGAGTTTGATTTCACCAGGTTGCGCTTCCGAAAAATCGAAACCGAAGCGTAGCAAGTTTTGTGTCAGGTCGACAGTTCAATCGTTTTAGAAGTAACTTTTATTCGAAATTCAAGTAAGTGATTTTGAACAGGTTTGGAAGAACATTCAATTTGGGAGTGCTTTGCCTGTGACAGTAGGCCCATTTGCGTAATCTTTATCAGCCCAAGCGTTAAGTGTCCGCAGAGGTACTAAATCCAGCTCTTGGCCTTTTCTTTGTGTAATGCAATTGGCACTTAGGTTTAAGGTTCATCGATTCATCCCTTTTATGCTTTTATCGGGGATCCAGAAAAACGAGTCAAATATTCTCTTTGGAAATAGAAATTCATCTCTTCTTTGGTCTCCATCCTCGGACGAAGTCGAGGATTTTCTTGATTTCGAGAGCGTTGAGTTCAGGGAAGCCCTCCTTCAACAGACGTTTGTCTAACGAACACAGCATTGACCCGTCTATCTGCTCGTTGGCAAAGCGAAGTATCACTCTGTCCTGTAAACACGAACAAAGAAGTTTAATATTGTAGGCGTACTATTAATAATTATGTCAGTCAATGCATAAAACTGATACATTTATTATTTGAACATAATGCTATAACAAAATTTGAACGAAATGTCATCAATTTATTTTTTAAATACTGCTGTTTCAAAAAGTAATTTTGCAGGCTGAAAACTACCATTTGCAACACACGTCATCCAAAACGAAGGTTAATATTATGTAGGCCACTCATGCTGCGTTATGGTCGGGTCGATAAATATTATATGCCAAGTTATGGTCTTATGATAAATATTGTATCATGTTGTGATTGAATCGATAAAGGCCCTAAGAATATTTTAACATAATACCTAAATATCTTCTTTGAGACATGAAAGGGGAATACAGACAGACAATATAACCAACATTCGTTTTGTTCAATGTGCACGGTTGTGTACGTCATTACCTTCATGCCTATGTATCGGAGCGAGCGTGACACCTCTTGGACAGACAAGACCGATATGTCATCAGGAGGCAGCCAGCCAGCGTCCAGCTGGTCCCTGCCCGTGATGGTGCCCCCGCTGCCGCCGCTGTTGTGGTCGTGGCCGTACTCGTTGTAGCTGTACTCGCTGTCGGCGGCATGGAATCCGCTGTAAGGGTTCTCCGACGTCCCGCCGCGGCCCGAACCCACAGAGATTGCAGAGTCATCGCCCTGCTTGGGGTAGGAGGCTGAATCACTGAGTCCACTGAGAGACACGGCGCGGGGATAGGCCCCGCTGGAGGAGTAGGACTTGCGGAAGGCGGCCGTCTCGCTGTCGGCGTACGGCATATAGTGATGTGGCTTGAATACGTGCTGTGATGGCGACCCGCTGCTGGAGGCTGGTCGCGTCGGTGACGGTGCTGTAACAGAGCCGTACGAGCCGTGGCATCCTCCGCCGTTCCTCCTCTCTCTCGTGTACTGGGTCGGGAACGCCGGCGGATGGTTGTTTCCGTACTGATTCTGAGAGCCCGAGGAATAGCCTGACACGGCAGACTCCGGTGACGCCGGGGACGACAGGCCTCCGGCAAGCTGTAGCTGCTGTTCTCTCAGGTCCCTGAAGGAATCGGTAAAGTGGAACAGTTCCAACAGGCTGGCTTTGTCGCTGCTTTTCCCGCCTCTGAGGTTGTGAGATCGGATTGTGGCGTTGGGGTCCATGCGGTGGTGAGATCGGGATCTCGGCACTCGGCCGCCCTGACTGGATCGCGTTTCTAAGTCTAACCGCTCCACGGATTTGCGCGTGAGGGTCCCCCCACTGATCGTCCGTCCATCTCTACCGATCATGCCGCCTTCTCCGGCGTTATGCTGTCGCTGAACTTCTGCCCTCCACGCTGGAACAGCGTCCGTGCCTCGTTTGTCTTTGGCCCTGTAGCCGTACAACTGTGACGTGCTGCCGCCCCAGTGCTGCGTGGCTGACATGGTACCGTACGGTCTGTCGTGACCTGCGGCGTCCTGCAACATATACAGAGAAACTAGTAAGACTGCCATCAAAAATTGTGGAAGAAAACTATTATTATATATTATAGAGATACAACTATCGGTTGCTTGTTACGCAATGAATCAAAATGGTGTCTTTTCGTCCCGAATCAGGCATTTATTGTAGTAAACAGATAACAACGATTCTATCTCTATCGAAACATGACAACGACTCTACCTTGGCGTAAGTAAAGTTGAAGAGTTCGTCAATGTCGATAGGACAGCCGTCGTCCGTGGTGATGATGCCAGTGGTTGCCCTAGTGGCAGGGTGTTGGATCAGCTCACTGCGACACTTCTTCATCCTCGCCAGCTGCCTCCTGATGTCCTCTTTTGAGGTGGGCACGGTGGGCGGCTTACGCCTCAGCTGAACGTCAATGCTGGAAGAGTAGGCGGAATCTACACCGCCCATACCTCCGCCCCCGCCCCCGCCCCCGCCTCTCATCTCTCTCACGTTCATCGGCACCATGTAACCGTCTTCCTCGTCTTCTGCGTCTAAATCGTCGTCCATGTCGCCACGAGTGCGAGGGGCGGGTTCGCTGATGGAGCGGACGGGCGGCTGTGGTGCTGGAGGCAGATGCTCGTACAGTGAGTCTTTAGACCCGTGGCTCGAGTCTGCCGTCCTGCCCCCAGAGGACGGAGGGGAATCCACACCGATGGGTATGGGAGGCAGGTCGCGATCCTGAATGTTATACGGGCGCGCCTCTCCTCCCTTGCCTCCACCCGCTTTGCCGTACGTGCCGTGAGTGTCTGACGGCGGCTTCCCTAGCCTGCCATAATGGCCGGACTGAAACGGCGTTAGTGAGGAAGCTCCGTCAGAGGTCGGGGGAGACTTAGCACCACCTTCACCACCACCACTACCCCCACCACTGGAACCTTCCCCCGTGGTTTTATTGTTTTCGTCTCCTTCATCGCCGTCAAGTCCGTGGAAGAAGTCTTCGTAGCTGAGATTGCTGGGAATTATGCGCTTAGAGAAGACGTCGTCGGAGCGCAGTTCTTTCAACCTGGCCCGTTCTCTGCGCACTTTTCTCACGCTCAGTTTGTCCAGAAGCCCCGTAGACTTTGACTTCTTCATTTCTTTGGGAGCACGTTTTGGCAGTTCTATCTCCGTCTTGATGCCAGAAATAGCAGCATCGCCACTGTCTGAAGTTTTTCCACCATCCTCCATGGCATTGGCAGGATGTGGATGTTCTTCGATCTTTACCACTTTGGCTTCGGTTATCACAGCACTGCTTGAGTGTGGCATGGCCACGCTATTGATACTTGACCCTACACTGCTAGAGATAGGATTCTTCTTGTTGCCAGGCACACTGCTGACCACGTGGCTGACCACCTGCACGGCTAGCTCGGGAGGACTGCTGATGGGAGAAGGTCTGAAAGAATGCACGCTCTGCCGTCTCCTGGGCAACCCTCGTTGCAACGTCAGGTCCCTGTCCACCGACACCTCCGCCTTTTCCACAGCGGGGTCTGAAAGGAGCGCGTCCTTCTCCACCCTAGATAGCACAGCCAGCTCCTCCTCCCTGGTACCGTACAGCCTTAGCACGCCCTGAGGACAAGAGGCCTTTTCCTTCATGTTGGCGTGGATCAGTTGCGCGTTGACGGGCAGGCCAAAAGCCATGATCAGGTCCTGCAACTCGTACACGGCGTCGTAGTTGGCCATGGAAGCGTCGCCCACAGGACTGAAGACGCCTGACATAATGAGCGGTATCATGATTTCCCTACCCTCCATGTCAAAACACTGCAGGTACTTGAGGTCTTGCTCGGGCTTGTTCTTGGACTTGGACGACTTGAGGAGCCGCTTGAAGAAGCCCTTGTTGTTGCCTGTCGCCCCTGACATTGAACCGCCTTTGTTCTTCTTGCCGGAGCCGTTGTTGTTGTTGTTGTCCATGTACACCATTCCCGTAGTCAGCACCTTGACATATAAACTTGTATATTATTACACATTTACTGCACTTTGTCAACAGAGTCCAATGACATATTAAACTAAAGTCAAACTTTTATATTATTACACATTTACTGCACTGGGTCAACAGAGTCCAATGACATATTAAACTAAAGTCAAATTAGTTGGGTTTCCTGAAAGGAAGTTTTTAAACGTCGGTAGAATTAGAAGCTACATAAATTAGGCAGTTTTAAAAACTAGTTTAACAATAGTGTAGCTTTGACAACCAAATTGAGACTAAAAATCATGCAACAACTAGCTGGATGCACTCCAGTTATTGTTTATATATATAAAAAAATTTTTTTTTGGAAAATAATCACACACCCAACGATGATATACAATCTGTAATAATTAATAGAAACATTATTTTGTTATCGAAACATTGTTTTTTTCCGTTACATGATTTGCCTGCTAGGCCTATGTGTGCTAAACATGCTAAACCCAAATGCCGTCCCCGTCGTAGCTCAGTGGTAGAGCGGTCGCCGGGCACACCGATGAACCAAGGTTCGAATCCCGTGGTAGGCAAGATAAAAAAAAAAATAAAAAATGGCAATTTTCACTGTCCATCTTAGCAGTGTGATTGCTCTGACGGTTCAGTGTTGATTTCAATCCCTACCCTTTTTCCCTGGGATAGTTATCCCCGTCTGCCATATCGCCAATGGTGGGCGTAGACGTTAAACTTCAATGCTCAATCGTTCAAACCGAATGCACTCAAATCACATTCTCAGTGTGAGCTTACACCCACTCATTCATTCAATTCTTCATTCACTGACTCACTCATTCATTCAATTCTTCATTCACTGACTCACTCATTAATTCAATTCTTCATTCACTGACTCATTCATTCAATTCTTCATTCATTGACTCACTCATTCACTCGTCCACTAGTTCATTCACTCACCTCCCCTGGTCGAATTTCATAAGGCATCCAGCAACTGACGCCGTCCTCTATTGACAGCTGGTAACCCACTGTCGAGGTTCGAACCAGGAACCGTCGGGGTTTGACGCTGCAGATGCCACCCACTGTATCAAAATACTCCACCGGTCTGCCATCGTCGGGGACCACTTCAAACCATCCTGGAACAATCGAGAAGTACATACCCTGTTCAATAAATAATAATAATAATAATAATAATAATAATAATAATAATAATAATAATAATAATAATAATAATAATAATAATAATAATAATAATAATAATAATAATAATAATAATAATAATAATAGTTTGAGATTGCTGGTGCTATTGAAACATTGTATTGTCAGTTTTTTGCTGTGCAAGCACATCTTTCACGATTTCGAAACAGAGCTTCAGAAACTGGACAACGACGATGATGATGGTGATGATGATCAGGAAGAAGACGACGACGACGAAGACGATTATAATGAAGATGATGACGATGATGATGATGGAGAGGTGTGGGGTGGGAGTGAGGGTGAGGAATATAAGTCCAGTTTAAACAAACACTCTTTGAAAACCAACAAGTGGAAGCAAACGAAGCTACGAACAAGTTATACAGGATTGGGCCGGACATGCCTTTCTCGCATAGATTTCAGAAGTAAAGAGAGGTTTCACAAGCTTGGCATTATTGACGTACTCTGATAATTAGCTTTTATTCAACATCCTGTGTTACCTCACCCTCATAGTTTTCTCAACAATCTGTATTGACTTTTCCCGATAATTAGTTTTCTCAACATTCGGTATTGACTTACTGTGATAATTAGTTTCTCAACATCCTGTATTGACTAACTGTTCCGCAGTGCACACTAGTTTGAGAGGTAGAGTTGCACTCTGAATGTTATGGTTTTTGAATGCTGGGGTGCTGCTACAGAAAATCTTCATCTTGACATTAGAACTGCTTTGTCCTAAACCTTATTAAAGGTTGGCATCTATCGGGTGATCTTTAAACACCAATTGTTCTCCTTTCACATGCACACGTTATTAGCATCCTGTAGTGGCATATTGCGTGGACATTTCCTGTTGACTGTCAAAACCCGTAACTTTTCCCCCCCGATATCCTATCCTATCCTATCCCGTAACTCGGAGGTCGTAGGGGCACCACAGATGATCGTTTAGCCAGCGTACTCCATCTTTCTCTGTCCTCAGCAACCCTCATGGCTTCGCTCAGCGTCAAACCAGTCCATTCTCGAATGTTGTCCTCCCACCTCTTTTTCGGTCTTCCTCTTCTTCTACCTCCTTGCACTGTGCCTTGCAAGACGGTCTTTGCAAGACCTGATGATCTGGTGACTTGGCCATACCATCGGAGTTTCCGTTTCTTCACCACTGTGAGCAGGTCATCGTGTTGTCCAATGGCTTGTGTGATGGTCTGTCGGACTTCGTCGTTGGTAATGTGCTGGGTATAGGAAATGCCCAGAAGTCTTCTGTAGCACCTCATCTCCATGCTTTGTATTCTTCGTTGTAGATCTGCTTTGAGGGTCCATGTTTCGTAGGCGTATAGGAAGATGGAGATGACAAGGAGCGCAGCAGTCTTACCTTGGAATGTAGACTGATGGTCCTGTCTTTCCACATGGGCAGCAGTTGTTTGTGCGATCCTGGAGAGGACTTCCTGTCGGGACCCATTGTCTGATACAATGGCTCCTAAATATTTGAAGCTATGCACTGTGCTGAGGGATTGGCCTTGGACTTTGATGTCCGTGTTGATTCAATTGGTGTTGATGGGCATCATTTTGGTCTTCTCTGCACTTATTTCCATTCCATAGGCTCTGGAGGTGGTGTCCAGCTGTTCAAGTTCTTGTTCATCTCCAGCCAATCCATCATGTCATGTCAAGGTTGATATTCTTATGAAGTCATACAGTATGTACAAATGAACACTAAACCAGTCTTAAATTGAAATCCGAGCTACAGCACCTTCTCTCTTCCCCTTCTCCTCTCCACCCCCCACCCACTAACAAGCCTTGTTTCCCCTTATTTTTCCAGATGCAATGTATAGCCTAGCTTTTAGGGTTTATATAATATCTATTAAAAGTGCTGAGTACGTTTTTGACACTGTGCGATGTCGGTATCGTTAGACTGGCAATCCACTGTAAAACGGAGATTACATGCGGCCATCGTCTGTGTCAATCCCAAATATGACCACACTGTGCCATACTGAGAATTAGAGTTTTCAGGAGTCCACGCCTGAACCAGAAGCCTAGATCTGATGGATCTCTGACACCGGTATGCCCTGTGACACATGTTCGCTCTACTCAACTTCCAACACATCGGCCACCGACCCATGTAACATCTTGGAGCACCGCTTCAGGGGGACAGCAAACACAGCGCACGTTTTGAAAAAGGAAAGGAGCCGAAATCAATTTCGATTTTCGAGATAATTAGTACAATTTTTCCAAATACTGCCCTTTCTCTTGTATGTTTACGCTCGGTTTAGTCCAACCAAGTTATATAATATTTAGTTCGGGCTACAGGAGCTCTGATCACCTGATAAATCTCAGTGTGTATGTTCTTCTAGGTCTATGTTCCCATAGGTCTTTGTTCCCCCAGGTCTATGCTCCCCCACATACGTTCGGGATCATACACTTATGCATGTGTGTCTAACAGGGCGACGTTTTATTTGCCTTCTGATTCCAATAGTACTTTTAGTCCTTCTTTGTTAGCACAATAAAACACCAGTTACATTACATTTCCAATGTTTTGTGAAATAAAGATGTATCGACTTGAAGTGGCTTAAAAACGTTTGCATCTTGCTCCTACACACGTATGCAACATCATTCATCAGGTGGCCCTGCCTTATTATTTTCCCGAGCATTACGCCGATGGAGTCATACGGACTTTCATTTCCTGGGCCTGATCTACATTAATTTAAGAATAAGCTGTTCCAGATGAGGTACTACAGAAGACTTCTGAGCATTTCCTATACCCAGCACATCACCAACAACGAAGTCCGACAGACCCTCACATAAGCCATTGGACAACATGATGACATGCTCACAGTGCTGAAGAAACGGAATTTTCGATGGTATGGCCACGTCACCAGAGCGTCAGGCCTTGCAAAAACTATCCTGCAAGGCACGGTACAAGAAGGCCGAAGAAGAGGGTGACAAAAAAAGAGGTGGGAGGACAAGATTCGAGATTGGACTGGTTTGAAACTGAATGAAGCCATGACGGTTGCTGAAAACAGAGAAAGATGGAGTATGCTGGTTAAACGATCATCTGTGGTGCCCCAACGACCTTTGAGTTACGGGATAAGATAGGATAGGAGTTCGACTACTCTGTGTATGTGTGTTTGTGTGTGTGTGTGTGTGTGTGAGAGAGAGAGAGAGAGAGAGAGGGGGGGGAGGGGGGAACAACTTCAATCCTCAAACACCTTTATTGCAACGATGGCTACCGCTTCCGAAATTTTCGAAAATATTAAACTTTCAGACTGGTTTTTTTTTTCTAAAAAAAAAATCATTACAAAAATTCTTTAGCCTATCGTGCCTTGCTGTATGAGTGGGTCTACGACGGCAAAGGAAGCTTGAAATGTCAGAGTCTTTTTGAAGGATGTTTACCTAGCAAGCTTACCTGGTACAGAAAGCTGTCAAGACTGGACGTGATGGTTTCTTACCGCTTGACTGTGTCAAGATGTTCTTGGGGAAAAAGAAGTAGACAAATGTTTATCCATGCCCCAGCCCTGTTGACGACCTCATTACTTGAGTTTAGTTGGCGTTCTAGGCAATGTACGTGTCTGTTCGTCTGTCTGTCTTTCTATCTGCCTGCTTGTCTGTTTCTGTCTGACTGTGTAAACGTTTATCAGTCTGTGTTTCCCAATTTCTAATCCCAGTAAACCCGTGCATTTTTAAAAAAAAAACATAACGTTGTGCACAATAAAAATGGAATCTTTTATGGAAATATGTGCTTTTAAGTTTTATATATGATTGTAAGAAACGTTATGGTTGCTCCGTTCCATTTTTCAAGTCTCCTCCTCCTCCTCCTTCTTCTTCTCCTGCTGCTGTTTATTCTTCTGCTGCTACCGCTTCTTCTTCTTTCTAAACAACTAGATTCTAAAAAGCATTCTTCAGCCTTTAGTTTTGAGTTCATTTACACAGAAAACCATTTGGTCTTACATATATCCTAGTTCAAGTCAAATAAGCAAACGTATAGTCCTAAATGTTTACAGCTTCACTGAGCGGAAGTACATCTTTGGGAAATATCTAAAACACAACAACACTAATGAGTAAGAGATAAGGAGTAAGAACTTTTATTTTTTTTAAATTTGTTGACACTTTATTGTCCCTTTTTATTGGGAAATTCTGGGTCGCCTACCCTGGGGAAGGCACAGTCGCAGCCTGTGGCGCGCCCAAACCCAACCTACCTAATAGTAGTTGCGTTTTTGAAAGTTTGCTGCGGAGGGGGGGGGGGGGGGGAAGCAAATCGGAGTTCAATGAGAAATCTCCCCGAGACATTGCCCGAGTCAAAATAAATAATATTCGGAGAAACATAACGCCTTGAGACTGGATCGATCCCACACAGGTCAGGCGCCATTGGTTTCTGGCCTGTGGACAAGGCAAGTTTTTCACGCCTTAGACCTTAGCGTACACAACGCTCGCTTGGCACATTGGTGATTAAAAAAAGAAAGAGATGATTCCAAACAACTGTAAAAAAACAAGTAATGATAAATATTTCTGAATACAATTGCAACTAAACTATGTGTAACAATGCAATCATGCAATCATTAGAGAGTAGAAGAAGAAGAAGAAGAAGAAGAAGAAGAAGAAGAAGAAGAAGAAGAAGAAGAAAAAGAAAAAGAAGAATAAGAAGATGAAGGAGAAGAAGTAGGAGGAGGAGAAGGAGAAAGAGGAGAAGAAGAAAAAAAAATCTGGAGAAAATATGAATGTAGAAATCCTTTAATCCGAGATCCTAAACAGAGATTGGATCTGTGTGATAAGTTTTTTGTAGAGATAACGGTGATTAATTTCATAACGTACAGTCATTAAAATAATTTATACACCTTATCCATGCGTAAATCTATAACCTTACGTACTTCGCCTTCTTGTTCCTGGTTCATACAGAGCACTAGTGCTGCATACTCTGCGCAGCGTGAAAGCCGCGCAACGGGCTCGCGAATGCACGCTGGACATAGTGCGACGCATCATGGCTGACAATCGGGGTACAGCCTTCCGGGTATAACGTCCGGTGACCACACAATAGCTGCTCATCGTTCAGCCACGTATTACTTTCTTGAAAGTAAAGCCACTATATTTGATTTTCTACAAAGCCCGAAGATGCACTGGTGATGGACAACGCCAATTATATTGTATCCAACAAAACATGAGTGTTCTTATAGTATCTTTGAGGAACACCTCCACTAATTAATTATTTAAACTATTTAAACCACAGCAGTTGACTATACTGATGTTAAAGTTGGCAACTCCAACGGTAGCGGCCTATGGAACAGGATTGTTCTTTTTTTTTTTCATAACACCAGAAAATAACAACACCCACCTACTGCTTACAAACTAGTTTCTTCGACAATTTAAACCACTGATAGCAAATCTGTCCTTCCTAGCGTGACCTTTAAACCTAGAGTTGGAGGATTGCAGTTGGTAAGGATTACGTTCTTAATGATGATTTCAGTGAAAACTCTAATGCCATGTCCTTGATACGACGACACTATCTCATTTACTTCTGCCTTTAACACACATAACTGCCTCTTAATAGTTCGAAGCTACCAGCTATAGTCCAGTGATGATTACGTTCTTGACGATCTCAGTGTCACCAATCTGATGCCCTTAAATAAGACAACAACTGTCACATGTACTTCTGTCTATTATATACATTATCGCTGCTTAATAATTCAACGTTACCAGCTACACAAAGTCCACGCTGAACCGATCTTCATCGAGCAGTTAGGTATCTCTGTGGGGTTTTGTGTGCTCAACTTTGCTATGTCACATACATGTAAGCTTAATATAATTCAGCATTGTGGGTTAAGGTCCATGCTTTACACATCTCCATAAGAGTTGCGCAGCAGTGACGTACATCTGTGCTTTGCACAACTTTTTTTTATTCCTCACAATGTGATTCCGCATCACTAGATATCTTTTCATGCTAATCACATCCAGTAAGAGCTTCAGGCGTGCGAACGGACATTAGCAAACTCATTAATTTAATAATACTAGATGTTATGTACAAGCTAGCCTCTCTCAATTTCATTCGAATGGTGAAATAGAGGAAACATTTCCACTATTGCAGTCGAATTAGATAGAGTTTTTGCTACCAGGACCTTCCTACCCAGTAGAAAAACCAATATACACAACATAGATTCCTTTTAAGTCGGGCAGTAGTATTTGCTGAGAAAACATGCGATGGAATAGCGTGTAACCCCACTCCACATTTTTAAACCGCTGACAAGCGCCTTACTACACACGTTCTTACATTTCAATGCAATATTTTTGTTAAGACAAACCCTACACATTTGCTGTATTTCATTACGTATGTTTTTAGCTGAACAAAGCAGATCCAAATTGAATATGAAATAAGCTACATAAAGATGCCCTATAAATCTACTAACCGAAAAAAAATCAGTTCAGAGTACTTCTAAAAAACTTGATTTAAATCTCCCCATATACCGCATGTAAAAACATTAAAAATTAAACATTGACATATATTTTTAAAACATTTAAATGAATACATTAAAATAAAATAAAATACAACGTGTGAAAACACAGAAATGAGAAATAAAATTTTAAAAAAATGAAAAAAACGTCAAAATTTGATTCAGGTTAAAAATCTTTTTTTTTTTAATTTTAAAAACGTGCGCGCTGTCTGTTTTAAAGAAACACATTTAAGTTGCTCAAAACGTAATAGCTTCACAGAGTTTTCGATACAACGCCGCTCGAGTAAAACTAACAGCAAAGACGCAAATATAAGTTCCACTTCGCAAACAATCCCATAACTAAAGCATTCCTGCAATCTAGTTTTTCAAGGCTGAATGATCACAGTCCTATTAAAGCAAACGCAACCAGGACTCACTTCTCGTAGGTCGAGCTCATACTGAGTTTCAGAGCCAGAACTGGTCATAAAATTCAGTATGAAGTTAAGATAAGACAGAATACACCAGATCATCTATAACTAGAAGAGCATTCTCGATGCTTCTCTGTATATATTGACTGTTTCTGTTCGTCCATAAAGATTAAATACAATCAGAAGTCTCCTCTCTGAAAATCCTTACGGGAAGAGAGGGGACTATAAACTGATAAACACACGTCCATAAAGAAGGGTAGCTCAGTTGGTAAGAGCGTCTTGCTAGTAACCGAAAGGTCGCTGGTTCGAATCCCGGATTGGTCAACGTGTGATCATATTATTTTCCCCTTTACCAACAACTGGCCCGCTGGTGTCAGTATAAATCGGTCCAGTAGTCACCTATATGCGAAAGTGTCGTGTGACTATAATCTACAAAACGTCCATAAAGAAATCGCCTCTATATGTCTTAAGGGTGGGAAAACACGTATCAGCATCTTTTGAAGGTCTTTGAAGTGGGCAAAACAGTGGGGATCACGATAATCAGCTTCTTTTAAACGTTGCTGAAGCGGGCTAGGCTGCGTCAATACAAACGCTCATCTATATATCGGCAGCAGAGCGCACGCCCTCGTTGAAGGGACAGGTCATTGCCCAAGCGTTGATAAGTGTGGTTCGGCCTTAAGACAAAACGGACTCTTTAGAAAAACAACAAGCAATTCGTGACTTGATGCAAATGTTCGTCATCAGCATCCAAAGCTACGCCTTATTTTACTGCGAAATTGGACTGTTTAGTGTTAAATCCAACTGAAAATCCAGTATGACCACATACTTGCTTCTGTGCCTCACCCAACTCTCAAGCCATTCATTTGAATCTTGCACAACCAATCGCACTTATTTCAGACAGGCTTGAGTGAATATAAGAGTTAGGAGTTAAGAAGACATTATGATTACAGAACACTACGACGTCCCCCTCCCCTCCCTCTACCCCGCGTATGCCCATGAAATGAATGAATGAATGAACAAAATATCTCCATGCTGACGGGCATGGTCGCCTCGCCGTTGTGAATCGTCGTTAAAACGAAATAAATAGAATACAAATTTTTCTTCAGTCTTCAAGACATGTTTACTCAAAAACAAAATAAGACAAAACAAAAAAAAACCACAACAACAACAAAGGTTGTATTGCAAAGCATCAGTCTTTGTTAAATTATATTCTTTCATCGATGTATCCTTCCCAAAGCGTGGCTCTCTTTATTTATTCTTTTATTCATGATCTTCATTCTGTCTGCGGAAGTGGCTGCCGATTTCGAGAAAGATCAAAGAATCAATGAGGAAGAGCATTAAAACAATAATCCCTCCTCCGTCCACATCGCCGCTCTCTCTTTTTCCCTTCATCTCCCTCATCCCTCTCTCTCCCTCGTACGCTCTATCTTAATTGACCATCATTAGCAAAACCTAGTTAGTGCGAAACACATCCATTAAAGTAAACAAAATAGTCACTTAAGGCCGTCCTGGAACCTGTCAAGCCCGTCTGTCTAGAAGCCACCTAAACGATTTCATGAGTAAGATGACATGCAAATAAAAATAAAAGTTATTTTCACATAAACACACACACACACACACGCATACACTCACACCCGCTCACACACACCCACACACACACACACACACAGAGCGGGATCCCTCTTCCTGTTATAAATTAAAGAGACGAATAGGATTATTTCTAAATCGAACAGACAATGAGTATGTAAGAAGAGGAGACAGGAGACTAAATGCCAAAAGGAGACAAAAACACAGCAAATTTTAAAAAAGGTTCTCTATAATACATACGTTAAAAAAAAGAAGGTAAAGGTAGTCCCATAGCCTTGTGGCCGTAGGGGAGCATAATGTTGGCGATCACACTTATCTTGGGGGAGCGTACTGAGGGTGATGCCCATCTCTCTTCCTCGCTGCTTTACCTTCCCCACCCTTAAGAGAGTAGGTACTCAGTCACAGTTGAGTCAACTGGGGGTGTTGTTATTTGTCGCTTCATGTTTTGCGGTCACCCATCCAAGTGCTAACCCCTTGGGGTCATGAGCAATCTTGCCACTGTAGATTGTTCTAACCTATAAAGGGAACAGTGAAAGCCCCAGTTGAAAACCTGTCTTGCCTTTGTAGGCATGACAGATTCACTGCGGCAACAGTACCCCCGTTGGAGTGCCGGGGGTTTCAGTATAAATAGTATCCCCACTTTATGGAAATTTAGTGCTTTAAATTCCCACTGTTGCTATCTTCCTCATATACTCTTTCCCATTCCTGCTCTGTCCTATCACTCTGCTATAATATCTTCTTCTTCGCTAGATCAATGACCTACCTTTTTTCTTGAAAACTCTTCCTGGACAAGACTCCTTGTTTGTGTATGAGGTCTGTTGGATCAGCTTGGGAGTGTTGGACGCTTTCTGCTGGGTGGTCACTAGGGCTTCCTATGATGTTAGTATTTAGCAATATAGGCATTTTATATGTATATGTTTCGTTGATGATTTGTAATGATGGTTGTATTCTATTTTGTTTTTGTAACCGGGGGTTCGCGTAGTTGAGGTAAACCCTCAGCCGTCCCCCGCGTGGGATGTCTTTATTGTAAAGTGACTGGCCGGTGGAGGGCATTCAATTTTCCCACTAGGGTTGTTTCAGCAGATCTTTTATGCGGATCGGGGGTTGTCCGGTCCTGATTTGGCTCGGAGGAGTCCGCTGGACCTAAAGCAACAATAAATCAATCAATCAATCCAAGTGCTAACCGCACTGGACGGTGCTTAACTTGCGACACAGTAGCCAGTGCTCCAACCACTGCGCTATCCGACACCCCTATATAATACATGTATTCCGCTAAAAGCTTCTTCACGAGTTGAAAGCCAACAATATCCAGATTGAGTGAACAATAGCTTACCTAATACCATCTTTTCAATAGGCTACACGTATTATGAATGAATAAATGGTCCTTCTATAGCGCTTTACCAGATCAAAGAGCTGCTCAAGACTGTGGTAGAGCTGGAGAGCACAACACGAGTCAAATATACATCCGTGAAACAACGCGAACAAAAATTACATTACATGGTTATTGCTTTAGGTCCAGCGGACTCGACTCTTCCGAGCCAAATCAGGACAAGAGAAGTGAAAGAGGACTCACCCCTGATCCGTATAAAAGATCTGCCGAAACAACCCTAGTGGTAACACTGAAGGCAATCTACCAGCCGGTCACTTTACAAAAAGACATCCCACGTAGGGGACGCTGAGGCTATACTCTAATTTATCGAACCCCCGTTTACAAAAACAAAATAGAATACAAAAATCATTATACAATATCAACAAAACACAGACATATAAAATGCCTACATTGCTAAATAATAACATCATAGGAAGCCCCAGTGACCATTTGTCAGAAAGCGTCCAATATTCCCAAGCTGACCCAACAGACCTCATACACAAATGAGGAGTATTGTCCCGGAAGAGTTTTTTTTTTTTTTAAAAAAGGTAGGTGACTGGTCTAGCGAAGAAGAAGATAGTATAGTAGATTGATAGAACAGAGTAGGAATGAGAAAGAACAAAGGAGAAAGACAGCAACAGTGGGAATTTAAAGTACATACTTACTAAATTTCCAGAAATTGGGAATACTATTTATACTGATACCACCGGCACACCCACGGAGGGGGGGGGGGAAGCCTTCTATAAATAAACAACATTGTACCTGAATACGTGCATTTTCCAGTTCGTGTCAGTTCAGCAGTAATTCAGGCACATTTTAATGCTCATAGTTTGCATGTTGTAAAGAGTGCTGTGAGTTTCATGGTTTGCAAAACTAAGACGTAACTTACCGCAGCTCAAAAGATGGGGAACGAGGTAGTGTATCACATAGGTGACGTTTCCGGCGACAATCTTCCCCAGTTCTTCTTTAGATCCGGGCACGTTTTGGCACCGGAACTGCGTCAGAAACGTCTGGAACGCGCCTCCAGCCACCATCTTGTACTATGTTCGTGAGAGAGAGCGAAGTAGTAATTGATGCTGACGATCAGAAAATCTTGCAGGGCGCAGATATCCCAGACAAACTCATGCTTATGTCAGCATGGCGGAGTTTTTACACTGTTCATTTGTCCTACCCGCATTGGTTCGAGGATCGAAAATTCTAGATGACGCATTCGGTAGGCTAGTCATTTTGGGACCCGGGATAGCAGGTTAGAACAATATGAAGATGGTCCGGTCTTACGTAGAACAAATTTCAATCGAATTATAAAATACACCCCCAAAAGTTTGCAGTCACTGGAATACTTCGGATCAGAAAGCAGCAGATATATATACCTTCCAGTGAATTGAACACGAAGACTGTACATCAAAGGTAGATCCTTTTTCTTATCACACATGAAACGTATTAACCCCAATTACAGTTTGAAGAACTTTGTACAACCATATCCAATTCGGAACAGTATACAATTGCAGTTAACAAAAAGTGTACACCACATATTTTTGTTCAATTACTATTGGAAATAGTATCTTTCGAAATTCAGAGTAAAGCCTACTATCTCGTGACAAGTTCTGTTGTGCAGAAAGTACAGTCTAGTGGCATAGACTTTTATTGTTGCGTTAACTGTTAGGCAACCAAATTAGGACTGACACGTCTCCTTATACTCACTGCTTTTGCTATACCAATCAAGGGATCGATGTGATCAGCCACAAGCAATGGCCTTATCAATCAATGTCTTTTGTAGGCCTTTCATTATCTCTCAATACATGTACTATTGCTAGAACTGCACAGTGTAACCCCCCCCCAGACCCCTCCTACATGACGTACCATTTAATTAAAATTGCAATGAGAAAGCTATAGTAGGATTTCTATTAGCCAAGTATAAGCCGTCAATAGTCTAACTAAATATCATCATTATCATTAACTCAATTAATGGATCAGCTACCATTAATCACCAAATGAACGTCTTGATAATGCGTTCCATGTCGGCATGTTGGCTTCTGAGGCGGTTTGAATGAGATCACGATTTTAGTCAGCGCCTAGAGCTGATCTTCGCGCTAGTAAGTGCGCTGTAATTCTAACAACAGTTCACCTGACTTTACCCTATACTTTCATGAATCTTGTTAAATAGCGCTCGGTGAGAATTATCACGGTTTTGAACACTAAATCACTCGCAATGGCTATACAGTAAAAAAATATATCGATTCTCGCCTAAGTAAACATTATACCTATGTTTAACCTATGCAGTAAAATGATATTGGCATTTGATTTATCCTTAGAGATTATATTTGCATCCGCATTTGAAGTAGAAACGACCTTTGCTTTCGTCTAAACAGAAGAAAATGGATTTTGTCTATGCAGTAAAGGTGTTATATATAATACATTGAAATCATATTAACATTAACGAATTTTAGTATTGATAAATACATTGGCCTACGCAGTAAAAGCTATATTCACATTCGCCAAAGCAGTGACAACCATATTTGTTATACTCGCCTGTATCGTAAAACTAATATTCACCTTCATCTATGCAGTAACGGTCTGACCCTAGCTACGAATATGCAGTAACAATAATATCCACATCGGCACATACATGAAAAATGATGTCCACATTCTATTCCGCAGAGCAAAAATACCTTTTAATAAAATTTTGTAACATACTTCTATTTATTGTATTTCTGGACAGTAAAATCACTTTTGATAAACCTTTTACGTTATCTTTATTTTGAGTGTGCATCACAGAATCTAACATTATCTATTTCCCTTCTCATTCACAAAACACTTGTGTTTTAATCAATGTCCCCTTTCCACAAGTATCTGTGGGTGTGGGTGTGTGCGTTCAATGAAGTCAAGGCGACTTGGTCCTCTCTGATCGGAACGTCCACAAATAGCAATTATGTACACTATGTGGCCGTTAACTGAAACCGACCCACCATCCAGACCATCAATGATGAAAGCAGTGAACGCAAGCTGAGGGTAAGAAAATAACACAGGTCTTCGCTTGAAAGAAAAGGTTGAAGGCTGGGACATCTGCAGGGTTAGATACTCAATGCACAGTTAAGGCTGAGGCGGACACCACCAAGTTGAAATAGCTCGATGGAATTGTTGGACCATCCAGAATAACCAGGTGGTCTTTTAAGATATGGTTGCAAGTCGAGCGGCCCACATATCTTTCATAATATCTGGTTTTAACATTAGCCCGTTTTACAGGGTTTGACAACTTCATTCCAAGGCCCTGTGCCAAAGCAACCAGCACTTTATGGGGTTTGGCAGACCCACAATCAAAACCTCGCAATAAACCGAGTTAGTAGAGCGCTGTTAACCTGTGTATAGAGGTTGCGGGTTCGATCCCCAGTGGCCTCAAATGTTAACCCTGGCATTCAGCAATAGACATATTGTTGCTTTTAATAAAATTGGTATATGTTAGTGCCTAATTTTAATAAAAGCTATTGTTATCATTGCTTACTTGGAATAGCTTTTGATTGTAGTAACTAGGTACATGTACATAGACGAACCTATTATATAGACATACCTCGTAAACTAGAATTGCATAGTCGGATCAGATCCTCTTTGTGCAGCGCGCGGCCACCTGGTTTTGCCTGTTAGCTAGCGTGTTTGTTTGAGACACAAATATGATCCCAAATCTAAATCTAAATCCACAGTGTCAATGCGAGTCTTGACAGACAGAAACGTTCCTTTCCGTTTCCTCCACGTCGACATTCTCACCTGAGTAGCTCGGTTGAAAAAGAAAGTAGATAAATTGATAAACATAAACGATAATGGAAGCTTGTTAATAAAAATAAAAGAACTGTTCTTAATATAGCCTAATAACAAATAGTTTCATATTCCGATCTGATATACTACACATAAGTTTTTCGAAGATTGTTTTTTGTGTGTAACACACACCAATGTAGGAATATTCCTCCTGCAATGCGCTTTAATAACAATTTAACTCTCTCAGAGTAGTCCTGAAACAAAAAGACTGAAACTAGGACTCTTTACTGTTTATGATACAGTACATAGACATTCGCCTTTGCAATATGCTTTATACGCAAGCATGCCTTCATTTGAAAATGTGAAAATAACGCTTCAAGAAATGCATAACAATATACACATCAATAAAATTTCTTTTTCCAAATGTCAAAAAATTCAAACAAAAATTCGTAAACCAGTTTGACTTTGTCTTCCTAGGACTATGACTTTCTTTTGAGGAAAATTTGCTGAGCATTATTACAATTAGAAATCCCTCTCACACATGTATGACTTTCTTAATATGACACGAGAATTATAGAAAGCTCTTGCTGATTACTCCTCAAACACAGGTGAAGTCTGTACCATCTGACATTTGCCAAAGGACCCGCTCCCTCCATATCTTAGTGACAGTACCTTTTCAAAACCAATGGTCCGAAGCCAGGCTAAGTACACTTATAGCACAAAACAGTATACGGCTCAGCACATGTTCAACGTGCAAATCGGTCTATTAAACCCAAAAGAACCGAACGAGTTAGTAATTGTGCCTTTACCTTGGTACGCCTATGGTAGAATATTGCCTTCTGTTCAACTTAGACTAAACTTAAAACGTTTTCTCTAATTGCAGTTTTCTTATCTTCTCTTGTTCATATAATCCTCCGTTAAAAGAAGTCTTACCACGACATCCTTTCAAATGCAGTAGAGTAGTCCACATAAAAACAAATGATATTTTTTGTTACTAAGTTTCAACAAAGCTTTTTTATGGTCTTACCACGATGTAGCTACTCGTTTTACCCATCACACAACACAGATCACTAAATCATAGTCTGGTCTTGTTTTGTCTTGTCAACACACAAACTTGTTTATTATTCTGGCACTACTCGTACAGCAAGGTCATGGTCTAGAAAATACTGCAGACTGTATCGCAACAGGCAGCGCAACTCTCTAAAATCACAATTGGCCTGCTCGACAACGAAAGAAGTCTTCTACATGGTTTTAATATGTGAAAGTATATATGTATACCAAAACTGTAAGACAATCCACACCACGTTCCCTGCTGTAGCAGCAGCCGCCCATCTCGCTCCACCACCAGTGGTCTAACTCCAGAAAAAGTCTTGTGCTCGGTGTATGCGAAAGTGAGTAATAGGATTGTGCCACAGCAAAGAAGATCAGCCTCACTTAAATGATTACAACCTGCGTCTTTCACCTGTGGTCTAATACCACGTTTAAGGATGTGTCCGGTCTACTACAATGTTTAAAGCTGTACCGCATCAAAGACGTGTGTTTTAATTCGACATCCACTCATCGTGCTGGGCAATGGGACGGGAGAGGCTGGAGAGGGAAACAAAAAAAGAGGGCCAAGGCCAATTAAAGCCAATGGCTAATAAGCTAGAAGGTCGCCAGTAAGGGGGAACACGTATCTTTGATGCCAGGGAAGGGTCACCGTTGGGCGAAGATGGCGGGCGGACATAAAAAAGAAAGAGTAAAGTGTATGAAGGGACAATAAAGGTGAGAGAGAGAGTGAGAGTGAGAGAGAGAGATTAGTTAGTTGGTCATTGTTTATAAGGTCCAGCGGACTGCAAAGGGCCGAATCAGGACCACAATTTGATTGAAAGAGGACTCACCCCTGATCCGTTTAATAGTTCTGCTGAAACAACCCTAATGGTAACACTGAAGGCACTTCATCAGCCGGTCACTTTACAATAAAGGCATCCCATGCAGGGGACGCTGAGGCTATACTCTAATTTATCGACGTCCCGTTTACAAAAACAAAACAGAATTTAAACATCATTATAAAATATTAACACAACACATACATATATAATGCCTATATTTTGCTAAATAATAATATCATAGGGAGACCTAGTAGCAGAAAGTGTCCAATATCCCCAAGCTGATCCAACAGACCACTTACACAGACAGGGAGTTTTGGGAGAGTTTTCAAGAC
This sequence comes from Oncomelania hupensis, assembly GCA_036898135.1. Lineage (NCBI taxonomy): Eukaryota > Metazoa > Mollusca > Gastropoda > Littorinimorpha > Pomatiopsidae > Oncomelania > Oncomelania hupensis. Next base: position 13,203,254 of record CM072516.1, read on the forward strand.
AAGAGGTAGGTGACTGGTCTAGCGAAGAAGATAGTAGATTGATAGAACAGATTAGGAACGAGAAAGAACAATTGAGAATGACAGAAACAGTGGTAATTTAAAGCGCTAAATTTCCACAATATGGGGATACTATTTATACAGAAAACCCTGGCACCCCAACGGGGGCAGAGAGAGAGAGAGAGAGAGAGAGAGAGAGGGAGAGAGAAAGAGAGAGAGAAAGAGAGAGGGAGAGAGAAAGAGAGAGAAAGAGAGAGGTGTTTGTGTAAAATTACTATATTTTGTCCCCAACCGTGATAATAATTCCAAAATATACGTATTTGATTAATTAAAGAAGAAAATAAATTATTGGATATTAGAGTTTGTGACAGGGTGTACGGCTGTAGGGCTTAAGGGGTCAATGGAGCAGCTGTTCGCTTTATGAGACGGGGGTTTGATCGCTCAGTTGTACAGGAAGTTACACGGTGCGCATCATGCAGCAAGTTGGCGCGTTGGGTGGCTTGAGCTAGATCGTGTTGTAACCAACACCTTGAGCAGCTCATTGATTGAATCAACGCGTAAGGAAAAGACGACGAGAAGGGGGATCAATGAATGGATCCTTCGGATACAAGTCGCCAATGCAGCCTTCCCTTTGTCCATCTCAAACGCGCACGCACCACAGGTCCTGATACAAGCGCCTGTGGCACGCACATAAAAAACCAGCCTTGAAAACTGCGTGCAATAAACGTAGGCCGAACGTGGCCATTCGCAGTAACCATACTGTTACCGTCCTGCAGTTCAACCCAGGGTCAATCCAGAGACAGGAAAGCTATTCTCTTAAGGCAGTGATATTTCGTAATAAGCAGGAACTGTTATGTTAAAAAGCATATCTGAAAGATTCTGAAGCCCGACCAAGACCAGAGGCACGAAGGCTTCTCCTCTGCAAGTATTCTTTTCTGCTAACCGTGAGCCACGTGTTACAGAGTATGAAAATGGTTCTGACCTTGAACCAGAAGCAAGAAGTTGGGTTGTGTTCTGTGCTGTGATTTGTGGTGTGTGTGTGTGTTTGTGTGTGTGTGTGTGTGTGTGTTTCTCTGAAGATGTTTATCTCTCTCTGTCTCTCCCTCTGTCTGTCTGTCTGTCTGTCTCTCTCTCTCTCTCTCTCTCTCTCTCTCTCTCTCTCTCTCTCTCTCTCTCCTAACTGTACATTTCTGTTAAAACAAGAACTACATGTTCTAGACTATCTGGATGATCAGTGACCACGAACCGTTTTAAACAACATGGTACCCCAGCCAAACCATGACAATCTGGATGATATTCTGTTTACCCCAAACTACTTTTATAGACTAAATGCATGAGTTGCAAATGGTTCTCCAAGGTTTTCTTTTCTGTTCAATTTGAACTACTGTTCCAAAACTTTTCAACGAAAATAATCGTAAACAACAACAGTCATGGTCAACCAGATTTACTATGAAACTCAGGTATTCAACAAGGGTAGGAGATAGAGAAGTAGGAGAGAAAGAGAGAGAAAGAGAGAGAGATAGAGAGGGAGAGAGAGAGAGGAACTGGATGATGATGATGATGATGATGAGTAGGAGGATGATGAGGAGGATAATGGTGATGATGACAGCGCTGATAACGATATGAGGTTTAGAAAGAAATGATAAACTGAGCAAATAAGGTGAAAATTTCCAGAGCGCACTTACATGTATATTGTTCACAGTAACATTCAATGCTCTTTGTGTTTTATGGGAAAACATAATAATTTTTTTCTGTGGATATAAACCTACAGTCATGAAGCCAAAGATAAGTTTTAAACACTTTTTTGTTTCAGCGGCGTGAAACGGTAAGATTTTTTCCATCAATTTCTTTACTCAAAGGGAAAGAATCAGGGTTTCAATGTGTAATGCTAAAGGGATGCAACCTCATCCTCCCAAAGCCAAGAGCTAGGTCAAATTGACTCCTCGTCCCTTCTCAAACATTTGATTTTCAAGGGCGAGAGAGAGAGAGAGAGAGAGAGAGAGAGAGAGAGAGAGAGAGAGAGAGCGCTGTGACACAGCTGCTGGATGCTCCCACATACCCACACAAACACCTACACACAAAAGCGCGCACACACAAACGTATACGCATAGATGCACACACGCACACACACACACACACCCACACAGACACACACACACACACACACAAACCTGTCTTCAGTATCTTGTTTTCAATTCACATATTTGCATCCTCCCCTTTCTTTTTCCTGGCTAAAGTACATACAATTTAAGTAAACTCACGCACACAGAACATATCAGACAGAAAATTATAGACTTTTCAAAAAAGTTGAAAGTAAAAAAAAAAAAAAAAGAAAGAAGCAATACAAATTTTAAAAATACATTTAATGAAATAATCCGTAGCTCTGACATTACCTTTTGACATATTCACACATTTATCTCTTTCTCAAGCTAGGAAAAAAAAGAATAACTATCTTAAGATTTTTAAGGTGGAGGAATAACTTTTCATATTCTTAAGGCAGAGGAATAACGATCCAAGATTCTTAAGGCAGAGGAATAACTCTCTTCAGATTCTTAAGGAAGAGAAATAACTATCGTAAGATCCTTAAGGCAGTTTAATAATAATACCCTACGATTCTTAAGCCAATTTAATATTTTAGTTCATTTTAACGTCTCTTTGTGGGGTGTCGGATAGCGCAGTGGTTGGAGCACTCGCTACTGTGTCGCAAGTTAAGCATCGTCCAGTGCGGTTAGCACTTGGATGGGTGACCGCAAACATTAAGCGACAAATAACAACGCCCCCAGGGTCGAGTTTCAAAACAGCGAGATCTCGGTAGATGCCGGTAGATCTTGCTCATTGGGTCGTTTCTATGGCTGCTCGCTCGCTAGTCAATCGCAAGGCGAGGCGAGAAAGAGCTAGGCGCCTCTCGGGGTACTTTGCCTGCAAGATCAAGATGGCGGAAAGTACGCGGTTTATGCTACTTGGAATCTGTTACGTTGATAATTCGATGGTAGATCTTCGAGTTTCAACCAGATCATGGAGAACTATAAGTGAACAATTTTGCTTTTATCGATTTTGATGATACATTTGATTTTTTTACTTTATTTGATTTTATTTTCGCAAATCGTCCAGCACATTCGAAGGAACCGTCATCTTTGTTTACAAATTGAAAACGAGGCTAGAAGGAGGCAGCAGTATGGGTAGTTTCATTCAATGATCGGTCTGACTCAAAAATGAGATCTTGTGACCTAGATAGTCTCGCTGAATTGAAACTCGGCCCAGTTGACTCAACTGTGACTGAGTACCTACTCTCTTAAGGGTGGGGAAGGTAAAGTAGCGAGGGAGAGAGATGGGCATCACCCTCATTACGCTGGCCCAAGATAAGTGTGATCTCCAACATCACGCTCCCCTACGGCCGGCCACAGGCTATGGAACTACCTTTACCTTTTTTTTACCTTCGTCTACACGTAATTTTAGACCACTTCGTTCTCACGCATGGACATACAAACATAAAATCAATTCTAACAAATTAAAGTTGAACTGCAACCATACAAAATTAACAGCATTACAAAATTTTACCACCCGCGGACATGTAAAGTATACGAGCTATGTCTATTATTTCGAAAGGCAGAGGAATAAGCATTGGACGAACAATATTTTATTTAGTCATTGCCTGACAGTTTGATTTCTGTTTTAAGTTTATTTTCATGTTTGTTAATGAAAGGCTCAGGTGGACACAATCATTCTGAAAAAAACCTACAGGTCTACGATACTTAGAGATAGACAGTTTACATGTATGACCTATATTTAGTTAGACCTATGTACTATTTTCTCCAGAAGCTGATAATAAATTATACAGATGTCAGTCTTCAATACGTAGTCCGTCCATTTTATCTGCCCAAATATTAAGCTGGGTTTTTAACTCCTGAAGTGAGAGAAACACATGCACTGAGGACATTATTATTTTGCTGTTTAATCTTTTTTCCATCCATTCTCTCGTCTTCTGATATTAAAATTTTAGAGATAAATAAACGAAAACAAGTTTTGCACGATGGCATTGGTTCCTTTAGAAATTGATTTGAGATTCTAATCATTTGTCAACATATTATTTTATTCCTTAAACTAATAAAACAATTGGGGTGTGCGTCGAAGTAGGCCGGACATCAGTTGGAATCAATTGGCACTGATTACACTGAGTACACACTTTAAGAAACTCCAATATTATAGTGGCCTCTACAACAACCCTCTCTCCAGTATTCCATCCAGCACTACAAGGAAGTAGTAAGTTTATATATAACGTGTTTATCCCTGTCGCTTCTATTCTCTATTATGTTGGTCCATATTCCCTTCTTCCTTTTACGCACATTACTGAAAGAATGTATCTTGTTCCTCCCTCTTTCCTCTTTAAGTTCAGTTCAGTCATAATTGTCAAGGGGTTTTCGGGTTGTGGTGTAGCAATTTAACAGAAAAACCATAGGAAATGGAGGTTTGGTGTAGCACTAATGTGAATCACGCGATTCGCAACAAAACTGGAAACTTCTGCATAAACACACACATCCAATATGTTTACAAATTTATTGTAAAATCTTGTTAATGCACAACACTTAAGCTATTACCATTGTCATTATCATTATAAACATTTTCATGTACGTTTTTCAAAATAAAAGTGAAAATGCCAATATATATATAAAACATACAGACAGAAAATAAGCTAGGCAATCATTTGTAAAAAAAACCAAGGGAGACAATCACTGACACAGAAAAAGCAGATGAACTTTTTTCCCCCAAACAAATTTGCTTATTCACAAAACATGGTTTACAATGCCAAGAAAAGAACTATTAGCATTGCACAAAAGCTTATACCAATTAATTTAATAAAAATATAACTAAATGGCAGCTGATATAATATGAAAGTAATCAAAGAGAAATGATCGTAGACTGAAGTTCTGAACAAACACGTGTTGCGGAAGTGCGGTGCTTTTACTAAGTGTCTTTAAACCGGACTCGACCGGAACAGACTACGTTCGCGCGAAAACCCCCTTGGTTAAAAAATATTATCGTCACTTTTGGAAAAATTGCGTAGCAGCTTTGTGATACGCCGTAGCAATGGGAAAATGTTTAAAATGCGTAGCGCTACGCAAAAATCCGCCGCACTTGACAGGTATGGTTCAGTTCAGTCCCGCAGCCGGACAAGCCGTTAGGGGAGACAGGGGGGATGCGGAGGAAGAGAGTTGTCGCCACTTCGATCTGTCTGCAGCTATTGTCAGGAGGCGCGGCATGTCTAGCGGCGTCCATGTGTTGACATCATCTGTCCAGCTCTTTCTTTGTCGTCCTCTGCGCTTGCCTCCTTCCACTGTTCCTTGCAGGATAGTTTTTGCAAGAGTATCGAGGTGCCGCGTGACATGGCCAAACCACGCCAGCTTCCTCCCCTTCACAATGGCAAGGACTGGTTCTTGAAGGCCTGCAAGCGACGTGACCAGGTTTTTGACGCGGTCATTGGTCTTGCGTTTATGCCAGGCGATATGTAGCAGTCTGCGATAGCATTTCCGTTCAAATGCCTGGATGCGGTTTTCCAATTCTGCTTTAAATGTCCAACTTTCGCAGCCGTGCAGCAGAACGTCCAAGACCAGAGACCTGAAGAGTTTTACCTCGGTGGAGAAATGAATATCTCTACTCTTCCAGATCTTGTTCAAGCCGGCCAAGGCTGACATGGCCACTGCCAGTCTGGTCTTTATCTCTGTGGAGGACCTGCCGTCCTTTGTTATGATGGAGCCAAGGTTCTTAAATGATTCCGCCTCATCCAGCTTCTCCCAGTTCACGGTGATGTTGGTGCTGATGTTGCCGTGACTGTTCACTAGCACATTGCTCTTTTTCTGAGCTAACCTCCATGCCATAAGCACCTGCCCAGTCAACAAGCCTGTCAGATTTTGGAGTTCCTGATCGCTACCTCCCATTAGGTCAATGTTATCAGCGAAGCGCAGGTTGCACAATGGTCTTCCTCCAATGGAGATGGTAGTTTGGAAGTGTTTGAGATTTTCTTCCATAATGTTTTGAAGGAATATGTTCTACTCACTGTAGCCCATATTCCTCCCTTTACACTCAGTATTATATATATAACAAGTTCTTAAACACAATTATATACTACCCGTCCTTTTCTTCCTCTCTCTGACTTTCCTACCTCAACCAATACAAAAATCTGTATCGGAGACCCACTGTCGCTGTCTTTCTCATTTGTTCTTTCTCATTCCTGCTCTGTTCTATCAATCTGCTATACTATCTTCTTCGCTAGACCAGTCACCTACCTTTTTTCTTGAAAACTCTTCCGGGGCAAAACTCCTTATTTGTGTGTGAGGTCTGTTGGATCCGTTTGGGAATATTGGACGCTTTTTGCCAAATGGTCACTAGGGCTCCCTATGATGTTATTATTTTGCAATGTAGGCATTTTATGTGTATGTGTTTTGTTGATATTTTTTAATGATGTTTGAATTCTATTTTGTTTGTGTAAACGGGGGTTCGATAAATTAGAGTATAGCCTCAGCGTCCCCTGCGTGGGATGTCTTTATTGTAAAGTGACTGGCTGGTGGAAGTGCCTTCAGTTTTACCACTAGGGTTGTTTTGGCAGATCTTTTATGCGGATCAGGGGTTGTCTGGTCCTGATTTGGCTCGGAAGAGTCCGCTGGACCT
>CM072516.1:13214913-13227695 GCA_036898135.1 Oncomelania hupensis
GCCTAAGTGCAGAGAAGACCAAAATGATGACCAACAACACCAATAGCATCAAATTCCAAGGCCCGTCCCTCAACACGGGACTTTCCAAAATTTCAAGTTCAGCATTTTCCCCCATCGAATTGTCATTTGCCTTTTAAAAGTTAACTATCTTTAAAACTAAAACAATTTTCCTGAAACTGTTTCACTGAAGCTTATCCTATCCCGTAACTCACGTAAACCACAGATGATCGTTTAACCAGCGTACTCCATCTTTCCCTGTCCTCAGCAGCCCCCATGGCCTCGCTCAGTGTCAAACCAGCCACCTCAAGCCATTCTCTGCCTATTAAGTTCTAGAGATCTTTTACGAGCTCTCAGAACAACCTTACCAAGGTTGTTCCATATCAGGTTATCTTCTGTCTACTTTAGATGTAAACTGACTTTAAAGTTTATTTTAAAGTAACTTTCATATTGCTATACACCATCAATTATCTTTCAGACATTCCATAAATGATATCTTTAAAGTTTTCTTAAAACCAAGTTCCAAACACGTTCAGACTCCCAAGGTCTATGCAACCAAGAATACAACTTCAAACAGTCGGTCGAGATCATTGACCTCAGTCAAAATGATTTTTTTAAAATAGATGTGACTGAGCAAAAAAGCAACCTAAGTTATCTGCAGTCCATCATTTTAAAAACATTCCAACGATGCAAAAGATGTGTTTGTAAATGCAAAACTAATTCTCTTTTTGGATGCATGGCTCGATCTGTGATCTGCACAAACATCACCATTTTATATAAAAGCAAGGCAAAATCAGTGTTTGCGAATGCGAAGCTAACTCTCTTTTGGGATGCATGGCTCAATCTGTGATCTGCCTAAACCCCAGTTTCGTATCAAACACGGAAGTGAAGCTAGGCAGAAATCATCGTTTGCGAATGCGAAACTAAATAATATGTTTTAGATGTGTGACTCGACCTGTGATCTGCCTAACAACCACAGTTTCCTAAAAAGCTGTCTGCATTCGCTTTGCGTGTCGCGGAACGATTTAATTAGCGATTTGATTTATAGTCGGAATTTGATGTCGACATCTCTTTATTAAAAAGGTAATTTTATCCCTTCCTCCTCCTTATCTTCATAATCATCATCATGGACATCATTCTTTCTTTTTCTTCTTCGTCTCACTATAATCCTTAATCCTCTTTGTTTGTCCTATTTCCGCTTCTCTCAATCACCGAAAAGAAAACAGATTACGCCTTTTGTACTCTCTCCGGTTCAGCAACGAAAAATAAAGTCCATTGTCTAACAATTCCTATCGGTTTGAACAATTTTAAATGTTCCCATTGCCCATGTTTTTGATGTTTTTAGGATGGGGGGGGGAGGGAACAGCCATTTGAAGCATTTAGAAAGTATCGTGGGGATTGATGTTAAAATGGGAGCAAGGGCACACAAGGATCTGTTTGGCTACTACCGACACTGGACCACTGCCCATTATAAAAATGTCCTTCAAACATTGGCCTTCGTTTCCTCCCTCTATCTGTCTCTCTCTCTCTAAGACTAGTCTTTAGAGCCTGAAACCTTTATCCAGATAAACCGATCCAATGTTCAAAGGTCTCTCTCTCTCTCTCTCTCTCTCTTTCTCTCTCTCTCTCTCTCTCTCTCTCTCTCTCTCTCTCTCTCTCGCTCTCTCTCCTTCCCATCTCTCTTCTCCTCTATCTGCTCCCCCTCTTTCTTCTCCTCTTTCCATTCACCTCCTCCTCTCCCTTTCCAGTCCTCCCTCTTCAAGGTTGGGTCTTCCCTGTCTCCCCCTCAGCTTGTCCTCCTCGTCTTCCCACCAAAACGTCTCTTCCTGTGTTTGCTGTCCGCAAACATGTGCATCATGCAGCTAAAGCGAAGTGTCGAAATGTGGGCCCTCCCGTTCAGATGGGAGCTTTAAACGCAGCTACGTTTTGACACCATGTTTAACACCAAAAAAAAAAACTACTGAGAGAGAGAGAGAGAGAGAGAGAAAGAGAGAGAGAGAGAAAGAGAGAGAGAGAGAAAGAGAGAGAGAGAGAGAGAGTCCGATATTATTATTTATATCGAGGATGGTGATTTTAGGCTATTAGCCTAATCTTACAATCTGTCCTTGCGTCATCCATTTTCACATAGACACTATGATAAATATCAGAGGGGGAGAGAGAGAGAGAGAGAGTTCGTGTGTGTGTGTGTGTGTGTGTGTGTTCGCATACGCTTGCAGGTTTAATGTGTTACCCCCGTTGGGGTGCCGGGGGTTTCAGTATAAATAGTATCCCCAATTTCTGGAAATTTAGTGCTTTAAATTCCCACTGTCGCTGTCTTTCTCATTTGCTCTTTCTCATTCCTGCTCTGTTCTATCAATCTGCTATACTATCTTCTTCTTCTTCTTCGCTAGACCAGTCACCTACCTTTTTTCTTAAACACTCTTCCGGGACAAGACTCCTTATTTGTGTATGAGGTCTGTTGGATCAGCTTGGGAATATTGGACGCTTTCTGCCAGGTGGTCACTATGGCTTCGTATGATGTTATTATTTAGCAATGTAGGCATTTTATATTTATGTGTTTTGTTGATATTTTATAATGATGTTTGTATTCTATTTTGTTTTTGTAAACGGGGGTTCGATAAATTAGAGTACTGCCTCAGCGTCCCCTGCGTGGGATGTCTTTATTGTAAAGTGACTGGCTGGTGGAGAGCTTTCAGTTTTGCCACTAGGGTTGTTTCAGTTGTCAGGTCCTGATTTGGCTCGGAAGAGTCCGCTGGACCTAAAGCAATAATCATGCAATTTAATGTAATGTAATGTTTAATGTGTGCGCGTGCATGCGTTTGTCTGTAGACTATAAACTATGATATAATTGTTTGCCTATATGTGTCATGGACTGAGAAACAAGCAGAATGTTGTATTCCAGTTTTATATCGGCCTCTCCATTCTGTATAACAAAACATACGCCAGGGAGGAATGAATGTATCGAACGCTTCATTTACCCCAACCAGATAATTAGTACTCGAACTTACCTAAGCCCAGAGCTAGAGCCATGTCAGACGCAGGTTTAAAGGGCTCTGATACTCCGTGTGGGGTTTACCTGTGCCTGATTAAGGTCACCTGGTTAATCGATGAAAATACCTGGGTTACCTGGCAAGTTCCGAGTAGCCTCCAATCAGCCCTCTGAGAACATAGCACACAGGAGTGACCTCGACACGAACACAACGAGAAATATGTGAAAGGTGTTACATTGGCACCGACTCATTTTAGATGACCAGAAGAGAACAGTCAGAAAATTAGCTGTAAGAATTCAAGGTTACGTACTGCACTCGAAGACCGTACATTCTTAGTCTGTACTACATTACGACTACATATATTTTTAAAGCAAGGGTATGTGTCCCTGACCTAGTGAGTGTATGGGGATGAAATATTTTGCGATTAAATTTCCAATTTTATATTTAAAACAGCTACAAAAACAACGCGCCTGGTTATACATTATATTTAACAGCTTCTCATTTGTATAGTCTTAGATGATAGTCGGTAAAATAACGATGTTTTTCCCGGATCCGTTGTTCTGGGATGGCTGGATCAAAGGTCCTAATCCAAAAACTCGGCAACCCACCCCCGCCCGTCTCCCTCCGTAGGCTACACCACAAGAATAAGCCATGACAAAGCAATGAAAATATTGGCTGCACGTTGATGGACATACGTTGCGGACGGATCTATCGACTATCATAAGGAATGCCTATGTTTTGGGGACGTTAAAAGTTAAAGTAAATATTTTATCTCTCCATTGTGAAGACCGAGAGCGGGTCTCCAAAAAGCATTTAAACATTCATGTTAATACAATAGCCTTTTCTGTGGTCTTTTGTTTTGGGGTGGAGTAATGGATATTGCCAGTACTACCGGAAAGTACTAATGAGCCCAGCCTATAATGGCTCAATCCATGGCTAGTTGGTAGCAAAATGTATCTCTGTGCACATAACTTGTAGGAATTTAGTGTGAAGTGTGTCTTTGTATGTCTGCTTGTCTATCTGTCTGTCTGTGTGTCCCTTAGTCTGAATTGTGATGGAGAAAAGGCTCCTCGAAAAGCAAGAGGTCCTAACGTTTTCTCTCTTATTCAAGGAACTCTCTACTTCAGCTACTGAAATTCTTCTTCTTCTTCTTCTTCTTCTTCTTCTTCTTCTTCTTCTTCTTCTTCTTCTTCTTCTTCTTCTTCTTCTTCTTCTTCTTCTTCTTCGTCTTCTTCTACTTCTTCTGAATTTTGATGGAGAGAAAGCTCCTCGAAAAGCAAAAGGTTCTAACGTTTCTCTCTTATTCAAGGAACTCTCTACTTCAGCTACTGAAATTCTTCTTCTTCTTCTTCTTCTTCTTCTTCTTCTTCTTCTTCTTCTTCTTCTTCTTCTTCTTCTTCTTCTTCTTCTTCTTCTTCTTCTTTCTACTACTACTTCTTCTTCTTCTTCTTTCTACTACTACTTCTTCTTCTTCTTTCTACTTCTTCTTCTTCTTCTTCTTCTTCTTCTTCTTCTTCTTCTTCTTCTTCTTCTTCTTCTTCTTCTTCTTCTTCTTCTTCTTCTTCTTCTTTCTACTACTACTTCTTCTTCGTCTTCTTCTTTCTACTACTACTTCTTCTTCATATCGTAAGACTTCTCCCTATCTTCTTCCTTCTTTCTTTCTTCTTCATCCTTCTATTCCATTTCTTTGTGTTCTTTATTTGTTCGAGTGTAATGTGGGTTTTTATGGTCAAGTTTACTGAACTGAAGAAAAGTCTTTTGATTCAGCATTGCTGCTTGGCCTGACATTAAGTACAAGACAGACCCAGTTTAGAATTACACCCTGAAAGTAGGTCAAGACTTATGGGACCTAATACTAAGTGTAGGTCAGAATAAGTATGTCCCAACATGCTGAACCTCTCTGCCTTAGCAACCGCAGACGTAGCCCCAAACAGGCCCGTTATACTCTTGATATTTACATTTTTATCCATACTGAGTATTGCAGACTGCTAAGGGCGTAATTTCAAGGCTAGTCCTTATACTGTAAGACCTTAATAGTCCAAAAGTTAACAATTTAAACATGTTTTCAGACGACGCTAAGCAACAAGAATAAGACTAAAAAGAATAACAATCGTTATAATACCATCAATTCTTTGAGGAAAACACAAAACAAACCAGTTACTATAAACTGACAATGACGGTAATGACCATAATAGTCATGCGTTCGATGCGATCTGTCACACACACACACACACACACACACACACACACACACACACACACACACACACACACACACACACACACACACACACACCGTCTGTGTATAAGCTTTATCCAACTTCTCCCCAATACTAAACCTTACACTAAAGGTCCCGTGTAGAGATATCTAAGACTGCATTCCGCACCTTTCCAGAACGTGTTTACGTTAAATTGTTCACGCTTGACGAGTGCAGTGCTAACAAATGTGAGTGGTTTTAGGTAAGTGGTAGGCTATATCACCACGAAAATAGAGAGAAACAGCGTGTACAGGCAAAGTAATAAACAGTCTCTTTGGGGGCAAATGGAGCTGGAATAAGAAGAACGTTTTCATTATTTTCAAATCCATATGTCATTTTAATGTGTCTTCACTAACACGTGATTTGAAACCACTAATTTCTCATAAAAATCTAACAATTTAAAATTGAACTGCAACAAAAAAATAACATGACTACAAAAGTTTACCAACTGCGGACATGTAAATATTACATGTAATATATTAATATCTATAAAAAAGAAAATGATGCAGACTATATCTATTGTTGTAGGAAGAACATCTTTAAACAACACAATCTTTGATAGAAGCAAAGACAGTAAAGGTAAAATAAACACAATGAAGTAACAATGCCCTGCTTTAAAATGAGCGGTATAACTATTGCACTGAAAGATTGCAATTAAACCTCCCTCAATTTTAGAATATGCAGTAATTTTGCATACGTTTGGACACCATGGATGGTGTATTTATTCGCCCATGTGACCATCAACTTCTAACGGTTCTTCGTAGTTTCTTTTGTAACTTCGTTACCAGAGTTTAGAGGTCTGAAAGGCCGAATTGCAGTATCTACATTCCTCGCAAACTTTTTTTTTTTTTTTATCACGGGTAAGAGATCTTTTATGCAGTCTGCCTGGCTGTCTAATTGACATTAAAATGTAAATAACTGCCTTTCATCTCGGGTGCAGCTAGTTGCATCTAATTATATCCCCGGCGACAGTGGGCGTAGCGTCGTTCAGTCTGTTTTTACCCGGAATGACTGCGTAACCAGGAAACACTGCAAGTGCTAACGGTCGTGTTTGCTTTGCGATGACTTCAGTCTGATGCGGCGGGGTTACACCAAAACCATCGTAGTTTAGGGAAGAGATGAAGAGGAGGGGGAGAATGGAAGCTAGATAAATAGATAGATAGATAGATAGACAGACAGATAGACAGCTAGGTAAGTAGGTAGGTAGGTAGATAGATAGATAGATAGATAGATAGATAGATAGATAGATAGATAGATAGATAGATAGATAGATAGATAGATAGACAGACAGACAGACAGACAGACAGAGAGCGAGAGAGAGAGAGAGAGAGGCGGGTGTGGGTGGGTTTAGATTGGTTGACCTTCACACAAGTAAGAATGTAAAAAGAGAAAAATTCAGACAATGAAGGTCGGGTCGGGGGTGTGTTCGATGCCAAATTGTGAAAATGTGAGCAAACTGACATTGACATTGAAACAGATTTCCCCAAACAGACGTTTTGGCTTTCATTTACTATGGGCAAACATGACCAACCGCCATAATCGCACATCGTCAACATTCTGAAAACAGGAGCGCAAGGTGCTGCAGCTTGGTGTCAAGCTTGCCATATTGCTATCAAAGGTTATAGATATATAAACAGGCTTTGTTGCTACTGTCTTTTACCCCAGCCCTCACTACTAATTAAGTATCCTTATTATAATAATTGTGCATGTTACTGACTTTGCTTAGCTGTGATATCTGCCTGGGATGATTGTTTTTAATGGTTCTGTGGTTGAAAGCTGTATTGATGTGACGGATTGTGTATAATTATATCATTGGTTATGTTGTTGTTTTTTTTTACATGTGCTGATTGCTGTATGGGTACATTTTATGTCGTGTCTTATGCGGTTTGATTGTGTGAGTGATTGTTTTGCCGCTTCACCAAGCAACAATTCTTTGGCAAAAAAAAACATGGAATAAAGTTTAGTTGACTTGATTTGACTTACCTTCGAGGATAGAAAGATACTTTAAATTTATTATGTAATGTTGAAGCAAAACAGCCGCGGAGGATGCAGATTAACAGACAAAACCTAGCCTTTAGTGGAAACTCATTCCGTGGGCTAACGTCGACACACAAGCAGATCGGGTGAGTCTGAAAGGTCGAATAGCAATATCTATTTTCCTCGCGATCTTTCGGCATCGCAAGACATAAATATTCTGTTATATTATATTTTCATTCATTTCTAAAAGATGTGTGTTCTGTGTATTGGGCTGTGAGCATTTTATGGCGTTGTAGAGAGCCATATGGCGCTGTCATTATAATGGCACAAGTTCGCTTGCGTTCCAAGATCAGACCTTTCAGCTCAGTCATCACTACAAAATAATAATGCCTCATCGATCGATTGTTTGAGGCTGAGATATGTGCTTTAATTTAATTCCCTTCTAAAGGGACTTTTTGTGTAGCGTATTGAAATAAAAGCATTCGATGGGGTTGAACAGACTTGTAGCGTTTGCCATTTTATTGGCACAAGTTCGCATTCCAAGAGCAGACGTTTTTATGACATCTATTACATGATCTGTCACTACATACACACATTCTTAGTCTTAGCCTACAATAGGCATTATCCCTAAATAAACCGAAAGTAGAGTTGCTTCCCCTGAAAAGCGGTACAAAATACATGTTTACAGTACGCCTAAATAAACCGAAAGTAGGTCAATGAGAGTTGCTTCCCCTGAAAAGCGGTACAAAATACATGTTGACAGCTATTTAGGAAGTACTCCTATTTGCTGTTGGAGACAAATATTTGCCGTCCTAGATCTCTTTTAATATTTATGGGATTTCACGCGTTGTATAGTGGACTACAAACTTTTGTTTGGATTTTTTCATGCATTTCTAATAGTCTTTCAGTGTAGTAAAACTGGGCTATAAACGCTTGGTAATGTTATGGAGAACCCTAAGAGTTCTGTTTTATTGGAAACACTCGCATTCCATTCTCAGCGAATGCTACACTGTTAAAAAGCCCAGTTTGCTGTCATTTTATGTCCATTGTTTGCCCACTGCTGTGCCGAAGATGTACTCATAAGTAGGCCCTTTACGCTTTACGCAGGTGAAAATACAGGCGTACCCACGACTTCTCTATGCAAGATATTGGGATAACGTGTACTGTTGGAGGTTAATTGTATAAGTAAATTCCGCTCTTCCGTCTACGTCGTTCGTTATTGACCCACATCCACGGCATCTACCATTGTATCCCTTCCCTCTCTCTCCCCTCTCCCCTACACACAAACACACACCCACACACACACCCACACGTGCTATCTCTCACACACACATACGCATTAATAGCCTACATATACAAGCACACGATGCTCAGCGAAAGCACTCTGAATTAATTATTATCTTATTTTTAAATGCCTAAATTCTTCTCTGTTTCCATTGGTAAACAATCACTAATTGCGTGTCTATTGATTAAATCACCTAATGTCATTACCATTGAAGTTTCGTAAGCGACGATTATAATTAGTAAACTTGAAAGATGTATTCATTAGCATACGAAATGAAACTGGCAATTTTCCCTATCCTGAAATCCTTCTGTTATCGAATATCTCTGTGATACTAAACTGTGCATGATTAATGATAATGAAGGAAATGAAACAGGCAACAGCATAAGATTAATAAAAAATAAATAAAACATCACCAACAACAACAATATGTAGTAGCAATAAATTTAAATTTATTTTTTTTCCCACAAGCGATTAATTTCACAATTGTACGCATACAAACATAGTATTAGACTGGGTTATACATCGTCACTTGGATTAGTTTGTGTCTCCTTTAAACTAAAAAAAAATCCTCCCTGACACTAAAAATTTAATTGGTCAAATCCACGCATTCCTTCGAGGTTCTCCATGAGTTAGGTGCAAGCCTAGGCAGATTACAATTTAATGGTCCGTTCTCTTCTCTACACCCTGATAACGCCAAAGCCAAGACCAGTACTTCGATCGTTAATTTCCACGCCACACATAACATTGACATACCGTTCTATCTTAAACTAGGATAGTTTGGGATATCAGATTTTGGGATAACATGTGTTACCCATGTCAGCGAAAGCGAGGCAACCGATTTATTGAATTCACAATAAATGTAATCTTACATACACAACAAACACACATTCATCTCTCCAACTTGTAGTGTAAAAGCATGAAGAGGTCGCTAGTAGAAGACGGAAAAGAAGATTAGTTAGTTTAAGGCTGATGGAACTGATCTGCCATCTGTGGTTTAATTAGCAGCATCACGAAACAAAAATGCAGGCAGCCTAGTCATAGAGGATGCTTGACGAGCAATCGCCACCTACAAGATAAACAGCTAGGACCTATAGGTGTTTCTTCAAGCAAGTCGCCAAGCGTTACGCACCTTCATGTTGCACTTAGTAAGCCTTTAAGTTTACCTACTTTAACCCCGGAAGAAATTTAAAGCTCTTAACACACTGACAGTAGTTAGATGAGTTTCCAACAAGATAACAGGCGTTAAAACTTTTGAAGATTGTACATGTATAATGGCGGAAAAGACAAAAGGGGAAACAAAAGGTTTGAGCTAGGTTGGATATCTTGTGGAAACACATTAACAAACCAAAACTAGCACACACACATACAGCCCGCACACAAACAACACACACAAGCGGCGCGCGCATACGAACACACACACACACACGCACACACACACATGTTATCAATGGAATCGATAATAGAAACATCAGTTGGCAAAAATTGACGCATATTACTGCATTGAAGTAATACATGTTTAAGAAGATTTAAACATAAAGAAAAATAATTATCCTGCTCTCAAAGGTGGACAAAAAGTGCGAATAGTGGCTTTCAATTCCATGTGCTTCTGCTTGAGCTATGGGATTGAAAGCCACTATGACGCATTTTTTGTTCACCTTTGAGGATAATTATCTTTCTTTATATATCTATATATTATCTATCTA
Organism: Oncomelania hupensis; assembly: GCA_036898135.1. Lineage (NCBI taxonomy): Eukaryota > Metazoa > Mollusca > Gastropoda > Littorinimorpha > Pomatiopsidae > Oncomelania > Oncomelania hupensis. The sequence goes on from CM072516.1 coordinate 13,225,124, forward strand.
TCTATCTATATCTATCTATCTATCTATCTATCTATCTATCTATCTATCTATCTATCTATCTATCTATCTATCTATCTATCTATCTATCTATCTATCTATCTATCTATTCTATCTATCTATCTATCTATCTATCTATCTATCTATCTATCTATCTATCTATCTATCTATCTATCTATCTATCTATCTATCTATCTATCTATCTATCTATCTATCTATCTATCTATCTATCTATCTATCTATCTATCTATCTATCTATCTATCTATCTATCTATCTATCTATCTATCTATCTATCTATCTATCTATCTATCTATCTATCTATCTATCTATCTATCTATCTATCTATCTATCTATCTATCTATCTATCTATCTATCTATCTATCTATCTATCTATCTATCTATCTATCTATCTATCTATCTATCTATCTATCTATCTATCTATCTATCTATCTATCTATCTATCTATCTATCTATCTATCTATCTATCTATCTATCTATCTATCTATCTATCTATCTATCTATCTATCTATCTATCTATCTATCTATCTATCTATCTATCTATCTATCTATCTATCTATCTATCTATCCTATCTATCTATCTATCTATCTATCTATCTATCTATCTATCTATCTATCTATCTATCTATCTATCTATCTATCTATCTATCTATCTATCTATCTATCTATCTATCTATCTATCTATCTATCTATCTATCTATCTATCTATCTATCTATCTATCTATCTATCTATCTATCTATCTATCTATCTATCTATCTATCTATCTATCTATCTATCTATCTATCTATCTATATCTATCTATCTATCTATCTATCTATCTAGCTATCTATCTAGCTATCTATCTAGCTATCTATCTAGCTATCTATCTAGCTATCTAGCTATCTATATAATACGAACACACATAAACACATAAAAATACACAATGTAGGCTTGTAAATGGATGATGTATGCTTCAGTTTAATAATATACATATTTAGCCAAGAGACAAAGCATTACAGCGACAAAATGTGCAGGTAAGAGTTCATAAACGATTGGGACGAAAGACCAATAGGGTGCAAAGGTTCACATCGCGATGTATCTAATCCCTTAGCAAAGCCAACTTGAACCACAGACAAGATCCTCCTATACAATGAACTTGAATAACAACATTCCTTCCTTATTTACAGAACGGGAAACCTTTATAAAAAATTAAACTGAAAAGAACTTAAGAGAGAGAGAGAGAGAGAGAGAGAGAGAGAGAGAGAGAGAGAGAGAGAGGTGAGAGGACAGGAATGAAACAATAGCCAGCATAACAGTGCAATATCAACCTATAGAACTCTACAGACATACCAGAAATAAGTGCCAGATAAGAGGTGTTACATGTCAACGTCACAAGAAGGCCAAAACTAAATTCTCCAGGCTTCCAATTAAAAAAATGATAACTCATTCCCTTGATCGCTTTGTGATTGTGATGTGCGATGAACCTCTGCTGCTATATGTTTCTCACCAGTTAACGACCACTCAGGTGCACAAGACCGCGCATTCACATAAGAATTCACCTCTTTAGTGAGTACCAGTAGCCTATTCATCGTTCATTAAGTTTCAAATGCAGGAGGCTACCGCCCATATACAGACACACACATCGCCTATTTAAGAAGGGATGCAACATAATAAAATCCAACAATCTCTAACTCCAATACCCCCCCCCCCCTTTTTCCACCACCATGTTCCTTTCCGTCTAAAGGGCAGCCCCTCTCCCCCCCACCCCCGAAAAAAAAGAAAGAAAAGAAAAGTAAACCTCTCTCATCCAGCCATTCAAGTTCAATGGTGCGACACCTGACCGTTGGTTTTCACAAAGCGTATTCGGTGGACTGAGAAATCTCTGCGTTTGGGCTTTTAACTAAGACCTTTGCAATGTGCAAGTGCTTTAAATGTCTGTGATCTTCCTCAGGGCTTTAAGACTTTAAGACGTTACAAGGTTAGGGTTGAACTAGCGTATTACTGTACAACTGAATGAACTCGACAAGAACTCAAATCAAAGTAAAAGTAAAAGCATTTTATTATGCGTGACCGTATAGCCTACCTGTTGAATTCGGTAAGGCGGCTCATATCTTGTGGTTAAGAAAGGAAATAGACCTTATGTTGTGCACCTAAAAGTCTTGAAAGAGATAATAAAGTTGTCTTGTCTTAGTGTTGCAGTCTATACTATGTACTGAACACCTTAGAATGGGGGTGGATCAGTGGATCAGGGAGTTGAGCTTTAATTAACTTCGTATGTCTGATATGTCTCCTTCACCACCACCTCCACCACTACCACCACCACTATCATCATCATCATCATCATCATCATCATCATCATCATCATCATCATCATCATCATCATCATGATCATCATGATCATCATCATAATCATCATGATCATCATCATCATCATCATCATCATCATCATCATCATCATCATCATCATCATCATCATCATCATCATCTCCCTCATCATCATCATCATTGTCGTAAATGGCGCAAGTCTAATTTTATACAGTCGTGTCTAGGATGACTCAATGTTGACTTCAATGATG
>CM072516.1:13228195-13543195 GCA_036898135.1 Oncomelania hupensis
TCCATTCCATTTAAATACCTTGAGCGCATGGTCCTTCAGCGACTGCTTGGGGAAACGCGCCCACTCCAGGACCCCATGCAGTTCGCCTACACGTCAAACCGAAACACCGAAGATGCCATAATAATCGTAGTCCACTCTGTGTTGAGGTACCTAGAGAGGCCGAAGTTCTATGCCAGATTTCTTTTCCTTGATTTTTTTTTCGACTTTCAACATTATCCAGCCTCACCTGATGATGCGGAAACTGATAAAAATGGACGTCAACCCCCTGATCATCAGATGGCTCTTCAGCTTTCTCACAGACAGACCATAACGCCTGATGATTAAGTCGCCCATCTCCGTTAAGGCATCAAGATACCTTCATACACAGCTGACTGTCGCTGTACCGCTGAAGATGCCCTCCATGTCAAGTTTTCTGACCGGCTTTATCACAACGAGCAAGAGCTCGTATCGCTACGCCGTGGAAACACTCGTCAGATGGTGCGACGACAACCATCTCCTCCTCAACCTCTTTAAGACAAAGGAGATGGTTGTTGACTACACAAGGAGCGCTCCAACACTCGATACCACTGGTCATTGGGAGTGAGCTAGTGGAGGTGGTGGACCAGTACAAGTAAGCTTACTTGGGATCCATCATCGATAACAAGTTGGACAGGTCCCCCAACGCTCTGCTGCTTCTCAAGAAGACCAACCAACGCCTCTATTTTATGAGGAAACTGAAAGCCTTCAATGTGAGCTGTTTGTATGTAGATTATAGTCACACGACACTTTCGCATATAGGTGACTACTGGACCGATTTATACTGACACCAGCGGGCCAGTTGTTGGTAAGGGGGAAAATAATATGATCACACTTTGACCAATCCGGGATTCGAACCAGCGACCTTTGGGTTACTAGCAAGACGCTCTTACCAACTGAGCTACCCGGCCCCTCATGTGAGCTCCAGGGTGTTGGAGCTTTTCTACGGGGCGACGGTGTGCTGACCTACAACAGCCTGTGCTTCTTCGGCAGCCTGAAAGAGCAGGACAAAGCCAGGCTGGCAAAGGTCACAAAGACTGCCGGCTGATTGGCAGACCCGTCTTTAACCTTCAGGCGCTATTCGAGGCGAAAGCAGCGTGACCCAACACATCCGCTGTTTGACGAGCTGCTGGTGCAGACCTCCTCCAGATCCGGCAGGCTTATCAGCTGCAGCGCGAGAACTGACAGGCTCCGCCGGACCTTTCTGCCGAGCGCTATTCTACTCACAAACGCAAATCACTGACTTTATGAAATCTGATCAGTTAGTCAGTCAGTCTAATAAATTTAGCTAGTCAGCCAGAATTTTTGCCAGCCTGAGTGCAAGTGTGTGTGCGTGTGGGTGTGGGTGTGCGTGTGTGTGTGTGTGTGTGTGTGTGGACACAATTACACATTGTTATCTGGACAAATCAGTGAACATCTACATAACTTGTATTGACATGCCTACTTGTTTTGACGTCAGAACAATGATCCGTTAGGGTTAGGGCTGGGTTAGGGTTAGGGTTCGAACACTTTAAAGTACTTTAAAATGGGGACGAAATATGACCCATGGTCAGTACAAAGTATGTGGCGTTTCGGGCAAGTCATGATAATACTGTGTAACCTCGGCTGTGTGTGTGTGTGTTTGTGTGTGTGTGTGCGTGCGCGTGATTGTGTAAGTGTGAAATGGCGTGCCGGTGCGGTGTGTGTGTATGATCCAGCATACAGTATATATAGTACCTTATACATTATATTTGTTGTTGTGAAAATTGTGCATTGTGGGTCTTCATGTGTCTGGAGATGTGTGTGGGTGTGTGCGCGTGCGCGTGTGTGTGTGTGTGTGTGTGTATCTGTGTACTTGTGTTAATTTTTAAAACAGTCCTGTTTTGTGATTTGGCTTTGCATGTGATGATCATGTCTGTGCATGGATTGTGTTGTGTTTGTACGCCTGTGTTTGGTATTTGTGCGGGATGCGTTGGTTTGTGGGAGTCTACAGCGCATGTATGTTTGGGTTGTGGGATTGTAGTTGTTTTATTATATTTTATGTGTTGCACTACTTATTTTTGTTTGTTTGTAAGTGTCATTCTTTTTAAGATATTAAACATATTACATTAACTATATTATACATTTTACATTAACTATGTGTTTTGAGATGATTGGGCCCGCCAGGTCTTTCTTGCCCAAGACGATGAACAGAACCACTCACTTAAGACCGGATAGTTGGCACCCAGGTCATTAAGGACCGCGCCTTCCGTTGGCCACCAGGACGGAGGTGATAAATGTGCTACTGATGGACAACTTAGCCAGATCCGCACGAGAGACATCTTCATAGGAACCTGGGACGTCAGGACCCTAATTGCGGAGGGAAAATTATAAGAACTGGCCCACGAGCTGACCACTTTCGATGGAACGTTTTAGGTATCAGCGAACTGCTCTAGAAAGGCCTAGGTGAAACAACGACCGACAAAGGTCACAAGCTTTATTTCAGCGAGAAAGATGACAGGCACAAACACGGCGTTGGATTCTTGATCCTCAAAGACATTCTAGCCACTGTCATGGGTTGCCGCCCAGTCTTCAGTAGACTTATTACCATCCGTCTGAGAGCAGCCCCTTCCAATATCACCATCATCCAGGCCTAAGCCCCAACATCAGACTATGACGACAGCGAGGATTTTTATGAACATCTGCAGGCTGTCATTGACCAAAGGACAAACACTGTCATAGTGCAAGGCGACTGGAATGCCAAGGTTGGCCAAGATGCGTACCACAAAAACTGGGAAGACACATGTGGACTCCTCTGCAACAAAGAGACATATGAGAGAGGTCTGAGACTCTTGGAGTTTGCCAGATACAACAATCTGATACTGGCAAACACGCCTGATCCCCATAAAAAGTTCAGACGATGGACCTGGCAAAGTCCCAGCGGGGAGCACCACAACCAGATTGACTACATCATGGTCAAGAAACGCTTCAGATCAAGCATCAGCATTTACAGGACAAGCACTTTTCCAGGAGCACACATCGGAAGTGACCACAATCTCGTGATGATGTCTTTCCGGCTCTACTTGAAGAGAGTAAACACAGCAAGTGCACCTGACTGAAGTTCAACCTGGACAAATTGCAAGACCAGGAGATGGCAGAGATATTCCAAGCCTCAATTGGAGGTAAATTTGCACATTTGCACATTTCCACCACTGCTCATTTTGGGAACTGGTGAAGTAGATGTCAAAACCAAGACCAACTCCTTCAACTCAGCTGTGACAGATGCCGCCACTAAGATCCTTGACAAGCACCGCCCAAAGAAGAAACCGTGGATCACACCTGAACTTTTTGACCTCTGTGACAAACGAAGAGAAATTAAAAAAGAAAAAGAACAACTCGCGGGGTGCTGATGCCTATTGGAAAATCAACAGTGACATCCGAAAAGGCATACGCGAAGCAAAGGAGAATTGGATAGAAGATTGACTGACGAGTGTTAAACAGCCCAAGGTCTCCACGATCCAAAGTAAGTCTGGCATATGCCTTACAGAAGAACAAGAAGCTTTGGATAGATGGACAGAGGACTGCTCTGACCTTTACTACCACACACCAAACGGCGACCCATCAGTCCTAGCAGGTCCCCAAGACAGAGAAGAAGGAATCCTCCCAATTCTCCGAGAAGAAGTTGAGGCAGCAGTGCAATCGCTTAAGAAGGGGAAGTCAGCGGGAGTGGACAACATACCAGCAGAAGCAGGAGGAGAAGCGATGATTGAAGCCCTCACCATTAACTGTCACAAGATCAGGCAGAGTGGGAAGTGGCCTACACCATGGACCCAGTCGCTTATTATCACTCTTCAGGATTGTGAAAATTACCGCACCATCAGTCTCATCGCCCATCCAAGCAAGATCCTTCTAAAAATAATACTCAACAGGTTGAAACCCCAAGCTGAACAAATCATAGCTGAAGAACAAGCGGGATTCATGGCAGGGCGAAGTATCACTGAACAGATTTTCAACCTCAGAATAATCTGCAAGAAATACCTACAGCATCAACATCTATATCATGTGTTTGTAGATTTCAAGAAAGCGTTTGTCCGAGTCTGGCATGCAGCTCTGTGGCAACCATGAGAGTGTACAACATCAGCCCTAACATTATTGAAGTCATCAAAAACCTGTATGACAAGTCTACCAGTGCAGTCCTCCACAACCGCGTCATCGGGAACTGGTTCAGAACAACAATCGGCGTGCGTCAAAGATGCCTACTCTCTCCAACTATCTTCAACATCTTCCCTGGAGCGCATCATTGTCAAATGCCATTGCAGATCACGAAAGCACAGTCAACATAGGGGGTAGAGTAATCTGCAACCTCCGTTTTCCGGATGACATTGATGGATTGGCTGGAGAGGAGCAAGAACTTGAACATCTGGTACAGAAGCTTGATACGACCTCCAGAGCCTTTGGAATGGAAATAAGTGCAGAGAAGATCAAAATGGCATGAACAGGGACATCAAAGGCCAAGGCCATTCCCTCCACAGAGTGCATAGCTTCAAATATTTAGGAGCTATAGTATCAGACAATTGGTCCGGACATGAAGTCCTCTCCAGGATTGCACAAACAACTGCTGCTCTGACAAGGCTGAAGGCCAATTCGAAAAAACAGGACCATCAGTCTACGTTTCAAGTTACGGCTGCTGCGCTCCCTTGTCATATCCATGTTCCTATACGCTTGCGAAACATGGACCCTCACAGCAGACCTACACCGAAGAATGCAAGGCATGGAGATGAGGTTCTACAGAAGACTTCTGGGCATTTCCTACATCCAGCACATCACCAACGACGAAGTACGACAGACCTTCACACAAGCCATTGGACAATACGATGACATGCTCACTGTGGTGAAGAAACGGAAACTCCAGCGTTATGGCCACGTCAACAGAGCATCATGTTTTGCAAAGACCATCCTGCAAGGTACGTTGCAAGGAGGCAGAAGAAGAGAAAGATAGAAAAAGAGGTGGGAGGGCAGCATTTAAGAATGGACTGGCTTGACAATGAACGAAGCTATGAGGGTTGCTGAGGACAGAGAAAGCTGGAGTACTCTGGTTAAATGATCATCTGTGGTGCCCCAAAGACCTTCGAGTTACGGGATAGGATAGGATGTGTTTGTGCAGCCGAAAGGCAAATTCATACACAAATAAAGTCTCAGTCTCAGTCACACACACACACATACACACACGCACACACACACACACACGCACATGCACATACTCAACCAGGTGTCATAACGAATAAAAAATAAAAAGAAAGCTTAGTCGAATCTCTCTCTCTCTCTCTCTCTCTCTCTCTCTCTCTCTCTCTCTCTCTCTCTCTCTCTCTCTCTCTCTCTCTCTGTCTCCCCCCTCTCTCTCTCTCACTCTCCTTCTCTCGTTCTTTTATCTCACTGTTAACGGTTACGCAACATTTAAGTCCCAGTTGATCTCTAGGAGATCTGCGTCAGAATTTTGCCTGCTTTTCGTATTATCTCTCTCATCCCGCACGCACATTTCTAAAGCAACAACAACATCATACATTGGCAAAATATGAAGCCACGGAAGTAAAGGTATATCCGAGTGGAGCGGTATAAAAAAAAAATTAAAAAAAGAACGAAAAAATAAGCTATAGCTCCTCTGTCATCCCTAGCGGTTGGTGCTGCAGGAATACACAACAACAGCATAGCTGAGACTGACGAGGCCTCCTCCCTCAACTCTGAATAAGCATGGTCAGTCTCTGTCACGTTGCATGAACTGAATCTTCCTAGGATACTGTGTCTTCCGATGCTTCAGCAAACTGCACAAGGCGCAGCGAAACTGTGTACTGGCTCACGTTATGCTTCTGCGTACTTTACCTACACGTCCGTAGTTTATGGAGGACTGGGTGCCCTCGGCAATTTGTCTGGAAACTAGGGCTTACTAAAATTATGTTCTTTTTCTTCTCCCGAAATGGGAGCAGAGGGTTCCGTCGGTGAAAGTGGGGAATTGATAGATGGTGGAGAATGAACAGAGACCGCATTACATGTCGAAACCTTTGTAATAGGAAAGAGGGAATGGAAAAAAGAAAAAGGAACAGTAAAATATTTTGGATGAGCGATTAGATTCTGAAGCAGGAACATGAGGGTTTGATGTAAAGCGAAGAAAAAAAAAAGAAGATTCAACTATCAGTTATCGCATTCCATCGCATGGACTTTAAAGATCCTGACGCTCATGTCGGACGGGTGCGTGCCGGCGAACGCACGAAGTCCCTTGTCCTTCATTACCGGTCACCCACGATTGCGCGCCCTAGGCTGCATGTGGGCGCACCTCGGGCGCCTGTATCGGCCAGCGCCTTGAGCAGCTCAATTTAATGCAATTCAATAATTTATGTTAACGTCTTTTCACATATGTGATACAACCATTCTCACGCATGTACACAAACATATAATATAACAATTTAAAGTTGAACTATAATCATACAAAATATCTAACATTACTACAGAAGTTTGACAACTGCAGACTTGTCTGAGCAGCTCCTGGGCTGGAAAAGCGCTATTTAAGAATGATAAATTACCCAAAATTAAAGAACTGCTCTTAAGGTAAATAGATTTCATTTTCTATTATATTTGATTACCTTCACAAATGTGACCACCAGATTGAAGTTTCATTTTAAATGGGGTATATAGCCGAGTTTTTTTTCTAATTCTGAGGGGAGAAAAAATAGCCTCATTCTGCAATGTAGTTAAAAAGGACACACTTGTTCCCAAGTGAAATTACGTGTCACATTTGTGCCGCTTTTCAAACGAAACCGTAGCAGCAGTTGAGCGCCATCCAAAACACTGACGTGAATAGGACCCTCCAACTCCTATGACGGCCTACTAGCGCCAAAACCGGGAGTTACCATTATCACGAGATAATTAAAATTATCACGTGTTCTGTGTAATTTACAGAGATATCGGTAATCCGCAGTGTTAATTAATAATTATCAGTATTTGCCATGCTTTCCTAGCGCCAAAACCTGATAATTATAAATATCATGAGATAATTACAATTATCAAGAGATAAGTACAATTATCAAGCGATAATTACAATTATCACTGAAAATTATAAATATCAAGATGAGCATGCGCGGCCCGATACGCGATGCGCATGCGCGGCAGCGGCACTGTTCCAGGACGCTTGGGGTTTTGGCCCTAGTAAAGCGTGGCCAAAAATGAAAATTAGTAATTAACACTGTGAATTACCGGTATCTCTGTGAATTACACAGAACACGTGTTAATTACAATTATCACTGATGCATGTAAGTTTTGCAGGTTTTGACGCTAGTAAGCCGCCTTACCAGAATTAAGTATGATCACGTGAAAAGTATAATTATCAAGTGAAAATTGTAATTATCATATGATAATTACAATTTTCAGTTTTGGCGCATTTCCAGGAGGATTGATAGAGCCAAAACTGAAAATTAAACATGATCACACGAACATATTTGTAATTTTCAATGATAATTGTAATTATCTCTTGATAATTGTAATTATCCCATGATATTTGCAATTATCACATGATAATTGTAATTATCAGGTTTTGGCGCTAGTAGGCCGCCATAAACTCCTCCTAAACTGAATCCATATCTACCCATCTCTTGAACCCATCTCCACCGATTATGCGCTGACATAACCGTTACCAGACTGAGCGAAGAAGTTAAACAATGGAGGATTTTCAACTGCCATTTTGCGTGAACTCTATTTTATTTATTTTTTTTTTTTTTAAGAATAATGATACCCATTACATTTTGCTTTAGGTGCAAGAGAGTTTAAAAAGCACATAGAAAACGGCCACATACCACTGACACAAGTTACAAATAAGTAACAAACAGAATTAGGAAGGCGGGAAGATGTCATAAGGAAAGAAATATTTTGTTGAGAGTGTAATATGGGTTCTATTGGGGATGAATTTTACTTGATTTTTGAGTGTCCAAAACATCCGACAAAATGTTTATTTCTAGAAAATATTGTTCGTGCTAGTCAATGCGTAAATTGTTTTCGGGAAAGAAAACAGGTGTTTTTAAAATGGAGTAAATTTATAAAATTAGGAAAGGGCGTAGACTACACCAATAACATTAACAATATTAGCAGAATGTTATTGTTGTCACTGTTAACGGTTAAAATGTTAGTAATGTTATTGTTTTTGTTTTTTTTAACAACTGAATAATGATTGTTACGCTTTCCAACAGGGGCGAGTAATGGGATTAAATCTTGAGTTTTGAATTTTGCTAAAAGTCAATGGACGAAATTCCATTCTGAACTCTTGTTTCGTAAAACTTCGTGTATTTACGGGAGACAGTGCCACTGTTGCAACATAATGAATTCGAAGATTGTTTTTGAAACAGTTGCAAAAAAGTTACTCGCCTGACCTCCAATATAGTCCATGAATTTCCAAAACATTTTTACATTTTTGGAAAGCACCGAGTTTTGTCGAAGTGTTTAACCGGTGGGAGGAAGGAGGGTGGGGTGGGATGAGGGAGGGTGGGGTGGGAGGTGGGTGAACCCAAACCCGTAAAATCAGGTTTTAACTGGGATATCATATCTTTTCAAAAAAGATACCCCCTCCCCCATTTCTCTCTCTCTCTCTCTCTCTCTCTCTCTCTCTCTCTCACACACACACAAACACACCCCCCCCCCCCCTCTGTCTCCCTGTCGCTATTATTTGTCTGTCTGTCTTTCCATCACACATCCATTCTCTGTCTCCCTGTAGCTATTCTCTCTCTCCCTCCCCCTCTCTCTCTCTCTCTCTCTCTCTCTAAAATACCAAAAACGTGCACAATTTACTTGCCTACTCAAGGATGACAATTAAGTTCACCCCCTGGAACCATTAAGCGTTATATTTAATAAACGACTTCCCGCTGTAAATCATGAAACTTCGGAGGTGCTCTGCTAGCAGGCACGCTAATTATATTTTGCCCACGTCTTTGATGGCAGATTCGTCTCCCTCTCCTCCCTCTTTGAACAACATGTAATAGGGGCAAGGAGCACTAAGGTACTCCTTGAATAGGGGATAAAACGAGCTAACCGTAAAATAAATAGTAATTGAAGGAATCTCAGCTCATTTTCTTGGTGGCAAGCGCCTGCAATCTTGAAAACCCCATAGAAATCTATATCTACAATGACATTAGCATAATAATCTTACAATGAAAACACTTGGTGTTGTATTAGTGGGCTATTTTATTAGAATTTACGTTGGGACATGCAGTACAGTACCCAGTGACAGGGACATACGACTGCTGTTGATGGAAAACATGGCAGTGAGCGCGGTCAGAGTTGAAATCCATGGTCCTACGTCAGAGGTTAAAAGTGATGTGTGGAAACAACACAGAAAACATGGCAGTGAGCGCGGTCAGAGTTGAAATCCATGGTTCTACCTCAGAGGTTAAAAGTGATGTGTGGAAACAAACACAAGTCGTGGGGCCGGGTAGCTCAGTTGGTAAGAGCGTCTTGCTAGTAACCGAAAGGTCGCTGGTTCGAATCCCGGATTGGTCAACGTGTGATCATATTATTTTCCCCTTTACCAACAACTGGCCCGCTAATGTCAGTATAAATCGGACCAGTAGTCACCTATATGCGAAAGTGTCGTGTGACTATAATCTACAAACAACAACAACAACACAAGTAAAAATAAACTCTCTCTCTCTCTCTCTCTCTCTCTCTCTCTCTCTCTCTCTCTCTCTCTCTCTCTCTTTCTTTCTTTCTCTCTGTGTTTTATAACCGCGCAAATGGGGATTTTTTTCATATAAACTTGGTAACTAATGGGGTTGTTCAAAAATATGGGGAAGGAAACATCTTACCCATTTTTAAGAAAACCATATTTCCTACTAGAAAAAAAGCATAACACAACCCTAAAAGTCGAAAAATCCCATATTCCTCACTTTTTAATTTTGTCAAGTGTGTGAATTATACACACCTGCATAATAAGTTGTTCTACAAACAAGTTCAAGTCCATCATGCCTTTACGTCATTGGTAATTCTACTTCCTGGCATTCTTCTATCCAGTTCTCCTTTGCTGTGCGCATACCTTTTCGGATTTCATTGTTGATTTTTTGGTATGCATCAGCTCCCTGTGAGGTGTTCTTTTTCTTTTTCATCTCTCTTCATTTATCACACAGGTCCAAAAGTTCAGGTGTGATCCACCGCTTCTTCTTTGGCCGGTGCTTTCCAAGGATCTCCTTGGCGGCATCTGTCACAGCTAAGTTGAAGGTGATGGTCATGGTGTTGACATCCACCTCACCACCTCCCACGATCCAAAGCATGTCTGGCATATGCCTTACAGAAGAACAAGAAGTCTTAGACAGATGGACAGAGTACTTCTCTGAACTTTACAACCACAAACCAAAGGGAGACCCATCAGTTCTAGCATGTCCAGGGAACAGAGAAGAAGAACAAATCCTCCCAATTCTCCGAGAAGAAGTTGAGGCAGCAGTGCAATCGCTGAAGAAGGGGAAGTCAGCGGGAGTGGACAACATACCCGCGGAACTGCTTCAAGCAGGAGGAGAAGCGATGATCGACGCACTCACCATTATCTGTAACAAGATCTGGCAGAGTGGGGAGTGGCCTACACCATGGACCCAGTCGATTGTCATCACTCTTCCCAATAAAGGTAACCTTCAGGAATGTGAAAATTACCGCACCATCAGTCTCATCAGCCATCCCAGCAAGGTCATACTGAAAATAATACTCAACAGGTTGAAACTTCAAGCTGAACAATCATAGTTGAAGAGCAAGCAGGATTCATGGCAGGGCGAAGTACCACTGAACAGATTTTCAACCTCAGAATAATCTGCGAGAAATACCTACAGCACCTACAACATCTATATCATGTGTTCGTAGCCTTCAAAAAGGCGTTTGACCGAGTCTGGCATGCAGCTCTGTGGGCAAACATGAGAGTGTACAACATCAGCCCTAAAATTATTGAAGTCATCAAAAGCCTATATGACAAGGCTACCAGTGCAGTCCTCCACAACAGCGCCATCGGAAACTGGTTCAGAACAGTCGGTGTGCGTCAGGGATGCCTACTCTATACAACACTCTTCAACATCTTCCTAGAGCGCATCATGTCAGATGCCCTTGCAGACCACGAAGGCACAGTGAGCATATGGGGAAGAGCAATCTCCAACCTCCGTTTTGCGGATGACATTGATGGATTGGCTGGAGAGGAACAAGAACTTGAACAGCTGGTACAGAGGCTTGACACTACCTACAGAGCCTATGGAATGGAAATAAGTGCAAAGAAGACCAAAATGATGACCAACAACACCAATGGCATCAACACGGACATCAAAGTCCAAGGCCATTCCCTCAACACAGTGCATAGCTACAAATATTTACGAGCCATTGTATCAGACAATGGGTCCCGACAGGAAGTCCTCTTAGGGATCGCACAAACAACTGCTGCCCTGGCGAGGTTGAAGCCAATTTGGAAAGACAGGACCATCAATACAGTCTACATTCCAAGGTAAAGCTGCCTCTCCATCTTCCTATATGCTTGCGAAACATGGACCCTCACAGCAGATCTCCAGCGAAGAATACAAAGCATGGAGATGAGGTGCTATAGAAGACTTCTGGGCATTTCCTATACCCAGCACATCACCAACAATGAAGTCCGACAGACCATCACACAAGCCATTGGACAACACGATGACCTGCTCACAGTGGTGAAAAAACAAAAACTCCGATGGTATGGCCACGTCACCAGATCATCAGGTCTTGCAAAGACCATCCTGCAAGGCACAGTGCAAGGAGGTAGAAGAAGAGGGAGATCGAAAAAAAGGTGGGAGGACAACATTCGAGAATGGACTGGTTTGACACTGAGCGAAACCATCAGGGTTGCTGAGGGCGGGGAAAGATGAAGTACGCTGGTTAAACGATCATCTGTGGTGCCCCTACGACCTCCGAGTTATGGGATAGGATAGGATAGGAACTCTACTTAATTTTATCAAATGTATTTGATTTGTAAATAGACCTTTTACTGAGAGAGATAGATAGACCATTCCCCTAGTGTGCCCTGTTTTGGTAAACTTCCAAATTGATCGACTTTTACACGCATGTTGCTTGTTCGGGTGTGTGCTTGTATGTGTGTGGGTGTGTGTGTGTGTGTGTGGGTGTGTGTGTGTGGGTGTGTATGTTTATGTGTGCATATTGGTGTGTGTGTTTGTGTGTGTATGTGTATGTTTTTGTTTCAGCATGTGTGTGTGCGCGTGTGTGGGTATGTGTGTGGATGTGTGTGTGTATGTGTGTTTGTGTGACAATACAGAAGGCTGTCAAAATCTATCATTTCTTAAAAATTATTAACAGACAAGCTTGGGGACAAGACGTAAAAACACTGATTCATATAGCCTGTGCTTTAATTAGATCCAAATTTACGGACAAGAGGCGTATTTTTCAGCCCCTAAATGCTGTCTTAAAATGTGACAAAGCTTAGTCAATACAGCAATAAAATTAGCGCTAAGGATCCCAAATTCATACAAAAACTACAGAGGCCTATAAACTTGTAGGAGTTATTCCCCTTGATGATTAGCCAAAGGCAACATGTGCCAAATACACAGTAAGAGCGAATGCAGTTAAAAACAGTACTGACGAAGAATTGTTCATTCGATCTAATCTAGATTTTTCCAGCCATGCTCAAAAAGTGCACTCCTTTAAAACAGTTGGAACCTTTTCAACAAATCTGATTCAAGTTGGCTTAATGCACATTGAACGTTTACATAAAAATATTATTTCTCCAGTAAGTTTACATACACAGGAACTAGGCAAAGCTAACTATGATATCTGCTATTGTAATAAAAATAAGAACAACAACCCTCTGCGTATAGCAGTTGTATGAGACGCGGAAAGCGTCAAATGCGCGTTCAATTGCACGCGAAAATGCACACGCAATTGCACGCCCATCTATTAGCTGATTGGTCGAAAACGTACACGCCAAACTGCGCAAGTGATCTGGTGACGCAAGTGATCAAACCTTCGTTTTGCGGATGACATTGATGGATTGGCTGGAGAAGAACAAGAACTTAAACAGGTGGTACAGAGGCTTGACACCACCTCCAGAGCCTATGGAATGGAAATAAGTGCAAAGAAGACCAAAATTATGACCAACAACACCAATGGCATCAACATGGACATCAAAATCCAAGGCCAATCCCTCAACACAGTGCATAGCTTCAAATATTTAGGAGCCATTGTATTAGACAATGGATCCCGACAGGAAGTCCTCTTAGGGATCGCACAAACAACTGCTGCCCTGGCGAGGTTGAAGCCCATTTGGAAAGACAGGATCATCAGCCTACGTTACAAGGTAAGGCTGCTGCGCTCCCTTGTCATCTCCAGCTTCCTATACGTTTGCGAAACATGGACACTCACAGCAAATCTACCACAAAGAATACAAAGCATGGAGATAAGGTGCTACAGAAGACTTCTGGGCATTTCCTATACCCAGCACATCACCAAGACGAAGTCCGACAGACCATCACACAAGCCATTGGACAACACGATGACCTGCCCACATTGGTGAAAAAACGGGAACTCCGTTGGTTTGGCCACGTCACCAGAACATCAGGTCTTGCAAAAACCATCCTGCAAGGCACAGTGCAAGGAGTAGAAGAAAAGGGAGACCGAAAAAGAGGTGGGAGGACAACATTCGAGAATGGACTGGTTTGACACTGAGCGAAACCATCAGGGTTGCTGAGGACAGGGAAAGATGGAGTACGCTGGTTAAGCGATCATATGTGGTGCCCCTACGACATCCGAGTTACGGGATAGGATAGGATTGGATGCGCAAGTGCAAATGCACGCGCAATTGCACAATGCACGCACATTTAAGCACGTCTCACAACAATTTTATAGAAATTGACAAATAATTTACAATTAAACCCCCGCCACCCACCCACAGCCCCCCTCCCCTCCTTACCCTGCCTCAGACCATACAAATTAAATGCTATAGTCATTGCTGAGGGTTGCCGAGGACAGAAAAAGATGGAATACGCTGGTTAAACGATCATTTGTGGTGCCCCAACGACCTCCGAGTTACGGGATAGGATAGGATAGGATATATTTTTGGAACGGGAAAAGCATCGGAAAAACCCGTGTTGCTACCGTAGGAGTTGTCTTTAGCCTTCATCTTGTTAGATCTCAGATGTTCTAAAAATACTTATTTGAGCAGCGGACTAGGTTTATTTATAATTTTAGACCACATTTGATCATTTTTCTAAGGAGAATGTAGTTCTGACTGTGTGTTTATAGTTATTTGGAAGTCTGGATCTATTTTTCTAAGATTTAGTTTACGTCACTGAACAATACGTCAGAACTCTTTAGGCCTAGATTTTCAATACAGCTTTGTTTTGTTTATTTTCCAGCTTTTAGTGACATTATCTGTACATTTGTTGTTGTTCTATTGCACACAAATTAAAGACAGAACAGTAAATATAAATTATTATAACATTTAATTTGGGGATTGGAGACAGAGTGGCGAGAATAACATTATAATGTATTTGCCAATTTATAATATGACAATTATTTTGGTACATAGAACGTATTTCCGGACATTTATCATTAGGCCTACTAGTTTTGATGTGTTTCGTAAATAATTTGCGCAATTGCGCTTGCCCAGTTTGGTGTGTAAGTTTTCGACCATTCAGCTACTAAATGGGCGTGCAAATGCGCGTGCATTTTCGCGTGTAATTGCACGCGCATTTGACATTTTCCGCGTTCCATACAATTGAAGCTCTAAATCATTTACATGAGAACTATTCTGGACAACAGAAAATAAATTATACTGATGGATCTGTTCTTGAAACAGATAAAGCGGAAGCAGCGTTTGTGCTTTCTGTGAGTATATTACACACGGTTGCAGTATTTATTTATTTATTGATTTTACACCATATCCAGTCGGCATTGGCAACTCAGTGGTTCCTAGGGCCAATGTGCGTGTTGATTAGAGTGAGTTCGGTTCTAACTTCGACAAATTGAATTATGAATGTCAAAATCTTGGTGTCTATCGCCTTTAGCAACTCTTTAAGCTGGTGAAGTCGCTATTAGGAAACATCCTTTTAATTCTATCCATTTGCTGAGCGAAACGTTGATTGAATTCTCTCAGACTGTCAGAAATCTGGGAGTCCACCTTGATAGGGCACTTTCAATGGAACTCCACATTAACACTCTCTGCAAGGCCATTTTTCCTGGAACTCCGCAGGATTAGTCATATAAGACCCTTCTTGACAGTGAGCGCTACAAAGAAGTTGATGTCTGCTTTTGTACTGTCAAGAATGGACTACTGCAACTCCCTGTTTGTAGGTCTTCCCAACACTCTACTGGACAAACTTCAAAAAGCACAGAACAACGCAGCCCGTATCGTGCTCAAGAAGCGCAAATTCGACAGCGCGAAACCGCTTCTTCAGGAACTCCATTGGTTGCCAGTGCGCGCGCGTGTCGAATACAAAGTTGCGATGCTTTGTTACCGCAGTCTGCACGGTCTAGCACCTTCTTATCTGTCTGAGCTCTTAACGCCGTATCGTCCATCCAGATCTCTCCGTTCCGCTGACGCTGGTCACCTTTCTGTGCCACGCATCAAGCTGGAGACGTATGGTCGTCGTTCTTTCTCCTTTGCTGCTCCTACACTTTGGAATTCCTTGCCTCAGCCTCTCCGTGACACCCCTACTCTATCTGCATTCAAATCTAGACTTAAAACACATCTTTTCCATGAACACCTCTTGAAATAACTTCCTGCCCACCAGCCGTCCTCAACCTCTTTTGTGGTCATCGTACCTTCATCATCGTCGTCATCATGGTCGTCATCATCATGGTCGTCATCATCATCATCTTCGTCATCAGCCTCATCATATCATCGTCACCGTCGTTGTCATCTTCTTTCTCAGTATCGTCGTCATCGTCATCGTCATCGTTTTCCTCATCTTCGTCGTCGTTGTGGCCCAGGTGCGTTTTGCTGCTTGAGTGTCTGTGCAGGTGTTGTGTTGTGGTGTCTTTTTGTGGTGATCATAGTAGTTGTTCCATGGCGTTTTTTAAGTAAATTGCTCGTTTCTGTTTCTGTGTGAAATGCACGTATACTGATAGAGATAGACAATTTTATTGTGCTTTGTATTTTATTGTGTGTGTGTGTGTGTGTGTGTGTGTGTGTGTGTGTGTGTGAGACATAGAGTGAGTGGGTGTGTATGACTATGTTTTAATACTGGTGTGATAGAGATAGACAATTTTTTATTGTGCTTTGTATTTTATTGTGCGTATGTCTTTGTGTGTGTGTGTGTGTGTGTGTGTGTGTGTGTGTGTGTGTGTGTGGGTGTGTGTGTATTTGTGTGTGCGTGGGAGACATAGAGTGAGTGGGTGTGTTTGACTATGTTTTAATACTGTGGTGATAGAGATAGACAATTTTATTGTGCTTTTGTATTTTATTGTGTGTGTGGTTGTGTGTATGTATGTGTATGTATGTGTGTGTGTATGCGTGGGCGACATAGAGTGAGTGGGTGTGTTTGACTATATCTTAATACTGTGGTGTTTGATTTTAGTGTTTGGTGCTTTTATTCTTTTATGTTCCTTGAGTATTTATTTATGGCTGGCTGTAACTGCGCTTTGAGCTTCTCCTGAGGAAAAGGCGTAGAATTTTAAATGAAATAAATTATTATTTTTATTATTATTTCATATATTAGACTACCCAAACGTCTTGGAACACACAAATATAATGAAAGTGTAACATTCATATTCAATTGGCTCTGTCTGAATTCAAATCAATATCTTCCCAAACGCTGGATCTGCGCTCTGGAAAAGTATCTGCTCTTAACCCTAGTCATGCACCAGACAATCTAGGGTGGGGTAGGAGGGGATGGGTAGATGGGAAGCCTGTAAAATACAATTTTCTACTTCGCCATGATCCGAACTTGCAATAAGTTATCATCAACATGGACACATATTAGTCACATTAAAACTACTGGATACATACAGTAGGCCTATTCCTCTTTCTCAGCAGCCTTGCCTATAACCAGACTGCGAAACGTTGAACCAAAGCATTTAGCGAACCAGAAGAACAAATCTGTAGACTTGATTAACATAAGTCTAGTTTCAAACATGATACTATGTTTTGGATGGCTGTGTTGAGTGTTTAGGTTGGCACTCGCTGTATTTACTTTATCAGCATCAGGAACAACCTAGAATTTCTTCCTTCAAACACCTCTAGAAACACAAACTAAAGAGTGTAGCCAGGCTACTTCCAAGTCGTTTGTAGTCTACAAAACGACGCAACCGTAAACAATTGATGCAACAACAACAAATACTTGAAACCACACTTTCGGAATAAGACTATTGTTACTTTTATTGGCGTAAATGATTATACTGAATGCTTCCCTCTACCCCCCCCCCCCCCCTCCTTTTCCCACCCAACCCCACTCTCCACCCTCCCCTTCTCCGTATAGTACACATAACTGCGCACTTACTAAAGAAGACAGTAGTACAGCAGAACGTTTTCAACCATTGCCAGTTAGTTAGTTATTCATTGCTTACATGGTCCAGCGGACTGCAAAGAGCCAAATCAGGACCACACCATTGCCAGTCCTACCAAGGATTTTACCAGCCTTTCATTTACGCAGTGCAATGGGGGTTTAAGATTAGATCCCTACAAACAGATGTTGTTTGGATAAAAAGTCTTAAGGCAGGTTTTCATGAATTTTTTTAAAACATGTAGACGTGTGTGTTTTGTATATATATACAGCTCAAGCCTAATGAAAACATTTTTTTCAAACATCTATATCTATATCTATATCTATATCTATCTATATATATATATATATATATATATATATATATATATATATATATATATATATATATATATATATATATATATATATATATATATATATATATATATATATATATATATATATATCTTTCTCTCTCTCTCGCTCTCTCTCTCTCTTTCTCTCTCTCTCTCTCTCTATCTATCTATCTATAGATATAGATATAGATAACATATATATATGTTTGAAAAAAATGTTTTCATTAGGCCTGAGCTGTTGTGACCTGTGGAGCAGTGGGTTAGTGGCTGGTTTGCTAGGCCGAAGGTCTCGGGTCTGATCTCCGTAAGGGGCGAACTTATGTGACTTAGGGCCGAAGGTCTCGGGTCTGATCTCCGTAAGGGGCGAACTTATGTGACTTAGGTTCGAGGCTATGTGTTTGAGTGATGATAGATGTGTGTTTTCTGTGAATGTGAGAGTATGTGAAGCATGTGAGCGTGTATGAGTGTTACAAATCGCCGCGCTTTGAGTCTGATTTTGGAATAAGGCGCGTTTAGCATCGAATAATAATAATAATAATAATAATAATAATAATAATAATAATAATATTATTATTATTATTATTATTATTATTATTATTATTATTATTATTATTATTATTATTATTATTATTACTTATTTTTCTTCTTCTTCTTCTTCTTCTTCTTATTATTATTACTATTACTCCTACTACTACTACTACTACTACTACTACTACTACTACTACTACTACTACTACTACTACTACTACTACTACTACTATTGCTACAACAACAACTACTACTACTGTATTAATTAATTAATTTGTTTCACACGCATCACAACAATTTTCATTCGTCACTATCTAATTGTGTGGGATCATCCACTATTGGACAATGCAAGAAAACGTATTAAATCTATAAACCTCTGGTAACTTTCATAAATTTTGTATTTGATTAAAGTTTGTTTTTGTTGTTGTTGTTTCAAATTACAAACATAAATCCACAGGGAAAACAGAATGCTGCGTAAGTAGCCTACTCAAACAGAAGAACGTTGGGTCCGAGATAATTAAAGAAATTGAAACCCCCAAGTGCTTAGCACAGTATTTGGACGCTTGGATGCCTTTATTAAAGCGAGAATGGACACGGAGAAAAGGTCAAAGTTAAAAAGGAGAAGAAGACGAAGACAATTAGCTCTAACAAGGAAGAAAAAAGAAAGATAAATAAGTGGAATAAAATAAAGAAAGAGGAAAGAACGAAAGAAAGAATGAAAGAAAGAAAGAAAGAAAGAAAGAAAGAAAGAAAGAAAGAAAGAAAGAAAGAAAGAAAGAAAGAAAGAAAGAAAGGAAGAAAGAAAGGAGTTAACGAGGGGAGGGGGAGGAAAGGGGAGGCGAAGAGAGAAAGAAAGAAAGAAAGAAAACAGGAAGTAACAGAAACAAAGAAAGAAATTAACAAAATAACAAACAGAAAAAAGAAAGACAAACACAAGGAAATAAATAAATAAATAACTAATAAATAAATAAATAAATAAATAAATAAAGAATGAATAAAAGAAAGAAAGAAAGAAAGGGGATCAAGAAAGAAATAACATTATAATCATCTCACAAACGTACATAAATTTAATAATGTAATAAAGCCATGTTCAATTTATTGGCACTATTATGTCATTGTTTAAGTAGTTCGTTTTCCATACGATTTCTTGTCATTACATTTAAAATTGTCTTTAAGATGTATGCACTTATATAAATTATTATGTTTTCTTCTAAATTTGTGTTGCACGGAATAGTGCCCATGTGAACACAACTTGGTTTTGCTCATTTTGATACACTTTCTGTGATGTACAATATTTGTGTGTGTGTGTGTGTATATGTGTGTGTTGTGTGGGTGTGGGTGTGGGTTGTTTTGTTGTGTTGTGTTTTGTAGTCGTTTTCCGGTTTGGGCCGAAAGCTCTTAGTGGTAAGAGCTTGAATAAAATTGAATTGAATATAATTGAAAGAAAAGACAATCATCATCACAAACCACATACCACAAACTCCTCTAGATCCTGCTCAGTATCATATTTATCTTTAGGAGCAGTAGAAATGGAATAATGTACACATTTATAAACACATTAGTAAAAAGAGATGTTTTTTTTTTGTTGTCTTTTTTTTTTTTTTTTTTTTTTTTTTTTTTTTTTTTTTAAGCAAATAATAACTTTACAAAATAATGTTGACGAACGTGATGAATTGCTGTGGTCAAAATATATATAACAAAACCATAAAACTAGTCAGAGTATTTTCGTTTCAAAAATTATTGTGTCATTTATATCGAAAATTGCCACAATCGTCATCATCATCATCATCATCATCATCATCATCATCATCATCATCATCATCATCATCATCATCATCATCATCATCATCATCATCATCATCATCACCAATTGAACAAATTATGGTCAATGTTCTTTCTTTTTTTTAAAAAAAAAAAGCAATTTAAATACATTCAAATACAATAATTATCAAAACACCGACAAATTCAAAGTTCAAACAAATATTAAAATCATTTTGTTCCTTCAAAAAGGCTTTAACATATTACAAAAGTAACACACACAATAAATTTAAGCCATTTATAAAACAAATGCTTGCTAAACACAAGTTGAGCTTTTGTTCAGGCTATGAGGCATAAACAGATGGTTATTAAATCAAATGTCAAATTATGCAGAGAATTATTTCCAAAAGAAATAGTTTAGGTATCATCAATATAAATGCACACAGCGATAACAATGACGTCACTGCCGTAAAAATAAGAAGAAAAAAAAAGGCGGTAGCATTATCACAGGCTGCTTCAGAACACACACACAAAAACACACACACACACATATACTTGCACAGACACCGTTATTTGGACTTTCCTCAAACGCCACATACGTTGTGCTACGACCCCCTTTTTAAGTACTTTTAAGTCTTTTATGCGGATCAGGGGTTGTCCGGTCCTGATTTGGCTCGGAAGAGTCCGCTGGACCTAAAGCAATAATAATGTAATGTAATGTAACCAACAAACGCACGCACGCACGCACACACACAAACACACACCACACACACAAACACACACCACACACACGCACACCAACAAACGCACGCACACACACAGAGCCTAAAACAAACTCAGGAATAGCCAAACAATGATTGAATCATTTATGATTTTGAAAAGAATTACAAAACATTGAATCTCTACAACTTCAAAGTAATTTTAAAAAGATGCAAATTCAGTAAATTGATTAATTAATGTATAATAAAGAAGAAGAAGAAGAAGAAGAAGAAGAAGAAGAAGAAGAAGAAGAAGAAGAAGAAGAAGAAGAAGAAGAAGAAGAAGAAGAAGAAGAGATAGAAGAAGAGGAAGTAGAAGAAGACGAAAAGCGAGCGTTGTGGCCAAGTGGGCTAAGGCGGGACTAATTTGCCTTGTTCACAGGCCAGAAACCAATGGCGCCTGACGGGTGTGGGATCGATCCAGCATCGGGGTGTTATGTGTCTCCGAATATTATTTACTTTCGCCTTGGGCAACGTCTTGGGGGTTTTCTCAGAATACTCCGGTTTGCTCCCCCAGCAAAATTTGGAAAACACAATACATGTAGTAGGTAGGTTGGGTTTGGGCGCACCACAGGCTGGGACTACGCCTTCCCCAGGGGAGGCGGCCCAGAATTTCCCATTGGAAAGGGACAATAAAGCGTTACCAAAAAAAAAAAAGAAGAAGAAGAACAACAACAACAACAAATACAATAATAGAAAAACACACACGTATTCCCAACCAAGTACAGATGCTAAAGTACCATTTTGATTTAAAAAGAGAAGAAGGTATTATTCCAACAGTATGTTTTTTGTAACAATAAACTCGAAGCATATAAGTAACACTGTCTCGTTTCTATGATTTATCCGACATAATATCAATACTCAGAGACATCAAAGAACAGTTAGCACCAGGAATTTTAAGAAATACGGTCCTCAAACAACTTTATTCTTGTACTGAAAGTCCCCGTAATGAGGAACAAGGATACATAAGCTAAATGAAAGCTAAACAAGATGACAAAGCTATTCAAATGCGTTTCCAGACACTCCCAAACAGCCAAAAAAAAGGCATTTTCAAAAGTGTCAATTTTCTTGACCGGGCTTTATCCTAACAAAACAAATGGAAAATGATAGGCTATTAATGTCTTAACTATCTGCAAACCCAAAATTATCCAAATCGGTTTAGCGAATGCTTAGATACAGCGCAAATTGGTTTTTTTTATAGAAAGATGGGGAAGTACAATGGCCTTGACCTTTGAGAAAGTACAAATACCGATGATGTTAAATGTTTAGTAGTGGTTAAAGTATCCGCATGGTAAAAATGATAAATTTCGGTTCAGCTATTCTTGAGATCAAGCAAACATGTGTTGTAAATTAACAAAAATTAAATCGAATGACCGACAACCGGATTGCTACTGAAGGACGGCCCATGATCTGAAGTACCTGTATACCAAACTCGGTTCAGCCGTTTAGAAACTGAGCAAAACGTATTTCACAACAAAATGGCTCCACTGACTTTGACCTTTGCGTTAGAGCCCATATGATGACATCGGAGGCAGGTCACTGGCGTTTCTTATGAAGTTGGGTCAAAATCCGTTCAGTGGCTCTGAGATATGTCTTCTAACGGATCGACAGACTGACATTTGGCTCGTTCTGATTGTGTACTATTTCAAAGTATCTCCAGATAAGTCTGGAAATACAAACCAATGGACAAAAACAAGTTGATGTATCCATCGTTTCTCGTTATTGTACATTTTGAATGTTAGCAGTTCACTGTCCTGTTTTATTCCATTGCGAGTCACCAGTTTCTAATCTAATTTTCAGCACCAGGACCATCATACTCCTTTTCTTAAGCAAATGGAGTCATCAGACCTGTTTCGCAATACCGATGTGACATCGTCAAAGTTCCTAGTATCTTATTTTTGGCTGGGAGCGACTGGGAGCATTCTGATTGGTCGACGCATTACAAAATTCGACGCATGCGCACAGTGCTATCGTAGTCTTAGTAAGGATTAGGGTTAGAGTTAAGGTTAGGGGTTAGGGTTACGACGCCTAAGAACATCGTGGTCAAGCCGGCCCGACTTGACCTGGGGCATGCGCAAAGGCGCCCGGCTAAAGTAAGACACCCGGAACTCTGACGACGTGACACCGGGACGAGCATTCTTTATCAAGAAATGGATTCACAAACTCTCTATAAAGCACCTGAGGTATTTGATCTAACTCTCGTCGAAAACATAATATAGGCCTGGAGTTAGAGTCTCATCCAAGTCACTTAGATGTGTGAAAAATATTAGTGTGCTGTTCTTATATATAGGGGCGCCTTCCATCTCAAACAGCTACTTATAGGCTTACATTTTGTTTCTTGTTTGTTTTTTTAACAAGATTTGCGTCCTCAAGTGGGTGAGTCGTCGAATGTGTGTTATCAAGTAAATGTATCATCAAACCTGTGTTCAAGTAAGTAAATGCGTCATCAAACTTGTGTTCTCAAGCAAACACGTAATCAAACCTGCGTTTGCAAGAAGAAAAAAAAGAGTCAACGTAAATGGGTCATCAAACCCGTGTTTTCAAGTAAGCGAGTCAGCGTTGTAGTGTCAAGGAAATGAGTCTTTAAACTTGCGTTCTCAAGCATACGAGTCTTCATTCTTGTAAGAGTGGTGATTGACGCTCAGGTCGTCGGACAGGACCGGAGCTCGCACTAGACTGCTGTCCTCCGCCTGGGAGATACTGAAAGCTCGCTCTTTGACCGTCCCAGTGCAGCCACGTCGGCACGCGACCCACCAGCGTCTGACCGTCCGCTTTATAGCTCTTTTCAATAGTGGCTGACCGTAGGCGTACACAAGGGGGTTGACTAGAGAATTTAACACGCACAAACACTGAACCATCCGCTCCACAATCTGGGGCTCCACTTCTATGCCCCGCCCCACCGCAATAATCATCATGACGTACCACGGGAACCACATCAAGAGGAATAAACCGCAGGGCAATGCCAACAACCTGGCAGCTTTCAGTTTGGCCTTGGTGCTGGCACTCATATGCCTGCCTCCCCCGATCGCCTGCTTCATCCGGAAGAGCGATCTCAGGCTACCTTTGCTCTCGCCGTGACCTTGGATGGTTCGCAGCCTCGTTTCCGACCGCACGCTGTTGGACCGACACTCTCTTCTGGCCTCGCTCAGCAATTTCAGAATTTTGGAGTCAGAATTCACGCTGTCCGAGCGCGTTCTGGGAATCTGCAGCGAGTCCAGGCTCCCGCGGCCTTCGGTGAGTCTCATCAGAACGATCCTTCGCGTATCGGACTGCACGCTGTCCGACCGCAGTTGCCGACCCATGTCCGAGTTGATGCTGTCCGACCTGATCTGTCTGCCCGTGTCCGACGGCACGCTAACACTGCGGTATTGTCTGAAGTCTGGATTTCCTCCTTTGTACATTTCGCCATTGACATTCCTGTCTGTTTCCCTGCTGAGGCTATCTGTCTCAGCTATTTCATGTTCTACCGGACACGCCGTTCCGTTTGGTGACTTTTCTTCGCTGCAAGACCTCCTGTGGTACTTGTGTTCTTCAACGTGGGCAGCACTGTCAACGCTGTTTTCTCTGTCAGAAGTGGCGTCCCGTACACTGATATTTGCACACGTTTCCGGTGGAGATGTCATCTCAACTGTTTCTAATGCTGTTGGTGTCGCTGTTGCTGTTGTATCTTCTAGTCCTGTTGATTCTCTGTCACTACTGTTCTCCTTGCCACAACTGCAAGGAATATTGCTAGGATCTCCAGAAGATTCCATTTTGTGTTCGTTTCTGTAACTAAACTCGCCATTCGTTTTCAGGGAGTGATCACGAGCTCTATTCTCCTCAATGTTGCGCGTGGAAATATTATTTACACCCATTCCGTTGGATTTAGTTCTTACGTCATTATGTACACTAATTTCACTTATTCCGTTAGGCTCGGTGTCTAAGGCAGCACTTACACTTATTCCAGCATCCACACTTATTCCGTTGGGCTTAGTGTTTGTGGCAAACTGTACATTTATTCCATTGGAATTGAGCTTCTTTGTGTTTGCAGCAGCATGCACGCTTATCCCGTTAGGGTTGGGGACTCTAAAAGAATCGCCGATGGAACTGTGGTTGTCGTCAATGTCGTGGTCGTCGTAAGGGCGTTTATTACGGACGGTGACGTTGACTGTCCGCGTGGTGCTCCTGAAGGAGTCCTCGATGGCCTTGCGGTGCCTGCCGGCCACCGTGAAGATGACTTTGAACACGTACAGCATGACCAGGGCGGGCAGGACAAAGTGCAGGGCGAAGAGGACCAGGACGAACCACAGCGGTATCATGAGTTCAGCCCTGCACTCCCCTTCGCTCTCCAGCCAGGAAGGCTCGATGGTGAGGTCGAAGACAAAGGGCACGGCGATGGCGCTCCCCCACAGCCAGCAGGCGGCGATGAAGATCCGCACCTTCTTCTTGGTTACCAGGCTCTTGTAGCGAAGAGGCCGTGTGATCATCAGGTACCTGCGCAACATCAGAAAGAAAAGGCGGTTAAAGCATTTCCTGTGAGATATTATCTAGGCCCGTGATGATTACTATACCAAACGTTTTGTTAACACTAGTTCCCTTCCGTCAAACGAGGCATCTCCACTCCTTGCGTTATACACAAATGTGTTTTGTGTCCATTTAGCTGCCTACGTTAAATGCTGCTTATAAATGTATAACCATCTGATGCATTGTGATTGTACAGCTGTATTCAAGAAAGTTACTGAAAAACCATATATATATATATATCCCGTGGGACTGCTGTCGTCGCTAGCAACCCTAACAACAACAACCCGTACAACAACATCAACAACATTAATGTGACACTTTAGTCATAATGAAACTATTCTTCACAGTTTTCTTTAATTCGTCTTTGATGAGACCATGAAGCTCTTTACACAATGCCACCAAATAACACGAAGAATTCACAGATAATGTGCAATGACGTGTACGGTGAAGCAAGACAATCTGTAGCCACACTCTGCAAGCCAGAAATAACATCTGAACTGCCGGACCGCAAAGCATGGAAAACAATAAAACGAAACCAAAGTAGGACCACTCGTAGTAATACAATCCACCATGATGGTAGCAATACACTCACTTCGCAGCTCTGTGGGTTTTAGATTAAACCAATGTATTCAATAACTACCGTATTTTACGTACTACAAGGCGAAACACATCATAAATCGCAACCCTAGAATTACACACAAAAATTATCCTGTTTCATCTCTAAAATAAGGCAAAGCATATTATAAAATAAGACGGACAAAACAATTCTAAAGACTATTGTACAGTTTGACTTCGTTCGAACAGATTATAAGTGCAGCATAATTATTATAAAGACGCATGGGTCTTAGTCGAGGAAAAAGGTATCGTCTTGTATATGTACAATACGGTATAGTTAAAGACGCAATTTAAATACGAGAAACTCCACAAGAATTAACTGTGACGTTCCAACAGTGGATGCTATGTTTCTCTTATATGAACTGAGACTCAACCCAAAGTTCTGGCTCACGGGTTTGAAACGCTCTTACATACACAGTAAACACATATGCCATTCAAACATGGAAAGTGCTATTAGGAGACAGAAATGAGCGTATGTATTGTTTTTAAAACTAATATTGGACAGTATCCACTACCCAGACTAGGCCAATGAATCCAGGAGGGAGGAACTCCGAGTATCCGAATCGCGAAGAAAACTCTTGGGTGACCTGAGTCTCATATCCGAGTTAAAAATTTCGTCTCCGTTGGGATTGAACCCATCCCTTTTAGCATGGAAAGCTTTGGCTTTGTGAGACTCACGCCCTACACTTGCGCTAAAAGGCCACCTTATCATCACAATCGGGGCATTATAAACATACCTGTCAACGCTGACGAAGACCAGGTGGTTTATGGAGACGCTGCTGAGCGCCATGATGCCTGCATAGCCCAGCTTGCAGAGAAAAGGTTGGATCAACAGCTTCAGCTCAATGTGCAGGCCAAAGGGACCCATGATGCCCATAAGCAGGTCGGTGATGGCCAGACTCCCGATGACCAAGTTGGTGGAACAGCGCCTGAGAGATCGAGTGCTGACCACCGTGAACAGAACAACTGCGTTGACCAGCGCCTGAAATACACACAGGTAAATGGAATATTCTAGACAGTAAAATGACAACGATTGGTATTCAATGGATCACATACCTAGGCTATAAGAAGATTTTGTTCTTGGCAGCGTTCACACTCCACGTTAAAACCCACAACGTTCTGAATAGGGTAAGCACGGTCGCTGTCGTTTAGCTCGTTGTTCCAATTTACGTTAGCCCATTTTAACTACCCACGCAACTGATGTTTATGTATCTTGGAGGGGACGGGGACGGGGATGAGGGCGGAAGAAGGGAATGGGGAGTGGGAGTGGGAGTGGGGGTGGAGAGAGGAGGGAGAGTGTTGGCTTTGTTGGAAGAGCCCGAAAGCATCCAACTGAATATTAAACGATAACATGATAACATTCAGGCAGCGGTTCAAATAGGACCCTGGCACACAAGCAAGCGCAACCTCTACTCCTTCAGATGAAAACATACGCCGAAGGTTCTAGTCTGTCTACGCCTGCTTTGCATCGCACGGACTTTAAACATCCTGACGCTCATGTCATAGGCGGGTGAGTGCCAGGTACATTCCCCTCCCCCCCATCACCCCCCTCCTCTTTATTTACCAATTTCCGATTCATACTGACCCCGGAAATAATCTCCAGTGCCGCCACGTATCGACAAACCGGCTTCACTGTCAACATCGTGCAAACAACCCTTTGCAAGGTAGACAAAAGACTGTTGTATAAATTACAAGTGTTGCTACCTGTGGAAAGTTTTAAGCACGATTTCCAGAAAAGACCAGTGAGGTCCAGATTCGATGTGGTCCACTGGACCCTTTGACCTGTTAGGCTTAAACCGTAACGTCACCTTGAAATAACAAGAGGGACATAACATGAAACTAACTAAAATAAAACCGTAAAAATACTTGCGAGTTTCAACAGTTCTTTACTAACAAGATTATAGCTCCTTGACCTTAGAGTAACCTATTCCGTTAATGCAGATTCACTCCATGCGTTCAAAAATAAGTCTGATACTTTGCTCAAGAAGGTTATATAGATCTACTCGACTAATGTGGGCGTTCAAATTGTATTCAGAATTGTTAGACACTAAGCCCCTCACGGTTCGGAGTAACCACTGACTTTCCTCATTCAGAGGGCTAAAGGTTTCTAGCCTGCATGCCGTACTTACATACTATTGCTATTTATTTCTTTAATCTTATTTACTTAGTCGTTCGTATTTCTTCAATCGTTCTTGTATTGTTATGCTATGATAGGCTTAACTAACGAGAACAGGTTAGTCAAATTTTGAATGCTTTGATTAGGTCATAAAAACATAACTTGCCTAATGCCAACAAAGGATAGTTATCAAAATTAGGCCTCTAGCCTGCAGTGACATTATCTACTGTACAATAGCTTACTATTATCCTCAAGAGTCGGCGCCTTAGAGAAACACAGAAGGAATGACTACTTCGTACATGCTGGAAGAAAGAAAGAAAATAAGAAAGAACGGAGCCACATAGGAAAGGCAATTCTTACAGAGTTTTAAAATTGTAGATAATAAGTGTCACCCTCATAAAATTCGCATCAAGCGAATAGAGTAGCTAATTATTGGAATTCTTTACCAACAAATATTAAATTTGCACCATCTGTAAATAGTTTAAAAACCACATAGACACTGATTCAAAATTTCAAAATTTATTCTATCAATATGACTAGAAAAGATTTCAAATTATGCATGCAAATCATATTGCTAACTATATATACCATAAACAATGAGGGGACGTCTTTATAAGCCGCGAGGCTTTAGGCAGCGATGCCTGTCCTACACTACTACTACTAATAATAATAATAATACCGGATGCTAATACGCGCTTTACTTCGAATGATTTCAAACTCAAAGCGCGGCGACCTATACCAACATACACGCTCACGTGCAACAAATATATTACAGTCACACAACAAGGACAACAGTATACAAGGCATACACGTGGTGTAAAGGCAGGGAGATCGCTATTAGGATCGCTAGATCGCTACTACTACTACTACTACTACTACTACTACTACTACTACTACTAAGCGTAGGGCCACCGCGGTACAGTGCCACCTAAACAATTCCATTCAATTCTAATCTGTTACCTAAACTCCAACCGCTTTGCACTACAGCAATCAGCAGATTGACAGCAGCACTATATTATGACAACAATTTGCAAATGTTTTAAAAAATTAAACATTTGTTTATTTATTTTAAAAAAATATATATTTATTTCTTTATTTATTCACTGAGTCACTCGTCCACACGTTCACTCGTTCATTCACGCGTGCGTGCATTGATTCTTCCCATTCCATTCACTCGTTTAAAAACTCACCATGGAAATGTACAAGACGAAGCGCACGAGAAACTCCAGAGCAAGCCATCCGTCCCAGTTATTCGGGATGACTTTGCGACGTAGTCCAGTAACAGAGTCCACCGTAGAGCTGTCATTCTGGCCGAAGAACGTCGCATCCGAAGTGACCGCAGAAGCGATGACCGTGAAAGCCGAGGAGTACACATCCAACGACATCATGCTAGTCCCAGCATCTTGTAGTAAGACGGTGTCGCTGTTGCTGTAGATTTCCGCTGTTGAGAGGTGTTGTAAGGTGGTAGTGTTGATGCTGTAGCTCAGTTCAGAACTCATTGTAATATTAGCTTGTGCCTATTGCGTTGTCGCCGTCGTCGTCGTCGTTCGTTGTTGCTATTTTTGTTGCTGACGATCTCTCAATCGTCTTTGTTGCTGCTGTTCCTGTTATAGTTGTTATTATTGTTGCTGTATTTGCTGTTGTTGTTGTTATTGCCGATCAGCAAAACAGAAGACATTGTAATGTACAGTTCTGATTGCTAAAGAAAGTCACCGTCCAAGGAGGTCTCTGTGCCATGGTGTTTTAGTTGGTACTTACGTTTGTTGTCTTTCTGTTTGGATCGCCCTGCAAAACACGCACGCCAATGAAACAAATTAAATTACTACGCAATAGTTATCCTTTAAACCTGATTATGAAAGACCTACCAAAGAACAATATGCTACAGAATCCAAACCCAGAAATCTCCTAAACAAGACATTAGACATAAAACATAAACTTAAAATACAAGACATTAGGCATACGACATTGGACATACGACTTTAGACAAGATTAGACGTGGCATAAACATTAGACACAAGACACTCCTACCTAAGACATTAGAATTAAGTCATAAAACATAAACATAAAATCAAATATAAGATATGAGACATTAGCCATAAAACACACGACACTAGCCATAAACATTCGACATAAGACAACGCATAAGACTTGAGATTTTTATTAGTCTAAAACGAAGCACAATGTGAAGATTTTTTTACATTAAAACTAGCTAGTCAAAAACAACCTTTTTTCTATCAACACAGAATCACAGTTACTATACTGTCGGCCTACTTCGAATTAAGTCTTGCTCAAGCTATGATTGTTGCATCAAAGTATACCGACAAACTGGTTAGTTCAGTTCAGTGGATAAATTAACGTCCCCGGACACAGTGCGTATAGGGGACAAACACTGGTTACCGTAGTACTGTGCCTTATAGCTATTGCTATACTGTTATCATAGCTATATAACGGAGGTCTGTCCGCTAACACTACAGATGAGCTCATATTTGTGTGTCCACTTGACCTACACCTACACGGCATTCCGTTCGCTTGACTTCCGTAAATTTCCACTGCTACCGGATAATCATAATACTATAAAGTGATTCATCAAAGTGGCCCATGACTAAAAGAATTTTCATGTTTCAGATATTTATATTTTATGCAACTAAAGATACTGCAGTTTTATGCTGATATAAGGTTTATATTTGTACTCCGGAAATGAGTAGAGCGATGCCTGATTAAAGCGGGTGCCGCTCGTCAGCCCAGCCATTTTGAGAGAGATTTAAAAATTTTTTTTTAAAAAGTAAAGATTTCTGCTTTTGCTCTGTTTTAATTTTGTATTATAAACACACTCCAAAATTAAGATATAAAACGTTAAATGTTTAGGCATATCCTTCTAGTTTAAGTTCCAATAGGCATCAGAGATCCAAGTTATTTATTTTAACGTCTATTCCATCAGCATCTTCATCATCGTGGTCATCTTCATCATCATCGAACTAACTTAAAGGGGTTCGAAATGTATTTATTTAATGTAGACAGTGGAGGTACTCGTTAGAAGTAATGTAGAGGTAATAATAGAAGTAATCCCTGTAAAGACACTAAGAGAACTTGTAAGTTTATATATTAAGAAAAGAAAAGTGCTTTTAAATAAATATTACATACAGATTTGAAGAAAGTGGAATTCAATCAAAAATCCAAAGATAACATTTACTGTAAAAACTTGAAGTGAAATGTTCCCAAAAAAGCTAATATAATTATTTAATGACCCAAAATTGATAAACGAAATAAATAAGACATATTTCGCATAAACGATGAAGTCTTTACTAAAGCTTTTTTTTTAAATAGAAATTTATTATTTAAAAAAATTCAATGAAATAACGGACGATAAATAGATGCCTAATTTACAAACGAACAATGAAACGTCGTCCAGGAAACAAATTCTAAAGACTTGAACTGAGTTTCAAAATATTTTCGCTGTCCATCTTCGCATGCAGTAACTCTGGTGGTTCAATGTTGATTTAGGTCCTTTACCCGCTCTTTCCTGGGATGGTTATCCCCAGTCTGCCGTATCGCCAATGGTAGGTTTGGACCTTAAACCTCAATGTTCATTCACATAGTAAAGCACAGTGTCTATCCTATCCTATCCTATCCTATCCTACCCCCGTAACTCGAAGGTCGTAGGGGCACCACAGATGATCGTCCAGCGTACTCCATCTTTCTCGGTCCTCAGCAACCCCGATGGCTTCACTCAGTGTCAAACCAGTCCATTCTCGAATGTTGTCCTCCCACCTTTTTTTTCGCTCTCCCCTCTTTTTTTGCCTCCTTGCACCGTGCCTTGCAGGATGGTCTTTGCTCTGGTGATTTGGCCATACCATCGGAGTTTCCGTTTCTTCACCACTGTGAGCAGGTCACCGTGTTGTCCAATGGCTTGTGTGATGGTCTGTTTGACTTCGTCGTTGGTGATGTGCTGGGTATAGCAAATGCCCAGAAGTCTTCTGCAGCACCTCATCCCCATGCTTTGTATTCTTCGTTGTAGGTCTGCAGTAAGGGTCCATGTTTCGCAAGCGTATAGGAAGATGGAGATGACAAGGGAGCGAAGTATCCTTACCTTGGAATGTAGACTGATGGTCCTGTCTTTCCATATGGTCTTCAACCTTGTCAAGGCAGCAGTTGTTTGTGCGATCCTGAAGAGGACTTCCTGTCGGGACCCATTGTCTGATATAATGGCGCCTAATATTTGAAGCTACGCACCGTGTTGAGAGATTGGTCTTGTACTTTGATGTCCGTGTTGATGCCATTGGTGTTGTTGGTCATCAAGTTGGTCTTCTCTGCACTTATTTCCATTCCAAAGGCTCTGGAGGTGGTAACAAGCCTCTGTACCAGCTGTTCAAGTTCTTTTTCCTCTCCAGTCAATCCATCAATGTCATCCGCAAAACAGATGTTGGAGATTACTCTACCCCCTATGCTGACTGTGCCTTCATGATCTGCAAGGGCATCTGAAATGATGCGCTCTAGGAAGATGTTGAAGAAAGTTGCAGAGAGTAGTCATCTTTAACGCACGCCGATTGTTGTACTGAACCAGTTCCCGATGGCGCTGTTGTGGAGGACTGCATGGTAGCCTTGTCATACAGGCTTTTGATGACTTCAATAATGTTAGGCTTGATTTTGTACACTCTTATGGTTGCCCATAGAGCTGCATGACAGACTAGGTCAAACGCTTTCTTGAAGTCTACAAACACATAATATGGATGTTGTTGATGCTGTAGGTATTTCTGGCATATTATTCTGAGGTTGAAAATCTTCTCAGTAGTACTTCGCCCTGCCATGAATCCTGCTTGCTCTTAAGCTATGATTTGTTCAGCTTGGGGTTTCAACCTGTTGAGTATTATTTTCAGAAGGACTTTGCTGAAATGGCGGATAGTCCGGTACTTTTCAAACTCTTGAAAATTACCCTTTTTGGGAAGGGTAATGACAAGTGACTGGGTCCGTGGTGTAGGCCACTCCGCACTCTGCCAGATCTTGTTACAGCTAATGGTAAGGGCGTCAATCGTCGCTTCTCCTCCTGCTTGAAGCAATTCTGCTGGTATGTTGTCTACTCCCGCTGACTTACCATTCTTCCGCGATTGCAGTGCTACCTCAACTTCTTCTTGGAAAATTTGAGGATTTCTACTTCTTCTCTGTTCTGGGGACATGCTAGAACTGATGGGTCTCCGTTTGGTGTGTGGTTGCAAAGGTCAGAGCAGTACTCTTTCCATCTATCCAAGACTTCTTGTTCTTCTGTAAGGCATATGCCAGACTTGCTTTAGATTGTGGAGACCTTGGGCTGTTTAACACTTGTCAGCCGCTTCACAGTCTGGTAATCCTTCTTGCTGTTGTTCTTGTCCAGACTTTTCTCTATTTTCTGGCACTGATCTTCTATCCAGTTCTCCTTTGCAGAGCGCATGCCTTTCGGATGTCATTGTTGAATTGTCGGTAGCTATTAGCTCCCTGTGAGCTGTTCTTTTTCTTGTTCATATCTCTTTGTTTGTCAAACAGGTCCACGGTTTCTTCTTTGGTGTTTGCCGAGGATCTCAGTGGCGGCATCTGTCAAAGCTGAGTTGAAGGTGTGGTGGTCATGGTACTTCACCAGCTCCCAAAATGAGCAGTAGTGCAAATGTAACTCCAATTATGGCTTGGAATATTTCTGCCACCTCCGGGTCTTGCAGTTTGTCCAGGTAGAACTTCAGTTTGGTGCAATTTGCTGTGTATACTCTCTTCAAGTGGAGCCGGAAAGACATCAACGCAAGATCGTGTTCACTTCCGATGTGTGCTCCTCAAAAAGTCCGTGTCCTGCCAATGTTGACGCTTGATCGGAAGCGTTTGTTTTTTTTATCATGATGTAGTCAATCTGGTTGTGATGCTCCCCGCTGGGACTGTGCGAGGTCCATCGTCTGGAAATTTTGAGGAGACCAAGCGTGTTTGCCTATATCAGAATGTTGTATCTGGCAAATTTCAGAAGTCTCAGACCTCTGTCTCGTTGTTGCAATGATGATCCATTCATGGTTAATGCGCTTGTGGTAAAAGTTCTGTCTAAGAACTATCAAAGACAACATCTGAGACTTGACTCTCTCTCTCTCTCTCTCTCTCTCTCTCTCTCTCTCTCTCTCTCTCTCTCTCTCTCTCTGGAGCCTACACAAAGTGTGTATGTGTGTGTGGCTGGGGTGGGGATGGGGGAGGGATGGGAAGAGGGGGAGGGGGCACGTGTGCGAGTATGAAAGTTGCGGCTCTAATTATATGTGGGCAAAGCTGGTTCTGTGGATGGGGACTATAAATTTATAAACTGAACTCTGTGGCTCAAAGGTGTATGCAACGCGAACGGCAAGCAATGGAATACATTAAAAGTTAAGCAATAATATTGCAGCCCGCCTAGGCAGAGGTTCGAAGCCGAGTGACGGATTGGGGTGCCGAAACAAACAAAACTTAAAATGACTCTGAGATACAGTTGGCTAAAAAGGGGTGTGCTAAGCCGCAGAAAAATGGAAACATCGAATGTCAAGCGATAACATTGCAGCCCGTACAAGCAGGGGTTTCAAAACTGGTTGATTTCCTGCACGACCCTGAGACACTGAGCCGGTACCCCCTTGGGTGAGAGTATAAACCGAGGTCTAGTCTGTGGAAGGCACGCATTTCATCATAATACGGGTTTTAAAGATCCTGACACTCAGGTCCTAGAGGGGTGAGTGCCGGCGATTAAAAAAAACACACCCAGCAAGTACAAAAAGCAACATCATGCCCTGTGGTTCAGGATTGTGCTCAGTTGTGTAGGCCGTCAGACAAGGCGCCCAAAAGAGGCAAGTGAGAGCCTCCTGCAGCATGCGTTCGATTATGAGTCGGTCAGCTCCTTGAGCAGCTTCTTGAGCGCTGTAGAAGAACGATTGAATACATCAAATAAATAAATAATGACCCCCTTTTAATCTTAGGGTGAGTATCGGTATATTGGCGGTAGGTAAGTCTACATAGCGCGCGCTCTTTGTTGTTGTTGTTGTTGTTGTTGTTTAAGTATACAGGAATATTATGTCCTTGCATTTTTGTATTTTCAGTCTTATCTGTTGTTGACTTCAGCCACGCTCAGGGTGGTGTCTATTTTTAACCTCTGTGAATCTAGTTCGTCATCTGCCCGGAAGTTGGTTTCATTTTTTTTGTGTGACTCTGGCACACGAGAGTTCTCGTGTCTGTCAGCGCAATGGGGCAAACAAGCCCATTAGAATAACTACATTCAGTCTCAAGGGAAAGCGAAATGATTCGGCTACAATGAAAGTAGTTTGATTGTTTCCTCTCTCGGATGCCTATCAGGTCAGGCGGTGGTATATTAGTATGTGTTGCAGTATTTATTTATTTATTTATTTATTTATTTATTTATTTATTTATTTATTTATTGTATTCAATGTACCAGCCGGAATTAACAGCTCAGTGGTTCCTATATAGGGCCTATGCTCGTGCTGATTGGAGTGAGTTCAGTCCTAACTTTGGCAAATTAATTTATGAATGTCAAAATCTTAGTGTCTATTGCCTGTGAAGTCGCTATTAAGAAGCAATCTTTTTGCTATCCTATCCTATCCCGTAACTCGGAGGTCGTAGGGGCACCACCGTTTAACTAGCGTACTCCATCTTTCCCTGTCCTCAGCAACCCTGATTGTTTCTCTCAGTGTCAAACCAATCCGTTCTCGAATGTTGTCCTCCCACCTCTTTTTCGGTCTCCCTCTTCTTCTACCTCCTTGCACTGTGCCTTGCAGGATAGTCAAGACCTGATGATCTGGTGACGTGGCCATACCATCGGAGCTTCCGTTTTCTCACCACTGTGAGCAGGTCATCATCGTGTTGTCCAATGGCTTGTGTGCGTATAGGAAGATGGAGATGACAAGGAAGCGCAGCAATCTTACCTTGGAATGTAGACTAATGGTCCTGTCTTTCCAAATTTGCTTCAACCTCGCCAGGGCAGCAGTTGTTTGTGCGATCCTGGAGAGGAATTCCTGTCGGGACCCATTGTCTGATACAATGGCTCCTAAACCAGTTTCCGATGGCGCTGTTGTGGAGGACTGCACTGGTAGCCTTGTCATACAGGCTTTTGATGACATCAATAATTTTAGGGCTGATGTTATACACTCTCATAGTTGCCCACAGAGCTGCATGCCAGACTCGGTCAAACGCCTTTTTGAAGTCTACGAACACATGATATAGATGTTGTTGGTGCTGTAGGTATTTCTCGCAGATTCTTCTTTTTAATTATATACATTTCTTGATCGAAACATGGATTAGACTACCCACACACAAAATATAGTAAATTGTAATATTCATATAATTGGCCCTGCCTGAATTCAAAAACCAATAACCTCCCAAACGCTGAATCTGCGCTCTCGAGGAGTATCTCCAGTCAGCAATTGTCATGATATCTCCCGATCAGACGATCTTAAACTCATCCTCTCATCCGCACCTTATCCTATCCTATCCTATCCTATCCTATCCTATCCCGTAACTCGAAAGCCGTTTGGGGCACCACAGATGATCGTTTAACCAGCGTACTCCATCTTTCTCAGTCCTCAGCAACCCTCATGGCTTCGCTCAGAGTCAAGCCAGTCCAGTCTGGAATGTTATCCTCCCACCTCTTTTTCGGTCTCCCTGTTCTTCTGCACAGTGCCTTGCAGGATAGTAGTCACAAGAAAATACGAAGGAGATAACTAAGACTACCAAATAGGCCTATTTGTTTAGATGTAGTAGTCACGTGATTGTGACTACTACGTCACTTCTTTGTGCATATGGGTAATAAAATTAGTTTGTTTCAAGTTGATATTCTGTTGATATCTAAGTACAACAATGGACTAATGTAAGTGCGACATAATGTGCGAAGGAGAAGGCTGATTTGTTAAATAAAATTTTCAGTTGAAATTTTATTTCCGTGTTCCTTGTATTTTCTTTGTGATGAATATTTACATAAATGGTCTTTGGAAAGCCTGAAGCTTTGATGACGTGGCCACACCATCGGAGTTTCCGTTTCTTTACCACAGTGAATCCCTACCCACTAACCCGAATCCCCCCTCAACCCCCCCCCTCCTCATCCGACATAAGGTGAGAAAAGTGTATCGTTTACCCCACACTATAACCTCCCAAGCCCTTCTGACTTCTAATAGTATAAGGTTTCGACGCCTTTCCCGCAGAAACTTCGAAAATTGGAGGTTGTGTCTGTCATGCAGTATAGCCATAAAAAGCAATTCGGGACGTCACATAGTGGTTATATTGATCGGCAAAACCGCCCGGAACGGCTTCCACAGAAAAATACAATTACGATTTACAATTTACATGATCAAAACAAATCTTATTTAATTAAAACTTGTGAATCAAGTTACAAAAAATGTATAAGGTTAAAAGTTGAATGCAAAGAAGTACATTTGAATATTTTCGTTTTCTTTATATTTGACACAATACGCAACTATTTTGATAAATTTATTTTGGTACTAGTCTAGAAGTTGAAAAAAATGAAGTTACATTTCTAAAAAGAGGTCATTATTAAACTGCTAGAAATAAGAAAGACCAGACATTATATCTGGCGACCTGTCTAAATCTTTTTTTTTTACCCAAGGGACTGAGAAACGACACTGTTTGGCCAACAGCAAAGTCACCACACATGATATTCTTTGGCTGCAGTGAAAACCTGGAAGCCACGACGTCGTTAACATTCTAGGCTAGCGTGACAACATGACAAATGCTGACGGAGATGCCCATCCCATGTCAGATGGGATAAGGGACCTAAATCAACACTGAATCACCAGAGCAAGCATACTGCTAAGATAGACAGTAACAAATATTGCCTCTGTTATCTTTCCCATCACGGGATTCGAACCTGGGTCATCGGTGTGCCAGGTGATCGCACCACTACTGAGCTACGGCGGTGGGTCAAGAAGAAGAAGAAGAAGGAAATGAAGGAGAAAGAAGAAGAAGAAGAAGAAGAAGAAGAAGAAGAAGAAGAAGAAGAAGAAGAAGAAGAAGAAGAAGAAGAAGAAGAAGAAGAAGAAGGAAATGAAGGAGGAAGAAGAAGAAGAAGGAAATGAAGGAAGAAGAAGAAGAAGAAGAAGAAGGAGAAGAAGAAGAAGAAGAAGAAGGAATGAAAGAAGAAGAAGAAGGAAACAGAAGAAGGAGAGGGAAACAGAAGAAGAAGAAGAAGAAAGAAACAGAAGAAGGAGAAGGAAACAGAAGAAGAAGAAGAAAAAGAAGAAGAAAAAGAAGAAGAAGAAGACTTATGGCGGTGGTGTTGGTGATGATGATGATAAACATTACATTACATGGTTATTGCTTTAGGCTCCAATGATGATGATAATGATGATAATAATGATGGTGATGATGATTATGATGATGATGATGATGATGATGATGATGGTGATGATGGTGATGGTGGTGGAGGTGGTAATGATGGTGGTGGAGGTGGCTTTTGTTTGGAATATTTTGACATCCCGGACCCAACTTCCAAAAGTAATATCGCTATAAACGCAGTCTTGGCGACTCTGTAATGATATACAAATTGCTGTCATTTAGCACAAAAGAGTGTTCGGCACTGGACATCTTGAACCAAACAGAATCAATCTCAATAATCTTTCTGTATAGCATACACGTTTCATTCACTCAGAATCCATACACACACCAAACGTCCAAGTGTATTTCTCTCTCTTTGTCTCTCTTTCAGTCCCCACCCAACGATCCCCTCTCTCTCTCTCTCTCTCTCTCTCTCTCTCTCTCTCTCTCTCTCTCTCTCTCTCTCTCTCTCTCTCTCTCTCTCTCTCTCTCTGTGCTTTTCCTCTTTCTTAGCATCTCCTTGATTATTGTCAGGAGCTATTTGTCCAAACTTTCTTGGGACAGTTGCCAGGTTGACGGGACCGTATGCTGTAACGATCCCGTCGTCAACGCACATCCATCATCGCAAACAATTCGACTACAATCGATCACTACCGGGACCGAGCGCTTCTCAAATCCAATATATTAGAGACACGCCTTGGGAGGAAAGCCCATCTGAGAAGGGGAAGCGTTAAAACGTTACGTCAAATGACCTACTCCGTTTCTAGGCAACAAAACCGATGAGGTGATTCAATATTCAATAGTAAACAAGAAAAACTTGCATCATTCTGTACCAGACAGCAAAAATCTGGAGGGGACAATTCTACTCTTGGAGGGGACAATTCTAGGATTCAGATCATGCACATAATTAGGTTTAGCTCACGTTGCCTGCTATATAGTACTGTGTTTCACAATCCAGATCTGGTCTAGACAAGTATGAAAGATTCAAGAGCACGGTTTGAGTTTGGTGCCTGCTTGCCATACCTTCACTGACCTTTGATAATCTGGATAAAACAATTCCATCATAAAGAGTTAACAAATTCATCTCAATTCGCTGGTTTGCAGTAATATCTTAACAGACCTAGTACTTTGACAGTCTGGATGCCAATGATTTAGCGAAATTAATGGACGTGGGGAATTTGCGACCGGAAGCTGTAGCTTTAGCACTGATTTCCGGTTTCCATGCAGTGCGCAATCTGTTCATATCGAGCTAACGTAATCATTATGCCAAACAAAACCGGTGAAACATAAAAATGCAACTTAATAAACAAACGTGTTACAAAGCACAGTCAACGTAACGTCAAGCCAAACGATGAACTATGATGCATTCTATTTATACAACAGGTTAAAAAAAAAATCAATAACTGCGATGTGACTTTGACAGATGTAGAGCGGGAGAGCAGTTGGCTCCGTGGTGTACGCAGTGTACTCAAATCTTAGGCAATAACATTGCAGCCTTTACGGGCAGTGGTTTCAAACCCCGCTGACGGCCTGCAGTAAAATAATATTAATAATAATAAAATACAATTAATTATTTAACTAATTTTTGTTTAAAACTACCCTGAGACACTGCGCTCCTATTCCTTTGGATGAGAGTCTGTGCACGCATGCATTCCATGTACTTTAAAGATCCTGACGCTCATGTCCTAGACGGGTGGATGCCGGTTACACCCAATACGCACTAGGTCTCTTTTCTCCTCATCCCCGCTCAGACTATGCGCCCAAATGTTGCGAGTGGGCGCCTCGGGCGACTTGAGTTAGATTGTGTATCGACAGCGCTTTGAGCAGCTCTTGAGCTGGAAAAGTTCTATATAAAATTGATCCTATAAATAAATAATACATGTAGCTTACATCACTGGAAGAAAATGAAGACGACAGCTACAATAGCAGAATAAGCAAAGAATTCAAGACGAGTTTGAATTAGTCTTAAAACAGCTCTTTCCACCTCAGAGAACCGCTAATAGCGCTCTGGATCTCAATCAAGCTACCCAAACAAATGCGCCCCGTCTAATTTTCCCAGAAAACCGAGCAATGGAGCAAACGGAGGGCGGATGGAGGAGAGGGGAAGGGGGGGGGGGTAGGTAAGGCCTAGTGCTTGCTGGAGGTGTCTAGGACATGAGGGTCAACACCCGCGGTGTATTTTTTGAAGTCTGGTCACGTATTCGCGAAAGGTAATCTGATCGGTGCGTTAATGATTGATCGGAAGCAAAGTAACAATACGATCTGCGCACACTCGAAATGCAACGGCAGCATGTTGCATTACAAATTCAAATTTGTCTGGCCTGCCCTGCCCTGCATTATTACAGCGAGCAGAAGCGGGCCGGTGGACCTCCCAAGTCCCTTCCAGAAATTGCTGACAACAGCCGGTGTCAGAGATGAACCGAGGTGGATATCTCTAAATTCGGTGCTCCCCCCCATCCCCTGGCCCTCCCTATCCCCTCCACGACCGGAACGTCAAGATTAAACAAATACAAATTCCATTAATTCTGAGATTCAGAAGCTAGCCCATGATGTCCTCTCGGAATGAAAAGACTGGTTTATGCACTTGAATCGAATCTGTTCAAACCTAGGATAATAATAATAAAACAAAAAATAATAATAACAGTTACCACAAAGGTGGAAAATAACAACAAGAGCAAAACTTGAAAGAACCATTAAAACAAATGAAGTTCACCCAACTCCCATCTGTTATCTCAAAGTTAGTCATTCGATCAACAAAGGCTAGGCATACTCGTATCGACGATCGGGCATGTAAAATCTGTCAAAAATTTGAATGACTGCATCGGACGAGACAAGATGACCAGCTTCTATCAGCAAAGCTGTTGAATCAGGATGCGCCAATATAGAATGCTCAGTGGCAAGCAACAACTTTGAAGAAAGTGTTAAGTCAGTCCTCGTCCCGTCCTAAAACGTGTAATTAGGCCTTCATAGGTGAGCTCACGGATACCTCAACCTTCATACAAGGAATAATTAGATTAGGATTACAATTCTAGACAGTTTCACTCAATAAGGTTTGGTTTAGTATACGCTTATGCGTTCTGCTCTCATTATTTACGCTGTTAATGAAAGAGTTCACTATAGTTAACACAAGATACAATACACAACACATAAGATACAAGATGATTTATTGTTCTTTTTTTTAACACAAGGAAATTTGACTTTCTAACTGTGAAGAAATTTAAAACGTCGGCAATCAACTATGACACTGCAAATTGGTGACAGCGCTGTTGCTCTACATCGTCGGCAAAATGGAACTCCACAGTAATTGGCAGAGTGAATCTCCACAGAAATAACCACACCAAGCTTTTGACCTCTCGGCGAAACGGGACCCTGCAATTTTGCTAGTCTGAAACCCAAAAAAACTTCAACGCACGAACCACATTCTCAAAGAAGACACAAAACTGAA
Source organism: Oncomelania hupensis (assembly GCA_036898135.1). Classification (NCBI taxonomy): domain Eukaryota; kingdom Metazoa; phylum Mollusca; class Gastropoda; order Littorinimorpha; family Pomatiopsidae; genus Oncomelania; species Oncomelania hupensis. The sequence goes on from CM072516.1 coordinate 13,270,012, forward strand.
AGAAATACAAAATTACATCAAAAAAATGTTTGCTAAGATGCACATAGCAAATACTACTACTTTAATTTTACATTATATTATGTATTTCACGCAGGCATCCATTATTTACTCATCAAACAATGCTACTTTAATTTCACATTAGTTTATATAATTCACGGAGACCTAAAAGTTTACCCATCAAACAATACTACTTTAACTTCACATTATGAGAATCATGTACATGCTCACCACTTCCAGTTCTACCTTCTGGCCGGCGCTTCCGATGGCCTGAGATTCGTACCTTGAGAACTAAAAAGGGGTTTATTCCACATTCTGTACGTCTGATTAACAGATAATAAATTCAACCAGTTGTACAATATGGATGTGCATGTATGCACTGTTTGACTATGGAAATTATTAATAAGGCCTTTTTTGTTTGTATTATGTACACCACGTTGTAATTTCTCATAGAGATAATAAAATTGTAGTATTCGTATTTCCTGGCAAGGATCTTCTATCCAGTTCTCCTTTGCTGTGCGCATGCCTTTTCGGATGTCATTGTTGATTTTTTTGGTAGCTATTAGCTCCCTTTGAGGGGTTCTTTTTCTATTTCATCTCTCTTCGTTTGTCACAAAGGTCCAAAATTTCAGTTGTGATCCACGGTTTCTTCTTTGGGCGGTGCTTGCCAATGGTAGTGGCGGCATCTGTCACAACTGAGTGGGAGGTGGTGGTCATGGTGTTGACATCTACTTCACAAGCTGCCAAAATGAGCAGTGGCGCAAATTTCCCTCCAATTGTGGCTTTGAATATTTCTGCCACCTCCGTGTCTTGCAGTCTATCCAGGTCGAACTTCAATCTGGTGCACTTTGTTGTGTTTACTCTCTCCAAGTGTAGCCAGAAAGACATCATCACAAGATCGGGGTCACTTTCGTTGTCTGCTCCTGCAAAAATGCGTGTCCTGCCAATTTTGATGCTTGATCTGAAGCGGTTTCTTGACCATGATGTAGTCAATCTGGTTGTGATGCTTCCCGTTGGGACTGTGCCTTTCATCGTCTGGATTTTTTTTGGAGACCAAGCGTGTTTGCCAGTATCAGATTGTTGTATGTGGCAAACTCCAAGAGTCTCATGCCTCTGTCATTTGTCTCATTGTTGCAATGGATCCACATGTGTCTCCCCAGTTGTGGTGCGAATCTTGGTCAACCTTGGCATTCTAATCGCTTTGCACTATGACTATGTCCTTCCTCAGCACTTGGTCAAAGACAGCCTGCAGATGTTCATAGAAATCCTCGACTTCGCTGTCGTCATAGTCTGATGTTGGGACATAGGCCTGGATGATGGTGATGTTGAAAGGGGCTACTCTCAGACGGATGGTAATGAGTCTACTGGAGACTTCTGGGCATTTGCTGTACCCAGCACATTACCAACAATGAAGTCCGACAGACCATCACACAAGCCATTGGACAGCACGATGACATGCTCAAAGTGGAGAAGAAACGGAAACTCCGATGGTATGGCCACGTCACCAGAGCATCAGACCCTGCAAAGACCATCCTGCAAGACACAGTGCAAGGAGGCAGAAGAAGAGGGAGACAGAAAAAGAGGTGGGAGGACAACATTTGCGAATGGACTGGCTTGACACTGAGCGAAGCCATGAGGGTGGCTGAAGACAGAGAAAGATGGAGTACGCTGGTTAAACGAGCGAAGCCATGAGGGTTGCTGAGAACAGAGAAAGATGTAATACGGTGGTTAAACGATCGTCTGTGGTGTTCCAACGATTTTCGAGTTACGAGATAGGATATGATAGAATAGGTTAGGAATGTTGTAATGTTATCATCATCTCTCGCTACGTCAGTGAGTGTAGCTCCAAAGCAGCCTTCAAGCGTCAGCTGAAGACCCATCTTTATAATCAGTGACCAAAACAAATAGACTCTTTTTTTCCCCCCAGCGCACCGAGCATGCTCACTTGGCCTGGATGGAATCGCGCTATACAAGTGTTCATCATCATCAATGGATGTACTGAATAAAAACAATACAATAAAACCTCTATTGTATTTTCCATTCATGTAGGCCTACATGTTTCTAGTCAATGCAGTGATGTAGACTTCTTCAACCCACACAATGTACCTATACAGCAGAAAGTAGTTCAAAGCGTAGGTTGATGTTTTCAACACAATAGTTAAAGGTTTCATTTCCACATGGGCATCCTCGTAGGAAACGTTTCTGAACAAACGGACGCTGTTTTAGAGTCGCGTAATTATGCCTACATAGATTACTTAATGAAGTCCTGTGTCACTTTCCGGTTACCCACACATAATGACAACAGCGTCTGTTCTAAAAGCAGCAACAAAGAATACGCAGTATTAAGTATGCATTAAAAGCTTTTTTTCTTCCCGTTACATGTTCCATGCGGTCAAAGTACTGAATATAATGGGAAAGGTTTTACTGTTTTGTTTTTATTTAGTAAATCCAATTACAAATTCACATGATGACAACATGCAACATTCATATCCTTTCCTATCCTATCTCGTGACTCGAGAATCGTTGGAGCACCACAGTTGATCGTTTAATCAGCGTACCCCATCTTTCTCTGTTCTCAGCAACCCCCATGGCTTCGCTCAGTGTCAAGCTAGTCCATTCTCGAATATTGTCCTCTCCTCTCTTTCTGTCTCCCTCTTCTTCTACCTCCTTGCACCGTGCCTTGCAGGATGGTCTTTGCAAGGCCTGATGCTCTGGTTTACGTGGCCATACCATCGGAGTTTCCGTTTGTACTCCACTGTGAGCAGGTCATCGTGTTGTCCAATGGCTTATGTGATGGTCTGTCGGACTTCATTGGTGGTGATGTGCTGGATATAGCAAATGCCCAGAAGTCTTCTGTAGCCCCTCATCTCAATGCTTAGTATTCTTCGTTGTAGGTCTGCAGTGAGGGTCCATGTTTCGCAAGCGTATAGGAAGATGGAGATGACAAGGGAGCGTTGCAGCCTTATCTTGGAGTGTAGACTGATGGTCCTGTCTTCCGAAATGGGTTTCAACCTTGTTATGGCAGCAGTTTGTGCGATACTGGCGAGGACTTCCTTTCGGGACGCATTGTCTGATAAAACGGCTCCTACAGTTTTGAAGCTATGCACTGTGTTGAGGTATTGGCCTTGGACTTTGATGTCCGTGTTGATGCTATTGGTGTTGTTGGTCATCATTTTGGTCTTCTCTGCACTTATTTCCATTCCATAGACTCTGGAGGTGGTGTCAAGTCTATGTACCAGCTGTTCAAGTTCTTGTTCCTTTGCAGCCAATCCATCAATGTGATCCGCAAAGCGGAGGTTGGAGATTGCTCTACCCCCTATTCAGACTGTGCCTTCGTGATCTGCAAGGGCATCTGACATGATGCGCTCTAGGAAGATGTCAAAGAATGTTGGAGAGATTAGGCATCCTTGACGCACGCCGATTGTTGTTCTGAACCAGTACCCGTTGGCGCTGTTGTGGAGGACTGCACTGGTAGCCTTGTCATATAGGTTTTTAATGACTTCAATAATGTTAGGGCTGCTGTTGTACACTCTCATGGTTGACCACAGAGCTGCATGCCAGACTCAGTCATTCAACGTTTGTTGTTAAATAGTCAGTAGTACATCCAGTTGCACAGTCACATTATGACAACATTCAACAATAGTTGAAAAATAGTACTGGGTGGACATTCGTGAGTTGTACGCTGTCTTAGTAATGAACAACGGATAAATAAATAGATAAATAAATAAATAAATAAATAAATAAATGTTTTGACTAAAAATGGTTGTGGCATTACAACTGATCTCTTCAACGACAAGGGAGGGAAGCGAGTAGAAAGACGAAGTCTGACATGTTGTGCAACGCAAATGGTGGAGGACGCACTTCCTGTTTGATTCTTTTATGTTTATCAGGCACCTTGAGATTAATGACCACACTATACTACATCCGAAGCTGTAAATAGCGATACAATATTTCAACAACACATTTCTGTGGTAAGACTATCGCAAGGATTTTAATGTTAATTTTTTTACCTCCCCACTAGTAGACATGTGCATTGGCGTATTGAATTTAAACAAATGTGTAGACTATGGACCCAATCTGGATATGGTGCGCTAAAATGCACTGTAAAACAGTATTACAGACAGATATATAGTTTGCTATTTATTGTACATGTTAACGCATTATCGCGAGTCGCAACTCCTAACACTAAATCCTTAGATCTAATCGTAATAAAAGCCTTGCAATTTTGAGTCACGCATTTCTAAATCCCTGATTTGTGTCCACAGGAACCCAATAAAGTTAATCCAATAGAATCGGTGGCGCCGTGTCTATCATTGTATTAAACTCACCGATCACTAAAATCTTGAAGGTTATTTATTGTTTGCATTGCATAGCTAGATAGGAATATAACGCGCCTATCAATTAAGTGTTTACAGTTCAGAGATCACTCAAAACATTGTATTGAATGTTTAAATTGCATCGACAGATAGACAAGAATCTGTGCTCCAAACAGATCGAAGTTTCGAGGCTATCAATTAAATGTTTACAGTTCAGCGATCACCCAAATGTATATTTTATGTTTAAATTGCATCGATAGATAGACATAAATCTGTACTCCTAATATTTGGGCTGTGTTTGGCAGTCATTTTTATGTTTCGCGCTTATCAATTATATGTTTACAGTTCAGCGATCGCTTGAAATATGTTATTTAATGTTTAAATTGTACCGCGAGGTAGACAGAAATCTAAACTATTATGTGCAGATCGGTTGTTCCGAGGCTAGCAGTTACATTTTAACGGTTCTGTGATCGAACTATTGTTGCTTGACAAGTTTAACGCACGTCGCTAGGTTGTAAATGGTTAATGTTTCATGTGCTTGGTTGGGTATTCAGAAAAAGAATTTATTCGCACCTGAATTTGCACAGGTCAGTGGTTATTAATGTTTATGACCAAATCAATATAGGGTTTCACAATGTGGCAAATTCGGTCCTGAATAAAACAAATAAGAAATCTAAAGAAAGAAAGAAAGAAAGAAAGAAAGAAAGAAAGAAAGAAAGAAAGAAAGAAAGAAAGAAAGAAGGCAGAAAGAAAGAAAGAAAGAAAGAAAGAAAGAAAGAAAGAAAGAAAGAAAGAAAGAAAGAAAGAAAAAAAGAAGGCAAAAAGAAAGAAAGAAAGACGAACATGACATACAGAAACACCGAGAATTTCGCCTCAGACATTTTGCACCCTCCCCCCACCCACCCACACAGACACAAACACAGATAGACAGACATACATACACACACACACACACACACATACACAAGTCTGTATTCATGGCAAATTGGGGGTTTAGACAAAATATAGTCATGAGAAAGCGTTTGTTTTAACTGAAAGAGCGCAAAATTCACCTTAAAAAAATGTAAGAATTAGATCAAAAATGGCTCTTTTCGTAAAAACGTTGACCTATTTCGTCTTTTAACCCTAACTCTTACCCTAACCATTTTACTTCAAATTTGTCCAGAAAACAGCCCGTTCCGAATATAGCACTCTCATTAATTTAAAACAGTTCCCTGCACTACAAGATTACTCCCTTGTACTAAAGGAGCACTCCCGTGTACTTAGAAAAAAGTGGCGCGCTGAAAAAAAAAAGTGAGGCGCGAGTTAAATGCCCCATTGTGTGCATAAAACGGGAAGTTTAGCACCCCATATGTCCATGAATACACACACACACACACACACACACACACACACCCCCCCCACACACACACACACGAAAAGTCTCTTAATATTGACCTGTATATCCCCCTTAGGCCTACCTTTAAAATAATATGATATTCACCACAACACTAAATTTGTATACATTGACAGACATTACCAACGCTACCGCTTCTCTGATGCCATAAACTAAACACAGTCAATACTGACCATTGTTCAATGTCCGATAATAAAATGGAAATTAAAAGAAAAACACATACACACACACTCGCACACATGCTGATCAAGTTTGTATTTTTGAAATTTGATTTATATTCTTTTTTTTTTTTTAATCATTTGACAAACATTACCAACGCTACCGCTTCTCTGATGCCGTAAACTAAACACAGTCAATACTGACCATTGTTAAATGTCCGATAATGAAATAGAAATTAAAAAAAAAAAACACATACGCACACACTCGCACACATGCTGATCAAGTTTGTATTTTTGAAATTTGATTTATATTCTTTTTTTTTTTTTAATCATCATTATTGTTAGGTAATAAAGCTACATCAACGTTTAACACGTTGCATTTCGTTCGAAACAAACAGTCGGCAGACTAAAGGCATGTCACAGTCCTAAAATAATAATTTCACAATGTAATATTACTTACCGGTAATAGATCTGTATAGTATTCCTCCTGAAGAAATAAACTTATATTATAGTAAAACCGATGTGTATGCCTGTGCGTGCAGGCCGTGTCTTTATATACGAATTTGCAGCTTATAAAGGTTTGATTTGGGTATAAACCAATTCATGGTGATTTCTTTTGCGAGTTGCCGATTGATCTCGTTTTGAACCATTCCTAGAAAATGATACATTAATAATGAGCCAATACAATCCAATAAAACATCTATTTTGTACAGCGCACCACTCCAAACAATGATAAGGAACTCTATGGTCTGACGTCAGTTAGGTACTCTGGGACCGTAATACAAGCTTTTAGTAGGATACTGACGTCAGCGAAAGAAAAGTTCAAAACATAGTCACCTTGATCAAGATAAAATACTGGAGTCCTTAAAAGGCCTATACATCAAAAACGCGCGCTCGCTGCAAAACACCAGGCAGTACCGTATAGACATCACGATACAAACTAAGATAAGAATGAAAAAAATCCCTCATACTCAAGGCTGGTTTTCCAAGTGGTGATGCCATGCTTACTTTGGAAATTGTAAAACAATAAGTAATGTTTAATTTTTTTAGGAAGGCTCTTGAATTCACTGGAACGTTTTCGGTTAAGCAAATGAAACATTAAAACAGTACAGTACAGCCACACTAATTCTTATTCTAACCTAATCGGACGAAAGTATGCACCGCAATCTAGTCTGTGATTCCGTCGCAACTGATTTCAAAGATCGTGACGTCCATCTCGTAGAGGGATACGAGGAAGTGGTAGATACAAGAGCAAAACGTGCAAGCAAAACGTCTTATTCCCCGTCCCTAACGTCCTGGGTGGAGCTGTTCTTTCCGCTGCCGCGCTATCGCTGAGATTTTTAAAGCAAGCCGAATAATTATTTAGCTCGCAGGAGGGACAAATACTGTCCAAAAATAAAATTTAAAAATCCAAATGTAATCATTATCATTATAATCTACTCCTAATGATGGCTACAAATAAATGTAATAGTTAATAAGGAATTTAAGTTACTAGACTAAAGCCGAAATTTCAACAAGTAAACAGATAAAGAAGCTGAGAGGGGGAATCATGGGGGCGTAGAATGATTGATAGATAGGTGCCTCTCATTTAACAATAGACCGGTAATATCTTCACTACCTTAATATCATGCTCAGTGCGATAAATTGTTCTAGACCTTTTGATCGTTTGGTTTCATATAATACTGGATGCTATATACGCGCTTTTCCCCAAATCACAAATCAGGCTGAAAGCGCGGTGATCTGTTCCAACGCACACACTCACATGTTTCACCCACTCTCACACAAACACACATCTGTCTCTCAAACATGTGGTGTAAAGAGAGGGAGATCGCGGTTTACCTCGGTTGCTGTCTCTAATTCGGCATAGTTCAGTGGGATACTGCTGACTTTAATTATGTCCTAATTGATTGCATACGTTTCTTTTAAACATTATAATAAGGTATTTTAATAATTCAATTCAATTTTTTGTATATTTGAAAGCAACAATTTTTTTTAATATGCAGATTGACACTGCTATTACTTTTATAAGTGTTTATGAGGACAATGAAGTATTCTGTATTCACACTACAACTCGATCAGTCTATTCTAGACTGACAATGGCAAACATAGAAAATAGCTTTCCTGGGAGCAGTTTTATGAACGGGCAGAAGAAACGAACTGCAAACTTATAACTCTATATAACGTAGAGGAGTAAATCTCTTATTCGTTCCCCATACCTGTTCATAAAACTGGGTCTTGGTAGGTTTTCTTTATAAAAGCACTTGGGCACTAAAGTTTCGTGCGATATCACGGACCCCGGAAATGCGTTGCTGCAAGAACACCCGCTTTCGTAAATCAACGAGATGAATACTTTTTTTTTTTTAAAGCGCAACGTTCCACTGCTTGGTACACACTTCAGGGCTCCAAGCGTTCTTCTTCTTCTTCTTCTTCTTCTTCTTCTTCTTCTTCTTCTTCTTCCTCTTCTTTGTTTAACATCACATATGTGAATACACAATAAAACAGACCAATCAATCAATCAATCAATAAACAAACCTTCTTCTTCTTTTATCTTCTTTTTCTTCTCTTCTTCTTCTTGCCCAAGTATGAAACAAGGCAAGTGTAATAGTAATAATAACGATTAAGGATTAATTATGTACCTGACAGAGTCGAAAGGCTTCTTTAAAACTTGTGGTACTGAAATTCCTTCGGGTAATAATTATGTAGACAAACAAAATTATATCATCAAATTGAAGATGGACATCAGAGCACAGGCCGTAGATCACGGAATTTACCAACACGCTGTGGTCGGCCAACCTCGCCTGAATCTGAACACTGACTGCATGCCGGCCTCATGATCATATGATGCCCACCAAACACAGATGGTCATGCTTTTAGTATGTCTTGGATATCCAGATATCGCAAGCTCTTCAAGTGTCACCGCCACGACTCCCCCTGGGCAGACGCCACAAACAAACACCTTACACACGCAAACAACCCAGAAAGAATGACAGTTTCCCGCAGACGTGAAGGGATGAAAACACAACAATTATATATACAACTTTCAAGCTATTTATTCATTCATACCACACACTCATACACATACAACATTTACACATGAAACGAAGAAATGGTAATGGAACAATCAATGGGTCAATGGAATGATGCAATGGTTCGTGGGTGATCGGGGGTCGATAATCGACCAACGTCCTCAAATCGAACGTGCACAGCCAAAGTCCGAGGCACGTGTTAACATTCAGACAGGGGGGTTAAGCGTAGGAGAGGGACAACACAAAACGGGCCCACCTGGCGAAATGCAGTCCCTGGTAAAGTCTCCTCAAAAGTATCCACTCCCTTCCGTTGACGTCCAACCGAAGGAGCGTTGACACCCGCGGTCGCCACTGACGATGATGATGGAGTGATGATGATGGCGCTGACAACAGAGGTGGTAGACAAACGAATGGCGATGTTGATGCTTTTCGTTATCCAGCGACGAACTGGCGGATTGACGAACGTTGAGCTGCGAGCTTCGAACTCGCTCCTCGTACTCGAGCCTCGAATTCAGTCCTCAACGACAATCCTTGACGAACCTGCAACATGCTTGTCGCATCGTAAATGTCATGTTCACTTGATTCTGTCCCCCTCCCTCCATCACACTCACCCCCCCACTCTCACTACGCTACTTCACTAAACTTCTGACACTTGAGGGGTCCAACTGCAGTCTATTTCCCCCGTCCTTGACTCTCTCTCGCTTTCTACTGTTATCGTCACTGGAAACGATTACATATCATACAATTCAATGAAATAATGAATGCATGGAATGAACGATGCTGCAATGAATACATGTAACCATCAACACATTATTCATATCAAGCATCCCCAACGACAACAACAGCAACCACTTCCATCCTACCTTCATCACACTCCACCCCCTTTCTTCTCCCTCATTCTCCCTTCTTCAGTCGCACCCTTCCTTTCTTCTGCCTCTCCTCAGTGCAACCATTCTCATCCTTCCTTCTGTCTCGCACACAGCTATCATTCAACACCCCAACAGCCTGCCCTTGGTTATTAGCACAGTGAGGAAAAAACCACCATTGCACTAACCCACACGGTTCGATGTAACCGCACCCCGTAGCCCCTTCTCCACTGCTCGTCTACGAAAGTACATCCAATTAGGGTAATCCGGTAGTGTGTAGTTCCCGTAGTAGACAATGCCTCAATACTACCTACCACACTACCAATAGGCTTGCTTTTCTACAACTACACTCCAACCGAGCGTATCACTTTAGAAATTGGCAATCTTTAACCTAGTATTCTTCTCAGAACCAGATACTATTTTTCGTTAATATCCGTCCCACCCTAATTCCAGAACACAGCAAAACCACAGAGCACTAGACAAACACTGTCTACACTGTACTGCTGTCAAACACGTTCTGCTGATAGTGAGCACATTCCTAACCTGGCCTAACCGGCGTATGCTGTTTACCACGCTTTGCACGCTCCCGAGGCAACAATAATCACACATACGGCAACACGCAGTACCACCCCCGCCCCTATACTCTTCACACACAGACTACATGGCTTTCTTCACAGCTGCCCTGTGACACACCCCCCTCCCAAGACGAACCTACGGAGAGTTCAAAACCTAAACTTCCACAGGGTCAGATCTGCTGAGGAAATCCGCTTCAATGTTGTCTCTCCCTGGAATTGGTCGAACTGTGAAGACGTACGCCTGCAACTGCATAGCTCACCGGGTGAGTCTGGCACTGTTGAGGTGCGTCCGTTCTCAAGGTGAACTCCTCGTCCAATACTGGTAGCTTTACCACTGGCTCACTTGTCAGCGCTCTCCTCACGTCACCCAAGGCTTTCTGGCAGTCATCCCTCCTGTTGACCTCTCCCTTCTTCCTTACTCGCACGATCGGTGCTCCGTACGGCGACGTACAAGACTTGATCACCCCCGACTCCAGCATCGATTCCATTTCACCCTTGACGACTTCCATCCGTGAGAATGGTAGCGGATGCTGGTGCACGCGAACAGCGCTGTCGTCAGTCAATTCCACTTCGCATTCGTCCACGCTGGTGCGCTGGGGTCGATCTGTCAGCTGACTCGCGTACTGTTGACTCACTCCCCGTAGCTGGCTCCGATGATGTGCATACAGCGACGGGTCTATCTGTACGTCCACACGCCCTTCGCTCGCTCGTAGCGGTGTCAGTGGTACGGTGTCCTGGTAGCTGATGCCTGATGCCCCCTCTGTTTCTGCCTGGTCCAACACCACTGCCACCGTCGCCTCTGGTTCCGCTCTACGTTCTACGTAGCGTTTCAGCACGATCGTGTGGTACGGTTTCCTGTTCTTGCCGACTCTCTGCACTGGTACCTTCCTGACTGGCATCCGTCCTAGTGGCACCTTCCTGGCACTCCCCTTCGGCGTCGTCCGCTGGCACACGTCGCATGAAGCACAGTACTTCCTGACGTCACGGCACATCCCTGGCCAGTAGTGCTCGGCCCACACGCGATCTAGGGTCCGCTTGGCTCCCAGATGTCCAGCCATGGGTGTGTCGTGTCCCATGCGCAGCACCTCCGGTCGAAGCTTGGCTGGTACCACCAACTGGCTGCGATCCACTTTGTCCTGTCCTGTGTACTCGCGGTACAAAAGGTCTTGCTTCCAGACAAATGCCACCTGCCCTTTGCCTCGTTGCTCCTTTCCTGCCTTCCGGTCTGCTAACTGTCGCACCTTCGCAAGCTCGCCGTCTTCCGACTGTAGTTGACGAATCTCCTTCGGCGTTGCGACGATGTTCATACTCGGTCCGACCACCACTGGTTCCGTAGCGACTTGCTCCTTGGCTGGCTGCGCTTGCGTCTGCACAGCACAACACTCTGCTGCTCCCTCGGCGAATACCGGCAGTGCTGTGTCTGGCTGCCGTTCCGTCCTCGCCCAGTTGCCGATCACCACTGGGTAGGTCAAGTCTGGTACCACGACTACCTCCACTCTCCCGGTGTAGAATGGTGATTCCAGTTGCACCCACGCTGTCGGTAGCGACTTGGACAACTGTCGAATGGCGAATCCTACGCGCCGCGTGCGTCCCGTGTAGACAAGGTTGGCAACCTCTCCCTTCCGCAGGCAAATCAAGTCGGCCCCCGTGTCCCTCACAGCCGTCAGCGGAACACCTTCCACTACCACTTGGCTCTGGAACCGAGGATCTCCCCTCTTGCCCGCCTCCTTCAAGATGCGCAACGCTCCTCCACTTCGCTCGCTGCGTTTCGGACAATCTCGCTTCAGGTGCCCTTTCTGTCCGCAAGTGTAGCACACCCGCTTGTCAGGCGAGTTGGGTCGCGGTCCCGCTGGCTCGCGGCCCTCGCTCTTGTCCCTGGGCGTAAAGGGTTGACGGGGTGGAAAACGTAAGTTGGTCCCGGCTCTGGCGTCGACATACTGCTGCGCTAACGTCGCGGCCTCCTCCACCGTTGCTGGGTTGCGCTCGCGCACGAACGTGACCAGTTCTGGCGTCATACCGTTGATCATCTGCTCCATCAGCACCAGGTCAAGTAAGTCTCCATTCGTGGCCTTCTTGTTCGCAAGTCCCATCCAGCGTTCCAGGAACAACTCTGACTTCCGCAGGTACTGCTTGAAAGTCTCTGGTGGCTCCCTTCGTAGCTGGCGAAACTTCTTGCGATACGTCTCGGCCGTCAGGTTGAAACGCACCAACAACGCTGCCTTCAGGATCTCATAGTCGGCAGAGTCGTCCTCATTCAAACCAACGTAAACTTCCCTCGCCTTCCCCTTCAGCAAGGTCCCCAAGCGAATAGCCCACGTGTCCTTCTTCCAGTCCTGAGCCTTGGCGAAACGCTCGAACTGGCACAAGTAGGTTTCTAGGTCGTCTTTGTCTTCGAAGAATGGCAACCGGAGCTTGACCGTCTCAAACTCGGGTTGACGATTCCTGCGGTTCCCGGCGCCTTCCTGCAACCTAAGTTGCGCCATCGCTAGTTCGTGCTCTCTTTCTCTCTCTCTCTCTCTCCGGTCTGCGTCTCTCTCGCCCACCTTCGCCATCAGCTCTATCTCCCTCGCCGCTTGGTCCATCGCGTAGTCTAACGCAGCCTGACCTCTCAACCCTTCGCGCTTGGCGAGCCTCAAGATCCTCTCCACCGGCGTCTCGTCCGCGAACAATCCTGCCCTCGGCGTCGGTGCCGCCTCGACCTTGTAGACTGAACGGTAGGGATTGGTCTCGAACCTTTTCGGTCTCGTTGCGTCGCTCAGGCGATCATGGTCTCCGTAGAAGTCGGTGCCTGCTGACATCCCGCCAGTCGCGCCAAATCCCATCACAAAAGGATCACTCACTGTGTCTCTGGCTTCGAACGTCGTCGACTCGTCGTCTGCTGACCCACGACGCGATGACCTAACCGGCGATCTCCGTCGCTCGTCCGCAGAAGGTAGATCGGTGACTCCCGTATCAGCTGCTGCCGCCGTGCGCTCGTCCATCGTGACACCCACGCGAGAACGCGTACGAGCCGCGATCGGTGACACTCCTTCAGTCTCCTCGATTGATGCCATCCTGCTTAAGGAAAGCAACAACAACCAACAACAACAAGTCAAAGTCCTACAACCCTACCTTACCTAGCCTAGCCTTAGATACTAACCTACCTATCTAAGCTATCTTCCTTACCTATCACCCACCTCCTCCCACTCAAACAGTGGAAACTGGCCCGCGAGGTAGCGAACCGGTTGGAGAGTGCAATGGCCCCCTCCCTCACGTGTGGTCGAACCCAGGCCGGCTGTGAGCCTCCGCTGAACAGCGACCTGACTCCCTCCAACCACCCGCTGGGGTGCACACTCTCACCGAATCACGCCTCACACACTCGGACACCACAAGACAATCACAAGACAACTTCACGTCTGGGCACACTCACACCATACCCTGCATCTCCACCAAATGTCACCGCCACGACTCCCCCTGGGCAGACGCCACAAACAAACACCTTACACACGCAAACAACCCAGAAAGAATGACAGTTTCCCGCAGACGTGAAGGGATGAAAACACAACAATTATATATACAACTTTCAAGCTATTTATTCATTCATACCACACACTCATACACATACAACATTTACACATGAAACGAAGAAATGGTAATGGAACAATCAATGGGTCAATGGAATGATGCAATGGTTCGTGGGTGATCGGGGGTCGATAATCGACCAACGTCCTCAAATCGAACGTGCACAGCCAAAGTCCGAGGCACGTGTTAACATTCAGACAGGGGGGTTAAGCGTAGGAGAGGGACAACACAAAACGGGCCCACCTGGCGAAATGCAGTCCCTGGTAAAGTCTCCTCAAAAGTATCCACTCCCTTCCGTTGACGTCCAACCGAAGGAGCGTTGACACCCGCGGTCGCCACTGACGATGATGATGGAGTGATGATGATGGCGCTGACAACAGAGGTGGTAGACAAACGAATGGCGATGTTGATGCTTTTCGTTATCCAGCGACGAACTGGCGGATTGACGAACGTTGAGCTGCGAGCTTCGAACTCGCTCCTCGTACTCGAGCCTCGAATTCAGTCCTCAACGACAATCCTTGACGAACCTGCAACATGCTTGTCGCATCGTAAATGTCATGTTCACTTGATTCTGTCCCCCTCCCTCCATCACACTCACCCCCCCACTCTCACTACGCTACTTCACTAAACTTCTGACACTTGAGGGGTCCAACTGCAGTCTATTTCCCCCGTCCTTGACTCTCTCTCGCTTTCTACTGTTATCGTCACTGGAAACGATTACATATCATACAATTCAATGAAATAATGAATGCATGGAATGAACGATGCTGCAATGAATACATGTAACCATCAACACATTATTCATATCAAGCATCCCCAACGACAACAACAGCAACCACTTCCATCCTACCTTCATCACACTCCACCCCCTTTCTTCTCCCTCATTCTCCCTTCTTCAGTCGCACCCTTCCTTTCTTCTGCCTCTCCTCAGTGCAACCATTCTCATCCTTCCTTCTGTCTCGCACACAGCTATCATTCAACACCCCAACAGCCTGCCCTTGGTTATTAGCACAGTGAGGAAAAAACCACCATTGCACTAACCCACACGGTTCGATGTAACCGCACCCCGTAGCCCCTTCTCCACTGCTCGTCTACGAAAGTACATCCAATTAGGGTAATCCGGTAGTGTGTAGTTCCCGTAGTAGACAATGCCTCAATACTACCTACCACACTACCAATAGGCTTGCTTTTCTACAACTACACTCCAACCGAGCGTATCACTTTAGAAATTGGCAATCTTTAAACTAGTATTCTTCTCAGAACCAGATACTATTTTTCGTTAATATCCGTCCCACCCTAATTCCAGAACACAGCAAAACCACAGAGCACTAGACAAACACTGTCTACACTGTACTGCTGTCAAACACGTTCTGCTGATAGTGAGCACATTCCTAACCTGGCCTAACCGGCGTATGCTGTTTACCACGCTTTGCACGCTCCCGAGGCAACAATAATCACACATACGGCAACACGCAGTACCACCCCCGCCCCTATACTCTTCACACACAGACTACATGGCTTTCTTCACAGCTGCCCTGTGACATCAAGTGACGATCTTCGTGTCCGACCAACACAGGCGAATGAATGAATCCATTAGCACCAAAACTGAACCACATTCATGAAAGCAAAAACCTCTGGCGGTTTTATTGGTTTAAACAAATGTTTTATTCAAGGAAAAACACATCATTACAAACAATGATTCACAGGATAGGCAACAAGCGTGCTTATATAAGCCCACCCTGTATGACAGTAAAGGAGTATCAGAGACCACGGGAAATGCGCCCTAACTACCACCACCCCACTCCCTATTTATTGATACAGCTACGCAGTACGTAAGTTGTTAGTAGACCTATACATCGGTATGTAACGTTAAATTGTAGGAGGTCCAATTGACCGGGATCTACCCTATTCTAGTCGATATTCAATTAACGCTGTTTAGTCATCTGTAGAAATTAAGCTATTTCCACCGAACTGGACATGCTTAAAAAATATTTTAAAAAGCACTGATTGTTAACGGTATAATAAGACCAAAGAAATAAACAAATCAACCAACCAATCCATCTATCCAATATATCCATTCACCCTTTGATCCAATCATCATTCAATGGATCCAATCAGTCATTCAATGGATGTCGAGGTTAAACAGTTGCGTTGAGCTATCATCAACATTGGTACTGTCAACAAACTTTTATTCCCAAGAAAGTTTTTTTTTAAGTGCGCCTGAAGATGAAAACTGCGCCAACAAAAAAAAAGTCTTGTTCACTCTAAGAGATGACTATCTGCTTATATATTAATACATATTTTTTGTGCGAGTCTAATATTTACAAAAACATAATTGAATCTAGCTCTGGTGTTCGACTGATCAAAAGGCCGTCTGCTATAAGAATCCCTAATAATTAATTATACAGGCGTGGAAAACCTAGTGCCGGGCGACGACCGATCCGGTATGGAATTAGTGGATAGTGTCATCATGTAGTGTGTCTTGGGCAAAAAAGACCTGAGCACGTGGTCGTTGAACCTGTAGTAACGTGAGGTTCCTCCGCCCTGGCCGACAGACCATCACAAAAGCCATTGGACAACGCGATGACCTGCTTACAGTGGTGAAGAAACGGAAACTCCGATGGTATGGCCATGTCACCAGATCATCAGGCCTTGCAAAGACTATTCTGCAAGGCACAGTGCAAGGAGGTAGAAGAAGAGGGAGACCGAAAAAGAGGTGGGAGGACAACATTCGAGAATGGACTGGTTTGACACTGAGCGAAGCCATCAGGGCTGCTGAGGACATAGAAAGATTGAGTATGCTGGTTAAACGATCATCTGTGGTGCCCCTACGACCTCCGGGTTATGGGACAGGATAGGATAGGATAGGATAGGAAAACCTAGGTCAATAACTTTACACAAAAACATACACACACGAATACACACACGAACACACATCCACAAATACACACATACATACACACACGCGCACACACACACGCGCACATACACACACAAAAGCGTTAAACGAAATCAATTTACATCAAAACGCATTTTTAAATTTTATAAAAGTAAAATAAACTTGCGAAGCTTTTTTTTAAAATATGCCCCAACTGTTTTTAAGCATATAACAATGCGACATAATACTACATTTATATTCGACTTCCAAGTGGTTGTTTTGTTCTAATAGAAACAAAGTATTGTACACTTATGAATAATTACACACACATACACAATATATATATATATATATATATATATATATATAGATATATATATATATATATATATATATATATATATATATATATATATATATATATATATATCTATATATCTATATATCTATATCTATATCTATATCTATATCTATATATATATATATATATATATATATATATATATATATATATATATATATATATATATATATATAGATATATATATATATAGTTATTACATTCTTTATCACAAATAACTGCGTCACTGTTCTATATTCAAATATTTAAAGTCCACCTGTCCGGCTTAAGGGAGCAGTCATATTCCGAATTTCCAACGACAATTCAACAAACTCTCCAATAACTAGAATTGCGTTTTATGATCAGGGTCTAACTGGATGACATCGGAAAAAGAAACTTCATGAAGCTGGACAGCCTCATGAAACGATACTTCGGGACGACTGTAGAATCACTTTGAAACTGGACCGCCTCACTAAACGACACTTCATGACGTCTGTAGAATCGCTTCTAGGTGTCCAGGATTAGAAAAGGATACTTCATGAAGTCTGTAGAGTCATTTCAACATGACCGTGTTCATCACACAACAGACCAAGACCCTTAACCAGCACTAGCAGATAGCACGAGAAGCCTCCACAGCGATTTTACAAAACAACTTCTGCTGTGACTATGTGTTTTGCCAGCGGGATTTAACATCTGGCCATGCAGTGACGAAAGGATGTGGAAAGCTTGCATAAAACTATTGCACTCTCTGCCCTAGGGAGATTGGGGGGGGGGGGGGTAGGTGGAGTTGAGAAGGGGTGTTGCAGCAAACCTAAATGCACGTAAACATCACACAAACTGACGTCACAGGTGTTTAGGTGATTGGATCAATTTCCAAATTCTATTTCATTTATTCCTAATCCGTTTCAGTGATAGGTTTATTAGTTGACTTACTGATACGGTCCTGAGCCGTGCCCCACGAGTCAGCACTATATTGTATTAGTACTTCCGGTTGTCCCCATTTTCCCCACTTCAATAATGAACGACTTACTCAGAGCATAAGGGACTCAAGAAGGTCGATAATCAGTAGAACTGCCTCTTGTGAAGACTGTCGTTACTCATGACGTCGTTGCATTTTACATTGCCAAGCTATTTATTATGGATGTAAATTCACTTGTCAGCTGCCATGACGTCTGCCTTCAGGCCGCAAAAAAATGTTTATGACTCTGTGTGTGTGTGTGTGTGTGTTTGTGTGTGTGTGTGCGTGTGTGTGTGTGTGTGTGTGTGTGTGAGAGAGAGAGAGAGAGAGGACTGGCGTGGGCGCAAGTTCAAACTCTCTCCCGTCAGCGACGTCACTCGTACATTTACGTATTATTGGAGACAGAATCAGGAGCTTAAGTCACGTCATCATTTTGTAGGGGCATGTAATATAAAACATAGGACTACAGGCTACATGGATCTCTTACTTCTACATACGATACAAAATTGAAGACGGAATGTTGCTACCTATAATATGGGAAAGAAAGCGGCCAAATACGGATGATAATGCCTTATTATTCTAGTTAGTGTACGAATCGAAAAAGATCATCATATATCATACTGGATAGCACAGAACGCTGAAACATACTCGGCATGGGCATGTTCAATAACTAAAGAAACCACCTTAGGCCGACCCCTACCTCGTAAGTTCAGAGAAACTCGGATTTGTCTGAATATGGAAACGAATACATATAGCTAAACAAAAAACGCACGGAGCGAACGGGATGCGCACCGAGGCGCCCATAAAGTGTAGGAATATGTCACGCAGTGAGTGTTTGTTGTTGTTGTTGCTTGTATTTGTAACCATAAAAAAGAAGACTCGTATCCCAACGCTCCGCGTGAATTTCCATCGTACCAGTGATTCTCTTACAAGTCGAATTTCTGACCCCTATACCACAACAAAAGACAATAGACCTAGATCAGAGATCCATCAAACCAACATTTTAAATTATTCAATCGTAGACACAAAAACCAGAAAGACTGTTTAAAATCTGCGATGTAAATGTAACTGTAGATTATAGTCACGCGACACCGATGCGTATAGGCGACTACTGGTCACATTATTCTGACACCAGCGAACCAGTTGATGGTAAGGAGAAAATAATACGGTCACACATTGGCCAATCCGGGATTCGAACCAGGTACCTTTCGGTTACTAGTAAGACGCTCTACCAACTGAGCTACCCGGCCCCTCGTCTGCGATGTTAGCTAAAAAGCAGTCTAAAGCCAATCAGTGTGGCCAAAATATACTGGTTTCAGGAGAGAGGAAAACTGATAAGCCGGCTTGGAACACGACTCTCACCCTATCCCCCGTTGTTCAAGAATTCCAACCATTCATCAGAAGTTTCAATTAATCCACCCTAGTATTACAGCTACGCAGTGGTTGTTAATAGGACCAATTCAACCGGTCAGTACTGACATTGCAGGGTATTTGCAGCTAGTACTGTAACGGCCGACCCACCTCTTAAAACGTCCTTATAATCCGCTGTTGTGCAGGTTTTCCAGGTTTAGCTTCAATCTAAACTTGTTCTACTGGGAGTTTCGAATATTTGTTCCACTGCTGTTAGTCTTTGGTGAACATAACAATTAATGTGGTCGTTTGTCTGATAGAGAAAGGTCTAGGCATGACACGGAAGGATACGAGTACATGAATGAATTAATAATTTGTAAAGCGCATAAATATCCCCATGCCCACGGCCGTGATCGCAGTGCATTTGAAATTAATCTATTGGTTTATTGTTCTGCGCTTGGCTGCAGGCTTTAATTAACAATGTGTGCTTAGTTCATGTTCGCAATATACTAAACAGTAAATAAACAAACACGAGACGTGCGGTCGGGTGTAGCGTCCTAGTCTTTTGCTAAACCATGATTGGAAGTAGAAACTTAAGTAGAGAGACAATAACTGCAAATCGCAATACATTCTACAACTGGTACAAGACTAGATACAGTTGTTCAGCTCTACGACGCGTGATAGTTTATAAAGCACAGGCAGGTAAAGTTAGGTCTAGTTTATTTCTATTATTGCACATATTACGACTTTATTTTCATGTTATCTTATTCTAATATACTAAAAGGGCAAACTAATTCATGAATGATTTTTTTAATAAAAACTTACGGAAAGGGATAAGTACGTAATATTTAAGTATTATTGTTGCACTCCCCTCTCCACCTCCTTTAAAAAAAAACTATAATATTTTAAGTTTGGGTTTTCCTAACTTAAATGTTTTTAACGACGTTTATGCTCCCCCCCTCCGCCCTCCCTTTCCCCTCCTCCCACCCCCATGGCCATCCCTTTCCCCTCCTCCCACCCCCATGGCCCATTCTCATCACTCGTTTTTCTGTATGAATGAAATGAATGATCGTCCCCTCCCGAATTTTCTTAATTGGATTGTTAATGTGGTTCTGAAATGTAAAGGCCGCGGCCTTAAACTTCGTTTTAGCCTATCTTAAATTAATGTTTAAAATAATATTTACGTCCCCTATAATTATGCTCATGTGCCCGGGGACATTAATTTAACTAACGACAACAATTTTAGTATATACAGCTTAGCTGAACCTGCTGAGACATACGTCCCCAATTCAGTCTTTGGCGCCTTCTTCAGCAGACTCAACAACACTGTACGAATCCGGTTGACACCGTGTAGCTGAGACAGCTTGACGCTTACGTTTGCCTCTCGCTAGTAATGAAGCTTCGGCTAGTCTCAGCTAAGCAGTGCCAGTCCGGTCCTTACCCCCAGTTTAGGGCCACAACTGATCGTAAAGGCTTTCCAAGGTCACTCATTCTTTTTTGACCTCGTTATAACCTCCCCGAGAGGAATACAATATCTCTTGGTTATTGCTGGACTGCTAGAAACTGCTAAAGAATAGGCCTACTCTTGAATCAGGTCAAGTTTAGTTACAGTAATTTTAATTTTAACTTACGTCTGTTCATTCTGGATGCTATTAACCAACAAAATATAAATTTTCACAAATAAAATAATAAATTTAAAAAAAAAAGTCATAACAATCTACCAACAAAACAACGTTATAAAGGTCTGGATAACATAATATGTTTGCCTTTCAGACCAAGTTTAATGCAGAGTCGAGTAATAATAATAATAATAATAATAATAATAATAATAATAATAATAATAATAATAATAATAATAATAATAATAATAATAATAATAATAAATTGCATTTATACAACGCATTTTTCATTAGAATAACAACTCAATGCGCTTACACACATCATTCGTACGCATCATCACAAAATTCGCACTACATCATGTACAGCATCATTGAGAAAGTATTATTACTGTTCATACTATTACACAGAAAACGCCTTGCGGAACAAGTGCGTTTTTAAGCAGCTCTTAAAGGAAACAAGGTCTGTACAATGTCTTAAACCGGCAGGCAGCGCATTCCAAACCTTGGGTGCTTGAAAACTAAAAGACCGGTCGCCAACTGTCTTAAGCAGACGCTTGGGCGTTTTCAACAGAGTATCTGAACTTCGGTTGGTTTATTCTTCGGCAGGCTCAGATACCCTGCGTGAAGAGATCTCAAACACGTCACGTCAGTCCATATGGAGCTGCTTCCGTGCTTCGTCTGATATCTGGGCTTTGACAGCGCTAACGATGGGGGAAATCTCCAGCGACGGTGAAAGACAGAATTAAGTTTAGAGGAATCGCGATACATCGATGACAACGACTGCGACGATGACAATGATGACGACGACGATGATGATGATGATGGTAGTGGTGGTGGTGGCGGTGATGATGTAACCATCAATGTAGTAAAATGTTCAAGAACAGACACAGAAACTCTAAAGAAGACACACGTTCGCTGTAAGCTAAATAAATGAATAAATAAATAAATAACAAAAGTTTAAATAAGTTTATGGTTGATTTTTCAAGGATGGCAGGGAAGGACCTAATACTGCACGCACTACCAAAGTAAAATTATTTAGAAAACATAAAATACTCCTCTTTTTACAACATTCACTGAACCCCAAATATACTAATAACACAACCCTTGAATGTATACAGTCTCTGCTAATAAGATCGCAATTTACCACTAGCGAGGTCTACTGGTTTACCACGTAGGAAGACCTCAACGAAAAGCCTACACTGGGTAGCAGAAACAGGAGACCCTTACGTCGCCTCTCCAACCTGCAAACTATGTACGACTAGCGGCAGAGATGGTGGAGAAGAATTTCGCCAAGTGTCCGGGGACTTTAATTTACCATGGTGGAGAATCGACCTAATTAGCTTCGGCCGTCTTTGCTACGAGTTTTTATTTATTTATTTATTTATTTAATCGTTCTTATATAGCGCTTTTCCAGCTCAAGAGCTGCTCAAGGCGCTGGCCGATACAGAATCTAACTCAAGCCGCCCGAGACGCCCACCCGCAGCCTTTGGGCGCATGGTCTGACGCCCGGACAACTGAGCACAATCCTGGGCAGCCAGGGATGGGGGAGAAGGACCTAGGTGCATGCTGGGTGTTTTCTTGTCACCGGCACTCACCCGTCTAGGACATGAGCGTCAGGATCTTTAAAGTCCGTTATGATGGAATGTATGCGACACAGACTAGACCTCGGAAGAAGTAGGAAAACAGGAGTAAAGTGTCAATCCCAGGGACACAACACAATGGCCCGGACAGGGCTCGAACCCAGGACCTTCCGATCCGCAAGCCGAAGCACTACCATTAGACCACGTTACTAAATGACGGAAGTAAAAGACAGCAGATATAAACAACTCGATCCTTGTATGGTAGTAAAACTCAATGAAAGAAACCTTAAGGTCAACCGGTAAAAGACGGCGGGAAACCCCCGTGTGTTGGCTGGGTTAAATCGGACAACAACATAAACGTACTGTAGCTCAATCCGACCAGGGAGAACAAATATATATATAATACATATGTTAAGTTCTCTGATCCGGTACGAAAACGCGTACTTACTTTCTCAAGAAAAGACAGGCGAACAGCTGTGGGCGCCGCGGCTTCATGAATAAAATTAATGCATTCTTGTATTAGATGCTTGACTTTGCGAAGAAATTCAGAGTATGCTGGCAGTTCGAGAGACACTGAATTTACAGAGTATACTGGCTAATTATTTAAAATTGCTATTGGCCATATTGTTTAAGAAATTCACGTTATACAGGCGAAATTCAGAGTATGCTGGCAAATTCACGTTCTTCACGTCTTAAAAAAAAAAGTCGGTGAATCGCTTCATCAAAATAAATAGACCATGCTTGAAATATGCATGTATGGTACATTTGTCAATTTCCATTAAAAAAAATCGGTGTACGCACTCGCACTCAAAATCATTGTAATAAATGAATAGATATTAGATAAAAGAACTGAAACTTTTTGTGTTTGGCGGGTGGGGGTGGGGGAAGATAGGGGATAGGGGGAAGAGGGCTATTTACCCTCAGTTTTAAATTGAAATGAACTTTACCCAGATACGGGAATATAATATTTCCTGTAGCCTAAATTATATTTCCTGTAGCCTAATTTATTACCCTTGTGCGCAATTTAAAACCAATTCACAAACACGCTACCATGCATTTCCTACAAAAGGCTAATCAAACACGTGCACATGACCGTTCCTTTTGCCGTAGATCATCGTGTGTGTAGGTTTTGATGTTGACCGTCTAATCTCCCTCCACTTCCACCAAGGGAAACTACATAATAAGACCAGTAAAGAACTACAATTAGGCATGAACTAATTAGGTATATCATCATTCATCTGCATCTTCAAGCATAAAGCCCACATTTGTACGGTTTTGCGTTATAAGCTACGCGAAAAAGGAAGAAAAAAACACAACATGTTGCTGTACTTACTGTTTAAAATAAACTGATGCCCGTCAAGGAGAAGTGGAATTCCTAAAGTCTTTCGCACACTGGCACAAAATGCTAAACACGCCCTCGCATGCTGAGAAACCTGCGCGACTGAAACAGCTGTAAATGGCAAGTCTTTTGAACTCTGCTAAGCTTCGTCCTCTTTAAAATTATCTTTGCTTAAGGCTCGACCCACACAGACCATTATTATTTCCCTCTTCTTTGATAACCGGAGACTCGTGCACATTTTCTTATCAAAGTGCTGGTAAAAATGCATGAGAAGGATTTTTTTAATGGGTGGGGGGTGGGAGAGAGAGGGATGACCTCGTGGCGCAGTGGGTTAATCGCCGGTTTCCCATACCGAAGGTCGCGGGTTCGATTCCCGCAAGGGGCGAACTTAAGATTGTGACTACGGTACGAGACTATTCAGGTTACCGAGGGTTTTCTCAGGGTACTCCGGTTTTCTCCCTCCCTTCAATAATGGGAATGGATGCAGTCAAACTAAAATTTCACAAATAAAACTTCGATTTCCTTTCCGTCTTCTAGTAGCGACGTTCCTTTACACCACATGTTGGAGTGATGAGTTTGTTGTGTATAAAAGAGTGTTTGTAACATGTGAGCGTGTGTGCTGGTTACAGATCGCCGCGCTTTGAGTATAGTTTAGGGATAAGGCGCGTATAGAATCCCTTAATAATAATAATAATAATAATAATAATAATAATAATAATAATAATAATAATAATAATAAAAAATATTATTATTATTATTATTATTATTATTATTATTATTATTATTATTATTATTATTATTATTATTATTATTATTATTAAAAAAATTCCTATTATATTCTGGGTCGCGCGAAAAATGAGATGCTGTAAATACCTCTCTTTCCTCGTGGCCAGCTTCCTGATGGCGGTGCCCACTTCTTTTCTCCCTCTCACTGATTTTACCTTCCCCGGGTCGAGAGAGAATCCTTAAATAGGTGAATAGTCCAGGGTGATGGTTGTGCAACGTTTCGTTTATCAATGTGTTTGACGAAAGATGCGCCATAACCACGACACCATCCCGAAAAGTTAACCACGACATCATCCTGAAAAGTTAACCACGACACCATCCCGAAAAGTTAACCACGACACCATCCCGAAAAGTTAACCACGACACCATCCCGAAAAGTTAACCACGACATCATCCTGAAAAGTTAACCACGACACCATCCCGAAAAGTTAACCACGACATCATCCCGAAAAGTTAACCACGACACCATCCCGAAAAGTTAACATAAGAAAGTGTCCTAATTTATAGCGCGCTAATCAATGAGAGACCGTGCTCAGACGCTGGAGATCCCAGAGCGGCTGCATGCACCGTTGAAGAGCCAGAACCGCTTGAAAAGATTATTATCGTGTACGCTAGGCCTTCGTTTTTGCTACAATTATCATCGCAAAGTCTCTGCCCTTCCTTCTTCCATCTTTTCGCTTCCCGATGAATAAATATACAGTCAGAACGGAAAACAACCAGACGGATATGTACAGTCTTTGCTATAGTTAAGAGATTAGTACGATCATAATCGGGTCACAATAAAATTATGTTGACTATGCATGTGGGAAGGATGAACTCGAGACGTTTCAAATACAGATTTAGAAGTTGAAAGATATAGTCTCTCATTATGTAGCCGGGATTACGGAGTGAAATGAATTTACTGGAGTTACAATTACTACATTTCCTTCCCTGTTTAAGTCAAATTATTGCAGTGAAAGCGTAAAGTAGTGTTACAATTGTTTGACGAAATCCGCTGTAACTGTAAATGGCTTCCAAGGAAATGTTATTGTTACACTTACAACACATTTAATGCCATACTTAACTTAGGTAATCCTCAAGTTGCCAAAAAAACTATTTCAATTTTCGAATTCCCAAATAAAACATTCTATATCTTGGAGATAATAGAATAGTTACTAACAATAAGTGTTATACAATCGTCCCTAGAAGTTAAATATAAAATATAAAAATAAATAAATAAATAAATAAACAACGTATGCGTATTTGTGTTTCGTCAGTCAACGGCCGATCATTACAAAATTCGGCACCGCCATCACTAAAAGGACGATGTAGGCTACAAGTGGACTATTCATTCGCTCCTAGAGTTATACACGACCGTCTTGTCTCTGTACGAAGGACTTTGTAAAGAGATAGTAGGCTACATACCTTTTCTTAACGTCTGTAATCTTCATTTCATAACAACGATGAGGAAACGCGCGAGGCACGTTTGCGTTTACGCGCACATCACAGTTTAAGAGAAAGCGATTGTTGGAGGTAGGGGTGGGAAGGGGTGTGGAAAGTTGAGTTAAAGTCCCTGAACAAAGAAGTACGGAAGTCCTGAAATGGGCGAACACACACACACACACAAAAAGCCAAAAATAGCACGCGTGAATCAACGACGCTGGTTGGCTGCTGTGTCAGCTGAGGTTATAGGCAGTGATTTCAACAACTACTAACTCTTACTATCTTTGGTCGGACATCCCTGCACGTTTGAAGACATTAAAGTGTACCTGAGGTCGAGGTCAAAATTTTATAAAATGTCTAATTCACGCAAAGAGATAACTATTTGCTTATAATTATTCATACATTTGTGTGTGTGTGTGTGTGTGTGTGTGTGTGTGTGTGTTTGTGAGTGCGCGCGCGTATGTGTGTAAATAATGTTTGTGAACATGGAATTTTTATAAACTTCGTGTCAGACAATTCAAAAGGTTATCTGTGCAGCGAAAGGCGTATCTCTCGCTTAGAGTAGAGGCACAGGCGCCCAACAGGGTAACAAAACGGTGCGTGACAAACATACTTCAGAAGGCGTCGTTTTAATTTAACCAAGAAGGAGTAGACCTATGGTGCGAGTGTGGTATTGAGCGACCCATAGTGACAAACATGCCTCTTTAGATATACGCGCCGTGACGTTATCGAGGATCTTAATACTTCTTTTTAATCTGCTTGCACGATTATTTGAGAGTTGTTTTTTTAACCGCAATAATACGGATTTCTATAAACTCTTTTATGATGATTCGTACCATTTAGTGTAAAAGTTTGAAGAACAAAACAACAACAACAACAAACAAACGAACAGACTCACTTTAATGTCGTTTGAAATTGTATGATTAATAGTGTAGGACCTGTTGTTATAGTTTACAATGCAGCAGGCGACGGATTTCAAGTTAGCATTTTTGATTCACAGCAGCAGGGGAATGTTTGGCTGTTCAAACACACGTACGAGTATTCATCCCCTTTTTTCCATTCTTGGCTGTAAACTGCACCTGTGGGCTGTGCCTTATTAACAGTAATAAACCGTGGGTGTGAAACCATGAAATCTTAAGCTAAAACATCGCTGCTGCAGCTAAAATTAGTATTCATTGTTCTGTTTATAGCAAGTTTTTAGGATGTCGTCATTTCGTTTTGTTTAAAAAAAAAAGTGTTCCGCATAAGATTTAACCTGATCCTTATTACATGATGTTACGTGGTTGTTGTTTTAGGTCCAGCGGACTCTTTTGAGCTAAATCAGGACCAGTCGTGATCCCTTTACAGATGGTGTATCAGGGGCGTCGCACGGTCC
Organism: Oncomelania hupensis; assembly: GCA_036898135.1. Classification (NCBI taxonomy): domain Eukaryota; kingdom Metazoa; phylum Mollusca; class Gastropoda; order Littorinimorpha; family Pomatiopsidae; genus Oncomelania; species Oncomelania hupensis. Next base: position 13,297,554 of record CM072516.1, read on the forward strand.
AAAATATTGGGGGGGCAACCCTGTCGACGGGGAGGTGGGGGAGGGGGGGGGCTGACAAGCGGGACGCACCCTGTAATATATCCTCGTACCTTCATCCAACTGAAAGACTGAGAGTAAAACATTTAATTAATTATGTTCTTCTTTACTGAAAATACAAGATTCATTTCCAGAAACTACAAATACATGATTAGCGATATGTGATAATGATTAAAACCAGGAAACACGAACATTAATTACCTGCCGCAAGATCATCTAGGTTGAAATTGTGTCTTCTCTATAAATCACAAGTCGTTTTGCATATTGCATAAATATAATGACCAAACACTTCCACTAGCAGTTTCAGAAAATCAGTCAATTGATCAATTTGTTTTACTAGGGCGTATATTACTCGCAGTTTCTCTAAAGCAAAATACTGTCTGTCTGAGTGCCTTTTGTCTTGGTGATCACAGATGATCTTACTAGTAGTCCATGAACAAAATCTCAGCTAGTTCAGTCCACAAACATCGGAGATGTATTCGCGGACACATAAACAAACAAAACAAACAAACAAACAAACAAACAAACCAAGTGAAACCTATAATGGGGGGTGGGGGTGGGGGTGGGGGTGTAATAATCAAAGCAGTCAAGCCCACATTATCTGTCCCCAGAAAAGCGAACGGGTCCTTTTTTTCCCCTTTTGCGATCAAAGCACGTGCACGTGTAGGCCTATCAACAAACTAAATCTAAATTAAAAAATATCGCGCACCTCAACTATTTATTGACACTTGCACATTCACCCTTGCCTTACTCAGTTTACAGACTAAAGTAAATAATTGATATCAACAAACCTAGAAAACAGATGATTCCATTGTTTTGTTAATTTTGCTCTTTGCGTGATGAAATGACACTTCTTTCAAACAGCGAAAGCCAGCTCTGCTGCCCGGTGATTGCATTAGCACCACGAAATATTTTGTTGTGATACACAGGCACATGCTAATAGATTATTGTAATATTATTTCGTCCGTTAGCCCTTTACACTACGGTTTAAAAATATGGTGATTTTTTTAAATTATTGTTTCTTCCTGCCTTCCTCTATCGTTTGAAATCTTCTTCTTCTTCTTCTTCTTCTTTTCTTCTTTCTCTCTCTCTCTTTCTTTCTTTTTTTTTGCCAAATTATTGGGGGGGCAGGTGCCCCCCCTGCCCCCCCGTGTGCGACGCCCCTGTGTATAGCCCTACTCGCTATACAATATAGTACCAAAGTGGCTTGCTGGAATCACTTTGTTCGTCACTGTGTGTGGATGTGTATGTGTGTGTGCGTGCGTGTGTGTGTATGTGTGTTTGTGTGTGTCTGTCTGTCTGTCTGCCCATCCGTGCATTTTCTAAGAATTGGGTGGTCGGATTTATATAATGTTTGGTGTACGGATGCATCCCGTCATCACCTCGTTTCGTTTCATCAGTCAAATACTGAAGTTGCTACATAATGCGTTTTACCGAAAACCTTTTTTATTAAGTGCGTACATCCCTAATTTCACTGCAAACGGAGCAAATAATTGTTCAATTTAAGTTTATACCTGGGTTACTGTTCAACAACCCCTTGGGGTCATGAGCAATCTTGCCACTGTAGATTGTTCAAACCTATAAAGGGAACAGTGAAAGCCACAGTTGAAAACCTGTCTTTCCTTTATAGGCAAGACAGATTCACTGCGGCAACAGTACCCCCGTTGGAGTGCCGGGGGTTTTCAGTATAAATAGTATCCCCACTTTATGGAAATTTAGTGCTTTAAATTCCCACTGTCGCTGTCTTCCTCATTTACTCTTTCCTATTCCTGCTCTGTCCTTCACTCTGCTATACTATCTTCTTCTTCGCTAGATCAATGACCTACCTTTTTTCTTGAAAACTCTTCCTGGACAAGACTCCTTGTTTGTGTATGAGGTCTGTTGGATCAGCTTGGGAGTGTTGGACGCTTTCTGCCGGGTGGTCACTAGGGCTTCCTATGATTGTACTATTTAGCACTATAGGCATTTTATATGTATGTGTTTCATTGATGATTTATAATGATGTTTGTATTCTATTTTGTTTTTGTAACCGGGGTGTTCGCGTAGTTGAGGTCAACCCTCAGCCGTCCCCCGCGTGGGATGTCTTTATTGTAAAGTGACTGGCCGGTGGAGGGCATTCAATTTTCCCGCTGGGGTTGTTTCAGCAGATCTTTTATGCGGATCGGGGGTTGTCCGGTCCTGATTTGGCTCGGAAGAGTCCGCTGGACCTAAAGCAACAATAAATCAATCAAAAAACTGTTCAACAATTAACTTCAATGCAATACCTTCTTACAGTGATAAATTAAAACGTCCATGATTACGAAGGGTGCGGTGCCAATACTGTTGTTGTATAATACACTCTTAATGACAATGTCATCTCTCTGTCGAGTTCAAGAAATACTCAAGTGTGTACGGCCGTGCTTTGCATAAAAACGACTGACTGTGTGAATGGTTCACAGCGTTCCGGCAGTTGTCACCACGCCCTTCCTCGGCCTGCCCCGTTTCGTTTATCTATTTAGCCTGATGTGAAATACATAACATTAATATGCTACATAAAGTTTAACAAACGAGGATCCTAATACTCCAAACGTGACAGCCATTTCCATAACCTTCACTGTCATGGAAACATGTAAATCTACTATACAAATGAGAGGTGTGTTTTTTGTAAGTTAAATATTGTCTTAAACAATTACAACATGATTTTTTATAAACTATATAAATATAAAGAACGTAGCTGTATTACATTAAGTTTAGGCTTAAAAGGCAACATATATATATATATATATATATATATATATATATATATATATATATATATATATATATATATATATATATATATATATATATATATATATATATATATATATATATATATAAATTCGGATTGGAATTGAGAGCGAATATGTACATTATACTCAAGCAGACAGGAGAATGTTAAAAACTTCAGCACTTACCTGTGTTCCAATGATGTTTAAAGCACGAAACACAAAACAACTAATAAATCCGGACTGGAAGTGAGAGCTGATAGCAAAGACATAGGCCAGCAGAGGACAGATTTATTGTTTAGTGCGAACAGCGAGTGCACAAGACGCCTAAAAATCGTATAGTTGGGGGAATCCCACGTGCTGTTTGCTCAACGGAGGAAAAAGGAATACTTCGAAACCGCGAAGCATGACAAACGTAGCCTAAAGACTGAACTGCTTTGCAAACTGAGTATTTTGGGACATTCACTGATTCAGAGCAGTAGTTGTTGCATGGTCGACCCTGCATAAACGCGCGCACGCACACACACACGCACACAAACACACCCACTCTCTCTCTCTCTCTCTCTCTCTCTCTCTCTCTCTCTCTCAGATACGCATTCATGCACACTTATGAATGAATGATTTATTGAAAGAATTACTGAATAAATGGACATTAAAATGTAACGTCTACACCCACCATTGGCGATATGGCATATGGGGATAACCATCCAATGGAAGAAGAAGAAGAAGAAGAAGAAGAAGAACAAGAAGAACAAGAAGAACAAGAAGAACAAAAACAAGAAGAGCAAGAACAAGAACAAGAACAAGAAGGACCTAATAACTTTTAATGGCATTAGTCCAACAGCAACATGCAGTAGTCTTCAGAAATGATCATGTACAATAGCTAGTTTCTGCTCAGACCATGGACCCGCCGCTCAGACATCTGAATAACATTACTCGTTCGTGCTTGTCCAACATATTTAGAGATCTCTCAGCACCCGATGCCATCACTGCGGCTTTTGAGCAGCAGAGCCTGTTTTCACTTCCCAGAGACGCCTGTGAAAAGACTTAAGATTTTCTGTAAACAAATACCTACCTGAAGATAAGGCCGGGTTAGGGCAAGCTGAGTGTCAGGGGCTTACCAGGCCTGCAGTTAGAGAAACGAGCAGGCGTGCAAACCAGCAGTCTCTGCAGCATGATTCTCAGTGAAGGGGTTCTGAAACTTTTGGCGTCTGCAGACGTTTCAGCGATGGAGTATTAAACTGCTTTTAAAAGGAAAGAAATAAATAAAAATAAGAAAATGAAAGGTAGCGAGCCATTCAAATGCGTTTCCAGACGGTCAAATACATAGCAGATAAAAGAAACATTTTCAAACGTGTTAATTTTGTTGCCTGTGTTGCCTGTGTTGCGGGGGTTTTCTCCGGGTACTCCGGTTTGCTCCCCCAGCAAAATTTCAAAAAATAAAATCACAACTAATGTTAGGTAGTTTGGGTTTTGGCGCGCCACAGGCTGCGACTACGCTTTCCCCAGGGGAGGCGGCCCAAAATTTCCCTATGAAAAAGGGACAATAAAGTAAATAGAATAGAATAGAATAGAATAGAATAGAATAGAATAGAATAGAATAGAATAGACTGTGCTTTATTCTAAAGAAGCCACGATCTAAACTATCTGCGAGCAAAACATTATTCAAAATCGGACCAGCCTATTTTTAGATAAAGCGCAAAAGTTGTTTTTTTTTAGAAAATGGTGAAGCACAAATGACCTTGACCTTTGAGAAAGTAGGCTACCACTACGTAGGAATAATCCAACATGCTTAGCACTTAGTTAAAGCAAAATCAAAATGACCAATTTCGATTCAGTTATTCTCGAGATAGGGCCAAGAAGTGTGTTTTGAACAAAACAGTGACATTGGGAGCGACCGCCCAACTGACTGACAGACTGTCCCACAACCCGATTGTTACTGAAGGATGGCCCATGAGTTGAGGTACCCGTTTAACAAAACTCGGTTTCCTATACCGAAGGTCGCGGCTTCGATTCCCGCAAGGGGCGAACTTACTGCTGTTTGTTTGTTTGTAGATTATAGTCACACGACACTTTCGCATATAGGTGACTACTGGACCGATTTATACTGCTGCAGTTTATTATCCCTTTTTATCGGGAAACTCTGGGCCGCCTCCCTCGGGGAAGGCGTAGTCGCAGCCAGTGGCGCGCCCAAACCCTACCTACCTAACATTATTTGTGAATTTTTGAAATTTACCAGGCCTACAGTTAGAGAAACGAGCAGGCGTTTGAACTTAGGTTATTTATGTACTATTCAGGTCACCTAGGCTTTTTTTGCGGATACTTCGGTTTTCTCCCACTATTCAATAATGTTATTAGATGTAGTCAATCTAAAATTTCACCCCCAAAATTCAGTTTCCTATCCGCGTCTTCTAATAGCAATTTCCCCGCCTTTACACCACAAGTTTCAGTGATAGAGATGTGTTTGTCGTGTATGTGAGATCGAGTGGGTGTAACATATGTGAGCTTGTATGTTGGTACAGATCGCCGCACTTTGAATCTGCGATTGGTGATTGAGGGAAAAGCGCGTATCTTCTTCTTCTTCTTCTTCTTCTTCTTCTTCTTCTTCTTCTTCTTCTTCTTCTTCTTCTTCTTCTTCTTCTTCTCCTCCTCACTTTCCTCTTCTTCTTCTTCTTCTTCTTCTTCTTCTTCTTCTTCTTCTTCTTCTTCTTCTTCTTCTTCTTCTTCTTCTTCTTCTTCTTCTTCTTCTTCTTCTTCTTCTTCTTCTTCTTCTTCTTCTTATTTATTATTATTATTATTATTATTATTATTATTATTATTATTATTATTATTATTATTATTATTATTATTATTATTATTATTATTATTATTATTATTATTATTATTATTATTATTATTATTAAAGAGCGTGTCCATTATAGCTGGATCGTTGATGCTATGCCAATTTCGTGTTTCATGGATTCAGGGTTGAAGGCGGAATAAAAAGTTTGTAAAAGGTGCAACAAACTGAATTACTTTGGGAATAGGGTATATTTGGGTGAAAGAAATTCTCCCTTCGGCTGGGATTGGGGTTGTAAAAAAAAAAAAACAAAAAAAACAACAACAACTCCCCTGTAACAGACATATTGAACCGTCTTGTTTGAAAAAAACAGGAGACAAATGTGCATGGGAGAAGAAGAAGAAGAAGAAGAAGAAGAAGAAGAAGACGTTATTAGGTATTAATTTTCTTTTCTTTTTCTTTTCGTGTTTTTTCTTTAAACTGTGAAAGACAGAAAGAAAAGGAAGAATTTTAAAGAAAGAAGAAGTAATGAAGACATTTTTTTTTTTGTCTTTTCCATCGAAATGATGAGACAAAATTAAGACAGACATGAGGTATACAACATATTTTTTTAAAGTTTATACTTAAATAACTGAATACAAATTATTTGCTTTTTTCTGAAGAAGTAGATACATGATTAAATAATTAGATTAATAAAATCACAAAAGCGTACGTACTGATATGCTTCAAAACAGAAAAATACTGTTTCAGAGATTTCATAATGAGTAACTAATTACTTACTTAATTACTGTTTACAGGTTTTATTATGTATATGCATGAGAGAGAGAGAGAGAGAGAGAGAGAGAGAGAGAGAGAGAGAGAGAGAGAGAGAGAGAGAGAGAGAGAGAGAGCAGAAAAATAATATCTCATAGATTTCATAAGAGTAACTTTAATTACTTTTTTTAACAAGTTTTATTATGTATGTATGATGAGGGGGGGGGGGGGGAATAGGTAGGTAGAGAGAGAGAGAGAGAGAGAGAGAGAGAGAGAGAGAGAGAGAGAGAGAGATAACAATTGTATAAACAAGGGTAAAAGAGTAAGCATTGGGTGTGCGTTTTTACCTCTTGCCTTTGGGGCTTGAACAATAATACTTAATATAACAAATTAATTTTACAACAATAACATCGTAATTCTGTAACAATAAGATCTGTGCACTTACAAAGTTGACCAGGGGAGATAATTGGATTGCCATAAAAATGTTTAAAGAACGCGACTTTTTACATAGAAGAGTAAAGCTTGACTTCCGGAATGATGCGTCAACCCGAACATTGTGAAAGCACGAAGCACTTTAGGAGTTATTTTCACAAAGTAATTGAATAAAGCAGATAAGATGTTTAGCAAGAAGCCGAAGCAGGATTCCGGTGGAGGAGGAGGGAAACGGAAAGGAGCCGAATTGATGAATCAAGTGAGAAACAACTTAATTGCATAACTGATCAGCAGACGACGGAATAACTAAGTTGCCAAGTGAAACTGGAAACGGTCATACTCTCGTGACTACTTGTTTTTAGTTTTAGAAATGGCAGTATAAATGTTGACGCAAATATTGACAAGAGATTAAGATGAAGATGATTGTAGGGTAGAACGTTTACTTCATTAACACTAAAATAGTATTATTTAATCGTTCTTATATAGCGCATTTTCAGCTCAAGAGCTGCTCAAGGCGCTGGCCGATACAGGATCTAACTCAAGCCGCCCGAAGCGCCAACTTGCAGCCTTTGGGCGCACCGTAATAACGCCCCATACAACTGAGCACAATCTTGGGCAACCAGGGATGGTGGAGAAATGCTGGGTGTGTTCTTGTCACCGGCACTCACCCGTCTAGGACATGAGCGTCAGGATCTTTAAAGTCCGTTATGATGGAATGTATGCGACACAGACTAGACCTTGGTTTATACTCTCATCCGAAGGAGTAAGACGAAAGAAGAGACTTCGATCCTGTGGTTATGCATTGAGTAGTTAGAAATCAAGCAGAAAATTAAACCACTGGCCTCTTTTACAAAGTTTACAGATTTGACTTTCAGATGTTGCTTTCTCCTCAGAACTATAGCTAATTGTATTTGCTGTGTTTTTTCTTAGCCAAATTTTAACACATGCAACAGCTTGCTGCAGTCAGTTGATAGCACCAACTCTTTGAAAGTTGAACAGGCATATATATATATATATATATATATATATATATATATATATATATATATATATATATATATATATATATATATATATATATATACACACACACAAAGCCTTTAACAGGAAATAACCTGTATGTGTGTATACATGTAGACTAGACTAGTGGTCTTATTGCGATGATTTCATATTGTCTCTGTTGCCTTAATCACAATGCAGGTGTGTGAATACATGAAGTGGCTGCATACAATGATACACATCAATTGTGTGAATGAGCACATTATGATTTAGGGTTTAAGCAATATGTGGTGTGGCTACTTTGGTAGCTGACCAGTGAGATGAGGTTGTTTGATAAAAATATGTGTCATGTGTGTGTGACTCCAGAGTATGTGAGAGTGTAGTTGTGGGTGTATTCATAATAAGAAACAGGTACCTTCTGTTCATGCATGTGTTTGTGTGTGTGTGTGTGTTTGTGTGAGTTTTCACGGATGTTCTTAAGTGTCTTCCGGTGCAGTTTGAAGAGTGCTTTTACTAGTAGTGTTAATGCTGCATTTATTTTTTCTAGCATGGCTCAGATTTATTTGTGTATCACCTTTCAGTTGAAGCTCTTGGCGGCTACTACTGAGATGGTGACTGTTATGCATGCGTGCGCATGTGTTTGAATGTGAGGGAGGGAGAGAGAAGAGAGTGTGAGGGTGCAGACAAAGGGGGAGAAGATTATAATATTTATTTTTGTTTATCTTTTTTGACTCACATGCATAGCAATGTGAGTCTGTGTATTTATTCGCAAATCGTTGTGAGATGATTCGTAAATATTCTCAAAAATGACATTTAAAAAAAAAAAAGAATTCCATCCATTTCTCTGTCCACTGTCTGTTTATGCAAAGCATGCAAGTGGATTATTCATTAATATCTCAGAATCTATTTCAACTATCACAACCAAACTTGGTAAGATGATGTATGTCCATCAGATCTCATAAATGATCAGTGAATGAATGACTTCACTTCAAGATCAAGGTCACAGAGTCAAAAGATGTAAGTCGAAAAATGAAAATGTTTTCACAAAATGTCAATTTTTGTTTCTAAGTTATTAATATTGAACTTATGATTCTTGGATGCATGATAGACATTAGTTAGACACACACACACATTATGCACATTTGCTCAGCCTCACCCCAAGGTCAAGATCACTGGAACTGTCCAAAGTCGGTTAGTATAGGTACTTTGAAGTGACCTTGACCCTAAACTATGACTATGAGAGAAATAAAGTCCAAACTTGTTGTATTTAGAAATGATAGATTGATCTTTCATATTTGTTCCGTTGTTGCCTTGATCTTGAAGGTCAAGGTCATTTTAGGCCTTGCAAAAGCATACCAAAAAAAAAAGAAAAAGAAAAAAAAAGGTCATGGTGCAGCAGCGTGGATGTATATTGAAGATTCAAGATAATATATTTATTGTCCCCATAAATGACAAAGAAAGATGGTGTGTGGTGTCTCCGACCAACAAAAACAAAGACAATAATGCACGCTAACACACAATAAAACATGTACATTATTATTTCACATCCACACTACATGTAGCATTGTGGTGCAGTAAAGCATAATGTTCACTTTTACTTCCACAGACACTCCACACTACACGCACTAGACCATTCATAGCAAGCCTCCAAACAATCAGTCAGCAACTCTCACAAGTACAATTTATACTTGAACACTTCTTCCAGTATAAATATAACAGTGCATAAAATAAAATGGTAATAAAAGAAAGGAGTGGCGCTATTAAAGCACGCACTATCATAGTTTTTATGGACTAGGTTTAAAAATGAGCAAATGTTACAAAATTATCACTCTGTAAAACAGCCATAGTTGAATTAAAGGGAGGAAAACAAATCATCGAACATTACTGTAAAATAATTAAACGCTTAAACATTTAGCAGATATAATAGTGGATACTAAAAATTTTAATGATAATATACATAAATATATGAGCAGATAAATATCCATATATGTATATATGCAGTAAATAATATTTAACCCATAGCATGCAACAACATTGGGTTATTTGATCATACATGCATGAGAGGTCATGTGAAGGTCAAGGTCATCCCAAGGTCACTGGTTTTTGTGTGTGCATAATACAACGTTTGCTGTAGTTTGCTGTAGTTTGTTTGATAGTACACAAGTGTATTTAGGGCTAGAGGTCAGTGTCTGCTCAAGGTCAAGAGCATAGAAAAATCGAAGTCAGTGTTGCATTTTAATGCCACCGTTTAATTTTATTTATACTTTAGTTATTTATTTTCTTGGCTTTAATTTTCATGTTAAATATTTCAAGTTCTATAAGGAGCATATGAGTCATATGGGCTTTGCCTTCTAGTTTAATATTAATCTCAAACCGTGCAGTTGCTACCTGTGATATGATGCAGAATATTGAGTGCTGATTTGTGATTGTGCCACCTAATTTGATCTAGTGTAAGTGTTTAAATTCTACTTTTACAAATAATAGTGCTGCGTGTTCATTTTGTTGGGTTGTAAAATGCTTTTTTTTTTTCATGTCCATGTTAAATTTGTAATACTCATGTGGTGCTGCCATTGTAATTGCTCCTTGTGAGACAAATAAAGTTGTTTTGTATTGTATTGTATTGTTGCATTAATATTTCATAGAATAAATAGACCATTCATTATTTCAGATGGGTTTTGGGATGCCTACCAACATGGAGGACATGGAAGCGATGGTGTATGGAGACGATGATGACGATTTGGAAGCAGAACTTGCAGCTCTTACTGGAGGAGACTCACCTGCAAAGAAGTCATCTCCGCAAAAAAAAGGTGCTCCTGCTTTTTCTCGTTATAGATACAGATATATGGGTAAACACTATTCAGCAACCTGGCGTAGTAATTTCATAATGAAGGGATAGTTTATCAAGATTAGAATAAATATGTATTGATATCTGAGTATTTATTTTTCCAAGTGTTTTCATTATTATAATTAATATATTTATGTATTGTGTTTTTTTAAAATTTGATTTGACTTTTTATTTTATATATGTTTTTCAGGCCCTGTGGATATGACAGTGATAGAACGAATGGCAGCTCATACAATAAAAGGCATTGATGATGAAGAAGAAGTTTCAGATACAGATGACCCAGATTTAGAGGCAAGTGTCTTTTTAGTGAACGTTTTATTGTACAAATCATAAATGATTTGCAATAATAATTATCTATTACAGATGGGCACTTATTAAACCATCTGGTTTAATTCATCCTGCCAGGGGTGAGGTGAAGGGAGTAGGCCATACCGTGACAACCCCCTCCTATGGATCTATTATTATTTGTGCTTGTTTTATGTCATTAGGCAGAGCTGTTGGAACTGGCAGAGGATGAACCATCACCACCGCCAAAGAGCACTCCATCACCAGCGCCACGATCTTCACCAGCATCACGGCAGTTGCCGAGTCCGCATCAGTCACCGCCAGCCTTCAGTCCCACTCTTGCCCAGCAGCCTGCCAGGTCACCAGCCGCAGCCAGTCCTTCACCAGCTGCTGTGACTGCAACCGGTCCTTCCCCCTCGCTGGGGAGCAATGGTGGTGGTGACGTGGTGAGTGTGGTGCAAGACAGGATCGAGATGTACCAGCAGGCTCTGTTAAAAGCCAAGCAAACGGGTGATACCTCCAAGCAGAGGAGGCTTGATCGAGGGCTGAAGGTATGAAGTTTTTTTTTAATTATTTTTTTTTTTTGTCCAGCATAAGGTTTTTCTTTCCCAACAAAACATTTCAAAAGGAATTCTGTGCCTTGAGTAATAGTTCATATCAGTAGCAGTGCTACGTGAGAACATTTGTCATATTACAAGATCCGTTGTTGCCGTTGCAGACGTTAACAGACACACTGAAAAGGGCGAAAGCTGGAAAGCCTATCACAGAGGAAGACATCCCTCCCCCTGTCGCCCTGGGTGCCTCAACTGTCCCTTCAGCTGCTCCAGCCTCCCCACCTACCCCGGCAGACATTCCATCCACCTCGGTTTCACCACCTGGCCCTTCCCACCCTGTCCCAGGTACTTCACAAGACCCCAGCGATGAATCCATGGATGTTGGTGAGTTAGATTAAATTTGATTGATTTGGGGTATTGTATACTGCTAATATCTATGCTACTATAGAATGCTCAGCGTGATACCTTTAATTTCAAACCCCTCATGGGCATCTTTGCCTATCAAATGATACACGAGCTTGAGTAGTTTTTCCACGTATGATCCTGGTCGTTTAATTAACACTGTTGTTCATCAAGTACACTTGCCCCCAGGAAAGATGGGAATGGTTCGTGTTTTTCTTTCTTTTTGTTTTTACTTCTTTAAAATGAGATTTTTGGTTTTTGTCTTTGCAGATGATGGTACAAGGCAGACATTGCTAAAAAGGAAAGACCAGTACAAGCAAGCAGCGGTAGCAGCCAAAAGGAGTGGAGACATGCCGGCTGCAGCAAAGTACGCTAAAATTGCCAAGGTAAGTAGAACAGCAGATTTGCATACAGATTTTGTGTGTTGACAAGAGGGCCAGGGTAGAAGATATTTTTCTGACTTGTAGATAATGAGCTCAGAGTTGCGTGCCTGTGGATTGGGATGAGGCCACACACCATACAGGCCACACTTAATTTGAGGCATTTTAGCATTGTCACGAAGTGACGATAAATATTTTCATGTGGGTATATATCATGGGGTGTCGGATAGTGCAGTGGTTGGAGCACTCGCTACTGTGTCGAAAGTGAAGCACCGTCCGGTGCGGTTAGCACTTGGATGGGTGACCGCTAAGGTGTGAAGCGACAAACAACAACGCCCCCAGTTGACTCAACAGTGATTGAGTACCTACTCTCTTGAGGGTAAGGAAGGTAAAGCAGCGAGGGAGAGAGTTGGGCATCACCCTCATTACGCTGGCCCAAGATAAGTGTGATCTCCAACATCACGCTCCCCTACGGCCACAAGGCTATGGGACTACCTTTACCTTTTTTTATATATCACGTGTTTATAGGGCTATATAACGCGTGCGACGGATGTTGACATAGGCACGTCGTGTATGTTTTCGCTTTGCATTGGTACTATATTTTCTAGTTCATTAATATTTTGGTGATGAGACTCGGCTATATAAAGACTGTTTGGAGAACAGAAGGCTGTTCACATATGAGAGTGTCTGTGATTGGGTGGATGAAATAGGGCTAGGATAGAGAACTAGTGGAATGAAAGATAAGACTGTGAAAAAAGAGTGAATGCTATTCTTTGTGACTCGGAAATATTGTGGTGTATGCCACTTCTATTTTTCACTGTGATGATTCTGGATTCTGTTCATGACAGACACGGTAAATTGAATATTTATATTTTAATAAATACTTGTTGGAAATATAACATTGAAACTAATTTTGTAAATGCATAAAATATTTTTATAAATTGATAAATGTAGTTGTCTGTCAGACCGGAACGGGATTGCTTCAGAGAGAGATAAAATCATATTATAGTTCAACTACTTATTATGTTATTACTCTAGGACTTACAGTTTTCTTGAATATAGTTTTCTTGAACTCTGTATTTATTATTCTACTACCTTGAGTGAGAAAGAAGAGAACCATAAAATTAGCAAAACGTATATTGGTGTTGTGTTCCAACTGTTGTATATTTTACGTCTTCAGTGTTTTAAGTTTATCTCTCTGTCTCAACTTGTGTAATTGTATAAGGAAGGCCTTTGGATGAAAGCGTGTATACGTGAAATTGAAACATTAAAAACTGTTTACAAACTAATATCAAGTTTGTAGGAATCTTCTGAGAGTAAAGATAATTATTCTTTAACACGCACAAGAGAGAACTTTATGACAAGCCTGCTGCCTGATTCCTAAAAATAGCCTGCTTTGACATCGGATAGTCGGTGCGCTGGGCCGTTGATTCCAATTTGCTTCAATGGCATCGTGATAACAGAGAAGACGATGGGCGTTTCTATCTGCAAATGTAATAATTTCATCAAGAAATGTGAAACCCACTTCCGTTGGTTGTATATCTTGCGCTTTATGGCTTTGGCAGATTATTTGTTTTGTTTTTCATGTACCTTTCTCTTTCTTCCCTTTATTCATGTGTTGTTGTTGCACCAGTTTGAGATGAAACCTTCATCACCCATCCTCCCTTTAAGCCATATAATATGACATTTTTGTTTCACTTTGAAAGTTCCTTTCAGTTTCCATTCAAGGCTTTATTGATTGGTCTAATGGAAGTTCTTTGAAATTAGCCTTTCAAGGTTTAACGTAAGTTCTTGTCATAAACTGCCAATGCATGTAATAAAATAATTAGCTTTACTCTCAGAAGATTCCTACAAACTTGATATTAGTTTGTAAACGGTCAACTTTCCAATTTCATGTATACACGCATTCATCAAAAGGCCTTTCTTATAAAATTACTCAAGCTGAGACAGAGAGGTAAACTTGAAATATTCAAGACATACTATGCACAACAGTTGGAACATAACACCGATATACATTTTGCTGATGTTATAGTTCTCTTCTTTCTCACTCAAAATAATAGAATAATTATTAAAACAGAATTCAAGAAAACTATAAGTCCTAGAGTAATAAACTAATAAAGAGCTGAACGATAATAATTAATATAATCTTATTTTTCTCTGAATCAATCCTGTTCCAGGTCTGACAGAAAATGACCTTTAACAATTTATGAAAATATTTTATGCATTTACAAAAATGAGTATCAGTATTATATTTTCAACAAGTAAATCATAAAATATAAATATTCAAATTACAGTGTCTGTCATGAACAGAATCCAGAATCACCGCAGTGAAAAATAGAAGTAGTCTACACGGTATTTTCAAGTTGCACAAAATAAACATTCATCCTTTGTTTTTCACAGTCTATCTTTCATTTTACTAATACACCCTATCCTATTCCTATTTCATTCAATCAAACACACTTTCCTTCCCCTCCAATTCCCCCCCCCCTCCCCCTCCTCCCGTGGATTTGCCAGGGGTTTGTATAAATAGTATCCCCACTTTCTGGAAATTTAGTGCTTTAAATTCCCACTGTCGCTGTGTTTCTTCTTAGTTCTTTCTTATTCCTACTCTGTTCTATCAATGTGCTATACTATCTTCTTCTTCGCTAGACCAGTCACCTACCTTTTTTCTTGAAAACTCTTCTGGGACAAATCTCATTTGTGTGTGAGGTCTGTTGGATCAGCTTAGGAATATTGGATGCTTTTTGCCAGATGGTTACTGGGGCTTCCTATGATGTTACTATTTGGCAATGTAGGCATTTTATATTTGTGTGTTTTGTTATATTTTATAATGATGTTTGTATTCATTTTGTTTTTGTAAATGGGGGTTTGATAAATTAGAGTGCAGCCTCAGCATCCCCATGCGTGGAATGTCTTTATTGTAAAGTGACCGGCTGGTGGATTGCCTTCAGTATTAACACTAGGGTTGTTTTGGCAGATCTTTTATGCGGATAAGGGGTGATTCCTCTTTCAGCGAAGTTGTGGTATTGATTTTGTGGTCCTGATTCGGCTCTTTGGACCCTGTAAGCAATGAATAACTAGCTAACTAACAGACACTCTCAGATGCACACGAGAACAACCATCTGTTCTCCAAACAGTCTTATATTGTCGTGTCTCATCACCAAGATATTCTGAACATGGAAATATAGTACGAACCCAAAGCGAGTACATACATCATGTGCCTATGTCAGCAGCTATCACATGTGTACTTACTATAATTCACTTCGTGACCGTTCTTTTAAATTGGTCTTTCAACTGTCATTTACTGGTACCAAATGCAGAAATGTGCGGTAAAGCGACTGGTTTTAGGGTCTGTATACATTTTGTCTAGACTGAAAGTTGAATTTACAGACTACTAAATTGGAGACCATATTTTCAGATATCTTTTTCAAGACTGATGACATGTGAGCCAATTCACGACCCAGACATAATACTGTCATATTGTAACACTTGTTACATAATCGTGACATATGGCAGTAGTATGTACAGACAGCAAAGTAGGCTTGACCATTCCAGTTTTTATTTCACTTTGTATGTTCTTTTTTCTCTTCAGCAATTTGACACCGTGTTGACTGCAGTAGAGGAAGGGAAACCAGTTGATCTGAAGAACATGCCCCCGCCTTTGCCTCAGAGTACTGCTCAGAGTCAGTGCACCGCTCCTGCAGGTCAGGCAGGTTTTGATTTTTTTTATTTAGTGATTGAGTTATTAAGTCACGTCAAGTCAAGTCACTTCAGCATTCTTTGAGAAAGTCAACTTGTCATCTATTACATTGCCAAGATACCTGTATTCCTCGACTCTTTCCACTGTCTGAACCTTCAACTGGAGAGTTGCCACATCTGCGCTGTTTCTTTTGTAGTCTATGATCATTTCTGTAGTTTTTCCTACGTTCATTTCTAGAAAATTAGTATCACACCACTGAGCAAAAGCCTCTACATTTTTTTTCATAGCTAGTGACAGAGTCAGATATGTCAACAAGTGCAGTGTCATCAGAAAATTTGATGACATGCTTATCTGCTCTGTCACTGCAGCAATCATTGGTGTAGAATGTGAAGATAAAAAGAGAGCGCACAGTACCCTGAGGTGTTCCAGGGTTGATTTTCCTCATAGAAGAAGAGCAGAAGGAGAAATAGATGGGGAAGAGAAATGTGGTTTAGACACAGTGGTAGAGGGAGGAGAGGGGCTAGTAGAACAAGGCCTAACAAGATAGCAAAAAGAAAGTGGACCTGGATTGGAAAGCAGTAGCTGTGGTCACATGTACAGCCCAAATATCATTGATAGAAAGCAATAGCTGTGGTAGCGTGTACAGCCCAAGTATCATTGATAGAAAGCAGTAGCTGTGGTAGCATGTACAGCCCATGTATCATTGATAGAAAGCAGTAGCTGTGGAAGCATGTCCAGCCCATGTATCATTGATAGAAAGCAGTAGCTGTGGTAGCATGTACAGCCCATGTATCATTGATAGAAAGCAATAGCTGTGGTAGCATGTCCAGCCCATGTATCATTGATAGAAAGCAACAGCTGTGGTAACGTGTACAGCCCATGTATCATTGATAGAAAGCAGTAGCTGTGGTAGCATGTCCAGCCCATGTATCATTGATAGAAAGCAATAGCTGTGGTAGCTTGTACAGCCCATGTATCATTGATAGAAAGCAATAGCTGTGGTAGCGTGTACAGCCCAAGTATCATTGATAGAAAGCAATAGCTGTGGTAGCATGTACAGCCCATGTATCATTGATAGAAAGCAATAGCTGTGGTAGCATGTACAGCCCATGTATCATTGTTAGAAAGCAATAGCTGTGGTAGCGTGTACAGCCCATGTATCATTGATAGAAAGCAATAGCTGTGGTAGCATGTACAGCCCAAGTATCATTGATAGAAAGCAGTAGCTGTGGTAGAGTGTACAGCCCAAGTATCATTGATAGAAAGCAGTAGCTGTGGTAGAGTGTACAGCCCAAGTATCATTGATAGAAAGCAGTAGCTGTGGTAGCATGTCCAGCCCATGTATCATTGATAGAAAGCAATAGCTGTGGTAGCATGTCCAGCCCATGTATCATTGATAGAAAGCAGTAGCTGTGGTAGCATGTACAGCCCAAGTATCATTGATAGAAAGCAGTAGCTATGGTAGCGTGTACAGCCCAAGTATCATTGATAGAAAGCAGTAGCTGTGGTAGAGTGTACAGCCCAAGTATCATTGATAGAAAGCAGTAGCTGTGGTAGAGTGTACAGCCCAAGTATCATTGATAGAAAGCAATAGCTGTGGTAGAGTGTACAGCCCAAGTATCATTGATAGAAAGCAGTAGCTGTGGTAGCATGTACAGCCCAAGTATCATTGATAGAAAGCAGTAGCTGTGGTAGTGTGTACAGCCCAAGTATCATTGATAGAAAGCAATAGCTGTGGTAGCGTGTAAAGCCCATGTATCATTGATAGAAAGCAGTAGCTGTGGTAGTGTGTACAGCCCATGTATCATTGATAGAAAGCAATAGCTGTGGTAGCGTGTAAAGCCCATGTATCATTGATAGAAAGCAGTAGCTGTGGTAGTGTGTACAGCCCATGTATCATTGATAGAAAGCAGTAGCTGTGGTAGCGTGTACAGCCCAAGTATTATTGATAGAAAGCAGTAGCTATGGTAGCGTGTACAGCCCAAGTATCATTGATAGAAAAAGGTGAAATCAGACTGCATCTTTGGGGAAAAGAAACGGTTTATTCTCAAACTGCGTACCAATGAACGTTTGATATCTTCATTTTACATTGAAAAATACAGTCCTGTAATTGGGAGGACATTGATATAGGCCTATTTTATTATTTGCGGAACGTTCATCTATCATAGGCCTATATCGTTTCGATTTCAGGGAAGGTGACATGTTCGTTCTTATATGGTTTGAGATTCGTTTGGTCAAAGATGCAGCCTGATTCCACCCTTCTTATTGATAATACAAATGACTATGTGTGTGGTTATCTACTGCGGCGCAATCAAGGATCCACTTTCTTTTTGCGATGGCAGATCCTTTCTACTTGCTTAATATCCCTGTGGAGTAATATCGTTATATTGGATACAGATGCAGTTTGGTAGACAAGTTGTTGGTGTTGATGCGGCTGTTGTTGTTGTTTTGCATGCGTGGTTTAGCTGTTGTGTCACAAACTGCTCGCCTACCATCTCCAGGAGCCCCGGTTCAAAGGTCGGCTATGCAAGGCACTGGAGAAACCAGTCAGGCACAAGGGTCGACAGTCGATGAGTTGCCTCCAGAACCGACAGAGGAAGGTCAGTATTTGTCTGTTGTTTCTGTTTTTTTTTTTTTTTTTTTTTAAAAAAACGTTTTTAGCTGGAATATGAAATTTAGCAGAGAGAATTAAAAAAAGTAATAAATAAATAAAATGTTTAAAATC
Organism: Oncomelania hupensis; assembly: GCA_036898135.1. Lineage (NCBI taxonomy): Eukaryota > Metazoa > Mollusca > Gastropoda > Littorinimorpha > Pomatiopsidae > Oncomelania > Oncomelania hupensis. The sequence continues at coordinate 13,316,191 of CM072516.1, forward strand.
TGGATAAATAGTGTCTTTTTGTCAGAAATTTATTGTCTTTGCCTGTCTCTCTATTGATGCTTCTCTGCCTGCCTTGTGTCACACGTTTGTATGCATAAGAAAGGAAAGGGAGAGAGAGAAAAGCAGAAACATGTATGTACAGGCAAAACTGTTCCTTTTTTCCTGCTGCTGCAGTTTATTATCCCTTTCTATCGAGAAACTCTGGGCCGCCTCCCCCGGGGAAGGCGTAGTCGCTGCCAGTGGCACGCCCAAACCCTACCTACCTAACATTATTTGTGAATTTTTGAAATTTTTGCTGGGGGAGCAAACCGGAGTACCCGGAGAAAACCCCCGAGACGTTGCCCGAGTCGAAAGTAAATAATATTAGGAGAAACATAACGCCCAGATGCTGGCTCGAACCCACACCTGTCCGACGCCATTGGTTTCTGGCTTGTGGACAAGGCAAGTTTAGTCCCGCCTTAGCCCACTTGGCCACAACGTTCGGGCTAAGTTTGGCTGATTGGTGAAAAAGTGAGAGAAAGAGAGAGAGAATATTTTATGGAACAGGGGAAGGGAAGGGAGAATGTTTGTGTGCCAGATTTTCTACTTAACGCGCTTCGTGTATTTTTTTTATTGTGGCAGAGGCCAAGAAGTTGTTCCAAGCACCAGATGCTCCAAAGACTGTGATGGAAGCACTGACCCAGCGTCTTGAGAAGTACCAGAGCTCAGAGGCACAAGCCAAGGAAGCAGGCGAGAGCAGTAAAGCTCGCAGAATGGGACGAATCGTCAAGGTTGGTACCATCGGAACTGGCTGTAACTTTCTTGAGTTAGCTTGTAACCCCTGATTAAGTATTTAGTTAACCGTTTAATCTGATGTGTTTATCTCCTTCTAGCTTTGTACTTATCTTGGTAATTTTCAATAACCGTTGAAACCTAAATTTCAACCTTGCAGCAAAATAACTGTTGACTGTGTGGAGAGGGAGTTTTCTTAGGTTAGGTCCCTTTTCAGTGTTATTTTGTAGCGACCATATTTTTGCACTTGTTGCCAGGAACAGAACATGTGATTTTGATTGGTTTTGAGACCCAACCACACTTGTTCTGTGATGTTTGAATGGGATCAGTGAGTGACTGTGATATGAGTGAATGAAAGGTTGACATTGTCTACATTGCACCCATTATTTGTAGCATTTCCAGTTAGGTTTAAAAGTTAGTTACATCCCCACACAAAATAACCATTAGGTTGGAAAAGAGAGAGGTTTTCTCAAGGCCCTTATCAGTAAATGACTATCTTTTCCTTGTTGTCAGTTATAGGAATAAAAGTTATTGACAAGCCATTTGTATTGAATAAGCAGGATGAATGAGTAAGCCTGCTGTGAAACTATGGGATTGTTGTGATTGTGTGCCTGCGCAGTATGCCTTTGCAAGAAACAATTTAGCATATTTATTCATCAGAAACCCATAATTGTATTGTACTGTTACTGTATTGCTATTGTAATTATTATTGTATGCTGTGTTGCAGCAATATGAAGATGCGATCAAGCTCTACAGAGCTGGAAAGCCTTTGGATCTGGATGAACTGCCCACACCTCCAGGTAATGCCTTTGGTTCAGACCTTGCAGAACATTTTTCTCTTGCCTGTTTATGCAGTTTCAAATGGTATTCAACTCAATAATTTTGAGGCCTGTTCACAGGAATGTGATCTTAGCCAGCGAGTCCGTGGCAGTGTTCCCTCCACACACAAAAAACGAGAGTCCTTGGGACTCCCAGGTATAAAATTTTAAGAGTCCTTGTGCAAATTTTGAGAGTCCCCAAATCGGAAAAAGAAATGTAAAAACAAGTCCAAGCCTCACTTTTTTTTTTACTCTGTTAAAACGTCACATTAGTTATCATAATAGTATAAAACCAAAAAATTAAAACATGTTTCTTTGGACACTTTACTTGATCAGTTTGAGTTTCATCATTTATTTGTCTATCCTTGCTTTGGAGTTCCGTATTTTCGATAATGACAGGATCTGTACTTGATGTTGCTGTGGATGAACGGGTTTTGGGCCCAGTCAACCATGTCAGAAGTGACATGATCGTGTATGATAGAATCAAAGAATGGGTTCACGAAGATTTCTTCTGTTCAGTGAATGGATTGCTTGGAGGAAGTTTACAATGCGCCCGCATGCGATTTTTAATGACGACAACTCCAGACACAATCTTTAATCGTCTGCATTGGCAGTCTCAGTTGAGTTCTTATTCTGATTATGCCGTGAATTAGTTCGCCACTCGTTGGTCGTAATTTTGACTTTAGCGATTCGAAAAAAAAAGTGTGCTTCCATAGGACGCACACATGCAAATTTTTCTGCGTCATTTTTCATATTTTGTGCGTAATTGACGCACTACTGTGCGTAATCGGGAACACTGCCGTGGAAACATGGATACTAGTGCTATTAAGTTAGGTTATGGTTTTGTTACAGCTTTGATTGGTAAACAGGGTGTAAGATGCAGGTATCTGGTTCATTCCTGCGCCATGTGGCAACACTCTGATAAAGCAGTCCTATTTCAGGGTTCGGCCCCATTCCAACAAACGCAGGAGGGCCGCCACCAGCTGCTCCAGCCCAGAAGCCACAGCCTTCTCTTTCTCCTTCTCCTTCTCCACCCGGTGCATCAGTGGGTGCTGTGGCCAGGCCAGCTCCCCCTCAACCAGCACCTAGGCAGCCACCACCTGCAGCAGCAGCACCTGCAGCGGCTGTAGCTGCCAGTGCAGCATCTGGTATTGCAAAAACTGCAGGTAAGTTTTGTGTGTGTTGCTGTTTATATCTAGGTCAATTGAAGAAAAAAAAAGTCCATCTCTAGTCCATATTTGCTTGGAAGTTAGATTTTTAAGTTTGGGACTGGAACATAGTAGCTACTAAAAAGTAATATTCAAATCAAGTTCTCCACAATTGCATGCTTCGGCAGTGCAGAACCACTCAAGTATACTGCTTATGTGAGCCAGAATTGCTGGCTTATTTAACATTCTGTTGTGGGAAGTGGACCAGGGTCAATTCAGGTATTCAGAGCTGCCAACCCCTACGGAACGTCCGTAGTTTCTCCGGAAAATGTTCTTTAATTCCGCAACTACGCCATTTCAAGAAATACTACGGAAGAAAACTTTCAAAGCATACCTATTTTTTTACAAGTATCCAAACAAAGCCGCGAGAGACGTAGGCCTACTAGGCTTTCGTCAATATCATAGACTTTCGTATAGCGCTTTACGTGTGCGCTATTTTTAGCTCAGCAGCCACTGCGCGGTAGACTGAGAGAGAGAGAGAGAGAGAGAGAGAGAGAGAGAGAGAGAGACCACAGTCATGTCCTGTGATCCCCGTGTTTCCTTCAGGCGATTACACGCGAGGACTCGCGATTAATCGCGATTCCTCGCCGCGTATGGTGTTTCCTCGCGCACTTATTAAATTTTCCTGCTACATTCGTCGCTTCCGGATTCCACGCTCCGCGAGGCCTCGCGTGTAATTGCCTGAAGGAAACACGGGGATATCGCCTGCCGTGTGTAGTTTACTGCTACATAGATGCAAGAGGGCAACTGTTTCTGCCCTAGCAGAAGAAAAGCCCTAACATGTCTATGCCTGTGAACCTATAACTGACAATGTTTTTTTTTTAAAATATAAATAGCAGCTTTAACAATTTGGTTTTAAACCAATGCAGTATCCATGCCATTAGTACATGTAGTGAGCCAATGGGTTAGCTTTTCCGAACAAAATGTTAAAACTGTTTGTTTTTTTTCAGGAACATTTCTAACATTTTAAAAATAAATATTTGAAAGTTAATGCTTTTTGTGTTGGTGTTTGGTTTTTATTTAAGCTAATATCAACATTTTAAATAATGCTCATTTTATCATGTGAAAATTCTTGTTCGTACATTTGCTACTGAAATTGAGCTGAAACTACTGATATTTTTCTTTGTTTGCTACTGAAATTTTTTTTAGGGGTTGGCAGCTCTGGGTATTACAAAGACTTGAATCTAATGAGAAAACACCCTGACACTTGTAGACCTCGGACTATTTTCAAATGAATAGTAAATAACAATTTTACTACAAGGGCAAAGTGGTGGGATGGGTTATGGTGTGCTTTGGAGGGCTGGATTGTTTCAAACCAGTGGTACGGTGGGCTGTATAATGTGTTTTGGAGAGGTCGTTTCAAGTCAGTGGTTAGGGTATGGTTGAGTGGTGAAAAGGTAGGATAATCTCCTGTTAAAATCAGCTTTGAAAAATCACTGTTGTTGTTTTGCACAGCGACTCGTAAGAGCGGGCATTCTAGGCAGGAGCAGCAGCTGAGCTTTCTGCGTGAGAGGATGGAAGAGTTCAAGACGGCTGCCATGCAGGCGAAGAAGAACAAGGACATAGAGCTTGCCAAGCAGCACATACGCATGATGAAAGTATGTAGAACCTTGTCTACCTTTCATATTCTACTTTTCACAAAAATGAAATGTAACCAAAAGTCTGGAGCCAGAGAATGTAAAAGGTTCAAGACACTCTAAAAGTAAAAAAGATCAAGGACGGGAGTTTGTCTAGCAGTGCATAGGATGAGGATATGCTTAGATATAGGTTGAAGCACAACGATGATGATGATGATGATGATGATGATGATGATGATGATGATGATGATGATGATGATGATGATGATGATGATGATGATGATGATTGATTAATTGATTGATTGAGGAGAAGGAGGATGAGCATGCATGCAAAACTTTAATTGATTATGTATGGTTTTGTTCTAATCTTTTTTTGTGTGTGTTTGTTTGCAGGGAATGGAACCAATGATAGAAGCACTGGAAGCTGGACTGCCAGTAGATTTATCAAAGGTAATGAACAGAAATGATCCCAAGTTGGACTAATATTTTGTCGGTGTGCTTGTGAACAAGAGTAGAAAAGATGTAGAGAAGGAAGTCAGTATTTCCGATGAAAATTTCCTTTCTGCATGGTTGTGTGGTTTTCGGTACCTTGATTTTGCCTTCAAATAGAAAAGGCGTACAGTTGTTGTTTTGGCTGTGGTAACAGGTCGTTTGGCCAAAACATAACCACAGATTCATCATCAAAAAGTGGAATGTTTTTCGACAGATTTATTACTTGAAACGCTGGAGAAACCTTTTGGAAACGATCTACTTTGTCAATTTAAAAATTGTACGCTCGTCACTTTTCTAAATCAGTGGTCAGCTCTTTCCCACCATTTTTCTTTTTATTTTACCATGAATTTTTAAAAAATGGAGAGAAATTCTCAGGGCTTCCAATCTTCCGCCGTTCGGCGAATTTCCGCCATTTAAAAAAAATTTCAGCCGAAAAATTTTAAAGTTCCGCCGTAGAAAACTGCCGAGGTAAAAATTTCATAGGGGCTCCAAAATATCCGTAACACAGTCTCAGTTTGGTTGATCTGTAATTGGCTGGTTTCGAAGACTGGAAACGGATCATCGTTCTGTTTGCGAATAGGCAAAAATGGCGGGTCGAATTTTTGTTCAACGCGGCCAAAAGTTTGACGATGTTTCTTGCAAAAACAAGTGGAGATGGGACTGGATGGAGGTGGAGGTAGAAGAAGAAAAATTGAGTCAACATATCCGAAAGATTCCACGTGTCGGACACGCGTTTTGCGTCTTGTGCTCGAACGAAATCAATTACAGATCAAAAGGCAGGATTGCAATTGAAAATCACCTCAAGACAAATCAACACAAAAAGGCATCGAAACAGTCATCTATTGGGAGCTTCTTTAGTCCCATTTCAAGAAAGTGAGCTGACAGTTTTCAACTTGCACAGTAGCCTACTTTATGTTGTGCGATGAGCATGGATCTGTGTACATACATTTGTGTTTGCAACCTTATCTTTTCCTGCCGACTAGAAAAACATTTTTAAAAAGCGAAAATTTAGACTGGTTTCACTGCCAAATGCCTTTCCTACTACTGATGGCCTAAAACGTGCAAAACCATTTTTCATCACCATAACTGTGTATGCATTTGACCATAATTTTTTTTAAAGCAGAACTAGTACAATACAATGCAAGATTATTGCTTTAGGTCCAGCGGACTCTTCCGAGCCAAGTCAGGACCAGAGAGACGTTATCTTAAAATATTATAAAATGGTTCAAATCTTAAAAAACAAGCCTGTTACTTTTAAATACACAAACAAACTTTCACATGACACCTCTTTAAGAGTCTTCTTTAAAACTGATGTATTAAAAATATATTCTCTTTCTTCAATCAAATCACTAAATTCAGTCTTATCAATAAAATAGCAGAACTAGTAGGAGTAGTTTAATATTATGAACATTCTATGTAACACTAACAGAGTAGACCATGAGTGACTTGCTAGTGAGGATTGTATTCTGTATTGTATTCTGAATTCATTGTGGTTTTACTAAGTCAGCTGCACAAGAAAAATATCTTCTAATTGCAGATTTTGGTAAGTCACTTTTTGCTGAACATTCCATTTTTTTTCTTCAGTTTTTGCTTTTAAGATATGAAGCAATTAAGATCGTTAAAATGTGGTAAATTCCAAATTTGCCTTAATTATTCTCTATTCATGTGAGACCTTACATCAAAACTTTTGTAAATCACTTATTTTCTTTCTTCTACTTCACTCTCACTAATAAAATTGTTTCTTTTATAGCAGACAGTGTTGTGACAGTGTTTGGGGTCGTGCGCTCGTGACCTCGTCACTCGGTCATTTTCCTCCTTTTTTATCTCAGACCATTGGAAGCCCTGAATTCTTGTTTTTTGTTATTTGTTTACTTGTCCATTTACTGTTGTTTTACTTGATTAGAGTGTATGATAAACCAAATGTAGTGGTTGTGTTAGGAGTTTTACTGTGCAATTTGACTTTTTTTATTCACTGTTTATTAGTTTTGCTTTATTGCCAGGTCCCTCCCTCACCACTGGCTGATGAAGAGAGCGAAGACAAGTTTGTTGTTGTGACTGCAGACCAATGTGAACCCACAGGTGACAGGGAAGAGCAGTTTACGCAGTTACAACAGGACTTGATCAGTCAGATACGGGTCAGTATTTGATCAGTTGCTTTGCCTGCGGGACTGGTGACCCTGCCGAAACCAGTAGTCTGCCATAACGTTCACTAGCCCGTCAACAGCTTTCATGCACGATGGAACTTGCTGATGTCTGGATATGGTGTGAGGCAGTGAATGATTAAAATGAAACGTAACAAAAAATATGGGCAGCTATGAAAAAGGAGAAGGGTGATATCCATGAGAAAAATGTCACTCACCAAGCGTTTGAGCTGCAAGTTTTAGGTCTTCTGCATCAATGTTTGGTAGCATTTGGTTACTGGGCAAGTGCTCTGTAGTGAGGGAATGATTCATATTTATTTATTGTCTGCTTTTGTTTTTGTATTTCAGACATGTGCAACCAACACTCAACATTTTACAAAACTGGGTGATGTTCCTGCAGCATCAAAGTAGGTGGTTTTGTAGCTTTGTAATGACTTCACCCCTGTATAATTATAAAGGAAAACGAGACTTTAAAAATCTTGTTCAATATTCAAATTTAGAATTAGGCACAGGTTTATTTGTACAAGTCTGAATTATATAAGGAGATTTTTTTAAAATTGTGAAATGTTTGTCTGGATGTAATGGCGAGTTAACAATGAAGTTAGCTCATGTGTATAATTGGAAGTAATCAAAGCAGGAGTCAGAGCATACTACCATATGTTTGAAGATTGATAAAAGGTTTCTCTTGTATATTGGATAGAGAATGGTAAATCTGATACCAGAGGACAAAAACTGGTTCAATTATTTGGTCAAAACTTATTAATCTTATTGTAAGTTTAAAACAGCAGCACCATATTGGTGTATATTTGATCTTAATTAGGTTTCAGAAGATGGAGCAGGGCTGCCGAAAAGATTTGGAATCCTTGAAAAGTGCTTTTCGCCATGGCGATCCAGTACCCAGATTCCACTACGAGACACGTAGTTTTTCTGTCGTTCAGTAAGTTTAAACGTTTGTGTCAGAAGTGTTTAAACGGTATTTGGTAGTGAAAGGTAGATTAAAACAATCAGTCATTGTATCTTTGTAGAGTTGACAACTTTGATATTTGCAATGTGTTGGCTGTTGTTACCAGTTTGTGACTACTTATATTTCCGTATGTATTTGCTGATTTTCATCTGTTTAATAAAGGTGTTGGTCTTGATAAAAAATCTGACAGGCAAGTATTTATTTATTTATTTATTATATTATTATCTTTATTATTATTACTATTATTATTATTATTATTATTATTATTATTATTATTATTATTATTATTATTATTATTATTATTATTATTATTATTATTATCATTATCATTATCATTAACATTATTATTATTATTATTATTATTATTATTATTATTATTATTATTATTAACATTATTATTATTATTATTATTATTATTATTATTATTATTATTATCATTATTATTATTATTATTATTATTATTATTACTACTACTTTTGGTTTTTGTGTTACAGGTGCAATACGGAATTAGCAGATACTGACATGGAGGTGACGATAGTGAGAGGCATCTCCTTGAATCTGCCTTCAGGTGAGTAACATGTAATCTGTCTTAGTTTTGTTACTCCCATGTTGAAGGTCTAATACATCAAAGTTATTTCATTCGTGTTTTAATATGTCAGTCATTTCTTCTCTTGATTATTGTGTGACTTGTCTGTGTTTCAGGTTTTGCCGAGAAAGACCTAGATACTTTCGTCAAATATGAATTTCAGTTTCCTACCGTAAGTTCAGATACAAATGTCTGGTCTTATGATTCACCTATCACAGGTTGATACATGCCTATCCTATCCTATCCCGTAACTCTGAGGTTGTTGGGGCACCAGCGATGATCGTTTAACCAGCGTACTCCATCTTTCTCTGTGATACAGGCACTTATGTGATAAAAGTTGTTTTGTTTCTACAAGCAGTGATGCAAAACGTACAATTGAATGAAGTATAAGTAAAATGATTAGGTTATTTCAGGATTTGGATTTCATGTTGATGGTAATCGTTAACCCAATGTAGTTTTCTTTCTTCTGAACATTCACTTGTATATATATGTGTAGGTAGGGTGAGTGGATGTATGTGGGCATGTTTGTGTGTTAGTTCATGCAAGTGCGAGCAAGCAACTGAATGACAGTTAAAGCCGCTTTCAAGTCTTTTTTTTTTTGTCGACAAACAACTACGTACCACTATTTCTTGTTTTGTTACAGGAGGAAGGACAGAATGGCCACTCGCAGACCATCAAAGGAACCATAAATCCAGGTAATGTACTATGCAATCTCAAAGCATATTTAGCAGCATGCATTGTGCCATGTAGATTGTTACGTTGAAACGTGTACAATAGTTCGTGTGTGACGCGCACGATAGATGCGATCGTTTTGTTTTGCTAAGCATGCAGTAACAGAGTGTATTTATCCTTGATTTGATTTTGTGTTGTTATTAGAAGAAGATTTGTATAACGTTGGTAATTTTAGTTGGTCGATATTATTTGAGAATTTTCTAGAGTTGGTTGTTTACTATCGATCGAAGCTTATGGATAATTCTAGTGGTAACTAAAGACGCTTCCATCCTAAATATGGTTGTATGACGTGAGACAGTGATTACAAAATGTGTTTTGATTGGTTATAATTATGTCTTGCCCGAACGTTCTGTATTTCTCTGGAGTTAGAGAGACTATATAAGTGCCGCACTGTTTCAAAGGAAGAATTGAATTGAAAGGTTGATAGTTGAAAATTGTGGTGTGTTGAAAGTAAAAAGTTGAGAGTGGAATAAACGATTGTATGCAGTTGTTGACGTTCGCTGAATAAAGTTGGGAAACTACATACGACGACTTTGCCTTGTTGCTGAGTGAGCAGGCTGCTTGGATAAACTAATCTGAGTTACACTTTATCAGGTTTCAAGCATCAGGCCTGAATCAACTGATAAAAAACAACATTGAGTGTAACATAGAGAAACTATTGCATTTGTTAATGAGATTGTATATTTGGAATATCAAAAGTGCGTATCTGAGTTGTCATGTTGATTGATGTCTCATGACAGCAGCATTTGCATGCTTTGCTCCTTTTCTTTTTCTTTTCAGAATACAATGAAACCTTCAAGCTTCAGATTGACAGGAAATCCCGAAGCTTTGCCCGGGTCATAGACAGAAAGGGCATAAAGTTAGATGTGTACTACAAAAGGTAGGTTAATGTAAGAGAGAATAATGACAAATTTTCCTACAATATTATTATGTTGCTATCAATAGTCAAGGTAGGGTTCTGGTCTGATGCTGCTGACCCAGGAGTAAAACATTCTTCGTTGCATTTTTTGCCTCCCACTTTGCAACCTTTTTAGAGGTGCTGAAGAGCATTTTTGAAAAGTGCTAAAGAAAGAAACTACCCAAACCCAAGATCAGATCTGTACATGAGGCTTCTTCAGGCATGCTACTTTTCCGGGAATTCCCGGAATTCCGGGAGATCGATTTTTGGGTCCCGGTGGCTTTCCGGGTGATTGAAAAATTTCCGGGAGTATTAAAAAAAATCTGTGTCGAAAAGAAAGAATTGCAAGCGTTCTTATCACAGTAGGCGATATCAGCCTACAGTCAATTTTAACGATCATATCAAAGCGGCGTTGTGATTAGCTAGCTAAATTTATCTCACCAATCAGATTGCTTCTCTCTTACTTGATTCACTCTGTGTTATAGCCATGGCGGCCGTTTGATTTTTGACCATCTTCACCACGTTTTGTGCACGATTCTCTGTTTTTTTTAAAGTCAGAGTTATCTGCAAAAGGAAAGCCGTAGAAACGCTGAAAAATGAGGCCAAAAAAGCACATTTGAAATTTTACAAAAAGCAATCGAAGAAAACAAGACTTTTTAAAAAGAACACTTTTAAACTCAAGCTTAGTTTATTTTGTTCTCTCTTCTGAGGACTGATGTTATTTCTAAATGACAGACTATAATAAAATAATGTTAACAGACATGTAGGCCCACCAGTGTCATTTCTTGTATATAATTTAAACTAAAATGTGTTGGATTTTTTTTCGTCTTTGTTTATTGATTTTTCGTCTCTCAAAAAGTGCTCAAAATGTGCCAGATTGCACAGATTTTAACTTTTTTTTAAAAAAAATTTCCGGAGGAGCATGGCCCTGGACTCCCCTAGGGGGCTCGACTGCTTTGCAGGCTCGCTCTCGGGGCTCTGCTAATCCTTCCTAAATTTTCACAGTAGCATGCCTGTTCTTACTCGGCATTTCTTTGAGCAGTATGTGTTACTCCATCTTTATTTATATATGGCTAACATCGGTTCTCTTGATTGTTTGTTTGCGTAATTGTAATATAAGTTGAAGTGTGAAGAAATCGTTGGTTTTAGGAGTGTGGGAACTGTTGCATAAAAAACTGTTGGGATGAAACGGATGGTTTTACGATGTGTGGTACTGAACTTTGGTCCTCAGCTGATAACTTGTAGTCATGTTGCATGCTGTGCTTTCAGGGGCTTCTTCAAAGGGGACAAACTGTTGGGTAGCGCTACAATCAAGCTCAACCCTCTGGAGGTCAAGTGTTCACTACACGACAGTTTTGATGTGAGTTGGTGCTAACACAACGGCATTACCATACTATTCAGGCTATAAGGCACGTTGATATATAACCCACACCTTCCAAATGTTAGTCACACCTCACCTCCTCACAGATTAACAAGTTGTAAGTACTAGTAAGTACTAGAGCTAGACATTATATTTAAAAAAAAAAAATTTAATAAGTAAAAACATACTTAAGTCACACCATGGATGTAAGTGGAATGGAAAGTTTGGCTGGTATCTGGCAACACAGAGTTGGCTGTTTTTTTGTGGATTTTATTTTAGCACACACATAGCATCATTTGTATTAAAGCAGTTGGAGTTTCACAGTGTTACTTGGACTGCATGGGGAATGTTGGTATTCACAAAATTAAACAAAAATGTCATTGTCAAGTTTTTATACTGTGTAAGATTTGGCCTAATTATTATTGAGGTATGTCTTTTTCATGCTTGTTTACAGACTATTATTCACCTCATCATGGCCCCCACTTCCCCAATGGGAGTACCTGGGGTTTCTGTATAAATAGTATCTCCACTTTCTGGAAATTTAGTGCTTTAAATTCCCTCGGTTGCTGTCTTTCTCCTTTGTTCTTTGTGCCACTAGGGATGTTTCAGCACATCTTTTATACGGATCAAGGGTGAGTCCTCTTTCAGCCAAGTTGTGGTCCTGATTTTGTGGTCCTGATTCGGCTCTTTGCAGTCTGCTGGACTCGTAAGCAGTGAATAACTAACTAACAGACTATTATTTAAATTATAATTACTTACAAAAGCGAAGCTTTCTGCAGGATTGCCCTGGCTTCACTAGTGCAAATGAGAGGGGAAGATGGCGGCCGAGCTGCCCAAATGCTGTATCATCACTTTGTTACGTTTTTGTGTGCAGCTTACAGAAGGGAGGAAATCGGTGGGTGGCAAGCTGGAGGTGAAGGTCAGAGTGCGTGACCCCTTCAAAGGCCGTCAAGTGGAGGAGACCAAAGAAAAATGGCTCGTTATCGACCAGTTCATTCGCACTGTGGGGTCAAAGGTCAGCACAGTAAGAACTTTGCATGCACAGGGTGTGTCTTCTGTGCTTTATTCATATTTTCAGACATGTACATAATGCTACAATGGCCAATGTTGCTTTCCTTACCATTTATAGTTGAATGAAAATTAAAAAAAAAAAAATAAAATAATAAACAGGCAACATTTGTAACTGATTCAGTGGGCGCTGTCCTCTGTCACCCGCAACCCCACTGTTTTTCTTTCATTTTCGTATCGTAACCTCACTACAAGCACACACACAAACACTCATACACATGCACACACACATGTTTAACAAATTTTTTTTTAAAATTATAAATGCGTTTGTTGCAGATGTAAAACAGTGTGACCAAAATCCCAATTGTGGTTTGAACACACATTTAATATTATTTATTTTTTATTTTTGTAAAGAAAAAACAAATTGCTATATAGTTATAGCTGTTCAGTATTAGTATTACATAATTCACTTTCATTGTCAATTTGATTTTGTTTTCAGAGTCAAGCAGGACAAGCTACGGTGAGTATTTATAGTTGAACAATTTTTTGGATAACTTTTTGCTTTGACTATTTTTTTTTGTTTGTTTGTTGTTGTTGTTTATTTTGGGGTAGGTGGGTTTGAGGTAAAAGGGGTGGGGTTAGGGGGAGTATAAATAGAAATTGTTAAACAACTTATTTTAATAATGAGTATACTTTTTCTTTCTACTATTTTATTCTGTTATTAGAAGGCATTTGAATCCTTTGGAGAAAGTAAGTACTATTAATTTAGTTGTGTGTTCCGACACCTCACAGCAGCTCAAGCAAAGCTTTTCAGATTTTGAGGTTAGGTCAGCCAGGCGAGCTATAAATAGCTTCGCCGATGCTTCTTGTCACTGGAAGGTGGGTGCAAGCAAGCTATAAATAGCCCACAGCAAGCGAAGCGCGGAGACACGAAAAAGTGCTGTTCACATAGGAAGTGAGCTGGTGTGACCTCAAGTACTTAGAACAGAAATCTTAATTACATGTTTGACTATGAGAAACATAAATAGTGTTTTCTCATCAATGTTGTTAATTTATCATTATTTGTGTTAATCAAAACTGATTATAGTCTTGTGTTTTGTTAAAACCATCAGGCCTCTTTTAAAAATAAAAGTAACATAAGATACTTTATTTTTGACAAATAATTATAAAGTCTCAGTTAGCAGCAAAAACGTTTTCTGTTTGAACAAAAAAGCAGTTGAAATTAAATTAATTTATGTTGTTTCATTACTGTCTTTTCAGGCAGCAAAACCCAAAAAGTAAGTGCGTTTTTAAAATTCACTTTTCCTTCACTTTTCCTTCTTTTATGTCACAGTTTTCTGATCATGCATGATGTGGTGTATACTTGATTTGAGTTTTCGAGGTTTCACTTTCCATCAAGATTAATTGTACAACTTTGCATGCTGTTTACTCTAGTTTGGAAAATAGATGTAAAGATGTATGTGGTAAGTGAAAATAGATATAGTATTGAGTGTATGGTAAGTATAGCTGTGGGGAAATGCATTATCATCTGAAAATACTATTGCTCTCCTTCTTTCTACTAACAGTGTGCAGAAGGTCTAGACTGGCCGCTAGACTTGTCTTCTTATAACCTTAATCAACTTTGATGATATTTGAACAGAGTGTTCAATGCATGTTTATGCCGGAGGTTACCTCTCAGCGAAATGTTCAGTCACATCTCTCTCTCATCAAAGAAAGAACTAATTATACAGAAGAGTAAATTATGGTTGTCTCAATAAGCACAACTTTTCACCAAAAAATGTAAAAGTCAAAGGCAAATGAACAACTTACTGATGTGTACATTAGAGGGAAATTGTAGAAAAGAACTATTATTTAAAAGATGCATTCAAGTTTTTTTTTGGTTTGTTTTTTTAACATGAAACCACTTTTTCTCTCTGTGGCAGTGCTAAGTCCCGTGTCTGCACACTAACCTAGAGAGGAGGGGAACAGATATCTCCTCTTTTCCTACATTTTACATATCAACAACAGACAATATTGTCCTATATCAGAATTCCCCCCCCCTCCCCCCCCCCCCCCCCCCTCTCCAGTCATTTTTTTTAATAATACTATTTTTGAGGTAATATCATGTATATATTAATCTGGAGGTTATTTGAGGTTGTTTCTGAATATTGTGTTTTTTCATACAAGACAATTTCATGTTTTATTAGACTGTTTTAATGATTGTAACATCATAAGGTTAATCTATTAATTTAAATGTAAGGTTTAATTTTTGACTCGCATGCATAGCAATTTAAGTGTTTGCATACTCACAAACACCCCCAACCCCCCAACCCCCACAATTCCCCTCTTTCCCCTGACCCTTCCCCCCAACACCCCTCTTTTCCCCAAACTCCCCCTCACCCCCCAAAAAAAGTAATCCTGATTTTTGCAAATCTTTTTGAAATGAGTCATAAATAGTCCAAAAATAAAAATTTAAAAAAATGTTGGTGTCTGTCCATCCGTCTGTCTCCGCCGTCCACCATGAGTCTGTGCGAAGCTTTAAAGTAGATAATTACTCGGAACCTATTTTATGTTTTGCAACCAAATGTGGTAAGATGGTGTATATCCATGAGACTTCATAAATGAATTAATGACTTCACTTCAAGGTCAAGGTCACAGGGTCAACAAATGTTAATAAAAAAATGAAATGTTTTCACAATAGTACTATTTCTCTTTTTTGCTGTTATTACTATTGAACATGAATTTTTTTATATGCATGATCGATATCAATGAGACACACATACACTATACAAATTTGGTCAACCTTGCTCCAAGGTCAAGGTCATTGGAGCTGTTCAAAGTTGGTTTGTATAGGTACTTTGAAGTGACCTTGACTCTAAACTATGAGAGATATAAAGTCCAAACTTGTTGATTTAGATATAATAGATTGATCTTTCATATATGTTCCATTTTTGCATTGATCGTGAAAGTCAAGGTCCTTTTAGGCTTTACAAAAGCTTTAAAATGTCTCATCACACAACAAAATGGCTGTATATTTGACCCATAGTAGACAAAAACATTGGGTTATTTGGTCATGCATGAACATCAGAGACCACATGAAGGTCATGGTCATGTCAAGGCCAATGAAAGTCAAGGTCGTCCCAAGGTCACTGCTCTTTGGGGCATAATACAACTTTTGCTGTAGTTCATTTGATCGTACATGCGTGTATTTATAGTCGGAGGTCAAGGTCATCTCAAGATCAAGAGCATCGAAAGATCAAAGCTGATATTTCTTTGCATTTAAATATCACCATTTCTTTTCTCTTTTTTTTCTGGGCACTCATTTTTATGTTAAATACTACGAGTTCCATTAAGGAGCATTTGAGTTATATGGGCTTTGCCCTTCTAATTTTTAGTTTAAATCTTTGAATGAGACAGTCTGATTACAGAGGAAGCAAACATTTGGTGTGTTTTTTGACAGATGGAGTATTTTTTCAGACAATCAGAAACATATAAGTGGCTATGCCTTACGTAGGCTCATGGCGTTTTACTGTTACTTTTGCAATCTAAATGTTTTACGCAATAATTGCTCATTGTGTTACTTGTTAGTTGTTGCCAGCTGTGATAATATTTGCATTATTCAATTTGTTTGTGACTTTTTGTAGCCTTTTATATAAGAAAAGAGGGTGCTCGTCTCTTTGAGAACACGAACCTGAAGAGAATAGTATTTCTGAACTCCCTGATAGTTCATCCTTTTGTTCCTATCAAGTACTTTTGATTCCTGATAATCAGTAAAGTGTGTTAAGATGATTTTATCAGTCTTTTCTAAATGTTAAAAATAAGTATGTATATCAATCACTTCCTAATGTTCTCTATATCATTGCATTCATAAACAAAGAGGAAGTTATTGATGTTATTGTCACTTGTAGGTCTTGACATTATTGCAACATATGTGTTACATTTCAATAGATCTGCATTTATGTACATTCACTGTTACTCTGTGTATACAGTATAGTATAAATTTTAAAATTCAAATAAGAGGATATTATTCTCACCAATGCCTGTATTGTAGGAGTGAGACCGAATCAGTGCACCATGATATAGCCATAGATCTGCGCTCATTTATGCAAATTCACTGTTACTGTCTGTAGATTCATCACTACATCTCACATCTCTCTTGTTTAACTTTGTAGCAGACTAGACTTGACTAAAACAAACATAGTAACCATAAGTGTGGTCAATTAATGCAAATGGTGATGAAAATCTCTGTATGTTGTCTATTCCAGAAATTGTTGTTGTTTCATACTTTTGTTACTAAACATAAGCTGATGGTTTGAGTATGCTGTCTGTTGTAACCTAGTTTATAACTGCCTGTGTATATGTCAAGGCAAGACATAGGTGGGTTACTCAGCAAACTTGCAGTTTCTGCAGAGAAGGAAGATCCTCAGATGAAGAGGTCGTAAGTGCAAAACAAAATTTTGTCACCCCATAATTCAACGACTCGTTTGAAACTTAACATTTGCCGATGTTATAATCTCCTGCAATTTCTCCTGCAATTTTTCCATTATATTATCACCAACCGGGAACTGAGTATTTCACTGGAATTGTTTACCTCCAATGTGGTTACCAGAAAGTTATCCTGTAACCCTAGTTCATACTAACCAGTGACCATAACTTTGATCAGCCTGTTGCCTTTTTCTCAGCACTTGCGTGATTCACCTGTATACCTTTTCCCAGGCCTTGCGATGCACATCAAGAGTTCTGGATACTGTTACAATGGTTACAGATATTTTCTTAGACCAAACTTGCAGACTTTAAAGGTTTGAATCATTAGCTCCAAATAGCACCCTTTCTTTTATTCATGCAAATTGTGTGCGTTGTTAAAGTATGCCTTCATTATCATGTCAGATCTGGGCCTCATTGATTTAAATTATCATAACTTAGGAAGTTATGTTGAACAGTGCTTGTTAGTAAATCAGCTGATGATGTAGCATACATTTCTCCAATGGTAGATTTGATACTGTACAATATTGCGCTTTGTGTAACTAATAATGTATTACATAATTATGATGTTTGATTTTTATTTATTTACTGGTGGTATTTTGTCAGTGATGTCGTGTGCACCCACAGGTATGTTTGCTTGCCATTGCTTTCTGTTTAACAGTTTGATTTGTAAAATCACTCATGGATTTCTTGCATTTTTTCCATTTTATGGAAAATGACTAATTATATGGCGTTTTTGCATGCTGGAATGTGAATCTTACTAGTTATAAATACAATTTATCATTTATAATGCATGCTTGTGAATGTTTTGTATTTGTGAGAATAGGGTTTTAGTTTAGTACTTCATATAATAATGATGTTACTGCTCATTTGTAAATACACTTTTATTGTCTTGATACTAAACATATACAGTGTTATTATGGATGTGATTCACAAAATGTTTTATCTGATGCTGAGTTCAAGACCCCCATCCTTATTTAAAGTTCAGGCTTTATTTAGTTTATACCATGTTTATTAAAATTTATCTAGTCGAACTATTTCTTTTCTCAGGCTGTCCTTGGTATTATTATATGATGCAAACATTTTGAGAATAGTTTACTCAGTGGATTTTTTCCCCTTCTGTTATAGTGTTAATATATTTCTTATTTTGCGTACGCAATGCTTGGACAACCTGCCAATACTGAGTCTGTGATATTTTATGTAAATATATGTGAAACAATCACTATGCATTATGGATACTGCAGACTAGGAGTCAAAAGTATTTTTAACAAGAAAGATTTTGTGTGTGGTTGTGTGTTTTTGTTATTTTGTAATTATTTTTTTAAATAAGCAACTGTGTAAGCCATTGTTTTTGTCGCACGCGCATATAAGCCAGGATTATGCATGTAAATTATATTTGAGTTGTTTACCATGTAGTTTTCTATATGTATACAGTATGTTTCTATCATTTTATCATTAGAATTCATTGTTAAATATGATGTATAACGTCTTGTATTGTTTTGAATGCTCTGTATTTTTTGTTGTTGTTGCTCTTTGTTTCTGTATAAATAGTATAACTACTTTGTGGGTATTTAGTACTTTAAATTACCACAGTTTCTGTCATTCTCATTTGTTCTTTCTCGTTCCTAATCTGATCTATAGTCCCCGTTGGAGTGCTGGGGTTCTCTGTATAAATAGTATCTCCACTTTGTGGAACTTTAGTTCTTTAAATTCCCACTGTTTCTGTCAGTCTCATTTGTTCTTTCTCGTTCATAATCTGTTCTATGAATCTACTGTTTTCTTCGCTAGACCCGTCACCTTCCTTTTTTTTTCTTGGAAACTCTCCCAAAACTGCTCATTTGTGTATGGAGTCTGTTGGGTCAGCTTGGGGATATTGGACTCTTTCTGCCAAATAGTCACTAGGGCTTTCTATGTATGGTATTATACTTTAGCAGGGTAGGCATTTTATATGTATGTGTTTTGTTAATATTTTATAGTGATGTTTATATTCTATTTTGTTTTTGTAAACGAGGGTTCGATAAATTAGAATAAAGCCTCAGCGTCCCCTGCTCGGGATGTCTTTATTATAAAGTGACCAGCTGGTGGAGTACCTTCAGTGTTACCGTTAGGGTTTTTCAGCAGATCTTTTATATGGATAAGGGGTGAGTCCTCTTTCCGCTGGACACTACAAACAATAAACAATGACTGTACTTTGATATAAAATGTACTTTAGAATGCACTTTGATATTTAATGTACTGGGCTTTTGTGTTTAGTTGCCAGTAATATCAATGCACAGATTTGTGAAAATCCTATTTCGTTGTGTGGAAATATCTTCTTATTCATAATAATATAATTTACAAGCAAAAGACTGCAGCTGTACTGTGAGTGTAAATGACATTCACTGGTTCATAAGATTACTTATCATAGTTATAGGAATGTGTTTAAATCTTAACTCATTGGAGGCGGAAATTTTTTGCCATGTTTATTCTTCTTGGGTAAATTAACGTCCCCGGACACATGGAGTGTATAGGGGACACTCATCGTGTTTATTCCCTGAATACGCACTATTTAAGCTTCTTTTTGAAAATTCAACCACCTAATACATAAAAGCACAAGTATATCAACTAACAAGTTAGTATCTCTCTTCTATGTCTCTATCGACGTGCGCGTACAACCGATTGCTTCCCTTTACATGCTTTGAGCTCCATAGAGCGTCATCGGCCTAAAATAACTTTTTAGAAACTTCAAAACCCAGGGGAATTATGGGTAGATAAATCCTTTTCTGAAATAACGTCAGCTAAATCCTTCTTTAGTTTCTTTGCTCGAGCAAAGACAACCTCATAGGTATGGAGCACTTCGTCCATTATAACTCCATCGCTGATAATACTGCTGACAAGTTTCTGCCTTTGTTCACTACCAGAAATATGCAGTTCCTCTCCCAACTTTCGTTTCATTTCAGCGAGCACATCTTCGCGAGAACAGATTTCCCAGAATTCTCTATTCTATTTTTAGGTTTGGGATATCCCCGTTTCAGCTTGTGGCTAAACAGGACCACCGCACGTCGACTTGGGGCAATACGAGATACTAACTTGTTAGTTGATATACTTGTGATAAAAGATAATATAGAAAAAAAGCTATACATTTTTGTCTTGCTCTTTTAAGAAAAAAAAAACACAATAAAAAATGCATTTATTCACCTTTTGTAAGAAAATAACACCCAAGTATCCACCAACTTTGCAAAAATTCAAAACGTTTTTATATCCAGAATATATTGTACATTCACCACAAAACGTGTCAGTTTTGCACTAATGATAAAAATGAATTCAGAATATGTATCAAAATGTATATGAATGATTCTTGCAAATCAGTACACACGAAATTATCATATTAGAATTGGCAGCCATTTAGAAATTGAGGGAAAATACGTGCGTCACATGTACCCATAAAAATTACTCTCACATCAAAAGTAATCGGTTTTAACAGTTAAATACTTGGTTTTATTAGTTAAAGGGAGGTAACAAACCTATTAGGAATTATTATAGTCTTGCTCCCAATTGTACTCTCCCTTTAGTAGTTGGGTTGCTTATTACGGACACTACCGATCTTGTAAGACGTGGTATACTGACAACCATACAAACGAATCGCGCATATCCTGTAACGCGCATCGCCCTCAATGAGTTAATCATGTGTAGGGTAGGTGGATAAAATTCATTGAATTATTTGCAGTGCTGTAGTCAAATTCTTATGTATATTAGCCATGTTTTTTTTTAATTTGTTTGAGTTCGAGATTATAAAATATACTGCAGTACTTTATTAAACACTGTCATCAAACCAGCACAAGATTCATGTTATTACCATAGTTTTTATTATTATAGTAGATGTTTTCTTGATTCACACATTAATTTGTGGGTGTCCCCTCACCAAACTTCTCCCGTTAGTGTGCCACAGTTTTCTGTATAAATAGTATCCCCACTTTCTGGAAATTTAGTGCTTTAAATTACCACTGTTTCAGTCATTCTCATTTGTTATTTCTCGTTCCTAATCTGTTCTATCAATCTGCTATCTTTTTCACTAAATCAATCGCCTACCTTTTTTTTGGAAAACTATCCCAAAACTCCTCATTTGTGTATGAGGTTTGTTGGGTCAACATGGGAATATTGGACTTTTTCTGCAAAATGGTCACGAGGGCTTCCTATGATATTATTATTTAGCAATGTAGGCATTTTATATGTACGTGTTTTGTTAATATTTTGTAATGATGTTTATATTCTATTTTGTTTTTGTAAACGGGTGTTCGATAAATCCCCCCCCCCCCTTCCCCGATGGGGTGCCGGGGGTTTCAGTATAAATGGTATCCCCACTTTCTGGAAATTTAGTGCTTTAAATTCCCACTGTCGCTGTCTTTCTCATTTGTTCTTTCTCATTCCTGCTCTGTTCTATCAATATACTATACTATCTTCTTCTTCGCTACCCCTTGGGGTCATGAGCAATCTTGCCACTGTAGATTGTTCTAACCTATAAAGGGAAAAGTGAAAGCCCCAGTTGAAAACCTGTCTTTCCTTTATAGGCATGACAGATTCACTGCGGCAACAGTACCCCCGTTGGAGTGCCGGGGGTTTCAGTATAAATAGTATCCCCACTTTCTGGAAATTTAGTGCTTTAAATTCCTACTGTCGCTGTCTTCCTCATTTGCTCTTTCCCATTCCTGCTCTGTCCTATCAATCTGCTATACTATC
The DNA here is from genome assembly GCA_036898135.1 of Oncomelania hupensis. NCBI lineage: Eukaryota > Metazoa > Mollusca > Gastropoda > Littorinimorpha > Pomatiopsidae > Oncomelania > Oncomelania hupensis. The sequence goes on from CM072516.1 coordinate 13,337,923, forward strand.
TTCTTCTTCGCTAGATCAATGACCTACCTTTTTTCTTGAAAACTCTTCCTGGACAAGACTCCTTGTTTGTGTATGAGGTCTGTTGGATCAGCTTGGGAGTGTTGGACGCTTTCTGCCGGGTGGTCACTAGGGCTTCCTATGATGTTATTAATTAGCAATATAGGCATTTTATATGTGTGTGTTTTGTTGATAATTTATAATGATGTTTGTATTCTGTTTTGTTTTTGTAACCGGGGGTTCGAGTAGTTGGGGTAAAGCCTCAGCCGTCCCCTGCGTGGGATGTCTTTATTGTAAAGTGACTGGCCGGTGGAGGGCATTCAATTTTCCCACTAGGGTTGTTTCAGCAGATCTTTTATGCGGATTGGGGGTTGTCCGGTCCTGATTTGGCTCGGAAGAGTCCGCTGGACCTAAAGCAACAATCAATCAATCAATCAATTCTTCTTCGCTAGACCAGTCACCTACCTTTTTTCTTGAAAACTCTTCCGGGACAAGACTCCTTATTTGTGTGTGAGGTCTGTTGGATCAGCTTGGGAATATTGGACCCTTCTGCCAGGTGGTCACTAGGGCTTCCTATGATGTTATTATTATTCAGCAATGTAGGCATTTTATATGTATGTGTTTTGTTGATAATTTATAATGATGTTTGTATTCTATTTTGTTTTTATAAACAGGTGTTCAATAAATTAGAGTATAGCCTCAGCGTCCCCTGCGTGGGATGTCTTTATTGTAAAGTGACTGGCTGGTGGAGAGCCTTCAGTTTTACCACTAGTGTTGTTTCAGCAGATCTTTTATGCGGATCAGGTGTTGTCCAGTCCTGATTTGGCTCGGAAGAGTCTGCTGGACCTAAAGCAATAATAATGTAATGTAATGTAATGTAATTTAATGTAATGTAATGTAATGTAATGTAATGTTCGATAAATTAGAGTACAGCCTCAGCATCCCCTGCATGGGATGCCTTTATTGTAAAGTGACCAGCTGGTAATCTGCCTGCAATGTTACGATTAGGGTTGTTTCAGAAGATCTTTTATACGGATCAGGGGTGAGCCCTCTTTCAACCAAGTTGTGCTCCTGATTTGGCTCATTGCAGTCTGCTGGACTCTATAAACAATGACTAACTAACTCTCAAAACTCCAGCCCTAAATTGGGTATGTGTATATGGCACTGTATGATCTTTTTTCATTCCAGTGAAGGCACAACTTGTATGGAGGTCCTGCGCTTTGAGAAACAACAGCTTGATAAACAGGTGAGTAGAAACAGACTTGAACTACAGAGTCACTATGTGAATGTCTTCTAACCATTCTAGTTGCCCCAGTATACAGTACAATGTAATTTTAAGCCATAAAACCTTTATGTGATCTTTTGCGCAGTTTCCTTAGCTACTTCATTTGAAAATGTGTGATCTCTTGACGGTCTCTTTTCCCATCAATCACATTACTCATCATTTTACCATCACTACATACTCATTTCTCATTTCGGTGTAGAACATCTATTGAACTCTGAAATGATCTCATTGGCCCATTTTATCGTTGAACACAGATTAAGTATTGTATGTTTCCTGCCCTTGGTTTCAGATTTCTTACTTGAAAGATGGACTGACGGCCATTCAGGTGCAGACGCTGCGTCACAAAAGTGCTTTGTTGGAGGAAAAGTTGGAGCTGCAGCAGAAACAGCTGCGAGAAGGAGGGGCAGAAGCCTGGAAAGGTATGAATGCAGCTCAGTACTGTGCAATATAAATGACAACATGGCTCTGTTTCTCACTCAAGGAGCAATTACATCTTGGTGAATGCTGATGATAATTCTGACGTGATCAGGGATAAGCATGGCTGAAATATTTTAAGCAGACTAGAAAGTGTTCTACTGTCCAAATATTGTGACGTAAGAAATCAGCATGTATAATTTGCTTTACCCAAGTAAAGATGTTAGAGGTGGAGTCAGGGGATGAAGCTGACAAACTATTAATTCTGAACATAATAAAAATATGGATCCACACATGTTTACTATTGCTTTAATTTGCACTTGTTGGGTGGGATGCGTGATGTTAAGGGGGGAGGCAAAGCAATTATGAAGCGATGGATTGCAATCTAGTATCATGACAAAGGGGGAGGTTGTTTTATGTCCTTCATGATCAATTACAAATATTGTTTGTCATTTATGGATATAGCATTGTATGAGGTTTACTGCAGATATTCAGTAATAAGTATTAATATTGTGGTAATATTTTGTTTATAGAGGTATTGCATAATACTGGGTTTAGAGTAAATTGTTGAGTTATTACTGAATGTATGCATGTGTTAACAGAAATTTGGTGGCTGTTTTAATGCGTTTGAACACAGTCAAGTGGTTTTTAGATGAGTTTATTAATATACTGATTTGAGTCAACGGAGTGGGATGTTTTGTTTTGTCATGTTAATTTTTGGTTTTTTGTTGGTAATGTTTTTGTTAGGATGTTTGAGGTGACATGATATGTAGTGTATTAAACGTAGTGCGTGAGTTTTTTTTTGTTGAGTGGTCTGGGGTTTTGTGTTGTTTGTGCTTATAGGGTTTACAATTTAACAGTTTTTTTTTTTCTTTGTTTGTTTGGTTTTTTTTTCAATTTATTGCGATATTTATATCAATTTTTTATTATTATATCTGTTATCAAAAAATAATTAGTTTTTTTATTTTAATTTTTATTTTTTTTATTTATTAAACATTTATAATAAAATAATTTTTTATTTTGTATATTGAAATTAAATGTAATTAAACAAAAATTTTTTGTACATATCTATATAAATATTAAATTCCTAAAAAGACTGATTTGGATTATGATTGAAGGAAAGAGTTTTCCATATTTAAGACATAATATTCCCACTTATGTTTTTCAGCAGGTGAACAAAAGATTTCAATGTGATCTTGGGACACAGGGTCACTCTGGGAAATATGATCCTTCAATAAACATTATGGAGTTTATTAAATGTATGTAGAAGTTACAAAAAGAAGTGCTTTGAAAATAGGCACATGTGCCATGTCATCAGAGCTGAAAAGTGTTTTGGATTGGTAATGGGAAATGGGAATGTTATATTTACAGAAGCCTTCTGAGAAGGGAAATTGCATGGTTGTATTTAGAGGCGCTTGGTTGTGTTATATTTAATAGAGCCTTCAGAGAAGGAAACATAGTAAGATGATGTATAGCATTTTGGTGACACTGTACATGTAAATGCTGTGACTGATTTTAGAACGACGGTAGTGCTTTATTTACTTTGCAGTTTAGTTATAAAAGTGTTTAGTTGATGGATTTGAACATGATGATGCTTCTTTTTCTGTTGTTGTTGTTGTTGTAGTAGTAGTATAGTCGTATAGTTGGCATCATAAGTTGTCAGCTTTTTGCCCTCTAGTTGATGTGCTTTATCAAAGTACCCGAATGTGAGACATCGGAAGTCTGAGAATTTGCTTACCGTGTGGTGGTTGTGAAGGAATCTCCCAACGAGTCAGCTGAGAACACTAAACCTGATTGATACTTGTCTAGTCTGTTCTTAAATGAGTTTGTGGTACCCACTGCACTACTGTGACAACCTCTTGTGGCAGACTGTTCCAAATGTTAATAACTCTGTTAGTAAAAAAAAAAAAAAAAAAAAGCGCTGATACAAACTAGTGTTAACAGTCTTTGTTAATTTATACTTGCTATTGTTAAATACAGAGTTTATGTCTGAGGGCCTGGGCAGAAATGATAATAAAAGAAAAAGGCAAAATGTTAGTAAGGTAAATGGTAGTAGTGGTTAGTGCCTTGAGCAGCTCCTTTAGCTGGTCATCATAGTGTATAGTAAACAAAAACACACACAAAAAAAACTTTGTTGTTTTAGGATAGTATGCTAGCACAGCAGAGAAAATCTGGTGCATTTACGTAAGAAGAAGAAGTACTGCATTTATGTTCATGAACACATACCTGTCAAGGGGTTTTCGGGTTGCGGTGTAGCAATTTAACAGAAAAACCATAGCAAATGGAGGTTTGGTGTAGCACTAATGTGAATCACGCGATTCGCAACAAAACTGGAAACTTCTGCATCCAATATAAACACACACATCCAATGTGTTTACAAATTTATAGTAAAATCTTGTTAATGCACAACACTTTGTTACAATAATTTAAAGTTTTTAAAAAGTAATTTATAGATTTGCAAATGAGTTTGTATATGGGATAAGGGTGGAGTGTCTGGAAATACATTTGAATGGAATTTAATCTTTTCTAATCCTTTTTCCTATCGAGCACAAATTCTAACCTTTTTTTTTCCTTCATAAATTGTTGCTATTTGCCTTTACCTTTTCTTCTGTAGGTTGTTTGCAAGTTTTTTTTATTTTTTTCTTCTATTGCTCCAAAGATTTTTTCCACGGAATTTCATACCATGGACTGGATTCCAGTATTGGTTATTACTTTAATTGATTTATAAATGACCCCCTATACAATTATGTCCTTCACCTTGGCCTCCGAGGTCACGACTTCCGGTCTCCCGGATGGGGCATTTTTCCTGTGTTTTGCCGAACCCTATACCAAAATACGAAGTTTGCAGCAGCGATGGTGAACAAAAATTGTTGTTATGGTATTTGCAAAAGCTATTCACGGCGAAAATATAAACCTCACATGCAAGGAGTTGACTGTATTTACTTTCCACAACCGAATGTCAACTTGGAAAAGTGAAAAGAATGGGTGATAGCGTGCGGTCAGCCGACTACAGGAACAAATGCCTTCACGGTGCAACACGTTAAAAAGCACACCTACATCTGTACAAAACATTTTATCGGCGGTACTGCTTTTACTAAGTGTCTTTAAACCGGACTCGACCGGAACAGACTACTTTCGCGCGAAAACCCCCTTGGTTAAAAAATATTATCGTCACTTTTGAAAAATTGCGTAGCAGCTTTGTGATACGCCGTAGCAATGGGAAAATGTTTAAAATGCGTAGCGCTACGCAAAAATCCGTAGCACTTGACAGGTATGTGAACAACAATCAGAAACACATAGCTAAGTCGAGGAGTGTGTGTCTGTGTGTTTTTGTCCATTCATGAGCGTGTGTCAAGCGTACATGCATACTCCTATGGGTACGTGTATGTTTGCACAGTGTTTTTGGTTGCATTGATTTGCATGAGCTTTTTTTTTTTTTTTTTTACATTGAAAGGCATTGCAGCTCAATAAAATGTTAACATTAAGTTTTATTACATATTCTTGCTGATCTCTCTCTATGTGCTGTACTTCACTGGTTGAAAATTGAGATTTGAATTTTTGTTTCCAACGATTGCATGTTTTAAAGTGTTGCTTAACTTCACCTTAACCAGATGGCTTCTTATTGTCTTTGCTCAGTCTCATTTTAATTCAAACTCCTCACTGATTATGCGCAAGTTGGTGACTATGTATGTATAGTTTTTACCTATCTGGATTTGCTTCATTAAAATAAAATTCCGATGCAAAATTCCCTATTTTTATCTGTGCAGTAAAGAAAATATGTAATTATAATGCACATGTACATTACAAGACCTGTATAGATTTACTGTTACAGCGCGATGGTGGATATTGGTAACAACAGCTGATATCATTCTTGGTACAGAGTACATGTTGCATGTTTGTGTATAGTGTCTTGTAAAGGTCATCTTATTATCCCTGATGTCAAATTGCACATAATTGTGTTTATATTTATTTACAGGTTCATGTAACTTTCTGTGCAATTATGAACAAAAATAAAATGAGGCATTGGAATTATAGCAAATTTTATGATTGTATAATTTGTGCGTGTATGTTTGTTTATATGTATACATATATATATAGTTTAAATTAAAATATTTATTGTTGAAAGGAAGAACCATTTTTCATCCTAACCTGCACTTGTCCGGATTTTAATTTTTTTCAGTGCTAGATTTCTGTTATAGCTTTGAGTATAATGGTCCTTGTATGAGTGTATTTATGTATTAAATAGCTTTTGCTCTTCATTTATTTGAGTACTTTTTTTCTTCTACATTGTGCTCCTTTGAGTAAGAATTCATCTTTCCATAATGAGTTTGCTCCTGTATCTTCTTGAAAGAGGTGAGCCTAATTTAATTTAATTTAATTTTGGTTAGTTAAGAATGAACAGTGTGAATTTTAATCTATCCACAGCTGCAAGGAAGACGACCAAGCAATCGACTACAAGATTCGCCAGTATGATAAGAAAAGGTGTGACTGACTGCTTTCAATTGATGTACATGATTATTTGGAAGGAAGAAAGAGTGACTGGTTTGTGACCTTCTGTCATTGAGATATAAAGTGTGGCCGGGAAGAAAAAGAAGAAGAAAAGTGCAACTGTTTGATCTACCATGTTTCATTTTGATGTGTGAGGCAAAACAGGAAAAACTAAGTCTGATTGTTTGTACTGTTTTTAACATTTATATGATTGGTTAGAAGCAACTGTGTGAAGGGAAAAGAAAAGCGTGTGAATTTGTGCTCTGTTGCATTTTTGAATAAACGTTTTGTCATTGCCCTGTTCTCTGTTGAGAATATTTTCGTTGTATTTTGTGATAAGGAAAATGATGAATAACATTGAAAGACATGTCAACATGAATTTTGGTGCTTTATGTACAAACTTTTGTGATAGCGAAAATAATAAATAAAATTGAAAGACATGTCAACATGAATTTTTGTGCTTTGTGTGTGTACTTTTGGTGCTGAAGAATGTCGAGTTGATCAATGTAGAACAAAAAAAAAATTATTATATTACTTTCTGTGCAATTTGAATGTGTATATAGACTGTAGTAAACAGTACATTTTTGATTATATAAAATTACTAGGGAAAATAATTTTTAATCAATAGTATATTATAATATAGTATAGTATAGTTTAATATAGTATAGTATAGTATAGTAGCAATGGCATCGTAAATTATCAGCCTTTTGCCCTCTAGATAAACGTGCATTTAAGAGCACACATTTTACTTGTCAAACTGGCAGACTTTCAGGCATCTGTCTGATGAATTCTACCTACCAGGGGGAGGTGGGGTGAGGGAATCTCCACCCAACTCAGTGGACTTGTTAGACATATCTATTGATTTTTTTTTTAATAGCATAAAGATGCATGAACATGGAAAAAATGTCCCATCGGTAAAGTCTGATGGGCTGAAAAATATCACCATCTTAGTTGTGTTTTAAAACAAAAATACAGTCTAAAGTATGCACCATACAATGTAACATTTGTTATCAGAAAATAATAATATAATTATATATAAAACACTTTCCTTTATATTTTCATTGGGCCACTGCTTCAGCATTTTGATTATTAGGAAGCCATGCAACTAAGGGGTTCATTGCTATTGAACTAACAAAAGAAAGCACAGCTTTAGAGTTCTTTGGTTACGATTTGGCTCGGAAGAGTCTGCTGGACTTCAAGCAATAATCATGTAATGTAATTAGAGTTTCACCACTCTGGAACAAATTACATGTTAAACAAGCTATTTTAATATATATATATATATAAACCTTCTGGCAAAGGTAAGTTTCATGGAAGGAAAAAAACAACAACACTAATATTTGATGACTTTTGCCTTTAATTATAATTCACTGAACAAATACTAAACTATCCTATCCTATCCCGTAACTTGGAGGTCGTTGGGGCACCACAGATGATCGTTTAACTAGCGTACTCTATCTTTTTTTGTCCTCAGCAACCCTGATAGCTTCGCTTAGTGTCAAGCCAGTCCATTCTCAAATGTTGTCCTCCCACCTCTTTTTTGGTCTACCTCTTCTTCTACCTCCTTGCACTGTGCCTTGCAGGATGGTCTTTGCAAGGCTTGATGATCTGGTGATGTGGCCATACCATCGGAGTTTTCGTTTCTTCACCACTGTGAGCAGGCCATCATGTTGTCCAATGACTTCTGTAATGTCTGTCGGACTTCATCGTTGGTGATGTGCTGTGTATAGGAAATGCCCAGAAGTCTTCTGTAGCACCTCATCTCCATGCTTTATATTCTTTGTTGTAGATCTGCTGTTATGGTCCATATTTCGCAAGTGTATAATTCAATTCAATTCAAGATTTATTCGCCAAGTGACATACATACAGTTATAGTATACATGACACAAAGAATGCTTTAGATCAGCGGCAGGCATGCACAAGATACATAACAAACGAATAAAGCATAGATCTAGTGCGACCTATGTAACCACCATTATACTAGACAGCAGACCCACGCCTGACTAGAACACTCATGTAGAACATAGAAATACAGACATCAACAAACACAACCGACTTACAGATAACAAAACAGGTGCATGATTTTTAATGTACATCATCAGACACATCAAATATACAGATGACTAAAATAGATTCGCACGCAGAAGCACCCTCCCGCAATTCATGACTAATATGACTATACAAGTGCACGCAATAAGGAGCAGCCTAAATAATCCTTATAATTGATTTAAGTGTCTGATAGACCACGGGAAGAAGCCATTCAGTGAGCGTGTGGTTTTGCTGGGGAGGGAACGGAATCTACGGCCTGAGGGGAGCATCTGGAAGAGCACGTGGGCGGGGTGGGAATCATCATGGATAATATGTTTGGCTCTGCGTGTGACACGTTGCGCGTGTAAAGCCTCGATGGACGGGAGGGCCCCACCAACGCATCTTGAAGCCTGGCGCACAACACGGTCTAAACGCTCTTTATCTTGGATGTTTGCGTTGGAATACCAAACGATGAAAGAAAAGGTCAAAATGCTTTCTACAGTGGCGCGGTAAAAATTGGCCATGATAGCTTGGCTGACCCGAAACTTCCTAAGCTGGCGGAGAAAGAATAGTCTCTGATGGGCCTTCTTGACTGCGCCAGTGATGTGCTTTTCCCATCCTAAATCTGAGGAAATGGTTGTGCCAAGAAACCTGAAACTGTCTACTTGTTCTACTACTTCCCCGTTGATGGACAGGGGTTGCATGTTGTTTCTGTTTTGACGGAAATCTACCACTAGTTCTTTTGTTTTTGAGACGTTTAATTCCAGATTGTTGTCTATGCACCAAGCCACTAGCTCCTCCACTGCTTGCCTGTATGCTCCCTCGTCATTGTTAGAGATCAGACCTTCTACCGTGGTGTCATCTGAGAACTTTAATATGACTACATTATCATGGTGCGACACGCAGTCGTTCGTGAATAGGGTGAACAAAAGGGGAGATAAAAAGATGGAGATGACAAGGGGGCGCAACAGCCTTACCTTGGAATGTAGACTGATGGTCTTGTCTTTCCAAATGGACTTCAACCTTGCCAGGGCAGCAGTTGTTTGTGCGATTCTGGAGAGGACTTCATGTCGGGACCCCTTGTCTGATACAATGATATCCTAAATATTTGAAGCTATGCATTGTGTTGAGGGATTGGCCTTGGACTTTGATGTCTTTGTTGATGCCATTGGTGTTGTTGGTCATCAGTTTGGTCTTCTCTGCACTTATTTCCATTCCATAGGCTCTGGAGGTGGAGTCAAGCCTCTGTACCATCTGTGCAAGTTCTTGTTCCTCTCCAGCCAATCCATCAGTGTCATCCGTAAAACGAAAAAAATTGCTAAACAACCTGGCAGATTTAATGTATATGAGAAATAACACACTTGAAAAGAAGTAAGGCTTATATAGTGCCTATGAACTGAACTGAACTTTTACACACTATTGTGAGCTCACGGCCGGGCGTGTGTGTGCATATTTGCATGTGTGGGTGTGTGTACTTGTTTTGTGTGATTTTTCTTTGCAATAGTCTAAAATAAGCAGTAAAATGTGTGTGCATATTTGTGTGTGTGTGTGCGCGCGCAAACTGACCGAGTTGTATTGTACACAAATTCACCTTTGTATTTAATGACCAACATTCATTGGTAGAAACAGTAATATATTATTTTAACACAAATAGGGTGCGAGAAACAACATCGTCATAGGAACCTGGAATGTCAGGACCCTAACTGCGGAAGGAAAATTAGAAGAACTGGCCCACGAGCTGGACCACTATCGATGGAACGTTCTAGGTATCAGCGAACTGCGCTGGAAAGGCCTAGGTGAAACAACGACTGACAAAGGCCACAAGCTCTATTTCAGCGGTAGAGATGACAGGCACGAACACGGCGTTGGATTCTTGGTCCACAAGAACATTCTAGCCACTGTCATGGGTTGCCGCCCAGTCTCCAGTAGACTCATTACCATCCGTCTGAGAGCAACCCCTTTCAACATTACCATCATCCAGGCCTATGCCCCAACATCAGACTATGAAGACAGCGAAGTGGAGGATTTTTATGAAAATATACAGGCGGTCCTTGACCAAGTGCCGAAGAAGGACATAGTCATAGTGCAAGGCGACTGGAATGCCAAGGTTGGCCAAGATGCGCACCACAACTGGGGAGACACATGCGGACCCCACTGCAACAACGAGACAAATGACAGGGGTCTGAGGCTATTGGAGTTTGCCAGATACAACAATCTGGTACTGGCAAACACGCTTGGTCTCCACAAAAAATCCAGACGATGGACATGGCACAGTCCCGGCGGGGAACATCACAACCAGATCGACTACATCATGGTCAAGAAACGCTTCAGATCAAGCATCAACATTGGCAGGACACGCACTTTTCCAGGAGCAGACATTGGAAGTGACCACGATCTCGTGATGATGTCTTTCCGGCTCCATTTGAAGAGAGTAAATACAGCAAAGTGCACTAGGCTGAAGTTCGACCTGGACAAACTGCAAGACCCGGAGGTGGCAAAAATATTTCAGGCCACAATTGGAGGGAAATTTGCACCACTGCTTATTTTGGGGGCAGGCGAAGTAGATGTCAACACCATGACCAATACCTTCAACTCAGCTGTAACAGATGCCGCCACTGAGATCCTTGGCAAGCACCGACCAAAGAAGAAGCCGTGGATCACACCTGAACTTTTGGATCTGTGTGATAAACGAAGAGAGTTAAAAAAGAAAAAGAACACCTCACAGGGAGCTGATGTCTACCGAAAAATCAACAATGACATCCGAAAAGGCATGCGCACAGCAAAGGAGAACTGGATAGAAGATCAATGCCAGGAAATAGAGAACAATCTGAACAAGAACAACAGCAAGAAGGCCTACCAGACGGTGAAGCGGCTGACAAGTGTTAAACAGCCCAAAGTCTCCACTATCCAAAGCAAGTCTGGCATTTGCCTTACAGAAGAACAAGAAGTCTTGGACAGATGGACAGAGTACTGCTCTGACCTTTACAACCATACACCAAATGGAGACCCATCAGTTCTAGCATGTCCCGAGAGCAGAGAAGAAGAAGAAATCCTCCCAATTCTCCGGGAAGAAGTTGAGGCAGCAGTGCAATCGCTGAAGAAAGGGAAGTCAGCGGGAGTGGACAACATACCAGCGGAACTGCTACAAGCAGGAGGAGAAGCGATGACTGATGCTCTCACCATTATCTGTAACAAGATCTGGCAGAGTGGGGAATGGCCTACACCATGGACCCAGTCGCTTGTCATCACTCTTCCCAAAAAAGGTAACCTTCAGGAGTGTGAAAATTACCGCACCATCAGCCTCATCAGCCATCCCAGCAAGGTCCTCCTGAAAATAATACTCAACAGGTTGAAACCACAAGCTGAACAAATCATAGCTGAAGAACAAGCAGGATTCATGGCAGGGCGAAGTACCACTGAACAGATTTTCAACCTCAGAATAATCTGTGAGAAATACCTACAGCACCAACAACATCTATATCATAGACTTCAAGAAGGCATTTGACCGAGTCTGGCATGCAGCTCTATGGGCAACCATGAAAGTTTACAACATCAGCCCTAAAATTATAGAAGTCATCAAAAGCCTGTATGACAAGGCTACCAGTGCAGTCCTCCATAACAGCGTCATCGGGAACTGGTTCAGAACAACAATCGGTGTGCGTCAAGGATGCCTACTCTCTCCAACACTCTTCAACATCTTCCTAGAGCGCATCATGTCAGATGCTCTTGCAGATCACGAAGGCACAGTCAGCATAGGGGGCAGAGCAATCTCCAATCTTCGTTTTGCGGATGATATTGATGGATTGGCTGGAGAGGAACAAGAACTTGAACAGCTTGTACAGAGGCTTGACACCACCTCCAGAGCTTATGGAATGGAAATAAGTGCAGAGAAGACCAAAATGATGACCAACAACACCAATGGCATCAACACGGACATCAAAGTACAAGGCCAATCCCTCAACACAGTGCACAGCTTCAAATATTTAGGAGCCATTGTGTCAGACAATGGGTCTCGACAGGAAGTCCTCTCCAGGATCGCACAAACAACTGCTGCCCTGACAAGGTTGAAGCCCATTTGGAAAGACAGAACCATCAGTCTACATTCCAAAGTAAGACTGCTGCGCTCTCTGGTCATCTCCATCTTCCTATATGCTTGCGAAGCATGGACCCTCACAGCAGATCTCCAACGAAGAATACAAAGCATGGAGATGAGGTGCTACAGAAGACTTCTGTGCATTTCCTATACCCAACACATCACCAACATTGAAGTCCGACAGACCATCACACAAGCCATTGGACAACACGATGACCTGCTCACAGTGGTGAAGAAACGGAAACTCCGATGGTATGGCCACGTCACCAGATCATCAGGCCTTGCAAAGACCATTCTGCAAGGCACAATGCAAGGAGGTAGAAGAAGGGGGAGACCGAAAAAGAGGTGGGAGGACAACATTCGAGAATGGACTGGTTTGACACTGAGCGAAGCCATGAGGGCTGCTGAGGACAGAGAAAGATGGAGTATGCTGGTTAAGCGATCATCTGTGGTGCCCCTACGACCTTCGGGTTATGGGACAGGATAGGATAGGATAGGGTGCGGGGAACTAGAATGAAATAAATAAAAACTTCAGAAAATAACTAAAATGCTTATAAATAACTATAAATGTTGTCTTGATTGTAGATGTAGATTAAACATTGCCAGTATTTCTTAATTTTATTTTCCAATCTGCTAAGAGGGATGGGGGTGGGGCGGGGCGTCCTCGTTATGCAAGGGAGATAATCGGATTAGAGCACTCTCTTTCCTCCTCAGTCAGTGGTTATGTGCAGATGCAGGCATGCCCTTCGGAATTGTAAAGCTGTTGTTTAACCATGCATCGGTAACTTGAGCGGGCAACTATTATTTGAACCCGTACCAAGTCTGTTGTGTGGGGGGGAAGAGAGTTTCGCTAATCTTGTGACTGGTGTCATTATTTTTCTGTTAACACAGTTTTATTTTAGTTTTACAGCAAGTAAAATGGACAAGGTAAGTACACCAAGTTTTCCCTATTTCATTGTATTTAACTTTAGCATCGGTTATAACCTGTTGTTAATACAAGAGGCTCAGATGTCAATAGATGAAGAGAACGAAAGTGGAGACGGATCTGACTGACGCGAGAATGCTGGCTTGAGACTGTTGGCTTCAGCAGAATGTAAGATTTAAATGGCAACCGGTGAAATATTAAACAATAAGTATAAATAAGAGCTTGTCAGTTTGATATAAGTCTGCAGCCGTGTCAGGTTGAAGTCACCAGCTGCATCATCATGATTGAGCCACACCCCTTCTCATTTTAGCCTTGCAGTATACTTTGTCTGTGTTATCACTCTTAGTCTTATTACTGTCTTAGCTCCGTACCCTTACCCACCGGATATACCATTGTCTTGTTATTTTCAGAATTGCACGTTATTTTGAATATTACTCGATTATTTTTGTGCAGGCTCCGGTTACCAGCAGTGTGTTGGAAGAGCGTGTGGCGATGTATCTGCAAGCGATTGAATATGCCACAGCTGCTAATGACGACACTCGTAGGAAGGAGCTGGAAAGAGATATTCAGGTAGAGTTGAAATACACTGATTCAGTCAGTGTTTTGACATTTACTTTTTCATCAAAAGTCAAATTGTATAGTTTATTTGCAGACATTTCCTAAACTGTAAGCACTGAAACAGCGACATTCGTGCAAAAGGACATACAGAGATATATGCTTTAAATTAAACATGTGTACATATCATTAATGTGTTTGTACGCTTGTGCATTTGTTTGTGTGCACAAGTGTGAGTAGGACATTGAAGAGACATTAAAGACATTAGACATTAGAGACAATTAAAATTTGCCTTTTTCAGACGCTGATGGACCTGATGGAAAAAGTGAGTGTAGGTCAAGTGGTGACGGTGGACAGTGTACCTCCACCTCTCAGAATGCACTCTCATGCAGGTTGGTGCTGCTCTCACTCAGTGAAAAGTTTTGTTTTCTTGCAGTGTGTGGTATTTCTTTTATGAAAACAAGTAATTAATTGGTATGTTCGGGTAATATCATCAATCCTCGAATAATAATAATAATAATAAAAATAATAATAATAATGGATGCTATATGCAAGGTTTACTCCCAATGGCACACTATAGATTTGTTAAACAATACTCAATAGAGATTGCCTGAATTTGTCGTCGTTTTTGCATGAACCATGAAGTAAAATCTGACCTTGTAGTATACAAGTGGGATTTTCTTGTATGTGATTAAAATGCAGTGGCTTTCAATTAAATTTACAGTTCTATAAAAGGGTACATGAGTCAAGCCTTCTCTTTAGAAAGAGTTTAATAGAGTTTTATAGAATAGAAAATTTGAAATTCTTTACCTACATGGTATTATTTCTTGACTATATTTGCTTTGTGGTCTTAAACCACAGGTGATCCACTAGCCAACCCACTTGGAGAACTATCGTCCAGACTAGCAGACTACCACAAGGCGTTGTACTATGCCGACATTGAGGTTGGAGAGAATAAGACTCAACAGATCCAGACACTGCAGAGAGGTTTACAGGTTGGCGCCATTTTGTATTTTCAAATTGCGGTTGCTAACATGTGTTTTCTTAAGTTTAAATTGCTGCAATGTTTTCCTTATCAGGTTGTAGTTCTTTTCTTCTAACCAAGTCATTGAATACTTATACTTTCCATTGCAAGGTAATTTTGTTTCATCTGCTTTTTACCAGGTGATCCAGAGACTTCAGGAAAAGGCACAGGCTGGGTTTCCCATCAGACCTGAAGATATTCCCCCTCCTGTGGCTATTCCCTCTGATGATGGTGTGTTTTCATTTGTTTACAGTGTTGGTGTTTTCATAATCCGTTTGTAAATTAGACATATGCGCAGCCTTCCTTTATCCATGATTCACCAGGCTGTCAAAGGTATTCATACATTTTTGACTCACATGCATAGCAATGTGAATCTTATGTACTTCCCCCACCCCACCCCACCCCCTGCCCCCAGCCACACCTCCCCCCCCCCCAAAAAAATAAAATAAAATTGGTGCTAGATTAGTCCTAAATAGTTTTAAAAAATGATATAGAAAAAGAAGTTAGTCAATCCGTCTGTTTGTACTCTGCCGCCTGTGCAAAAACTTTAAAGTGGCTAAGGGGTCCAAACCTATTTCAACTATCACAACCAAACTTGGTAAGTTGGTATATACACATAAGACCTCATTAATGATCAGTGAAGGAATGACTCGTGGTTACAGGGTCATCAAATGTTGGTAAAAAAAAAAAAAGACAATTTTTCACAAAATTTCTCTTTTTTCTAGGTTATTCACTGTGTTTCTTCCCAGGTACTGTCTCTGTAGCTAAAGATAGCTTGCCAGAGCTATCACCATCACGCTTATCCAACCTCTTCACTTAACTTTCACCCTTTCTGTCTTTCCTACTCACTGGCGCCTGAACTGATACATGTTACGGCTGTACTAGCTACATGTAGCTATAGCCCTAACACACACAGTGATAAGCTGAAGCTGGCTCGCTGTGTAGTCAGTTGGTGAACATCACTTATTCCCGCGAAGCAGTAAACACCATTTAACACAAGACAACACAGAGGATAATACATGTCAAAAGTCAGTTTGTATGAGTACTTTGAAGTGACCTTGACCCAAAACTATGAGAAATATACAGTCCAAACTTGTATTTAGGGATTATAGATTAATATTTCATAAATGTTCCATTTTTGTGTTGATCTTGAAGGTCATTGTCATTTTAGGCCTTGCAAAATCTTTTTTTTAAATATATAGTGCAGTTTTTTTTAAATATATAGTTCAGTGCTGTGGCTGTTTATTTAAACCATAGTATAATATTCAACAACATTTAAAAAAAAATCAGATATGCATAAGAGCTCACGTAAGGGTCAAGTCCATCCCAAGGTCAAGTCTCTAAAGGTCATCCCAATGTCACTAGGTAGTCAAAAGCCATTTTTAAAAAATGATTTCCTCATCACAAAACTGACATAGATTTAAAGAGCTTTTCATTCTGAACACAGTGGTATATTTTTTTCCCCCATAGGACAAATAGGTAAAAAGTTATTAATGTTTGAAAATGCCGAATGTTGGTGTTTTTTTGGCAACGTTTTGGAATTGAAGAAATTGACAACTTTGGAGTCTCAAAGTGAAGCCAATATTGATACCAGAAAGCTGATTTTTGACAGGTAACCCCTTCATATGTTATACTCCAAGCCCAATTTTCTTCAGGCCTATCCCATGTAATGTTCAGCCGTTTTGGTGCTTCAAAGTTGGGAAATCATCAAATTCGCAGTGCGTGCCGGCAAATTATAGGCCTACTGGTGTGCTACTACGCTCAGCACTCGTGTCGCTGAATAGGCCTACGAGTTGGCCATGGCCGGAAGAAAACCCGAACACCGTTTGGTTACACTTTTCTACGGCAAAGCGCTCCGCGATACAGTAATGCACAAATTAATAAATACCCTAGTTTTATAAAGGAAAGTCTGCTCTTTATTTCTTGCTAATTTTTAAACTTCTAGTTAAAATCAAACTTACATCAAAACCGCTTTATCCACTTTGTTCGGCTCGTAACAAAACTTTTACACACGAGAGCCCACCATATTTATATGTAAATGAAGCTAAGTATCCGAACTTCTCATTGGTTCTTATTTTTAGGCCATCCAATGAAGTATCGCAAAGCGCTTAGACTTTGAAACGAGTCACCTCTCAGCAAACGACGGTGACAACTTTTTCGCAGCGGCATTCAGCGTTCGGATAGGGGCGTATTCAAAAGCTGTTTTCTCGGAATCTTTCGCATAAACATGCATTAAAAACAACACAGATGTAAAGATAAAGCTTTCAATTTTTATTTGAATACAGCCACTGTTCGTTTTGATGCAGTTTTACATTAATAATAAGTGTTGAAAGTGAAGTGAAAACTGAGTCAGAACTGCCGAGCGGACAAGAGCCAATGAAGGGCTTGGAGTACCTAATGTCACGATATTTTTGGCATAATACAATTTTTGCTGTAGTTTATTTGATAGAACATGAATGTATTTGGGGCCGGAGGGTAGTGTCATCTCAAGGTCAAAGCACAGAGCACATAGAAAATATTGCAAGTTCCATAAGGAGCATGTGAGTCATGGGGTCTCTGCCCTTCACGTTTACTCATGTAGATGCTATTTCCAGAGTACAAATTGCAGTCAACCCATCATTGTTGTAAATAATTACCCTTTTATGAATTTTGTGTGCAGAGTTTGTAGTTGATCCCACATCGGTGATCACGGAGCGCATTGCTCTCTACTACCAAGCTATTGAAGTAGCAAACCAGGAGGGCAAAAAGACTCGTCTCGATACTTTACAAGAAGGAATCCAGGTACAGTTTAGTTTGTAGTTACTTTATTTTTCAGTGATAGTGGCTGTATTTTTCCTATCACACCCTTGACCTTCAACATGCCTCTAAATAAAGGTTATGCTCAGCGTGCTTCCGTTATCTTCAGCCCCATTTTTTTGGGTGAAGCTACCTATTTCATATTTTTAAATTATGTTTTACACAAACGTTCCTGCCTCACAGTATTGTGTTATTTGATTTGTGTAACGCTTGTAACTTTTGGCTTTTGATCTCAGTGCTGCACACTTCTGCATCTGTTACAGAAACTAGAGTACCTGTTGAAGAGGGCAGAAAATAACATTCCTATTTACAAGAAAGATCTGCCTTGTTCCCCCGCCTTAGGGCAAAAGTTCAGTAAGTATGCACTGATGTAAAGGCTTGTGCATCATGATTGCCTTTGATATAATATGCAAAAACTAGAGGATAATAATTGTAATGATAAAGTCACAACCTTTTCTTTTTTGCATTTCCTGTTTGAATATTCATCAGGACACATTATGAAATCACACGGAGAATAGGTTTTGCTAATTTACCGCAGTGTTAAAACATTTTTTAGGGTCTTTCTTTCCTTGTTTTTTTTTAAGGAAAACAAACTGAGGGGTACAGGACCACAGTGGAACTTCTGACCAAAATGAGTGGCCTCAGTGCAAGGGCTGCAAAGCTGGCCAGTGCCAGAGGGGATAAGGAAATGGAAAAGCAACTGCAACACAATGCTAAGGTACAGCGAAGTGTTGGCTCTGAAATAGTTTACTTGCCCGCTCAATGAACTGTTGGCTGACGTGAGGATTGAACCAAGTCCACCCTATCCTGCTTAGTGGATTTTTGCAGTGGATCACTGGACCCCCCCCTGATAAACTGTTTGCACGCGTTCGGTAGCTGGATTCTTTAATGTGCTGCTGGGGTCACCTATTGAGGTGCTAGTGCATATTGCAGTTGTCTCATAGTCCTGATTTTGCTTGTAGGTTGATTGTGATGGTTTAGATTGTGGTCTAATTGTGTTTGCACTTGTTTAGATGCTGGCTTGATTGTTTAGATTGTGATTTTGTTTGTGACTGTTTAGATGCTGACCCAAGCATTGCATGGCTATGAGATGGGGAAGCCACTGGACATGTCTGCTTGCCCCTACTCCTTGGCTGACATTGAGCGTTTGGCTGATCAAGCTGGCGTGCCAGGTATTAATCCTGTCACCTCCCATTCTCTCTCATGCTGTGGATATTGTAGGCTGCTTCATTAGTGTCCTTTTCAGAAAAAACTATCAACGATTTTTGCCTGTGGAAGATTTTTGTTTGTTTTTTCTCTCTGATGATGATACTATTATTATTTATATTACTGTGACATTCTTGTGGTTGAAAGCCAGTGAATGGTTTCTAGGAAGGAAGGAAAAATGTAACCCTGTAAGTAAAAGCAGCAAGTCTTTATAAAAGTCCAGTTTAAAAGATTAGTTAGCAATACATGTGACTTTGGTTTACAGTAGCATAACGTGTAAATAATATAGTTGATGCTAAACTTTCTGGTGTAATAATTATAATTATGAATTATTTAAGCCTGATAATAGTAGGTGTAAAATTCTCCACGTATACTATTAGTTTGATTTTTTTTTTCAAAATGTGCAGCCAGCAGACACCTTCAGGATCTGGAGACAATACGGCTAAGGTGCAACCAGTACAAACTGGCAGCCCTCAAGGCCAAGAGAGCAGGACAGAGAGACCTTGCTGTGCAGCACATGAAAGTAGTCAAGGTAATACTGACATTTTACTTGATTGCATACTGTACTTACTTGTTGTTTTCCATTTTACTTCTGCTGTACAGATATGTTTTGCAGGACTGCAGGGGGTGTAGATTTGCTGCAAATTATGAAGCCTTTTTGTCACACAAGCCGTGGGTCTTGAGGTTCTCTAAACTAACCTATCCGATTTCAATTACCTTTAAGTTCTTTCTCTTGCACTGAATCCAGAAGTTTGCATTGCAGGCTGACGATTCCATCTTTATACTGCCAGAGCCTTACAAAAAGCAGAGTGGCTATTTAGGCAGTGGAGTGGCCACAAGGCCTAATAGTGAAAACTCTTAAAAGCAGGACACATACAATACAACGAACACTGATGAATGAAAACATGCTGTATGGCATTGTAGGCTATACTGGCTGGTTATGTGAGTTATATCCTTAAGGGGTGCACAAGCCATCCTTTAATTAAGCCCTGTTATTTATGGACAGTACTAGACTTCATGTCAGTAATTACATCAATCGCTAACCAGTGTAATGATCTCATGTTTCCTGTATATACTATGTTTTATAAAACCAGTATTTTTTTTTCTGGGTATCATGGTGTACTATTTTGTTCCTTGATAATGTGTTATTCAGGGGCTGCAGTTCATGCTTCAGGCTGCAGAGAAGAGTGGCAAAGGAGATCCAGACATGTCTCAGGTAAGTTATTAGTTAAACATGTATCAATTGCCATGGGGTTTTTGCATGCGGAACATGGAGCTGAAAACAAGAATTGATGGTTTTTCCCCCACCCATGCTTGTTATTATTGCAGCTTGAGTTCTGTACAGCTTGTGTAGTTGCTAATTGGTTTGCTTCTTTTTGGAGTTAGCTGTAGTGTTATGATGTTGGATCTATCTTGGCAGACGTTTTTTTTCATAGCGTGTGACCTGTTCATTTTGTATTGTAACAGCATTGTGAGCCGCCTCGTTTTGTATAGCAGTGCGGCAGTAGCTCGGGACACAATATATATATATATATATATATATATATATATATATATATATATATATATATATATATATATATATATATATATATATATATATATATATATATATATATATATATATATATCCTGTATCGTTGAACTAGTGGATCTGGATTTCACTACTTCAGTACTTGATCATTATTCCAGCCTTGCTGGTTTTAATGAAAGAATGCTTATGAATAGGACATACATCTGCAACTGTGTGGTTGGTCAGTGAGGGAAATGCTTGTGCATGCTTGTCAATCCTGCAATTATTTTCAGTCTGACTTGTAGTCTGTTGTTTAATCATTTAGCCATTAATTTTTTCTTAAAATCGTGGGTCCTAAAATCCTTAGAGAAATGCTTTACCTAACTGCTGTGTTGGTTTAGAAAGATGTTTACACAACTTTTTTTTTCAAATAGGTTCCTCCACCCCCACCAGAGCAGACGCCTACAACTGAAGAAGCAGCCAGAACATTGACTCAAGCTCCGAGGGACTCGCTAGACGAGGTAAGTTTTCTACTTTTATTATTTTGAGGTTTCAAAGCTTGTGTGATAAGATTAAAACGTTTGTTAATTTTCTTTATAATCAAGTGTCCTGTCTTATAACTCTTTCATTATGTGGTAGTTTGTTGTTGTGTTTTTTTTAATTAATTGTTTTAGTACGTATGTTAAGTATGGATTGGATTTTTCTCTGTACTCCGTTAGCTAATCTTATTAGCTTAGCTTAAGTAGCTGTTAAGGTTCAGACTATGATTCAGCTTATAATCTCTAACTCTACTTTTCTCTCAACTCCCACTTTGCACCATTTCATTATTTGAATCTTGAAAAGCTGACATTGTTTATAAGGTACAATTGCTGATGCGTTGGTAAGTTTCGTTAAGTTTGACCTTTTAAGTTACAACTTTCCTGATTAAACTAACACTTTTCTTTCTTTGGCTGACTTTCCTCCATAGGTAACACCAAAAATGTATGGGAGTAGATGTATGAATGATTTTTTTTTAGCAATAACAGAGAATAAAAAGAAAAGGAATTCATTTGCTAACCTCAACGGTTTTCTTTCCTATGAATTCCAGGCAGATTTGGCTGAGCCAGAAGATGAATTTCATGGGGTAAGCCTAGCGGAAGAGTTGTCCGCATTTTTGTCCGAGTCCTCATCACAAGAAGACAGCAGCTCTCAGACGGAGAGCATCAAGAGCAACAGCTCCGACAGCCCAGCCAGAAGCACGTCGCTTCTCAGCCAGACTCGCTCACCATGCAAAATGTCTTCTTCATCATCCGGCTTCAACCCTCTGTACGCCGTCACTCACCGCACACCACTGGAACAGAAGGCACAGGGATCTACCTCACAGAATCTACCCATTAACTCTGTCTCTCACCTGTCACAACCAGTAACCTCCTCCCGCCCACCCCCGCCTGGCATGGTACCCAGCCGTGCGTTGAAGCCACTGATGAGTTTTGAAAGTACCCCTGTGCAGTCGCAGCTGCCTGTGCCTAATCATAATCTTGATAATACGCAGCAGCATTCACCAGCGAGAACTATATATGGTTACCATGGCAATATTGTGGTTTTACAGCAGAAGCAGCAAAATCAAGGTCCTGTTCTACAGCATCAAAGAAATGGAGTTGCTGGTTCTAGGTTGGTGAAGTGATTATTGATCATTTCTATTTGGTGGTAGTTTGTTGGGTAATTTCGATTCCATATGATTCTCCCCATGGGGATGCCAGAGGTTTCTGTATAAATAGTATCCCCACTTTCTGGCAATTTAGTGCTTTAAATTCCCACTGTCGCTGCCTATCTCATTTGTTCTTTCTCATTCCTACTATACTATCTTCTTCTTCTCTAGACCAGTCACCTACCTTTTTTCTTGAAAACTCTTCCGGGACAAAACTCCTCATTTGTGTGTGAGGTCTGTTGTATCAGCTTGGGAATATTGGATGCTTTCTGCCAAATGGTCACTAGGGATTCCTATGATATTATTTTTTTAGTAATGTAGGCATTTTATATGTATGTGTTTTGTTGATATTGAATAATGATGTTTATATTCTATTTTGTTTTTATAAATGGGGGTTTGATAAATTAGAGTATAGCCTCAGCATCCCCTGAGTGGGATGCCTTTATTTTAAAATGACCGGCTGGTGGAGTGCCTTCAGTGTTACCACTAGAGT
The DNA here is from genome assembly GCA_036898135.1 of Oncomelania hupensis. Lineage (NCBI taxonomy): Eukaryota > Metazoa > Mollusca > Gastropoda > Littorinimorpha > Pomatiopsidae > Oncomelania > Oncomelania hupensis. Next base: position 13,360,427 of record CM072516.1, read on the forward strand.
TGTTTCAGCAGATCTTTTATGCGGATCAGGGGTGAGTCCTCTTTCAGGCAAATTGTGGTCTTGATTTGTGGTCCTGATTCGGCTCTTTGCAATCTGCTGGACGCTGTAAGAAATTAATAACTAACTGCTTAACTAATTCCATATGATACGGAGACAACTACATTAGTTCTTTGTCTGTGGTGTTTGTCCTGCTGAGTATCTTTAGGATCAAGGCCTAAGGGTTCTCATTGTGTTTCAGTCTGGAAAATCAAATCAACTTTAAGACAAAATGACTTAGAAATCCTGTCTGTTTCACAAGACTAATTCAAGTCATATTAATTTTAATCAGTGATATGAAAATGTGATGTTGATTAACAAACATTTTTCTTGTCCTTTTTCAGATCTGAAATAACATGCATTGAGATTTTGAAGTACAAACGGCTGCAACTTGAGAAAGAAGTTAGTGCTTCGTGTTGTTTAGTTCCTGTATTTACTGTAATTTGTTGCCAATGTGGGTGCTTTGTATTCACTCTACTCTGGAACTAAAATGACAATACACATTGAATTGCTTGTTGCTTTTTTACTTTATTCTAAATCGCTACAAAGATTAGTTTTTTTAGAAAGTGTTGTTTCTTGGTTTAAAGTATGGCAAATAGCAGAAGGCAATTTTAAGCTCCATTTGAAGCAGCCAACCCTTTGACCCCAGACAAAATGACTTGCTCTATAATTTTGAATTGACATAGAACTTATAAATGGATGCATCTCAACTGAAAGAATAATTAACTTATTACTGAAATAAGCATTGGTTATACTTTTGTTTTAAAAATGTGTTGGTTGTTTTTAGGGTACAGCAGATGGCAAAAACACAGCACAGACACTGACAGCACAGATGGAAGAAGAAAAGCAACGGCTGCGCCTTGGAGGATATGAAGCTTGGTTAGGTAAATAGATAATAGCGGCTTCTTTCATCCATATTAATGCCCTTTTTTTTACAGTGGACGGAACTTGCAAACCATCCGTGTTATAATTGAGTTTGGCAATGTTTCTTCACTTGTCTTCCAGAAATAGAAGCAGCTAATTTAGAGAATTATATTGTTGTTCTGCCTCCAAAAGGATAAGAAGCAGCTAATTTATAGAATTATGTTTTTCCTTGACATCTAAAAGGATGACCTTTTGAGAAAGACAAGAAATTTGTGTTGAAGAAAGGTCTAATGAACCTAAATGTCTTAATATAAATTCGTGTCTATTCTGTTTTCACATTACGCTTGTTTTCTGGTCTATTTTTCATCACAATACCTCTCTGTCATATATCCTATTTTATCCCATAACTCGAAAGTCATTGGGGCACCACAGATGATCATTTAATTAGCGTACTCTCTCTTCTCAGCAACCCTCACAGCTTTGCTCAGTGTCAAGCCAGTCTGTTATACATACATTGTCTGTTATATACACATTATGTGTTATATATACATTTAAAAAAATGTCCATCTGCTTCAGCCTATCAAGGGCAGGTGGAAGAAGATGTGGCTAACATCAATTGTGATATGAAACTAGCCCGTGAGTCGGGCAAAGAGGAGCAGCTGTCTTCTCTCATCATCAACAAAGAATTAGCAGAGCGTGAGGTGAGAGTTGTGTTCATTTGTATTGGATCAACACTTCATAAATAACCCAAGTGTAATCAAAATGTGCTGATTGCAGCAATCATGGGTTGGTTTTTCTCAGTGGCACTTGCTAATTGGTTTCTATCGCTTTACCTACAAAAAGACATGTGAGAGTTTGGCTTGTGATAGTCGCAGTGCTGATTATTGCCTGCAGGTGTAGCGTCTGTTACCAGTAACTTTATGGAGTTTATTGAAGGTTTAATATGTGGGGTGTAATAGTAATCGAAATAGGTAATAATAAAAATGCGAGTGAATCGGTTATTATGGTGGGTTAACCCATTCTAGGAAATCTAAAGTAGTTTGCGATGTCCTGATGATGATTTTGAGGATCCAATGTAATTATGTATTATTTTTTTAGCTAAGGCTTCGTTAGCCCAGAATATGCAGCTAGCAGTTATTACATTAAATACTTCTTCTTGGTTGTTGTTGTTTTGTAGCTGGCTGTCATGAGGAAACGCCTTCCAGAACTGCAGATTTTATAACATGGACAAGGCAAAGTGACGGTTGTCAGGATATTCCACGCTTACCCTGCGACATAAGACTGCCATTTACGCTCATCAGCAAGATGAATTTTACCGAGATGGTGTCTATATTTATGGGAAACTATCACTGCACTGAGTTGTCAGTTCCTTTTAACCCTTACTCTGATTATCATGGCTAAAGTCATGCTGTACTAATCATTTGGTTCTATGTACTGTATTCATTTCTTTTAAGCAATGACTTTTTTTTGGGTCTATTCTTTTTTCTCTATCATGGATGAAGACCAGAAGATGGATTTTAAACTTTTCGAGACCATTTTGCATTGCTTACAAATAATTGAACAGTGAACCATTTTATTTCCAGGTACCAGGGTAAGAGTTAAATGTTTTGTGGCTTGTTTGACATGTACTGTATATATTAGACTAGTTTTGCAGAGAAACTGTCCAGATAAAGACCTAACTTGTTTTGTCGATCAATCAAATATTTCGGAAATCAAAAGGCGAGCTTTGAGGAAAGCTTGGAGGGTTGTGGTTCATATACACAATATTGTGGTCAGTGTGTTCAAGGGTGCATCTTTAACATGTCCTGGAGGTGGAGGCGGAGTTGTTTGCTGCACAAGCAGACTGGATGTTTGGTTGGCCGTTTTGAGTGAGAAATCGTGCTGTGCTTGTTGCGTATGTAAGAGTGCGTGTAACAGGCGAGCACTTATTTGGTTACAGATCACTGCACGAGTCCAACTCTGGAGAAAAGCGCATATGTATGTTTGTATGTATATATTTAATCCAGTATTAGCTGTATAAATCATTGTGCGGTATGGTGACTTTTTCATTTGTTAAGAATCTTCAATAGGATGAATGTGGAGGCAACAGAAAGAAGGACGTATGGCTGTGGTGGAAAGAAAGGTACACAAATGTAAATAAAGTAAATCCTAAGCAGGATAGTGGATGAATGTTGTTTGTTGAGCTGTGTGAGAAACAGGTCTGCTATGTTTTAATGAGTGCGAATAAGTAATATAATCTTGTATGTGTGTGTGCAGGCGTAAAATGATATTAATATAATTTTGCTTTGTCTATGATGTGGAAAAGCCAGAGGCATGCATTAGAATCATTCATAGAAAATTATATGATTTTTGTCCAGTGGAATTATTTACCAGATTGTTTCGAAAGAGAGCTAATTGACGGTTGTGATTTAATTCCTGCAGTCATTTCATTTTATATTTTAATAGATGCAGTATCTTAGGAAGCGGTAATCTCAAAGAACATTATAAAAGGTGTGCTTAGTGTGTGTTTCAAAAGAAAGTTTGTAGGTATAAAAATACAATTTAAAGATTATGTAGCTGTTGACATCTCTGGGACATTAATTGTAAGTAAAAGCACTAGATCTTTTTTTTTACCTCGATATGCTTTGAAAGTCTAATAGACAATTTGGTTAAAAGAATGTATATATAATCAGCAGTAAGAAAGGGTTAGTGATGGGCTGCTACATGGTCCATATAATTTTGTAGTGTTGTTGCACTTGGCATTTCCAGCATTATGTAAAGTTTATTCTTCCATCTAAACATATTTTACTACCGTGCAACGAATACTGACTCAACCAGAGTTTAAAGTTTTATGTACCTCATGACTTTGCCTGCTTCCGCTGAATGCACTCCAGTTTTATACAAATATAATGTATACATTTTGCATGTTTTGACTCTTGTACTGTGTTAAAAATAAGTGATTTTGCCCATTTGTCAGTACTATAAAGCCCATTTTGCAGCATATGACTTGATCAGTAGCTTGTCAAGGTTTTTTGAGACATTGCAGTCATTTTGTTTACTGATGTTTGTTGGCCATTCAACCAGAGTATTTTCCTCATATGAAAAAATGGGCAGTTTGGTGTAAGGATGCTGATTATCTAGCTTCATTAACAGATCATATTAACATTTCTTGTGCACAATCTTTATGGGGGCAAATGGGCTGTTAATACATCTTTGTGGTCTCCTTTGTTCTATATAATATTATGGATTGTATGAAATTTGTAAACAGAAGAGGTTAGCGTTATGGGTTAAAATAATTTTATAAGTGGAAGAAATACACTGTACATTCCTTGTGATGGAGATTTTTTATGTGTCGAATCACATTGTTTACATTAGGCAAAATGTGTGTGTGTGCATGTGTAGGTAAAACATTTTTTCGTGTAAACTTTCCATGTCACAGTTTAATTCTTAAATAAAAGTCACATCAATTCCGTCTTTTTATAACAGAATCACAAAAATGCTTCTTTTTTTTTAATCCCCACAGAAACATAACCAGCCATGATTATGAACCTTATAAGGAACAGTATCAGACCACACTATAGAGAAATTCACAATAACTTAGAAAGAAATTCACAGTACTTAAAGGAAAATTCACAAATGATAATTTGTGTTTTATGTGTATTATTCTGATTACTGGAGATTGAGAGAGCACTGTACACTAATATTTGTAAACAGTAGTTTTAAATGCTGCTAGCTAGTTTAAATGGCAGTGTAGAATAGTGTCTTGACAGTTTTAAATCCCAATTCATATGTGGTGCTCCTAACTTCATTTCTCAAAATCTTAATGGAGAGAAGATAGGAACCGCCCTCATTTAGCTGGACTAGAGAAAAGAGATGTCCCAAACGCTTCTTGCCCCAAACCAACGAAAGGTTACGTTTCCACCTTTTACCTACCCCTTGGGGTCATGAGCAATCTTGCCACTGTAGATTGTTCTAACCTATAAAGGGAAAAGTGAAAGCCCCAGTTGAAAACCTGTCTTGACTTTGTAGGCATGACTGATTCACTGCAGCAACAGTACCCCCGTTGGAGTGCCGGGAGTTTTAGTATAAATAGTATCCCCACTTTCTGGACATTTAGTGCTTTAAATTCCCACTGTCGCTGTCTTCCTCATTTGCTCTTTCCCATTCCTGATCTGTCCTATCACTCTGCTATACTATCTTCTTCTTCGCTAGATCAATGACCTACCTTTTTTCTTGAAAACTCTTCTTGGACAAGACTCCTTGTTTGTGTATGAGGTCTGTTGGATCAGCTTGGGAGTGTTGGACGCTTTCTGCCGGGTGGTCACTAGGGCTTCCTATGATGTTATTATTTAGCAATATAGGCATTTTATATGTATGTGTTTTGTTGATGATTTATAATGATGTTTGTATTCTATTTTGTTTTTGTAACCAGGGGTTCGAGTAGTTGGGGTAAAGCCTCAGCCGTCCCCTGCGTGGGATGTCTTTATTGTAAAGTGACTGGCCGGTGGAGGGCATTCAATTTTCCCACTAGGGTTGTTTCAGCAGATCTTTTATGCGGATTGGGGGTTGTCCGGTCCTGATTTGGCTCGGAAGAGTCTGCTGGACCTAAAGCAACAATTATGTAATGTAATGGAGAGGAGATAAGAACCGCCCTCATTTAGCTGGCCTAGAGAAAAGAGAGGTCCCAAATGCTTCTTGCCCCAAACCAACGAAAGGTTACGTTTCCACCTTTTACCTACAGTATGTTGTGTGTGCATCAGTGATACCATGGAAGGCTGTGTTGTGGAAATCTGGCAGTTTTGGACATTTCAGCACAGGCTGATCAATGGAAGGCTGTGTTGTGGAAATCTGGCCAGTTTTTGACATTTCAGCACAGGCTGATCAATGGAAGGCTGTGTTGTGGAAATCTGGCAGTTTTGAACATTCCAGCACAGGCTGATCAATGGAAGGCTGTGTTGTGGAAATCTGGCAGTTTTGAACATTCCAGCACAGGCTGATCAATGGAAGGCTGTGTTGTGGAAATCTGGCAGTTTTGGACATTTCAGCACAGGCTGATCAATGGAAGGCTGTGTTGTGGAAATCTGGCATTTTTTAACATTTCAGCACAGGCTGATCAATGGAAGGCTGTGTTGTGGAAATCTGGCAGTTTTGGACATTTCAGCACAGGCTGATCAATGGAAGGCTGTGTTGTGGAAATCTGGCAGTTTTTGGACATTTCAGCACAGGCTGATCAATGGAAGGCTGTGTTGTGGAAATCTGGCTGTTTTGAACATTTCAGCACAGGCTGATCAATGGAAGGCTGTGTTGTGGAAATCTGGCAGTTTTGAACATTCCAGCACAGGCTGATCAATGGAAGGCTGTGTTGTGGAAATCTGGCAGTTTTGAACATTCCAGCACAGGCTGATCAATGGAAGGCTGTGTTGTGGAAATCTGGCAGTTTTGAACATTTCAGCACAGGCTGATCAATGGAAGGCTGTGTTGTGGAAATCTGGCAGTTTTGAACATTCCAGCACAGGCTGATCAATGGAAGGCTGTGTTGTGGAAATCTGGCAGTTTTGAACATTCCAGCACTGGCTGATCAATGGAAGACTGTGTTGTGGAAATCTGGCAGTTTTGAATATTCCAGCACAGGCTGATCAATGGAAGGCTGTGTTGTGGAAATCTGGCAGTTTTGAACATTCCAGCACAGGCTGATCAATGGAAGGCTGTGTTGTGGAAATCTGGCAGTTTTGAACATTCCAGCACAGGCTGATCAATGGAAGGCTGTGTTGTGGAAATCTGGCAGTTTGGAACATTCCAGCACAGGCTGATCTACACCAACAACCGACACTTATACTAGGGCATTGCCGTGCACTTGTTTTTACTGCAGTTTTATTTTAAAAAAATCTGTAGACACCGTTTTATGTACTTGTTTTTGCATTTTTGTGCGCAACTTTGTTCAAGCAGTTATTCTTTGTGTATGGAGACCCACAAAACCGTGTTGACAGTTTTAAGTTTAGTTCTCTCAAGTTTAAGTTTAAGCTAAGAAGTAAGTTTTGTGTAAAGAAAATGTGTTGCGCGAGGCAGCTAGTTTTGTGAGTTTTTCACATTCCTATGAACTGGAATTGTATTACCATATCAGAATTAGATTTTTTTTTTTAAATCCTATTTATATCTGTGTTATGTGTTACCTAGTTTAGCATTGGTTTGGTCATTTCACGTTATCATTAATTCATTTGTTTTTACTTTCTGTGTATCTTTTGTGTGTATCTGGCATGTATTGTGATATTTCAAAGTTAGTTAAAAATGATTACTACTGTTATTGTTGTAAAAAATATTTGTTTTTAAAAATTGTAGTATTATAAGTTTGATGTAGTATTCTGTGCTAAAATCCTATACAATTCCCTCGTTGATTATTGGTATTTAAGGGAAGATTTGTTAATAAAAACAGTACCACAATCTTTGTGTGTTGCCATCAGTTAGTGTCTCTTTATTTTGTGTGTGTGTGTGTGTTTGTACAATGTTTACAATGTTGAGTATATCCTATGTTATCCTATCCCATAATTCGAAAGTCGTTGGGGCACCACAGATGATCATTTAACCAATGTACTCCATCTTTCTCTGTCCTCAGCAACTCTCGTGGCTTCGCTCAGTATCAAGCCAGTCCATTCATGAATGTTGTCCTCCCTCCTCTTTTTTTGTCTCCCTCTTCTTCTGCCTCCTTGCACCATGACTTGCAGGATGGATGGTCTTTGCAAGCCCTGATGCTCTGTCGTTGCCATACCATCGGAGTTTCTGTTTCTTCTCCACTGAGCATGTCATCGTATTGTCCAATGGCTTGTGTGATGCAGAGAGCCAAATCAGGACCATCACAACTTGGTTTAAAGAGGTTTATCTCCTGATCCGTATAAAAGATCTGCTGACAAAAAAAACTATTGGCAACACTGAAGGCACTCCACCAGCCGTTCACTTTACAATAAAGGCATCCCACGCAGGGGATGCTGAGGCTGTACTCTAATTTATCAAACCCCCCATTTACAAAAACAAAATAGAATATAAACCTTATAAAATATTAACAAAATACTTACATATAAAATGCCTACATTGCTAAATAATAATAGGAAGCCCTACTGACCAATAGGCATAAAGCGTCCCAATATTTCCAAGCTGACCCAACCGACCTCATACACAAATGAGGAGTTTTTGACGCGTTTTCAAGAAAAAAAGGTAGATGACTGGTATAGAGAAGAATAAGACAGTATAGTAGATTAATAGAACAGAGTATGAATGAGAAAGAACAAATGAGAAAGACAGCAAAAGTGGGAAATTAAAACACTAAATTTCCAGAAAGTGAGTAAACTATACAGAAACCCCAGGAACCGCCCCCTCCTCCCCCACCCTTTCTCCAAAATAAAACTAAGACAGAACAGACCCACGACAATTTGCACTTTAGAAAATGCTTTTTCAGCTATGTGTCTGGAAAACATTCCAAATGCTTGCCATCTTATTACTTCAAACAAAACAAACCAAAAACCTTAAGACTATTCCACAGAGAGAGAGACAGACAGACAGAGACAGAGTATTAAGTGTCACAGCAAATTTACTTAAAATTAAGTCTCACAGTTTTAACTTGGTATGCTTATGGTTATTAAGAGAAAAAAAAAGTCAATCAATCAAACAATCATCAGACATGTCCTCGTTGGGCGCCTGTGGTTCGATCTACTTGGGGAAATCGATCTGATTGTGAGAGCTAGCGCTTTCTAGCCATTTCGACCCTTGCAGTTGAGTACATAGTGCTATACCGGTTGCGAAGGAAGCTTTGATTGCGCGCCTACCGCACTGCTACCGACGCTGTAGTAGGCTAAACATAAGTATCCTGTGTTATTTACTTTGGGCTTTCTATTTTCACCTTCACAGCGTGTCATATTTTAACAGGATAGCGTCACTCTTACCATAGTTTCTGCGATCACACTAAAGTGTATGGGGATTACATGTGTCCAATCCAACAGTGCTGAATCTCTTGAGATCTTAAAAGTTTGACACTCTGTTGCTTTACAGGATTGTGGGTGTGTGGGTGTGTGTGTGTGTGTTCACCTTTAAAGGAGTGTGATAACGCGATAATTCTAACGCTGTAGACCTATACATAGTTCCTTCAGGTACGCTGAAGTGTGTGACAGTTTGTTATGCGATTATATTTGTCACATTCAAGAGAGTCCAGTCCATTTGAAGTGCCAAGTTGCGACATGTCTACTTGAAATGGACTGGAGATTGTAAAAGACGGTAAGCTACATGATTTACTTTGTTATTAGCACATCTATCTCATTGTTAAAGGGGTAGGCCTCGACATGTGGATAAGTTATTAGTTTTAGCTTTTGTTGGATTTTTTTGTTTTGTTTTGTTGGTTTTTTTTGTTTTTGGACACTTTATTATCCCTTTTTATCGGGAAATTCTGGGCCGCCTTCCCTGGCCCTGGGGAATGCTTAGCCGCAGCCTGTGGCGCGCCTAAACCCAACAATATTAGTTGTCTTTTGGAAATGTTGCTGGGTGAGCAAACCGGAGTACCCAGAGGAAACCCCAGAGAGAGTTGCCCGAGTCGAAAGTAAATAATATTGGGAGAAACATGGCGCTCGCAGTGAAGTAGGCTATAGTAAGAATATATCTAATAATAATAATAATAATAATAATTTATTTTATAAAGCGCAATTCCAAACTAAAAGTCTGCTCAAAGCGCTCACACGCATACTCTCACACAAGCTCTCGCACAATAAGAGACTGTACAACACACTAAAACATGGTGTATATAAAAAAACAAAAACACATACATCTGACACCACATGCCTACAAACAAACACACACAGAATTATTATAAGCAGCTAAAAACAATAAGATAAAATTCGTAAAAATACGCATGTCCAATAAAATTAAACACAAGTATTTAAAAAAAAAAATAAACAAACATATATATTTTACATGTAAAAGATGTAAGAAACATTAACGCACAACCAAGCATGGCTTTACGCAATCAAATACAATATAGAATAAATACAATAAAATACATTGACAGAACTTAATCCTGGTCCTCTGACTGAATGAGCCCGAAAAAAAAAAAAAAAAAAAAAAGGTATAATTTTATGGAATAAAATAGTTGACTGCCAAATTTCAAAAACCCATTACGTGAAGATCGCAACAATGTAAAAATATAGGACCCTGGGTCCAGTGACCGATAGACCAGGGCTAAACTAAAAAGCAGCACGCACCCCCTCTCTAGTCAAATTCGGGGGTAGGGGAGGAGGTGGGGGTGGGGAGGTGCGGGACCATCCAAAACTGGGAAATGTGAGCATGCACACAAGGGAAATTCCTCCACGTGGGAGGTTAAAACGAATAAATAGAACTAAAAGGTGTTCCTCACCCTAGGTAAAAAGCGCTTTTAAATAAAATGCTGAAACTGGGATGGGAGCAGGCAACCAAGGGGAAGAGGGTGCGCATACTACCTTTTAACACTAAATTCTACTTATTTTTTTTAAATTACTAATCCTTCTTCTGACATCAACACCACCGCCACCGCCGCCACCACCATTACGACAGCGAACGACAACCATCACAAGTATCCACCAACACCACGGCAACTACTACCACCTCCGCCACCACCACCACCACCACCACCACCACCACATCAACCATCACCATATCCACCACTGTCGTTAATTAGTTACCTCTGGCGGCAGGGACTTTGGCGAAATTTCAATGGCTGAAATATTTGGAGAATAGGTGGGTTTTTAGATTCTTCTTGAAAGCATCATGCGACTGGATGAGGCGGAGGTCGGAAGGCAAAGAGTTCCACAGAGTGGGAGCAAAAACAGAGAATGACCTTTTCCCAAAGGAATTGAGGGAATACTTGGGAACAGTGAGAAGAGATGAATTTTGAGAACGAAGTACTCGGGAAGGTTGATATAAACACAACAATCCTGAGAGGTAGGAGGGAAAGGAGTCAGTGTGGAGGCAATGGAAACAGATGGGGGCAATTTTGTACTCAATACGAGCTTTGACAGGGAGCCAGTGAAGGGTTTTTAGAGCAGTGCTTGCACTAGAATGGCGCGGTTGACGAAGAACGAGACGGGCAGTGTTGTTTTGGATGCGTTGCAGTCTATAGAGTTTATTTTCTGGTAGGCCGGCCAACAGAGAATTGCCGTAGTCAAGTCGTGACAGAATAAAGGAAACAGCAAGTTTGTTAGTGGCTTCAACTGTGAGGTATCGGCGTATTTTACTGAGTCTTCGAAGATGAAAATTAAGAGATTTGCATAGTATGTTGATCTGAGTTTCCATTGACATGCTTTCATCAAGATAGACACCCAAGTTGCGGACAGATTTTGAGAACTCAATCTGGTGACCAGAAACAGTCATTGAGTGTGCAGAGGCCCGCCGCAACTTGGACTTTGAACTAATCAAGATGAGCTCAGTTTTATCATCATTCATTTTTAGTTTGTTTTCATTCATCCAGTCGGCAACAGAGCTGATACACTGAGACAAATCCTGAGCTAGTGCAGGAATCTGAGAAGGAGAAGAAGAATTATGTGTGATTAAATCTGTGATTAAAAAGCAATGAAGAGCTTCTAGGCTGTGATCCCTCCGTCCAACCCCACCCTCCTTCACTAATAAACTTGGAGTTTGCTTGACGGAGAACTATACGACTTGTATTGGGTAAATATAACGTCCCCTAACACCTGGGCGTATGGGGGACATAAACGACTTAAATTTGGATACGACTTGTTTGGTTTATTTCCCCTGTTTGACGGAGAACTAGGTCTAACGCACAGGCGCTTGTAGCCTATCTGGACACGCGAGCACCTATGCCTTTGACGCGTCTCCTTTTGGTTATCTATTATAGATAACCAAAGGGAGACGCGTAATAGATAACCCAAGGGAGACGCGTCACAGATACAAGCGCCTGTGGTCTAACGGTAGATCTATAATTGCTGCTTTCCACTACCAGTGTTTATATTTTAGTTTGTCTTTTCTCGCCTTTTGAGTGGATCAAAAGGAGTTAGTCTTTTGAAGGTACTTCTTTATGGTTATGCTGAAGTGTTTTGGGAATTTATTTTGTTTTAAGTTTATCGCACACCCATTTCAATAGTGAAAATGCTCAGTTTGCAAAGATGTTAATCCGGTTGCGGCATTTATGGTGTTTAAAATCCAGCTCTCACACATACACACGCACACACACACACACACACACCCACACACACACACACACACACACACACACCCACACCCATACAACCTATCCCGGTGTGACATCGTCAAAGTTCCTAGTATCTTATTTGGGCTGGGAGCGACTGGGAGCATTCTGATTGGTCGACGCATTACAAAATTCGACGCATGCGCACAGTGCTACCGTAGTCTTAGTAAGGATTAGAGTTAGGGTTAGATTTAGGGAAAGGGGTTAGGGTTACGACGGATAAGAACATCGTGAAAAAGCAGGCCCGACTTGACCTAGCGCATGCGCAAAGGCGCCCGGCTAACCTAATAAACCCGGAACTTTGAGGACGTGACACCGGTCACTTACCCCCCACCCCACCCCCGTCCCACTCCCATCTCTTTCCGCCTTTTTATTGTAAATTAGGTTTGTCTGCCATATTATGTCCAATGAGGATAAGGAGGGGGGGGGAGGAGGGGGAAAGGGTAGGCTTTAAATGTCAATGTTCATTCATTATAAAATTGATTCTTTTGGAATGGGTGCATTAGATACCAGATTTTTCAATAGAATAAAACCGTTTTTGGATACACTTGCAGTCATTATTACTTCTACTGCAGCCTAGAAATATATGTGGTTAACAAATCACAATCCGTATTTCATGTTCAACTGGTATAACTTATCTGTTAGAGAATTATTAAGGAATGGTTGCCCGTTAGGGTATCTACTTTAGTTATTTCGGAATGTTTTGAATTAGACTTAAAGAGGGTATATACATTTTTTCAATCGAACTGAGCCTAGTCTTTGGAGTGTGAAATTGTAATTTTTCTTACGAAGTAGTCCTACAGTCGCCCGGCATGCCATGGGCATGTTGTCAAAAGGGAAGTAACCAGTAGTCAGGCCTGTTGCTCACGAGTGTTTACATGAAGCGTCCAGTCTTTACAGGCATTACAACTTTATTTTAAAGGAGTCACATTTCTTGTTTCACGCAATTTATGTACTAACTGGCTCTCTTAAGTAAATATATATACACTTGAAATCTAATGCTGATGTAAGTTTTAATTGTGTTTTTTTCTCTTCAGCACCCCGGCCACCCCCTCCTTACCTCCCCCTACCCAAGGCTTTGTGGGTATCTCAAGTTTTCTGTCCCTCCACACCCATCAAACGCAGCTTAATCAATGAGAAATTGTTTGAAACGAGGATGTGACCGCCTAATTATCTGACACATCGTTTTAGTACACAGCTTCAATAATCTCAATCTTTGATCGTGGTTGCCAACCGAAAGAAGAAGAAGAAGAAGAAGAAGAAGAAGAAGAAGAAGAAGAAGAAGAAGAAGAAGAAGAAGAAGAAGAAGAGCGGCTAAATTGAACTTTCTCGTGTTTTACATGAATTACGAAAACCCTAAATGCTGTTTAGCTAGAAGATAGACGCTTGTACTGCTGCCACGGTTGAAGTCTAAAGGAACCGTTGCGCTGACTTTTAGCAAGTTGCGTAGCCTACGTCCTGTAGTTAGATTAAGTCTCTATGATATTGGCCTACTTTTCTTATTAGCCACTCATGTTTTCTTTTCTTCCTTCTTCCGCTCTCACCTCTGACCAAAACCCACCCGCCCCAACTTTACCTCTCAACGAATACACTCATTTCAGGTTGAGTGACGTCGTAAGTGACGTGTAGCAGCAAGCGGTGACGTCATAACAAAGCAAAACCAGCGATGGCAGGATTTGCCGGCGCAGGCCTGGAAATCCACGACGCGGCGTCAACGGGAGATTATGACGCGCTAGAAGAATACCTCAATACAGGCAAGTATGACGTCAACCTCAAAGACATCGACTCGAGCAATCGGACAGCGCTGCACTGGGCTTGCCAAAAAGGTAATAACCTTCTTGGTTTATTTGTTGTTGTTGTTGTTGTTTTTTTTTGTTTTTTTTTCCTTGTTTTTTTTCTTCAAGCAGCCTGTGAGATTGTTGTGTGCGCACAGTGTATTCTTAAATTAAATTATCTTTGTTACTCTAACATCACTGTAGTGTGAACATAGGCTTGAAATGGAATATTTATTCTTGCGTTTACGATTTTTTAAGACAAAAAAAAATGTGTTATAGGTTACGCAGAGATTATTCGACTTCTCTTGGACTTTGGAGCTAATGGTAAAGCACGAACCATGTCGGGTTGGACCCCGGCGCACTGTGCCGCTGAGTGCAACCGTATCCCTGCCCTTAGAGCCCTGCATGCAGCAGGTGTACCCATAGACCTCAGAGACAAAAGTGGAGACACTCCCAGAAGGATCGCTGTTATCTACGGCCATCAAGATTGCGTCAAATACTTGTTGCAGTAAGTTCGTGCGCCTGTCCTTCAGTTGCAGTATTTGACCAGCGCACTTTTTTTCCTGGCGTAAAGCGCTACACGAGGCGCTGGCCACAGAGATTCACCATGCACAAACAATGGTGAAACTTATTAGTGCAGAGTCCGAAGCGATGCAAGTGTGCGTGGGTGTGTGTGCGTGTGTGTGTATTTAGGTGTGTGTGTGGGAAAGGGGGCGGAGTGTTCGTACGTGCGTGCGCGCGCTCGTGTGTGGGTGTGTGGGTGGGTTTGGGTGTTCGTGCGTGCGTGCGCGTGTGTGAGGGGGGGGGATGAGGGAGGGTGTTTTTTGAAGAAGGAAAAGAGGGAGTGAGACAGGTCGAGAAGGGTTATAAGAGGGATGGTGGTATGTCCATTCCACAGAGTGACTGCATGTTTATTAGTTGGCTACATTTCTCTCATTCGTTTGTGCAGAGCTGAAGCGGAATTAGCCGAGAAGAGAAAGAAGATGGGTACCACACTGGAGGAGGACGAAGCCTACAGCGATGACGACAATGATATATGACGTCAGTCATTGTGTACCAACTAAAACACTTTGTGACGTCAGCTTTGTTTTTCTTTTTTCTTTTTTTTGAAGTTTGTAGCTCGAAATTGTGAGGTAACTGTTAATTGTGAGGTCACTGTTGTGAGGTCACTGTTAATTGTGAGGTCACTGTTGTGAGGTCACTGTTAATTGTGAGGTCACTATTGTGAGGTCACTGTTAACAGAAACAGACAGCTTTTGTAGACAAGTTTCTACGTCGCTAAACAAAATTATCTAGAGAATTTAGATGGAGACCTTTGTAGTCCGAGTCAAGCAGTTGGGACAATTGAGGATTATGTCATAACGAACAAAACCTACGAAAGGAAGGCGAGTCCAACTTCAAAGGATACACATTTAAACAACATCAGTAACAGCAGTTGCAGCAGCATCAACAACGACAATAACAACAACAACAACAACAAAGTTGTTTGTTTGTAGGTCTACTTTGCCATTTTTTAAATTACGAATAATCATTATATATATATAAAAAAAAAATAATGTGGTAAATTTTAGAACGATTACTCTATCAACAGTTTATGCTGGAAAAACATTGTGCAATAATTTTAAAAAAATAGAAGAGAAAAAAACGTATAAATTATTATTTCCATTATCGGCATTGTTATCATCATCTTTATCATTATCAGCAGAAGCGGCATATCTGCAGCATTACAACCATCATGCAGAACCATCTTTATACTCAGCATCCTGTTCAAGCATCGAAATTTCTAGCCGTACGTAGAGAAGAAAGAGTCTTCCATCTCTGAAAATCAGAATCCATCATCCCAGTCACCACAACGCACCACCACGACAACAACAGCCATCATTATCATCATCAGCAGCAGCATCTGCATCATCATCATCATCATCAGCAGCAGCAGCAGCAGCAGCAGCAACAGCAGCATTACAATCACTACCACAACCTCTACAATCACCACCATAGTCATCATTCGTTATTATTTTACTTTATTGAAAGTACATCCCGTATAGGTTAATAGTAGTATTTGCAACGATTGTCGAGTATTATAATAGACTTGTGTGTATTGTTTTATCTTTTTTTCCCCCAATATATTTCCTAGTTTCTAGTTGCAAGGTGGGTCTTGCACCGAAGAGTATAACATCCTACCTGTGTAACTTACTGTGTTGATGTTGGTGGACACATTTGCTAAGTGTGCCAAAATGTACAGAAAAGGATTTCAATTTTAAAAAAATGCCTTATCCTCTCGTTAAAAAAGAATGATAATCCGATGTGTGTGTTTGTGTGTGCGTGTGCGCGAGTGTGTGTCCGTCCGTGCGTGTCCGTGTGTGTTTTGTGATATGTGATGTGACGTGTGTGTGTGTGTGTGTGTGTGTTTGTGAACTGTGGGCATTGTACTAATGCAATAGTTAGTGTTATATTCGGTTTTAAAATTCAAAGTAAAGCACATCAATTGGATTCAGTTCAGTTCAATTTTTAAAATTAACGTGAGTTCGGTTTAAGGGAATTGAACCATATAAACTAACAATACAGTACTACAATAGGCAATAAACTGTATATGTTATTTAAAATGATACGAGCAATATCAACCATCACGTAGAACATTATGTAGATCTATAGGATCTCAAATATCTATTGACGTTCTTTTCTACATGTTACGTAACAATTTTATTTTACAGCACTGAATAATGGATGATGAAGACCTAGCATAACTATAAGTTCCATTGACAGACATAAACTGTGTACAATCTACTGCGAATATACATTTTCCAGGCAATAATACCCCCACACAGCATCATATAATACAGTCATTAATCACCACAATGTCTCGCCGACAAAATCACATGAGCCACAGAACCACCAAAATAGCCAAAACCATACGCGTATTACAACAAACAGCGTGTTTGATATACATAGTGGAGGTGGCTTCGGAAGTCGCCTTTTGGTAGGCAGGTATTAACCAAGTAGGGTTCCTGCCACTTGCGGGTTCATCCGAGGGTCCAGATTTCTTCTCGAAGGAAGGTCCAAGCCAGGACGGATAGTCTTTGCCCGACACGCTTTCTGAGGAAGTTTTCACATCAGCAGGTGTGCCTTTTGAACTTGAAGCGGGCCCGACAGGCGATGTCTTCTCTACACTGCCAGTTTCACCTACAGTACAAAATGTACAATTTCATGATTGTCTTCTTCTTTGCCGTCCTCCTAATCATCATCATCATCATCATCATCATCATCATCATCATCATCATCATCATCATCATCATCATCATCATCATCGTCGTCGTCGTCATCATCATCATCATCATCATCGTCATCATCATTATCTACACTGCCAGTTTCACCTACGAAATGTACAATTTCATGTTTGTCCTCTTCTTTTCCGTCCTCATATCATCATCATCATCGTCGTCGTCGTCATCATCATCATCGTCGTGATCATCATCATCATTATCATCATCACTGTGGTTAGCTTACCTTCTGAGCTTGTTCCGTGAGTTAAGAAGGTGGATGTATCATAGGAAGAACTGTGCGCCGTGCGGTCGGTGCTAATGTCGGGCGGTAACGGAGTACACCTGGCTGATACTGGGGAGTGCAAGTCAGCCATAAGATCTGATTCCACGTTGGACCAGTATTCATGAAACTCTCTCAGGAATGTCGCCCTGTGGAAAAAGATAGAAGCTTACGTATTCTGAGTTTGTTTAGACTGTACATGTAACTAAGTGGAGAAAAGTAGTAGTAGTAGTAGTAGTAGTAGTAGTAGTAGTAGTAGTAGTAGTAGTAGTAGTAGTAGTAGTAGTAGTAGTAGTAGTAGTAGTAGTAGTAGTAGTAGTAGTAGTAGTAGTAGTAGTAGTAGTAGTAGTAGTAGTAGTAGTAGTAGTAGTAGTAGTAGTAGTAGTAGTAGTAGTAGTAGTAGTAGTAGTAGTAGTAGTAGTAGTAGTAGTAGTAGTAGTAGTAGTAGTAGTAGTAGTAGTAGTAGTAGTAGTAGTAGTAGTAGTAGTAGTAGTAGTAGTAGTAGTAGTAGTAGTAGTAGTAGTAGTAGTAGTAGTAGTAGTAGTAGTAGTAGTAGTAGTAGTAGTAGTAGTAGTAGTAGTAGTAGTAGTAGTAGTAGTAGTAGTAGTAGTAGTAGTAGTAGTAGTAGTAGTAGTAGTAGTAGTAGTAGTAGTAGTAGTAGTAGTAGTAGTAGTAGTAGTAGTAGTAGTAGTAGTAGTAGTAGTAGTAGTAGTAGTAGTAGTAGTAGTAGTAGTAGTAGTAGTAGTAGTAGTAGTAGTAGTAGTAGTAGTAGTAGTAGTAGTAGTAGTAGTAGTAGTAGTAGTAGTAGTAGTAGTAGTAGTAGTAGTAGTAGTAGTAGTAGTAGTAGTAGTAGTAGTAGTAGTAGTAGTAGTAGTAGTAGTAGTAGTAGTAGTAGTAGTAGTAGTAGTAGTAGTAGTAGTAGTAGTAGTAGTAGTAGTAGTAGTAGTAGTAGTAGTAGTAGTAGTAGTAGTAGTAGTAGGCCCATGCTATTTGTGAAACTCTCTCAGAACTGAGTAATAGATCTGTGCTTGTTCTGTATGTGAGAGTATAGTAGTAGGAAACTAATAGTAATAGTAGGCTCATGCTATTTGTGAAACTCTCTCAGAACTGAGTGGTAGATCTGTGCTTGTTCTGTATGTGAGAGTCTGTGAAACATGTGCGCGTGTAAGTTGGTAGACCTACAGATCGCCGCGCTTTGAGCCTGATTGGTGATTTTGGTAAGAGCGCGTATATAGCCTCCTTTATTATTATTATTATTATTATTATTATTATTATTATTATTATTATTATTATTATTATTGTTGTTGTTGTTGGCCTGATTGGCGATTTTGGTAAGAGCGCGTATATAGCATCCTTTATTATTATTATTATTATTATTATTATTATTATTATTATTATTATTATTATTATTATTATTATTGTTGTTGTTGTTGTTGTTGTTGTTGTTGTTATTATTATTATTATTTGGTGCAGTAGCGCAATAGTTTGAGCTCACACGCTAGATAACGTTTTGTGAAACAGCGTCGGAATATTGGTTAGTGTCTTGGATAGGTGGTCATGCTTGGAAGGCAACCATGGAACGAAACACACAAGGAAAGAAGCACACGACCTACCCCAGTCCAATCAGTTGTGAAAGGGTTTCTGGCTCTGTTTAGAACCAGGGAAGGTTACGCAGAGAGGGATAGGAGATGGGCACCGCTCTCATTACGCTGGCCCACAGGAAAAAGAGGTCTCAAACGCTTCTCTCCCCAACGACCTAGCTTTTACAGTAGTAGTAGTAGTAGTAGTAGTAGTAGTAGTAGTAGTAGTAGTAGTAGTAGTAGTGGTGGTAGTAGTAGTAGTAGTAGTAGTAGTAGTAGTAGTAGTAGTAGTAGTAGTAGTAGTAGTAGTCGTCGTCGTCATCGTCGTAGTAAAAGAAAAAAAAGAAAGAGATTTTTCTTATATAGCGCACTTACAAGCTCAGAGAGCTTCTCAAGGCGCTGGCCCGTAATATCCAGCAATCACAAAATAGTTTGCTGAAGTCAGGATTCGAACCCACGTCGCCCAAGACGCACTCACACAAGTCGTGCGCTCTGACCACTGAGCTATCCCTGCCGCCTAGTAGTAGTAGTCGTAGTCGTCGTAGTAGTCGTAGTAGTAGTAGAAGTAGTAGTAGTCGTAGTCGTCGTAGTAGTCGTAGTAGTAGTAGAAGTAGTAGTAGTAGTAGTAGTAGTAGTAGTAGTAGTAGTAGTAGTAGTAGTAGTAGTAGTAGTAGTAGTAGAAGCAGTAGCAGAACTGGTTGTTGTTGATGTGGTCGCATTGTGCAAGAGTCACAAATGTATAGGCTACTAAGGTATACAGTGACTGTGTTTGGATTTGGGATAACATTTGTCATCCAGGAGGACAAACTATATTGGGATTGCCTTATAATAAATTGTCCTGACATATAGCGCTTTACCAGCTCAACGAGCTGCTCAAGGCTCTGGTTTAATCCTGGTTCTGACTCAAGCGCCAAATGCAATGTGCCAACTTGCTGCTTGATGCGAGTTGAATGCAGAGCAACGCCATCCAAGGGTCGACGGGGAATAGAACTAAGTGTCCTAGCTCTTGGAGGAGATCTTTTGATGCATCTGGAATTCATTAGCTTAGGCTCCCATATACGCCTTATAGTTTATCGGGTCATCAGAAATTTCGTATTAATCAACGCATACCTCATAACCACGTGACCAGCTGATATGACGGGCGCCGTCCAGTAGAAGGTCTTCAGTCTCTTTTTCCCTGAGGAATTGTGGGAGACGGTCGACTGCAAAACATAAAGAAAGAAAACTGTCATTTAGGAATATTGTTAGCCTTACTGCTGGCTTCGAAATCAACCATCGTGCAAATCATTTCAAGCAAATCTCGTATGTTATGTTAGCAGGAACACCCGTATGCACGCTCCTTTCACATGCATGCAACACACACACACACACGCTCTCACACACACGCACACACCCATACACACAAACACACACACTACTTACATGAATTTCTCCAAAGCAATGTCTGGTTTGCAGCTCCTGATCTGTATTAGTAAAAGTTCCCACAACTCTGTTCTCTGTTACGTTGCATCCGATCATGCGCGCTTGCAGTATTAAGCCCCTGAAGTAGTTATCTCCTTCCGCTTGAATCACCACTAGCATGCAGTGATTAAAAAGGCATTCATTTATATTAATTCAATTGATACAGCCGTAATCTACAAACGGTATTTTTCACCACGGGTTATGGAGGTGTATGTGTCATGGTGGTTGTGGTCGTAGTGTTGTCGTTGCTGCAGTAGTAGTAGTAACTGTTGTGGTTGTGATGATGATGATGATTATTATGATGATGATGATGATGAATATGATGATGATGATGATGATGATGATGATGATGATGATGATGATGATGATGATGATGATGATGGTGATGATATAATTGCAACGATTCTGTTACTAATAATAACGATAACGACGATGGTGATTAATTCTTTATGATATGACACCGCACGAATAAATAATTGACTGTTTGATTAATTGATTGGTAAATTGATTGTTTGATTTACATTTTGATTGAATAAATGGATGAAAACATTGATAGAACCTACAAATTCTAAGCCACATTCATCCCAATCCTTTATTACTGTTTGGCTGGAATTGATCGGAGCTATACATTCGTCCTTTACATAACTCCTGGAGTACTCAAGATGGTCATTGCTTACCTTGTAAAGTCTCTCCAGGTTTGTAGCTTTTCTTGGACACGAAAATTTTGAATGGAGGGTCCGAGGTCTGCGGACCTACTCCGTGTCCAGTAGGCAGCATGGACAAACAGGCCGTGTCCGGCGCACCCCCAGCGTAACCGCTTCCTTCCCTGGTCATCAGCAACAGTAGCAGTACCAACGATATGGGATACATGGACAATTTAGTTATGTTGCATTTGCTGCGAACATGAAAAAGTCTTTGAAACTGCATGTCAGCTTTTAATAATTTGGAACAATGACTTTAAATTATTATATGAAGTCCACAGGAAATGTAAGTTTCAAACTTTACTAAAATATGGCACCAAACCGTGACCGAAAAATACTGTTCGTCTCATTTTTTTAAAATGAAATATTTGACACAAAGCAAGCTGTGCTTTTCGAGAACTTCAAGAAGTGTTGTTCAAGAGTGTCAGTGAACATTAGCAAAATCAACAGCAGAAATACATGAATTAGCTTTTCGAAACACTTTCATTACAATGCGCGGACGACAACGACAACAAAACTTGTCTGTTCTTTTCTGCTAGTTAAATTGAAGAAAAGTAGCCTAATTTTCTTCAGAAATAATTCACGTCCTTCAGCAAGTGAAACGTTACGATAATCACACTAGAAAAACTAACGAAGATAAACACAATCCCCCAAAACACATTCGTCACGGACTATTCTTCCAAGCAAACAAAGTCGTTTTAAACGTTTAAATCTGCTTCGCGGAGAAACGCGGCATGATCCCTACACTGGTGCGCCCTTTGAGATACTGATGTTTTGACGGGGTGACGGCCTTTCAGATTTTCAATAATTTCCCGCGTGGAGCAAACTTGGCCCAGTTGTATGTTGGTCGACTAACGCCAGGTGATGTCTTTTAGGTTCAAGTCTTGTAAGCTGCGGAGAAGCTTTTCTAATTTTTTTTTCTTCTTAAGAAATGGACCTTCGGGAACGACTCTCTGGATGCTGTCCAACGTTCCGAGAATTTCCTTTGGTGCAACGAAGATGGTAACTGTCTCTTGCGTCAAAGCAGTTTTGAATCACATTCATTGTAGTAATGCAGAGAATCTGATTCTCTCTTCAATCTGTCTTCAAGGGTCGCATGCAAAAATGTGAGAAGCTCTCCTCTGATACGACCCTTGATAGTCAGGACTTTTAACATATCTTCTTCCTCCACCCCCTTCACCATCCCACAACCATTCCCACACATCGCACGATGCTCCACCCTTTCGACCCCCCCCCCCCCCCCCCTGTGGGCTATTTGCGCACAGTAATTCTAAAACCAACTATCATGACCTGTAGCGGAATCCTCTATCCTATCTTATCCTATCCCGTAACTCGAAGGTCGTTGGGGCACCACAGATGATCGTTTAACCACCCTACTCCATCTTTTCTCTGTCCTCAGCAACCCTCATGGCTTCGCTCAGTGTCAAGCCAGTCCATTTTCGAATGTTGTCCTCCCACCTCTTTTTCGGTCTCCCTCTTCTTCTACCTCCTTGCACCGTGCCTTGCAGGATGGTCTTTGCAAGGCCTGATTCTCCGGTCGCGTGGCCATAACATCGGAGTTTCGTTTTTTTCACCACTGTGAGCATGTCATCGTGTTGTCCAATGGCTTGTGTGATGGTCTGTCGGACTTTCGTTGTTGGTGATGTGCTGGGAATAGGAAATGCCCAGGCGCCTTCTGTAGCACTTCATCTCCATGCTTTGTATTCTTCGTTGTAGATCCTGCTGTAAGGGTCCATGTTTCACCTCAAAGCTGCAATTTTCTTCTTCTTGTTGTTGCTGCTGCTGGTGGTGATGATGATAACGTTTTCGACGACTATGATGATTGTGATGGTGATGCATATTGAGCGCCAGAACCTGCTGAAGCGTTCGCTATCCTACTAAGTAGGGCGTATGCCCGCGCAGACTCAGCTGCACGCTGTGTGGATGATGATGATGATGATGATGATGATGATGATGATGATGATGATGATGATGACGCATAGATGATGATAATGATGATGACGACCACGACGATTACTACGACGCTGATGTATATGCAGTATCCTGGATTGTATAGCGCTCCCTACCACGCCAACCGGTAAACTTAATATTCACTGCGTCCAAGCAACAACAACAACAACACAAAACACGGAGCCGTCTGCAGTCTCTGGATACTCCGCGGAGTTATTCATTCCCCTTATTAGAGCAGCGTGTGCCTTTGTCAGTTGGAGCCAAATAGTCATTGTGTGGTCAGCGTTGGCTTCGTCCTTTTGGCACGTCCAGTTCGTCAAAGGACAAACAAACACTGGACACAAAAGACAAAAGAGCATTGGACATGCACACACCACACACTTAGCATCTCTCTCTCTCTGTGTCTGTCTGCCTGTCTCTCTCCCCATACAAACACCCAACTGTAGATAAAACGGAGCTTCATTTTTCAGAATTTGCAGCTATAATTTCAGATTATCTATGTTAGTTGTAAGGCCTGTTTATTAGGCGTGTATTTCTTCTTTTTTGTTTAAAAATAATCACCGTCAGTTCTGTCATTGTTTTCGTTCATCATCATCATCATTAACATCATCATCGTTGTCGTCTTCATCATCATCATCGCCGCCACCATCATTATTGTCGTCGGCGTCATGGCATCGTCAGCGCACTGTTATGGTCATTGTTCTCTCAACATAATTTGTTATTATTTAAAGTACTGGTCGATTGTTATTCTTGTTATTGTTAATTATTCTTTCTGTTTTTGCAAGGCCGGACATTTGTATTTTCCCATTGTAGGCTAATCCTTTCGACGAATACACTTTCTTATGTCTTCTTATGTGTTATTTAACAAGTAGACGCAAAGACAATACAATCCTGGTATAATAATTATAGTCTTTCGTAGAAGGTTTTTTTTTTTTTAAATCTATCACACTCAGGGCAAAGGGAGGGGCATGCAATGAGTAAAGGGGTCCTATTGTCTTGGTCAATATTAGTTGTCCTAGTTCATAACGCGTATATTTGTATACGATGGTGTGTCTCAGGTTATGTCCCAGACTTAATGCATCAGTCAATCTATGCATCGCTGTGTAGAGAACGATGCATAGTTCTCATTCTTCTAGCTAGCAGCATCCCCCAAAAACAAGAAGTCTTCCTGATGGTCGCTGATAGCTCGAATGTTAACTTTAGTTGGGTGTGTGTAAGTTAGTTAGTTAGTCATTGTTTATAGGCTCCAGCGGACTAAAAGATCTGCTGATATAACCCTAAAGGTAACACCGAAAACACTCCACCAGCCAGCCACTTTACAAAAAAGGTATCCCATACAGGGGACGCTGAGGCTGTACTCTAATTCATTGAACCCCTGTTTACACAAACAAAATAGAATGCGAGCATCATTATAAAATATTAACAAAACACAAACACATAAAGTGCCTATAATGCTAAATAATACCATAGAAAGCCCTCGTGACCATTTGGCAGAAAGCGTCCAATATCCCCAAGCTGACCCAATACACACAAGAGGAGTTTTGTGAGTTTTGAAGAAAATCGATAGGTGACTGGTCTAGCGAAGAAAATAATAGATTGATAGAACAGAGTAGGATTAAGAAAGAACAAGTTCAAGACACTTTATTACCCAATGAATTCAAAATACATAGGATTTCGTTTTGGTGATGCGGTAAAACATTCAGTCCCTCTGCAACAACAAACAACCTTCCACTGGACATTAAAACATTGAAATACTCTAATAGAGAAAGTTATTTTAAGGAGTAAAGCACAGGCGCACGCCCACTCGCAACCCCCACACGCACACGCATACTCACGCACACCCGCATGGGTATCTAAATTAAAACGTAATGAGATAAAATACATTAAAGAATCAGAATTGCACCACTAACACATTATCGCAACTAATAAATTGGCGTTTAAGTATAACACCTCATGCTATGTGAACAAATGAGAATGACAAAACAGCGGTAATTTAAAGCACTACATTTCCACAAAGTGGGGATACTATTTATACATAAAACCCCGGGACCCCAACGGGTGTGTGTGTGGTGTGCGAGAACAGACAGAGAGAAGATGGGGAGAGAGAGATAGAGGGGAGAGAGAGAGAGAGAGAGAGAGAGAGAGAGAGAGAGAGAGAGAGAGAGAGAGAGAGAGACAGAGAGAGACAGAGAGAGACAGAGAGAGAGAGAGAGAGAGAGAGAGAGAGAGAGAGAGAGAGAGAGAGAGAGAGAGAGAGAGAGAGAGAGAGAGAGAGAGAGAGAGAGAGAGAGAAATGCCAAACCATCTACAACAGATTGAAATGCAAATATTTGAATATATTTTTCTTTATTTTCAATCATGTGCACTTGTCTAGGAATAGAAAGGAACTATTTTCACACAAAACAATTTTTTTTCCCCATTGGACTGTGGTATTTCAATTGATTTTGATCCAACACATTATCTGAAATCACAAGTCATTCACACCAATTTGGATCACTGGATTTCACATCAATAAATAACACATATATGGCACATTACAACAGAAACATACAAACACACACCACCAGCATCATTCAACTATTATGTCCAATCATTTCAATAATTTGTGTTATGAATGGAATAAAACAGAAAACTGCAACCATTCAAATTTAACAATAATGAGAAACACAAGGATAAATTAAAGAGAATTCTACCTTAAGAGATCGCCTACTTTAGCATCCTCTTAAGTTTATTTACCCATATTATGTTTCTCATTATATAATGCGTGTCATAATTTCAATAACAATGCCTTTGGGGAGGAGATGGAGGGTCAAAAGTGGGGGTCAACTGGAAACAAAAATTGTCCAATTTTAATGTTACTCCAATGGGGAAAATCAGATTCCGTACATTTGATGTACAGTAAACAGTAAAATACGCCTTTCACATTTTTTGTTTCATTTCACATACATCTCTCTCTCTTACTCAGACATAAGCCCATGTGCCCACAATCACACACATATTCAAATACGCAAATTCAAATACACTAATTCAAATCAAACATCTGATAAAATGTCAACTTCACATATTTATAAATTACAGTCAATGATCGTACAAGATTGTAAAATTATAAACTGAAAATCTATACAAAATTAATACTTTTTTTTTTTTTTTTTTACAATAAAGTCAAGTCAAGTCAAGTCAACAAAACTATACAATAAAAGATAAACAATACTTCAACGAATAATGAACTGTATAATAATATAGTCTGAGGTTGGCAAGTGGAGCCTAGTCACTATATAAAGTTAAACGGAAGGAAACTAAATGCCATCATCTAATATAGGCACAAGTATATCAACTAACAAGTTAGTATCTCTTATTGCCCCCAGTCGACGTGCGGTGGTCCCGTTGCCCTTGGTTTTAGCCACAAGCTGAGACGGGGGTATCCCAAACCTAAAAATAGAATAGAGAATTCTGGGAAATCTGTTCAAGGGAAGTAACTGATAACTAGCTACGTTTGCATTCATGGTCGCCATTTCTAGCGAAGATGTGCTGGTTAAAATTAAACGAAAGTTGGGAGAGTAACTGCATATTTCTGATAGTTAACAAAGGCTTTGCTCGATTATCGAAGGAGAACACGATGGATTTATAGAAACATGCACACATGTATGTGATCTCAGTGCAGGCGATCGTGAGTCTCAGTGAACGATTGTTCGCCATTCTGCTCAGATCGTTCGATGTGATGGTTCATTTATCGCTTGAAGCACACTGTATAATGCACATGCAAGGTCTGTTAAAGATATGATAATTTGAGCATATGTTCGATTCCGTACCAATTGGAAGGTGGGGTGGAAAAATTCAATCATGGTGATGATCAATCCTATTTTGCAATGGTGGTTAGGCCTACTTTATTGTGTATGGTCACGGGTACATACCTTTTGTAGTTTGTGTGCTTTTTGTTCTGTCGGCCTTGAGTGTTTGCCTCGCCTTGGCTCGTTGTACTTTGTTGTGGTCTCGCTCTCTTTTGATTTTTGAAAGCAAATCCAAATTGCATTGTTATCCAGCAGCATGCGAGGTCAAATTAGACGAATTCAGATCTAACCAATCTTCTTATGACGCCATTTTCACTGATTTTGCGTGTGTCTCGTGTGCCATGCACCAATCTTGAAGAGTCCTGCCGACGTCATTTCAGAAAAGGATTTCCCTACCCATAATTCCCCTGGGTTTTGAAGTTTCTAAAAAATTATTTTAGGCCGTCGACGCTCTATGGAGCGCAAAGCATGTAAAGGGAAGCAACCGGTTGTACGCGCACGTCGACAGAGACATAGAAGGGAGATACTAACTTGTTAGTTGATATACTTGTGATATAAGTGAATGAACAGAATTAAAGACAAAATACATTTCAAATGAATGTGAATTTAGGCTTACCTATATGCGTTCCTGCTTTAAAAATAATTAAAACTATGAGTCAAAAACCAAACCAAAATATATGTAAAAAAAAGAATTGCATCCACAATAAGTAGATGTGGTTCTGCATTTTAAAAAAATTAACCAGAGAAACTTCCATGACTTGTTATTTTCAAATCAACAATACAATGTATCTTAAGTTTGATATAAATATAATTTAACAAAATTCCTTGCAAGAAACAATTTACTAGACAAGGTTTTTTTTCCAGAAGATTTATCCATGCCTTTTTATCTTATCCCCGACGTTCATGAATTTTTTAAAAATCTGATTTTTTGAAGGGAGAAAGGGAGTGGGGAGGGTGGGTGGGAATAGAGGGGGGTAGTGGGAGGATAGTAGGGGGGGGGGGGGAGAATGTTATTTGTTATCTATTAAGTAAAATTTGGGTTGCATTCTCATCAAAAGCACGGCAGCTGCAAAGCCGTGCTTGCATGGTCATTGGTGTTTTTGGGGGTGTTCTTTTGTGTGCATCTGGCACTCAATCATAAAATACATGGATGTCAAGATTTGTAATCCGTGAAATGGAACATGTAGATAAACAGACTACACCTCAATTTATACTCTCATCCCAAAGAGTTTAAACAATTTTTTTTAAACCAATTCAATTCTTCACGATTTAAATTTTTATTTTTTTAATTTTTAACTTTCATTCACCTTATACCTGATGTATTTAGTAAAACATAGCGCTTTCAGGAACTGATTTCTGTACAGAATTACATGTAACGTTGCATCACAACAGCAGTGACCTGACTTCAGTCCACACCAGGGGCACAATAACCTTGATGGCTGAGGTGAAAATCATCACAGATCGGTACACCGCTCGATGAAGACCCCACACACTCTCGCTCTTCACCATAGAGTAAACAGCATACAGTGCAACAGCGAAGAAATGGCCAATCAGGATGTGAGGCTTGGGATGCAGGCTGAAATGAACAACGTTGGAAATTAGTTTTAATGTTCTGATGGAACTAGTGGTTTTCTGATGGAACTAGCTCTTTCCTAGCTCAAAGGTATTGAGTTACGGCTGTAGTATTTCTTAGTGCTAGTGTGATGCCACTAAAATGAGCACAGAGCATTTGAATACCAATACTAATGTGGATATAAACTTTAATTCTGAACAAGAAAACCTAGAAGGGCAAAGCCCATATGACTCACATGCTCTTTATGGAACTCTCAATATGTAGCATGAAAATGAGTGCCCAGAGAAAAACAAAATGAAATGGTGGCATTTACATGCGAATTAATTCTATGCTCTTATCTTGAGATGACATTGACCACTGGGTCCAAATACACTCATGTACTATTAAATAAAGTACAGCAAAAGTTGTATAATGCAAAAAAACAAACAAAAAAATGTGACCTTGGGATAAACTTGACCTTCAGAGACCTTGACCTTGGGATGAACTTGACTCTCATGTGACCTCTCATTCTCGTCTGATCAAATAACTCAATGTTTTTGCATACTATGGGTTAAATAAACAGCCATTACACTGTAAGATGAGCTATTAAGTTTTTGCAAAGCCTAAAGTGACCTTGACCTTCAATATCAATGCAAAAACGGAACAAATATGAAAGATCAATCTATCATCTCTAAATAAAATAAGTTTGAACTTTATATCTCTCATAGTTTAGGGTCAATGTCACTTCAAAGTACCTATAGAAACTGACTTTGGACAGCTCCAGTGACCTTAAGCTCCAGTGACCTTGACCTTGGACTGATGTTGACTAAATGTGCATAGTATGTGTGTCTAATTTATATCTATCATGCAACAAAGAATCGTAAGTTTAGTATTAATAACTTAGAAAAAAAGTGAAATTTTGTGAAAAATTTTCATTTTTTGACTAACATTAGATGACCCTGTGACCTTGACCTTAAATTGAAGTCATTCAATCACTGATCATTTGTAAGAACTCCTGGGTATACACCATCACCAAAGTTCGGTTATGATAGTTGAAATAGGTTCTGAGTACTTGGCCACTTTAAAGGTTTTGCACAGACAGTTGGCAGACGGCGGACAGAGAGATGGATGGGATGGACATTTTTTCCACATAATTTTTGGACTATTTAGGACTCATATTGTACAGATTTGCAAAATTTGGGAAAATGTTTTTTTTGGGGGAGGGGGGGGGGGGGGTGTGAGTACATAGACTTACACTGCTATGCACGTGAGTCATAAAAGTAGATTTTTGTTCAGTATATAAAATCTTCACTATAGCATAAGGTAAGACTTGACACTAGAGTTTTTGCTGCAGTTGTTTGGTTGTAATAAAATATTTTTTAGACTGCCACATGTCTGGTCTACTGAAAGGAATATACTTTCTTCTGACAAGATATTCCTTTTTTTTTTATTTGAAAAAGAATATATGTGACTGTTGTGGTTATATTTAGCTTACACAGAGAGAAGGCCGACAGGTCCAGAAACACATTCACCGCCCAGTTTGAAGTACTCGAAACAGGCTCTCTTCAGGCTTTGAAGGTGCTCTGTAACAATATCACAATAGTATTTCTCAATCACAACATTCAAAGGGACTGTGAAAGTTTCAAGGGCAATAGTGTGTGTATCTTTATCAGGGGTGGGAATTGCTGAAGTGAAAAATAAAGGAAACTAGGGGGGTCCGGGGGCATGCTCCCCCGGAAAATTTTCAAAATCAGGAACAAAATCTGTGCAATCTGGCGTATTCTGATTGCAAAATGTAAGTAGTTTTGAAGTATGAAAAACAGTATTTTTTTGTCTTTTTTTCTTGTGCTTTTTGTTTGAATGACCAAAGAATATAATGCTGGGATGTAGTGCTGATAAACAATGTACAACTAACAGAAAAGTTGCATAAAGAAAATAACATAAATTCAAAAAGGATTTTTGTATATAACTGTATACATTACAGTGATTATGAGAGAGAGAGAGAGAGAGAGAGAGAGAGAGAGAGAGAGAGAGAGAGAGAGAGAGAGAGAGAGAGAGAGAGAGAGCTGTACACACACACACAAAATGTGTACATAGTAGCTGAACATGTACACAGCTGTATATTATATTCAACATCTGAATATCAGCTGTCAAAACTAAACATAGCTCCAACATCAATATGGCAAGCAATGACATTCCAACTTGCTCTTCAGCTAAAACAACCAAAGAAAAAGAAAAACATATTTCCAGATTTGACTTCGTACTCCAACCAATCCCACCTCCATTTGTTTTTGACGCCAAAACCTTCTTGAAAAGTTTCACCACGCTGTACAATCATAGCCTTTAAAGACATGATGGCGGTGATTAAGTACAACGACCTCGACCTCTCACTTCCGGTGAGACTTCTGTTGCGCTGTGTCTAAACACCGCAATAGAGTAGAATTTTTTTTAAAAAACTTTTTTGGCGGAAGCATTATTGTTTTCGGCGGATGGGATTTTTTTTATGGCGGAAATCCGCCAAATGGCGGACAATTCCCACCCCTGCTTTATATACAAACAGTTGCTACACTTGTAATCCAAATCAGAAAGTATACTTGATTTGGGATTTTATAATCTGCCATAACCATTCAGAATAAGTGTGTGTACAAGAGGTGGGAGTACAACATTCGAGAATGGACTGGCTTGACACAGCGAAGCCATGAGGGATGCTGATGACAGAGAAAGATGAGTACGCTGGTTAAACGATCATTTGTGGTGCCCCAACAACCTCGGAGTTACGGGATAGGATAGGATAGCAGGTGTGTACATTTATATACAAACTGTTGCTACACTCGTAATCCAAGTCATAAAGTATACTTGATTTGGGTTATTTATTATCTGCCACAACTATTCAAGAATACTTGAATTTTTTAAACAAATCAAACATCAAGGGAGTTTTGATGTAAACAAAATTTGGTCATGGTAACATGTGGCCCAGGTGGGTTGTCTGCAGTTTAAAATAACAAAGACAAGAAAAACAAAATGCTTAACTTTTTCAAAGAACCCAGTGGATTAAAACCAAAGAGCTAGATACATACCATCATTAGCAGCAAACAGCTCGTAGAGGGCCTGAGCCAAGACGTTCACCACAAAGGAATGGTTGTTTTTACGGCGGAGATGGAACACTCTCAGGGCCCCCAGCACTTCTTCGTAACAGCCCAACTTGCTGATCGGCTGCAGCAGCTCTCTCCAGATGGCAATGTCGTTCAGAGCCACACTCATGCCACCGCCTGTGAGGGGGTGTCGCATGTTGAAGGCATCACCCAGAACCAAAACGCCAGGCCGCTCTATAGGGCTGGGTGGCAAAAAACTGTTGGGCATGCTACGCACCCTGCCGGTCTCCACACTCTCACGGAATGGCTCCTTGATATGGTCTGGAAGTGAAGAGAATTTAATGTACTTGCTGTTCTTACATGCAAATTCAATATTAAACTAACTCACTAATCTAGGAACAAATCCATAACAGTCCATTTGAACTCCACAACTTTTAACAGAGGTTATCCTACATTTTCAGTTTTGCATCCCTGGACAAAGTCTCGATAAATGGAAATATTGTGTCCACTGTCCATATGCAACCTA
Organism: Oncomelania hupensis; assembly: GCA_036898135.1. NCBI lineage: Eukaryota > Metazoa > Mollusca > Gastropoda > Littorinimorpha > Pomatiopsidae > Oncomelania > Oncomelania hupensis. The sequence goes on from CM072516.1 coordinate 13,392,486, forward strand.
TTGCAATAAGTACAACCCCTGCTTCAAGCTAAATATAATCTGAAATCTTCAAGTTATATGTATGCTAAAACTGCAAATATCACATTTATTATCTTTATTGTTCATTTTGAAGCATGCTGTACCACTCAACAGACTGCATGCGTTGCTTCATATGGAATGGGAAAGACGAAGTCCTACCTGGCAGCTGGGGCAGGACATTGTCGATAAGATGACCCTTCAGATCCTTTGGCATGTTCCCTCGGATGTCTACCAGTACTCGGGTATCTCTGGAGGAAATCTGGTAAACCAGCACAGGGCTAGGAGATGCCAAGACCAGTTCTGCATGATTTGCCTTCACCTGTAGTTCATTAGCTGAACATTCAGTCAATGTGCTAAGAAGTCAAGCACATGTAGTACCGTTCATTAAAGAAAAATAATAAAAAGTAGAAAGAAGGAAGAATCATAAGATCAAGATGAAGAAGAAGAAGAAAAAGATAAAAGAAACGGATCAAGTACAAGCAAATAAACATAAATGTACTCACATGGATGACAATTATGAACCACTCATTTAGTTTCAAAACTCAAATCTAAATTCCAATACATAAATCTTCAGAAATGTGAATTCATAAACACACATGTGCGCGCGTGCTCATACACACACAAACAAGAGCACACACACATGTGCACACAAACAAATAATTCAATTCACTATAGAAACAAACCTGGGGACAATCTCGCATCAGAGTTCCAACAAAATGTGATGTGACCTTGACTGTTTCTTTGACCAACTCTTTGCGGAACTTGGAGAAACATCCATCCACAACAATCGTTAACGGTGCATACACCTCCTGAAATCAAACAAGATTCAACAAAGGGATTATACAGACACATTTGTATAATAAGGTTGCAGAAGAAAATGCGAAGTCATTCATTTACAAAAACATAATTATATTAATACAAGACTGTAGAAAAATGTGATTGTTTATTTATTTTTTACTTGGCAAGTTAAGGTGGAACAGTGGTTGGACATGTGACATTGCATGCATTCCCGCAGGTTGAAACTCTTTATAAAAGAGTTGTCATAGAAAGTCAACCCCCATCAAGGTTTCATTAACACTAGGAAAGCATTCTAGTCTGCCATGCAAGTATGCACTCATTACCTTTAGTGACAGCATTATATATATATGTCTTTGATGTTTCTGAGTGTACTTGTATATTTTTACTTGCCATCAGTAGCAGAATGGCATTATTACATTGTACGTGTGTGTTTATCTCAGCAAATATCAGGTCATCACCATCCATCACATACCTTTGGCAGTTCAGTATCTTTTTCTCTGTACTGCACACCCACCACTACACCATTGTCTTCAATTAGTCGTGATGCTGTGCCTTCAATGTAGTGCACACTGAAAAACAATGGACACATTTTCAATACCTCCTCTTCTTTCTCTCTCTCTCTCACATCATTTCCTCATTTGTTTCCTCTTCGCTTTCTTTCCTCGTCATTCCCTCTCATCATCCTCATGATACATGTTTTCACTTGATGTGATTGTTGCTGCCTATCTAACTTTGCGGGTCCTCGCAACTGTAATATCCCAAACGGAATATATATATAAAGAATAAGATTTTTATTTTACTAAACAATTTTGAGTAATTTAGAAAGTGAAAAAGAAAAAAAACTAAACAGGAATTCATTTACACAACACACAAAAACATTCTTATTCATGCCGGTTTTCTATGAAAAACAAATTAAAATAACTTGAATCTACATCTTGAATCTATATATTCATCTTTTTTTTTAAACATGAAATTCTAAACACACCACAAATTAGCAAACACACTTACACAGACCTTGCTTATTCCTAGTTGCTTGTTTCAAACCTATTAAAAATTACATGGGTGCCACCAAGAAATTTTCCAAAATCTGAAGGCGGGTCCGGAGCCGCCCAGGCCCCGATGGGGTCCCGGCGTAACGCCCTGGTAGGAGGTTAGGGGGGCAACGCCCCCCGATAGAAAATTTTTACAATATTCAAAGCCAATTTAGAGGCCTCTCGTGAAAGCTGAAGAATGATTTACCACTAATTTGATACATACAAGACACTCACATAGAACAAGAAAAAAACTACATAAAAAGACCAGGGCCTAACATTGGCAAAGGTGACTAAGTCCCCAGACTTAGTCAATGCAAATGGGAAACACATATGAACAATCAGAAGCATAGTTAAGATTGTTTAAACATTTTGTGAATGTGTATAAGAGGTGAGAGAAAGAAAAGCAAAAAAATTTGAAAATAATGGTTAAAATCTGTGCAATCTGGTGCATTTTGGGCATTATTTTAAGGACTGAAAATAGTATTGTTTTGTGCTAAAAGTCCTCTTCAAGCTTAGTCCCCCTCCCCCACCCCACACACACACAAACACCCCTCTGCAAACTCTGATGATAAAATTTACAATAGCAGAACATCTTGCATAAAGGCTTATACAAAGACAAAGTTACTGCAAATAAAACAAGAAATAGCCACTCACATCAGTTTTATTCAAAACTGACCTGATGCATGTAAATCACACACAAAAAAACAAAAAAAAAAAAAAAACTAATTTGGAGGTACATGAAACTGTGTGGTGAGTGAGAATTAGTCATTTTTTTCTCTTCTTTCTTCTCCTTTTCTATTTTTTTTTGACCGCCAGGGGTGTGTGCACGTGCACAAGTGGCACAAGAACAAGATCCGCCCCTGCACAAGAACAAAAAGCATTGTTTTGTTGTTTTTTTCAAACCAGGCTCAGGCTGATCCAATTTTCTCAGCCACAACCGGCATTCATCGCCTTCAGGATCAAACTTATCTGCCATCCATTCCCACCTCCACATATTCTTCATTCCCTTATCTACCTCTCACGCATTTTTCTTTCCAGTATCGGTATTTTCCTCTAAAAACGGCATGATTGGAACACAAAGTCACAATATCCATGCTTCAGTCTCAGACCGGCCGGAAGTCATCAACCTGATACGCGGGTTATGCCCCTTTCAGCTGTGCATCTTTACACAAATCTGATACAAATCTTGTTTCGTTTACTTTTATATAATTTTTTTTTACGATTTTTTTTTCGAAAAATCGGATTTCCGATTGTAGGCTTCAGCAAAAATCTGATTTTCCGACTCTAGGCGGAAAGGTGGCACCCATGAAATTATGACATTCTCATCCCCATCGTCGTCGACCCACGGACCCACTCTCGCCAAAAGAAGATATGTATTATAAAAGGCAATTTCAGTTTATGTTTGTGTTTCTGTACGCGTGTGAGTTTTTCATTTCTAAAGCAAACAGAAATGATAAGATATTATACAGGGTGGAGAACAACTCATTGAGAAAAACTCTGAAAAGGCCGGGGTCCAGGGGCCGTCTAGGCCCCGGCGGGGTAAAGGGGCAGGGCCCTTGTAGGGGGTCCAGGGGGGCAAAGCCCCCCGGAAAATGTGCACGTTTTTAAGCCATACCAAGAGTGGCATAGTAACAGTGCAGTAAATGTATAGTGAACTGAACCAACCAAATATGAAAGAAAAGTAATAATTATTAGAAAAAGCTTGAACAAACACAGGAGCACACACACACACTTGTGTTTTATGACAATAAAATTTTTTTTCCTCTGAACTCTTTTTTTTCCCTCTGAAATGGCTGCCGATTTCCTCTGAAATCAGCGGATCCGAGGAGAGTTCTCCACCCTGATTATATTAAGGAAAACTCACTTTTTCTCGTTCCTAGCCGCCTGCCTCAGAGCCATGACAAACTTGCCATGATGGAAAGCTCGCCCAACTTTTTGCTGCGCCTCTTTCTCTGGGTATGGAATGTGAACTTGAGCGCTTGTCTCCAAATCATGGATTACGTATCCTTTGACTGTATGTGCGTCAAAACCTTCCACACAGTCTGACAGCAAAAAGGGAAACAAAAATGGATGAATATATTTATACGGGATAAAAATATGCATAAAAGAAACAATAATCTGAAACAAGTTACAATCTATACACCTGTCCTGCATACATTTTGTAATACACTAAAAAATATGGAATGTGTACCCTCTTTACTTAATCACAGTCACTGAAAACAGTTTACTCTTGTATACTATGGGACAGCTATGTAGTATGTATATTCTTATTTAAAAGTAATTCAAAACGGTAATTTCCCTGTCAACAGTACCAAGCACACTTTTCTTAATGAAAGGGACGCAACACAAGGTTTGGTAGAGGCTAATTAAATTATCTTTCTTGCTGTACAACTGGGTCACTAGAGCCTGCCTGTTTCTATGCACGGATAAGAAATGATTGTACTTTTATAAAGTAATCTACTCATGTTGAAAATCCCAACTTATCTGAATGAAAGTTATCTATAAATAGGCCATCACTCCTCCACCTTTATGCTAAATACTCTTGCCAAAGTTGAATGTTAAGGATTACACAAGTACACTATTGAGATCAGGCTATCACCTCACCCTACAAACCACGTGTCTTGCCTATGATGTTTTCATTGGGTCAGCAGACTTCATTCACAAAACTTTCAACTGCCACTTATTGTTGGACTGTCTCTTACTCACTAACTATATAATAATAATATTAATATAGCCCATAGGTAGTTGTTTTTACTTAAAACTCCTAAGTTTGAAATTTAATTTTGACATATTATCATTAGTTAGCCTGAACTAGTATTAAGTAGGGTTTACACGACACTTTTTAAAAGAAATACGCAGAAAAACACGCACACACTTTCACAATTTAGACTGACGGAAGCATGGTCCTTTCTATATAGCCATGAGACATGATCATGATGTTATCATAACATAGTAGTATTATTAGTAGGCTACTTTCTTAGCTCAGCATTAAGTAGCAAAACCTTTATAGGAACTGTACAGTATGCATTAAAGTGCATATAATATGCAGCTTTGCGAGTTGGAGAAAATAAAACAATTAACAAATTACTTAATTAAGAAATCAAAAAAGATAAATAAAAAGATACTTATTATGTTTTTAAAGAAGAAAAAATATTAATTATTATAAACCACTTTTTAAAACTCTTCATGGTTGCAATGCACCCACCTTTCAAACCTAACCTCTCGAGAACATCCAAACCGCCTGGCTGCAGAAGCTCTCCAACAATTCTGTCCGGTTCTTTCAGATCTCTTTCAATAACTGTTACATGTCGGCCATCCCGAGCAAGAACTGTTGCCAATGCCGATCCTGCCACCCCAGACCCTATAATGACAATTTCTGAGTCACTTCCATTGAACTGCTTGCTTGGTACTTCAATTTTACCAAATGTCTGTAAAAAAAAAAAAAAGCACACATGTCATGTTCAACACATTTTCAATTTTTGAAAAGAAGTTCTTGCCCCTGAAAGGTTTTTAAAGGGAAAAGTAGTAGTACAATGTTTACACCTAGATTTAAAGAGAAATTTGTAATGGATGAAAATTAAGGAAAATATATATTTTTAAAGTTTCATTGTTAAAATCTTACCTTTTTCCTTCTTACGTACAAGAACATCCAGCAACACAACAGACCAACAGCAAGTGTTGTGAAAGTAGTCAGCTGTGGAGGCAGCTGACTCCACAGTTCTCCACCAAGACGAACAAGTTGACTGTGCATCTTTTTTTTTTTTAAATTCAAACTGTACGGGAAAATGCACAGTTTGGGGGAAAAACCATCAACTAATTTAGTTGAACTAACAACCGCAGAGAAAAAAAACCTAGCTGATCAGCCAACGATGAAGGAAAGAATCATCTGCTCTAAATTTGGGTCCCCTAAATTTTGACTAAATATTTTACGTGCACAGATATTCTTTGGAAAAAGATGGATTTTATAAATGGACAAGATATGTTTTTTTAAAGTTCTCTCTTTCTTTTGCACGTTACAATTACTATTAGTCGATCAATAAAAATGTCATTTGTAAAACATTATCCTAGGCAACTCTATCGCTATTTTATATCACCTCACACAAGCACGGTTCGTCTGCTGATGACCAACAATCCAATCAAATTTCTTGCTCTTGGAAAGTCCGTCGATAATTTGAACATTGCAGCTTTTTGTTTTTCAACATCTAAGGTTTTTAATAATTTGTTGTAGTTTGTGTAGAGTGAGTGGAATTTGTGTTTGCTTTTTTATTATTTCAAATTTCTATTTTTGAAACATCTTTAAATATAAAACATTAACTGCGGTATTGACTACACAAAGAAGTCATTATTCCGCTGCACTTAAAAATGAGTGACAGCGCTTTCCAGTTTACTACTCAGGCTAGCTCGGCTTCTGACAGGTAAATAATAGTATTTGATTGTCTTTTTGAAATGAACAACTTATGTTGTGTTATGATTATCATGTGTCATTTAGGGAATAGAATATACTTGATTTATTATTTGTGCGTCTGTTGCGCCACATCGGCACATGTGTCTCATGCTGTCTGCTAGTGCTGCGTTGGTTTGGTGCCAAAGCTTCTGTCTGTTTAGTCAGTGGCTCTGGTGCCACGCGGTTTCTTCCTGTTTTATACAATCAGCAATGCCTAATAATAATAATATGCCTAATCATTTCCTTTAGTAAATCCCATGATAATTTGTATTCAGGATGCTTGACAGTGTTTAGATCTTCAAAAGTGATGTTTTCTTTAATTAAATATTGTATGCGCGCTAACTTAAAAGGGCTATGACCATGTTGAATAGTAATATTTTTCCAATGCACATTTTATGCAGTCAGTTCTTTTATTTATTTGTTTACTTATTTATTATTTTGTCTTAATTTTATTTGTGTAATTATTATTTATTAGCAATTTGTCATAAAGATCACTTTCATTGGTGTTGTTTTATTTTTGTCAACTCAACCTCAGGTGCATTTCTTCCTCTTTGAATAGGCCTTCTCGGCTTCTGCTTCTTGATTATTTCAGCTATTTGTTATTGTTGTATTTTTTCCCAATCTAATAATTTTAATAATTTTTAATATTTATATCAATATAAGTGCAGCATTACCTTTGAACTTATTATTAAAAGTAGTTTGTATTATTTTCTATCATTATAAATACTGATACGGTTGATTAAGGGGTGTGAATAAATCAGTCAGTTATGTAATTTATTGCTTTTGATTCAATAATTTCAGTGGGAGTGGTGAAGATGTTGCACTTGATCTTAACATTCCCTCATCAGAGAACCTAGTCACAGGGGATGGTGAACTGTTGTCACCGAAAAGTCCTACAAAATCTAAAGGAACCAAGAAGAAAAAAGCCTATTCTTCTGCTCAAACAAAGGAAAGTCGAGTGGTGCACACCGCCAAACGCACGCTGTACACAGCAGGTCGCCCTCCGTGGTATGATTCCCATGGGATGCTGAAAGATGCTTTTGTTATTGGTAAGTCTGTGTTGAGTGTTGAATTGTAATCATATATGTAAAGTCATTTGAGTTGAAATTATACATGTGTGGGGGTTGTGCTCATGTGTTATTTCGATTGTAAACTATAATGGCAACATTGAACCCAGGGGATTAGTGCATTTATGGATGAAGTGCAGTGCACTTGACTGTCCAGGAAGTGTTGTTCTTATTAACCCTCTAACCCCCACAGGAGCCTAAGCCTTATCTGCTTCTATTTCCTAGGTCAAGGCAAGTAACTCCGTCAAAATGCTACACCATGCACATACACAAATTAATTAAAAATGCACCACCTTAATTATGTTCCACTTATCATTATTAATAAATCAACCACATATTTTTCTTCAAAATGAAATGTTACACATACATTTTTACAATGTGTTGCAATTGGAATAAAAATCTGAATGTCAACATTGCATACTGCACAACATGCAGCAATACGATCACTGACTCAAATAATATAGCACCTATTGTACATCGTTTATGTTATTCAACAGACAGAAAAAGATCATCAAAGTGAAAGTCCAAATCACTTTCCTCTCCATCATTAACCTGTACCAAATCAGCCTCCTAAAATCCTTCAAATGGGTCATTTTCTTCATCAGATTGCAAGAATCTGACGCCATAATTCTCCGCCTCTCAAACTTCAAACTTTTATCAAATTTTGAAAATTCACTGTGTGCGTTCTACACACTCTAAAAATGCTGTGAAAACACCGCTGGAAACAGCAGGAAATCACGATCACGTGTGCGAGAATCTCGCACGTTTGCTATAAATAGATTTCCACATGGCAGCCTCTGATCAGACTACGTCATTACCGGTCGCTCCGCAAGCATGCACATGGAAAAAATATCGGTCGCTCTAAAGGGTTAATCTCTTAACCCCACTAAAATGTCTGAGGAAGTTGATTTGTACACACGGTCACTATCATAATCATCAACATTGTTATTTTGGAATACTACAGTCTATTTACATATAATTCAAGGTTCATATAAGCATGGAAAATTCTGGAATTTTAATAAGGGTTTTCCAAGCCTGAAATTTCATGGGAATTCCAATGAAGTCAATTAGTCATGAAAAGTAATGAAAATAGTAAAAAGAAGTGGGAACACGTTTTTTTAAATATTTTTTTCTAGACTTCCTGACCAAATTAAATACTTTGAGAAAGTCTGCAAAGAGGAAATTCACAAGAACATTGATGCCTAACTCAAAAGAAATTGTCCTGTACTTGTAAAACTTAAACTAAAAGCAAAAAATAAAATTAATGGCCTTAGGTATTTGTAGAATGAGTTATGTTTGTGTATGTGTGAAAGTGCGTTGAGCAGTTCAGCTGTATACATACAAAAGTCCAAACTTGTTGTATTTAAAGACCATAGATTGATCTTTCATAATATATATGTTCCGTTTTTGAGTTGATCTTGAAGGTAAATGTCAGTTGAGGTCTTGCAAAGACATACAAAAAGTAGGTCATCATACAGTAGAATGGCTATATTTAACACATAGTGCACAACAACATTGGGTTATTTCATAATGCTTGAGAGGTGAGGTTGAAGGTCAAGTTTGTCCCAAGGTCAAGGTCATCCTAGTGTCACTGTTTTTTGTCGTAGTACAACTTTTGCTTTAGTTTATGATTATTTGATATTGCATGAGTGTATTTGGAGCCAGAGGTCAAGGTCAAGAGCATAGAAAGCTCAAAATAGGTGTTACTTTTCATTTTAATGCCACGGTTTCATTTTGTTTTTTTTACTGGGCACTCATTTTCATGTTAAATATTGCTAGTTTCATAAGGAGCAAGAGAGTCATATGGACTTTTCCCTTCTAGGTTAATACTAAAATAATAAGTACTTAACATTTAACGAGGGGAGTGAGAGCAGTTCTATGTTTTGTTATCTGACAATGCAAGTTGTATTGGTTATAGTATTACATAGGAACAAAAAACCAGATGGAGGAATAGATAAATATTATTGAGTGGGAAAACGGTGGTTAGGACTTAATAAAATGTTTAATTTGGAGTGCCTGTTTTCAGTCATCTTATGATATTGAATGTGGAAGGGGAAAAGTTGATTTTAAAATTATTGTTATTGTTATGACTATTAAGTATAATTAATATTGATATTCTTTATCTGTTGATAGCCCCCCGTTGGGGTGCCGGGGGTTTCAGTATAAATAGTATCCCCACTTTCTGGAAATTTAGTGCTTTAAATTCCCACTGTCGCTGTCTTTCTCATTTGCTCTTTCTCATTCCTGCTCTGTTATATCAATATGCTATACTATCTTCTTCTTCGCTAGACCAGTCACCTACCTTTTTTCTTGCAAACTCTTCCGGGACAAGACTCCTTATTTGTGTATGAGGTCTGTTGGATCAGCTTGGGAATATTGGACGCTTTCTGCCAGGTGGTCACTATGTCTTCCTATGATGTTATTATTTAGCAATGTAGGCATTTTATATGTGTTTTGTTGATAATTTATAATGATGTTTGTATTCTATTTTGTTTTTGTAAACGGGGGTTCGATAAATTAGAGTACAGCCTCAGCGTCCCCTGCGTGGGATGTCTTTATTGTAAAGTGACTGGCTGGTGGAGAGCTTTCAGTTTTACCACTAGGGTTGTTTCAGCAGATCTTTGATGCGGATCAGGGGTTGTCCGGTCCTGATTTGGCTCGGAAGAGTCCACTGGACCTAAAGGAATAATGATGTAATATGTAATGTAATCTGTTGATAGGGATTTGTGGTGGAAGTGCCTCTGGGAAAACAACTGTGGCCAACAAAATCATTGAGGCTTTGGATGTGCCATGGGTCAGCTTGCTCAGTATGGACTCATTTTATAAGGTGAGGGTTAATGCATGATGAAATAACCGTGCTATTTGCTCAATATTAAATACTGCGTGTGGCAAGGTTGTGACTTTTCTGCTAGCATTATAGTGATGTGAGAAACAGATAGATACACCCAAGTTTGGACGTTTTGATGTCTGCATTTGTGGGATTTGCTCTGATCATAAGGTGGTTAATTTTAGCCATTCATTTTAAAGTTTGATTGTCAACTTGTGATTACTTATCAGATTTATTGCAAATGTGAGTAAATGAAAATAATAACTTATATAAGTAAATAATATGTTGATGAATACATGAAGTTGGCAGTAGCAGCTCAATGTCACACTCCCCCACTACCCTCCCCACCTCTTCCACCAACCTCCTTTCCTAAATATTAATTGAAAATAAGAATTGGGTAGGAGAGCGATACCACTTGTTGTGTATATTACTTTACTGCCACACTCTACACCACCCCTTAACTCATTGCTGGTGATGCGTGTCACAGGATGCACGGTTCGTTTATATGGTTGCCAGCGGTGCACCTCTTGGGGAGATCGGTAGTGTCCCTTATAAGCAACCCAACTACTAAAGGGAGAGTACAATTGGTAGCAAGACTAATAATTCCTAATTGGTATGTTACCTACCTTTAACTTTAAAACAGAGTCTTTAACTATAAAGCCGAGTATTTTTGCTGTGAGAGTAATTTTCATGGGTGCATGAGACGCACATGTTTTAAATAAATTCCAAAATGGCAGCCAATTCTACATTGACAATTTTATGTGTACTGATCTACAAGAATCATTCATATACATTTTGAAACTTATCATGAATTAAGTTTTTATTAATTTTATCATTATTGCAAAACTGACATGTTGTGTGGTGAATGTACAATATATTCTGGATATCAAACACTTTTTGAATTTTTGCTTACAGTGAGGATACTTGAGTGCTATTTTCATCCTATCCTATCCTGTAACTCGAAGGTCGTAGGTGCACCACAGATGATCGTTTAAACAGCGTGCTCCATCTTTCTCTGTCCTCAACAACCCTCATGGCTTCGCTCAGTGTCCAACTAGTCCATTCTCGAATGTTGTCCTCCCACCTCTTTTTCTGTCTCCCTCTTCTTCTGCCTCCTTGCACCGCGCCTTGCAGGATAGTCTTTGCACCGCGCCTTGCAGGATAGTCTTTGCAAAGCCGGAGGTTGCAGATTGCTCTACCACGTATGTTGATGGTACACATGGTGCCTTCGTGATCTGCAAGGGCATCTGAAGTGATGTGCTCTAGGCAGATGTTAAAGAATGTTGGAGAGAGTAGGCATCCATGACACGCACCAATTGTTGTTCTGAACCAGTTTCCAATGGGGCTGTTGTGGAGGACTGCACTGTTAACCTTGTCATACAGGCTTTTGATGACTTCAATAATGTTAGGGCTGATGTTGTACACCTCTCATGGTTGCCCACAGACTGACAGAGCTGCATGCCAGGCTCGGTCAAATGCTTTCTTGAACTCTACAAACACATGATATAGAATAGATGTTGTAGGTGCTGTAGGTATTTCTCGCAGATTATTCTGAGGTTGAAAATCTGTTCAGTGGTACTTTGCCCTGCCCTGAATCCTGCTTGTTCTTCAGCTATGATTTGTTCAGCTTGGGGTTTCAACCTGTTGAGTATTATCAAAGAGCTTAATGATAGAAAGATGGGGAACTTGGTACAGAACCGCGATACGAAAGGTACGAGTTATGCGCCCTTGTCAGCATGCTGAAAATGGCTCGTGGCAGAAAGTCAAAAGGCGACTGAGTGAAACAGGGCGGTGACTTTTGCACAGCCATCAATTGCCGTAATGCCAGATACAAGAAAGTTGTGTTGGCAAGTCCTTTTTCAAATTTCCAAGAGACAAAGAAAGGTAAATTGCAATTGAAAAACTTCATTTTTTTGTGTTTATGTAGGCGTAAACTAAGAGTAAGACCGCTGCAGTGCTGTTAGTGTTAAAACAATCGGAGAGTGGCTTGAATGATTCATGTTATACCTATGTGCTAAATCCAAAACAGTTTGCTTGCTGACAGTTTACGTTCAACAGGTCGCTCACTGTTTACGTTATTGCTAGGTTGTTTGACTATATTTGTGCTTATATTTCAAAAGTAGATGTCAGATAATAATAATAATAATAATAATAGATCTAATAATAATAATAATAATACATCCAAGTGTAACGGCATGAATGCAGTATTATAACAGAAATATGTCACCTCGTCAGAAAGATTTCACTTCTTCTGGAGAATCTGTAACTGAAATGTGAGAGAAACGAAACCGTTGATCCTGAAGTGACTGATGTTATTAGGCCAGTGATGTGGGAGGTGAGAGGGTTGGGGGTGGAGGGACACCTGATATAAATTAAATTCACACTATTAGTGAAACATTTTGTTATTGTGCTTTATTGTGATTGATTGAATGACAGAGCTCTCTCTTCCCCCAACCCCCCCCCCCTCTCTCTCTCTCTCTCTCTCTCTCTCTCATGATTACGGATTTACACAGTTTCGGATAAATGAAACAGTCTGTCATGCATATTTTAATTTTAAAATATCTGTCGTTGATTAAAAAATAATAAATTCCAGGGCAGAAGACGAACCTATGACATACACACACAAGCAGCATAAAAGCACCTAATAAATGTCAATAAGTAAACATAAACAAAACAAAAACAAACAAAAAAATGACAGCAGTAGCGGAATGTTAATAATAATGATGGTTAAAAGTTTGGTTTTTGCAAACGTTGCCATAAAAATGTTCTTTTGCAATGGCATAGGCTCAATAAGTTACCACGCACAGATCATTCATATAGCAGATGATGAAATATAGCCAGCCCGAGCAAAGGGAAATAATCCGTGAGAGCGTCTCGTATTTTTGTATATGACGTACTGGAAGTTCCCCCTCTTCCCGTAATAAGCTCTTTGGTATTATTTTCAGGAGGATGGATGATGGTGGGGTAATTTTGATGATGGTACGGTAATTTTCACACTCCTGAAGGTTAATTTTTTTTGGAAGCGTGATGACAAGCGACTGGGTACTTGGTGTAGGCCACTCCACACTCTGCCAGATCTTTTTACAAATAATGGTGAGGGCGTCAATCATCGATTCTTCTCCTGCTTGAAGCAATTCCGCGAGTTTTTTGTCCACTCCCGCTGACTTCCCCTTCTTCAGTGATTGCACTGCTGCCTCAACTTCTCTGAGAATTTGGAGGTTTTCTTCTTCTTCTCTGTTCTGGGGACATGCTTCAACTGATGGGTCTCCGTTTGGTGTGTGGTTGTAAAGGTCAGAGCAATACTCTGTCCATCTATCCAAGACTTCTTGTTCTTCTGTAAGGCATATGCCAGACTTGCTTTGGATCATGGAGATCTTGGGCTGTTTAACACTTGTCAGACTTCTTGCTTTTGTTCTGGTTCAGACTGTTCTCTTTTCCCTGCCATTGATCTTCTATCCAGTTTTCCTTTGCTGTGCGCATGCCTTTTCGGATGTCATTTTTGATTTTTCAGTAGGCATAAGCTCCCTGTGAGGTGTTCTTTTTCTTTTTCATCTCTGTTCATTTATCACACAGATCCCAAATTTAGGTGTGATCCAACATATTTTCTTTGGGTGGTGCTTGCCAAGGATCTCAGTGGCGGCGTGTGTCACAGCTGAGTTGAAGGCGGTGGTCATGATGTGGACACCTACTTCACCAGCTCCCACAATGAGCAGTGGTGCAAATTTCCTTCCAGTTGTGGCTTGAAATATTTCTGCCACCTCCGGGTCTTGCAGTTTGTTCAGTTTGAACTTCAGTCTAGTGCACTTTGCTGTGTTTACTCTCTTTAAGTGGAGCCGGAAAGACATCATCACGAGATCATTGTAACTTCCGATTTCTGCTCCTTTACCAATTTATGTTTAGTATTGCTGCATTTTCTCTACGCAGTTTACTTGGCAATAAAATTCAGCTTGCCCGTCACGTCAAATCATTTCAGGTGTTGAATGAAGATCAGCATGACCAGGCAGCCAACAACGAATACAACTTTGATCACCCTGATGCCTTTGATATCCCTCTGCTGACAGCCACACTGCAGAGACTGAAAGAAGGGAAAAACATTGACGTGCCCATTTACAACTTTTCCACTCACGCCCGGGAAAAACACATGGTGAGAATATTTTGTTTTAACTCATTGTTGACACGCCAAAAATGGTCATCCTTACTGACCCACTTAATTTTACATTTACAGAAATATAGAACACCATCTGAATTACCTATGTAGTAATGTTATATATATGTTGAAAGGTTATCATGTGTTTTTTCTAGCCTTGTGTAAACTAACTAGTAATGATATGTATGTTTTTGCTCACATGCCATCAAAATATGTATTTAAACTAACAAAATTGTAAACCAAAAAAAAGTCTGACGAATACAAAATGTGTTCACCATATGCTGCTGCTTTATTTTGTGGTTTCACTGCAGTTGTCCATGTCATCAATGAGTTCAAATACATATAAAATATTTACTTACAGTTGTGAGCTCTGTCCTTACTTTAGTTTGTCCAAAAACAAACAATGGTCAAGTAAGCTTTTTGCGAAGGAAAATGAACTAGCACACTTCAGTACCTACCTGCAATCAAACCGTTAACATAAAATGTAGGGGTTTAGGTTGGAAAATGTTAAAACTTTTGGTGACGATTACTTTTCCCTGCATTCCTTACAATCTGTCTCGCTACAAGAATAAATTTCATATGCAGCTCAAGCCAGGGAGGGTCACGGCAGACGTCAAAGCTCAGCAGCTTAGGCTTTGGAACGTCAACAACAAGTTAAACAAAGCCTACAGTATTGTTGAAACAGCTTTAGCAAGGTCGATGCGTCTTGTAGCTAATTCACAGCACAGTGTTGTATAATGAGCTTACAAAGGGATAATGTGTAATGCTTTTTATGCATGAGTAACTTAAAGTTGTATGATTTCTTTAAGTTACATTAGGTTATTATGCTTTGCCTTTATTGTACAGACCTTGACGACACTCAATGTGGAAACTACATGTCACAAATATCATTTTAAAATTTTTAATCTGGTTTGTTTTTAAATCCTTAGCATATTTTAATGTTTATTACACGTTTGAACAATGTTTGCAATGAATATTGTTTATTCGTACTCTTCTTTTTTTCAGATGATGTTATTGTACAATTGCAATTGAATGTTTCCTTTTCAGAAAACAATTTATGGTGCCAATGTGATTGTCTTTGAGGGAATCATGGCATTCACTAGTAAAGACCTGCTGAAGGTAAACAGTACTTTCTTTAACAAATAAATTGTAGCGTAAAGTGAAATTTCAATAGAGGTGTACTTATTTTACTGTTCACCTGCTATTTTTGGTTGATTGCGACACCTCCAGTAACCCCTTGGGGTCATGAGCAATCTTGCCACTGTAGATAGTTCTAACCTATAAAGGAAAAAGTGAAAGCCCCAGTTGAAAACAAAAAGTGAAAGCCCCAGTTGAAAACCTGTCTTGACTTTGTAGGCATGACCGATTCACTGTGGCAACAGTCCCCCCACCCCCCCCCCCACCCCCCGTTGGGGTGCCGGGGGTTTCAGTATAGATAGTTTCCCCACTTTCTGGAAATTTAGTGCTTTAAATTCCCACTGTCGCTGTCTTTCTCATTCCTGCTCTGTTCTATCAATCTGCTATACTATCGTCTTCTTCGCTATACCGGTCATCTACCTTTTTTCTTGAAATTTCTTCCGGGACAAGACTCCTTGTTCGTGTATGAGGTCTGTTGGATCAGCTTGGGAATGTTGGACGCTTTCTGCCAGGTGGTCACTAGGGCTTCCTATGATGTTATTATTTAGCAATGTAGGCATTTTATATGTATGTGTTTTGTTGATACTTTATAATGATGTTTGTATTATATTTTGTTTTTGTAAACGGGGGTTCGATTAGTTGGGGTAAAGCCTCAGCCGTCCCCTGCGTGGGATGTCTTTATTGTAAAGTGACTGGCTGGTGGAGGGCATTCAGTTTTCCCACTAGGGTTGTTTCGGCAGATCTTTTATACGGATTGGGGGTTGTCCGGTCCTGATTTGGCTCGGAAGAGTCTGCTGGACCTAAAGCAACAATTATGTAATGTAATGTAATGACCCCTCCAGTAACAGCTGGATTGTGTAGAATGTTAAAACCACAACACTGAAGTGTTTTAATAACAAGAAATTATACCTAGATATGGCACTTTATCATCTTTCATTCTTTTGACTTTCAATTTACTTTTTTTTTCTTGCGGAAAGAGTTGATAAAAATCATAAAGCACATGTCCCGCTGTTGCTTTTGCAGTTGATGGACCTGAAAGTATTTGTGGACACAGATTCCGATGTGCGGTTAGCGAGACGTTTGAAGCGGGACATCACAGATAGGGGCAGGGAGTTGGAAGGAGTTTTGAAACAGTATAGCACATTCGTCAAACCATCTTTTGAGCACTACATAGAGCCGACCATGACCTGTGCTGATATTATTGTGCCTAGAGGAGGAGAGAATGACGTTGCTATCAATCTGATCGTTATGCACGTGCACTCTCAACTTCTGGCTGTAAGTTCTTCTTTTCATTCTTTGTTTTATCTTCCAATAGACCAATTTTTTAGTCTTTCGTTTCATACTGGACACAATTTCGGGTTAGTTTTGAAAGTTTATTGTCCTTTTGATTAGGTTTCATTCAATCTTCTCATAACCGAGTTTATTTGTTTTGTTTATTTATAATTGGTATGGTAGTCAGCACAATCCATTTCCCTTTTCAGCGTGGATTCAAATTGAGAAACAAGCTGGCTCTTGCAGAACACAGAAACACACCCATGCCTGACACCTTGTTTGTGTTGGAAAAGACACCACAGGTCCATGGGATTCACACCTTTATCAGGTAAGACTCTCTTAATAATCTGTTCAGCACTGCCAGTTCTATAAAATGTAATTAGTATTTTTTCCAACCCAAAGAACTGCTGACGATGCTGGCCGAGAACAATATCAAACCTCAAGCTCCCAAGGCGATTATGTTGTCTTCTTTGGGTGATAGCTTTCTGTCCAGGCTTTGTTCATTTTCTTCATGCAAGATACTTGTGTTTGTAATGTTAACATGTGTGTGAATTTTCAGAAATCAGGAAACCAATAGAGATGAGTTTATCTTCTACTCCAAGAGGTTGATGCGTCTGCTGTTTGAATTTGCCATGTCCATGCTTCCATTCAAGGTAGCGTAAGATGTGTTCTCTGTTGGTAGTGTTACAATATATTGAAAAATGATGACAATGTAATATTTGATGTATGTCTGTTTAGTTCATAGGTGCAATATTTGAAACACAGCTTAGTGATGGTTTTCTGTTGTGTTTGAATTTAAGAAGAGATTACTTCTAGTTCATATTCTGTGGTTCTTTCTCCTGTTTATTTGAGCTGATCTTTTTAATAATGGGTAAAATGTGGTGGGGGTCATTTGTTGCAGTCGGTGCCAGTGGAAACCTCTCAAGGCTATGAATACTTGGGAAGGAAACAGTCAGACATCAGAGTGAGTATAGGCTACTGTTTTCTCAAACTGACAGAGGGTACTCATTCCAAACCTCGATGAAGTCCCTGGCATTTTGCTCTCCCCTTCTCTGATCCCCTTTCGTTCCCCTCCCCAGTTATAAATGAACTAGATAGGGGAAAAAACTATACACTGGTAGATACATGTATGAAGACTTATGAGGGAACTTAGCCTCTTTCTTCAGTTCTGACAAAACTTTCATGACTTAGTGACAGCTCGACAAATACAGCGAATATAAGAACATGTCACTCTGAGCTCGTGACAATTTCACAGGAAGCACACACAAAAAAGTGACTAAAACGTATTGATTTATTTTGTTGTTGATTGATTGATTTGTTTGTACTGAGCAGTTGGCGGGTGTGTCAATCCTGAGGGCAGGGGAGACAATGGAGCAAGCTTTGAGGGAGGTCAGCAAAGACGTCAGCATTGGCAAAATTCTCATCCAGACTAACTTGGACACCGGAGAGCCAGAGGTAGGTTATGTGATCATCTCATTATGTGATTTGGGATTTTTGTGTGTGTGTGTATGTAAGCAATTGGTTGTTTATATTATAGTCTGAAAAATGGAAAATTAAGTACTTAGTGGAAAAAAATAGTTGTTAAACCAATAGTATAAAGAAAGAAAGAAAGAGATTTCTCTTATATAGCGCACTTACAAGCTCAGAGAGCTTCTCAAAGCGCTGACCCGTAATATCCAGCAATCACACAATAGTTTGCTGAAGTCAGGATTCGAACCCATGTCGCCCAAAACGCACTCACACAAGTCGTGCGCTCTGACCACTGAGCTATCCCTGCCGCCGTATATATATATAGTATAATCTTTTTTTGTGCTGACTGATAATTGCTTTTGATCTCCAGCTGCACTACCTGCGCCTTCCAAAAGATATCAAAGATCACCATGTATTCCTGATGGATGCGACAGTGGCCACCGGAGCAGCGGCAATGATGGCCATTCGCGTGTTATTGGACCATGACGTCCCAGAACAGAACATCACTCTTTGCTCCCTTCTCATGGCAGAGTCAGGTAGGCAATGACTGTGTTCATTGGAAGATCATAATACCTATCCTATCCTTATCCTATCCCGTAACTCGAAGGTCGTAGGGGCACCACAGATGATCGTTTAACCAGCGTACTCCATCTTTCCATGTCCTCAGCAACACTGATTGTTTCGCTCAGTGTCAAAGCAGTCCATTCTCGCATGTTGTCCTTCCACCTCTTTTTTGGTCTCCCTCTTCTTCTACCTCCTTGCACTGTGCCTTGCAGGATGGTCTATGCAATGCCTGATTCTCTGGTCGCATGGCCATAACATCTGAGTTTTCGTTTTTTCACCAAGCGTATATGAAGATGGAGATGACAAGGGAGAGCAGCAGTCTTATCTTGGAATGTAGACTGATGGTACTGTCTTTCCAAATGGGCTTCATCCTCGCCAGGGCAGCAGTTGTTTGTGCGATCCTGGAGAGGACTTCCTGTCGGGACCCATTATCTGATACAATGGCTCCTAAATATTTGAAGCTATGCACTGTGTTGAGGGATTGGCCTTGGACTTTGATGTCCGTGTTGATGCCATTGGTGTTGTTGGTCATTATTTTGGTCTTCTCCGCACTTATTTTCATTCCATAGGCTCTGGAGGTGGTGTGAAGCCTCTGTACCAACTGTTCAAGTTCTTGTTCCTGTCCAGCCAATCTATCAATGTCATCCGCAAAACGAAGGTTGGAGATTGTTCGTCCCCCTATGCTGACGGTGCCCTCGTGATCTGCAAGGGCATCTGACATGATGCGCTCTAGGAAGATGTTGAAGAGTGTTGGAGAGAGTAATCATAATACAATAGGCCTAATAATAATCATAATACTACTACTACTAATAATAATGATCATAATACAACTGTTGTAAAACTTGATCTCTTCAACGATGGATGCAGCAGTTTCATAAATTGACCTTGGCCAGCTCAAAAGCTGCTTAAGAGGTTGGTCGATACAGCGTCTAACTTGAGCTGCTTAAGAGGTTGGTGGATACAGCGTCTAACTTGAGCTGCCAGAGGTTGGTGGATACAGCGTCTAACTTGAGCTGCTTAAGAGGTTGGTGGATACAGCGTCTAACTTGAGCTGCCAGAGGTTGGTCCATACAGCGTCTAACTTCAGCTGCCAGAGGTTGGTCCATACAGCGTCTAACTTGAGCTGCCAGAGGTTGGTGGATACAGCGTCTAACTTGAGCTGCCAGAGGTTGGTCCATACAGCGTCTAACTTGAGCTGCCAGAGGTTGGTCCATACAGCGTCTAACTTCAGCTGCCAGAGGTTGGTGGATACAGCGTCTAACTTGAGCTGCCAGAGGTTGGTGGATACAGCGTCTAACTTGAGCTGCCAGAGGTTGGTGGATACATCGTCTAACTTGAGCTGCCAGAGGTTGGTCCATACAGCGTCTAACTTGAGCTGCCAGAGGTTGGTCCATACAGCGTCTAACTTGAGCTGCCAGAGGTTGGTCCATAAAAGCGTCTAACTTGAACTGCCAGAGGTTGGTCCATACAGCGTCTAACTTGAGCTGCCAGAGGTTGGTCCATACAGCGTCTAACTTGAGCTGCCAGAGGTTGGTCCATACAGCGTCTAACTTGAGCTGCCAGAGGTTGGTCCATACAGCGTCTAACTTGAGCTGCCAGAGGTTGGTGGATACAGCGTCTAACTTCAGCTGCCAGAGGTTGGTCCATACAGCGTCTAACTTGAGCTGCCAGAGGTTGGTGGATACAGCGTCTAACTTGAGCTGCCAGAGGTTGGTCCATACAGCGTCTAACTTGAACTGCCAGAGGTTGGTCCATACAGCGTCTAACTTGAGCTGCCAGAGGTTGGTGGATACAGCGTCTAACTTGAGCTGCCAGAGGTTGGTCCATACAGCGTCTAACTTGAGCTGCCAGAGGTTGGTCCATACAGCGTCTAACTTGAGCTGCCAGAGGTTGGTCCATACAGCGTCTAACTTGAGCTGCCAGAGGTTGGTGGATACAGCGTCTAACTTGAGCTGCCAGAGGTTGGTCCATACAGCGTCTAACTTGAGCTGCCAGAGGTTGGTCCATACAGCGTCTAACTTGAGCTGCCAGAGGTTGGTCGATACAGCGTCTAACTTGAGCTGCCAGAGGTTGGTCCATACAGCGTCTAACTTGAGCTGCCAGAGGTTGGTCCATACAGCGTCTAACTTGAGCTACCAGAGGTTGGTGGATACAGCGTCTAACTTGAGCTGCCAGAGGTTGGTCGATACAGCGTCTAACTTGAGCTGCCAGAGGTTGGTCGATACAGCGTCTAACTTGAGCTGCCAGAGGCGCAAACTTGGATGACCAGAGGTGGGGGGGGAGGAGGGGGACCTAGAGCTTGCTAGGTGTGTTGGTATAACTGGCACTCACCCATCTAGGACATGGGGATCAGGATCTTTAAGGTCTGTGCAATGGAATGCAAGTGTGCCAAGATTAGACCTTAGTTTATACTGATAAGCCTCACGTTAACCTCTCCCTCCATTTTCTCTCCTCTCCCCTCCCCTCCCCCCTTCCCTGAGTGGATCAAACCTATACCTGTGCAGTATTGTGTGAGTTATAATCATTACCATACACAATCCACAAAAATACTAATAATGTTACCATGATTTAATTGTTTTAAATGTGTGGTGCGTGTTCAGGTGTACACTCGGTGGCCTATGCATTCCCACAACTGAAGATTGTGACAACAGCAGTGGACAAAGAAGTGGATGAGAAATTCCACATTCAGCCTGGCATCGGTGTGTAGTACAACCTAACACCTTTTTTTGTGTTCCAGTCCAAACCTTCTGTATACTTCTTGGCTTCCTTTCTGTAAAATAACATTCTAAATCTTGTTTCTGTTTTTGTTTTTTAAAATATGTAAGCAATGTGTTTTAGTGATCATTTCCATTCTTTCCTGTTTTGCTTAGTAATTTATTTATTGCATATACCTCATTAATGCATAGCAATGTGAGACTAGTATGCACTCACCCCCCCTCCCCCCATCCCCCACCCCCCCACCCCCAATTTAAAAAAAATCAAAATTTTTGGAAATTTGTGTTAGATGAGACTTAAATAGTCCAAAAATGATATAGGGAAAAAAAAGTATTCCAGTCTGTTTGACCGGCATCCATTTGTGCAACAACTTTAAAGTGGCTATAATTGCTATATTAACAACTATCACAACCAAACTTGTTAAGATGGTGTATACCCATTAGACCCTGAAAATGATCAGTGAATAAACACGTCAAGGTCACAGGGTCATCAAATTTTAGTAAAAAACATTATCATTATTAACAAAATTTCACTTTTTTTCTAGGTTATTAATATTGAACTTATGATACTTGGATACATGATATTAATAAGACACATAAACTGTGTAAATTTTGTCAATCTCAAGGTCACTGGAGCTGTCCAAAGTCGATTTGTATAGGTACATTGAAGTGAACTTGACCCTAAACTATGAGAGATATAAAGTCCAAACTTGTATGTAGAGATGATAGATTGTTTTTTTTTGTAAATATTCATTTTTGCTTTGATCTAGAAAGTCAAGGTCATTTTGCCTTGCAAATATATGCAAAAAATAGGTCAATGTACTGTGGAATGGCTGTTTATTTTACACATAGTATGCAACAACATTGGGTTATTTCATCTGACATTCATGAGAGATCACAAGAGGGTCAAGGTCATCCCAAGATCACTGGGTTTTTTTTGGTGTGTTTTTTAGCATAATACAACTTTTGCTGTATTTTATTTGATAATAAAGCATTTAAAGCTTTTCAATAAGCGAGCGTTGTGGCCAAGTAGGCTAAGGCGGGACTAACTTGCCTTGTCCACAGGCCAGAAACCAATGGCGCCTGACAGGTGTGGGTTCGATCCAGCATCGGGGCGTTATGTTTCTCCGAACATTATTTACTTTCGACTCGGGCAACGTCTCGGGGGTTTTCTCCGGGTACTCCGGTTTGCACCCCCAGCAAAATTTCAAAAATCACAACTATAGTTAGGTAGGATGGGTTTAGGCGCGCCACAGGCTGCGACTACGCTTTCCCCAGGGGAGGCGGCCCAGAATTTCCCTTGGAAAAAGGGACAATAAGGTAAATAAAATTTAAAAAAAATAAAATAAAAATAAAAATAAGTGTGTCAACAACAAGTTTGCAGGCTGTCATCGTAAAAAGTCTACCAAAACACAAGGAAAGTATGTTGACACCCCATTGGAGTAACTAACGCTAAGCCTTGAAACTTGTGCAATCTTTGTTAGACTAGTGCTGCCTGGGTTTAATCGCGTGTTCCTGTAGAGCCCACTATGATATTTACGAATTCCACATTCTATCTTTAAAATACTTGGTTTGCTTGATTGCAGGCAACTTTGGTGATCGCTTTTTTGGAACAGACTTCATGGAGAACTAAGGTACAAGGTTGCTTAGTTTTGTTGGTCTTGCCATTGATGTCCAGTACTCAACACACTCCGATATTGCCTCTGCACTTTCCTCTCCAAGCATTTGCTGAACAACATGATCTCAGGAGAAGCATGAGGCAGCTACTCTTCTACAATATTCTGATATTATGAAATTTTTGTGTAATTTTTTTTTCTTCTTCCCCTACCAGGTCTTCTGTTCTGTTATGACATCTTTTCAGCAAAACCATTTTTGAAATTTAAAGGTGCGAGCCCTCTGAACTTCAGTATTTATGTTTGTTAAGAAGCCCTTTTTGAAGAGAGCTAACTTGCAGCTGATAAGTATTCTATTTACTTAAAATGGCATGTTTATTCATTTCGAAGTAACAGCGCAATTATGTGAATACTTCCATTGAGGTTGTCAACAAGAGCTTTCTGTAGTATATTCATATTCGATAAATTGTTTATTTGCTTCAGCTACAAGCTTGGGTTACATTTCAAAATGGCTCTGAGGCACTTGCTTTGCGTGCATGCCTGTTATTGATACTTGTATTCAGATTTAGATGTGATTACTTATGTTTCACACTGAATCACAAACAGAATGTGGGCCAAAAAAAACATGTAATCAGAAATTGCTTATAAAGATTGTTTACCTTGGTATGCATACAAGTATTAGTTTACTCCCATCTCTCAGTTTCAGTGCCGTTGAATTATTCTCAGTATTAGTATATTTAGAAATATGTATTTTTTTTTCTATGAATGCAGAAATTAGCATAAATTGGTAAATTATAATTAATAATCTTCAGTTAAAACTGGTTATATGGCTTGATTACAACTGACGTTTGCTGTCTAATGCAAACGTTTGAGGTTAGACCTCTTCTAACATCTATATGAACAAGTGGGATTGGTCTTACAGTTTTGGTACTATTGCCTTATATGCCATTGAAGAAGGAACAAAACTAGTCTTTTTTTTTGGGGTTGTTTTTTAATTCATGGATTTTATTATCTATTATATTATTTTGGCGCAAAATAATTAATTCTGTTATTTTTGTAAGAACTGTTTCTAAGAAATAATATAAAAATTTTATCGTGCAAGATTTTAATTGTGGTACAATGAATGTAAATTGCTTGAAACAGGCTGTTGTAATATGGGTATTAGTTGTGTATATATGGGACACAGATGAATTGGTGTTAAGTACCACACTTTGTAAGAAAAGCAAATTATAACTTTTGTTGAAAATTATTGTTACGTTCATTCTGATGATGAGGTTGTATACTTAACTGTTTTATGTACTGTTCCTATAATCACGCATTGTTTGATTGTTTGTTCTCAGATGAATTAACCATCCTTATTCACCTAACAAGGTTTTTGTTCTTTAATTAAAACAATAACTTGAGTTACATGATTTTAAAAAAAGACGTCTTGATAAAATTGTGACCAGGTCCTTATTGTTGATAAAAGCATTTTAATCTCTTATTTTATTTTAAAATGGCGTAATGTTAACGTAAGAAGTTGTTTGTTTCAGTATCTGCTAATAACATCCCAAATCTCCAGGATAGGTTCATCCTATTCAGAACAATGGGCGACAGTGACTTGTTCAGAATTATTATTTTGTTCGTCGTATTTTTACCATTGGGAAGTGCAAGTTTCCTGCACTTTCTGTTGGGTAGTTCCCAGCATTTCCACCTCCTCTTATTCACACCACCAAGGGCATTGAAAGCAAATAAGAAATGCATAGTTGGAGCTACCTCCCATATCCGAGTTGTTGCAAGGTTATTCAAATAGGAATTTGCAATAATAATAATATAACAATAGGTGATTGTTTTTAAATCTACCTATTTTTGTGTATTGTCTTCTGTATTTATCACTTATTTATTTGTTTACCTACTAAATATTTAATTACTAAATAATTGAATTGTTACTGTTGGTTATTAATTTATTTGTTTACGTACTAAATATTAACGAAATAATTGGATTGTTATTGTTGGAAGCTCTGATTAGTCTAATCTTGGTGTGCAATATCACAACAAAGAATGTATCCTAATTTTGTTAAGAAAAAAATTAGTAAACATACTTTGACTTTTTGGCTATATTTGAACTCAAACGAACTTGCTTATGTGCACTTATAATTCAGTTTATTCCTACAGGGCACTGCTACATTCAGACTGCACCATTCAACATATAATGTGGCCGTATTTTCTCTTTGTAAATGGAGCGACATGCTTTCCAAGTTTTGAAAGATTTTCATTGTTGTTTTCCAGGCAGTTTGTCTGACGAAGTGATAGTGCACAGGCAATGCAGTGAGGTTGTATGTAAACCTAAAACAAGGTGAAAACCTGTGAGTTGTTGATAGTGTATTTTCTGTTCTAAATTATTGGTTTTGATAAATGGTAAAGATAATATTTGATTCGTGCGATGTTCAGAGTTTTAAAGATTAATATTTTATTTATTTAATGATGAGTTTTGATGGGAATGGACTTATATGTGTTACGAGCATGAGCATGTTTTGTGTTATGATAGTCCAGTATTGTCTTCTGCTACGAAATTGTTTGAATACATGATCAGTGCTTTTTGTTCTCTGGGGACTTTGAAGCACGAAATAATAATCAGTTTTGATGTTTACAACAGTTTATGTTGTTGTACGTGATGCTTTGGTTCTATAATTGGGTTTTATATCCTTTGGCCTGCCTTTTTATTTATTATTTGGAATGTTACATGTTTTTGAACTCTTTCGTTTATGTTATCATTTTTATTTAAGTTTAGGGTCTTGATTTGATAGATCCTTGCATGATGAAGTATCCTGTTTGAACAAATCAATAAATGGCACTAAAGCTGTCTAGGCTTGTATGGCTTTTTGTGGGCCTCTATTATGGGACAGCTTACTTAGGATCTGTACTAGACAAGGTTTGAAAGTTTTTGTGGATTAAGAAGAGAGGAAAATGCTTTTTTTTTTGACAACATGTTGTAAACAGTGCCGTGGCCCCAAGGGTTAGTTTTCTTGGCATAGATTTGTGCACTATACAAGTGGACAGTGGAATGGATTGGACAGTGTCAGATTTGGTCGGATAGAACTGATGTTGATGATTCTGTCACTGGGGAGTTATACCCGGCCTGTTGCTGTGTATGTTTGCATTTTGTGAGTGAAAACAAAAACCCCAAATCTTTGACCCACACACCTGCAGTACATCAACTAATCATTTTGATTGACACACTTCCCCCTCCCTCCCTCCCTCTTTCTCCCCTTCCCCACCAAATAAAGAAAGCACACTCATAAACATCCAACAACAACAAAACAGCAGCACACGTGCATATGCATATCAAGCATGCTCCTCGAGCACACCAATTATTTTTTATTCACATAAACGCTAATTAGTCTGGGTTTTCAGAGTCTAGATTAACCAAGGTATGACCACAAAGAAAACCCACTTTGATTGCAGAACATTGTGATAAAAAGAATTGGCCTGAAGTGTTCTGTGGAATCCACTTTACCCTGGTGATGTTTGAGCCAAATTTGGTTGTAGAATTTTGTTATCAGCTGCATGGAATGGGTAATATTTTTAACGTATTGACACTGTGCCGAGTAAGAGGCAAGTTTGTCACCATCATGGCTTTGCCTTGCATTTTGCTGTGTCCACAAGTGCCCTGTTGTTCGTTTGTTCATGTTTCTTTGTTCAAGCAAGGATTTGTCAAATCAGGGGTTGCCAATTTTGCTTTGCTCATATCTGTTATACTTTTACTTGGATCAGATGTATTCGATTTAGTTTAGTTTGACGGTGATGTTTTCAGTGGTGATGTTGATGATAATAATGATGCTGATGACAGCGTCCACTTGCAAATGCCAAGTTACTGGACCATTTTGAACAAGGTACTACAGGTTTTGTACATAGTTTCGTTCCTGTTTTGGTAAGCATTGTCAGCTGTAGCTAGTAGTTCTATGCATTTATATTTTCCAGGGACCACGTTGTGTGTTGCTCTTGCGCAGTTGTATTAACTCTTTTTTTTATTTTTGTTCGATTGCATTTAAGTTTGACAACAGCACTTTGTCTAGGATTTAAAGCATGGTGCTTTCACTAGTCGTAACGATCTTTGTAAAATAACCAATATTGGCTTGGCGGTTATTGTTCCAGATCAAAATCAAGAAAGTAACGTACATTCATTTAGCAGTTGAAAAATTGGTTTCTTTCTTTTTTGTCAGTGTGAACTTGTTTGTCGCTCAGGCCATCAATCTTGCTCGTTTATGTATAGAATTAAGATCTTGTAACAATAATAATCGAGATGCCACCTACATGCTGTTTCCATCAAACAATCCCTCACAGTATGGCGATCTAAAGAAATAACTGTTACAGAAGACGAAAAGGACACTTTTTTAAAATTCTTCATTTTGTTTTATTTTATGTTACAATTTAGATTGTTTGAGTAATGGAACTTCTGCTGCACTATAAAAGTTTACACCAGTTAATGGTGGCTGACATTTTATACAAATGTGTCCTTCATGTTTACTAACAAATTGTCAGTTTGAACTTCTGCGAGTGTGTGTGACATCTGCCATAACTTTCACAGCAAACATTCACAGCAATGGATTACAGCTTCAATGTTTAAAATGTAAAGCACAAAATAAAGGAAAAAATGCATTGTGGAATTTTTGAAACTTTGCCATGAGATTAATTTGTGAATGTAATTTTTGTTTGTTTGTGTTGTGTTCTTTTTCCAAGAGTATCTTCTATTCCTGCTGATAGACACTGCTTGGTTGATAACTTTTCTTAACAGTAAAGCGTGGTACTGGTATCTTTGTTTTTGAATCAACAAATATGCCCCTGTTGGGGTGCCGGTGTTTTCTGTATAAAAAGCATCACCACTTTGTGGAAATGTAGTGCTTTTAATTATCACTGTTTCTGTAATTCTCTTTTGTTCTTCCTCGTTCCTAATCTGTTCTATCAATCTACTATCTTCTTCGCTAGACCAGTCATCTACCTTTTTCTTGAGAGCTCTCTTAAAACCCCTCATTTGCGTGTTCGGTCAGCTTGGGGATATTGGACGATTTCTGCCCAATGGTCAGTAGGGCTTTCTATGGTATTATTTAGCAATGTAACCATTTTATTTGTATGTGTTTTGTTAATATTTTATTATGATGCTTATATTCTTATTTGTTTTTGTAAACGGGGGTTTGATAAATTAAGGGTACAGCCTCAGCCTCACCTGCACGGGATGCCTTTATTGTAAAGTGGCCGGCTGATGGAGTACCTTCAGTTTTACTTTTAGGGTTGTTTGAGCAGATTTTGTATACGGACTCTATAAACAATGACTAACTAACTAATCAGTAACTATGGGATAAATCAGGTTAGCTTCATTAAAACCACAGTGATCTGCTGGATGCTACTAGTTAAAATCAGATGCTAAACCTTGCCCAACCAAATTTTGTTAAATGGCAATGTTAGACTTTAAAAGTTGGTACGTTATATATTCATTGTATACATTTCTTGTAATGTCTTTGCATTGAACAAAACTGAACGTTGCCTGTTAACAAAATGCCAACTTTTGTAGTCACTTTTTTCACGCACCGCATGTGTATAAATGAGTTTGGAGGAAATTTCATATTTTACTATGAGATCTGCTCAGGGTTATGCATAGCTTTATTGCTTGAATTCAGGGTGAAAGAAAAGATATAGGATACTTTTCTTTTGTGGGACTTTGAAAAACATTTTTTTTAATTACTTAAGTTTAACTGTTAAAGAAATAGTGTTGTAGGACACTGTGTACAGTACTTACATCACTGTAGCGTGATTTAACCTTTCTTGCTTTTGTAAAGTGCATGGATTGGTATACAACCAAGGGTGATACAAAAACAATGTAAAAGGAATTGTTTAGTGATGTTTGCATTATAATGAACTTGTGACTTATTTTGTTGTAGTGTTTTGAAATCAGTATTGTGTAATAAAAATATAAAAATTCTGTTTTTAAAAATAAGATACTGTGCTGAAAAAAGAAATTTCATGTTTTTAAAAAAAAAAAAAAAAAAAAAGAACAACATTAATCAAGCCCTGTTGCCCATTGAAGGTCTCAGGGTTGCCTGAAGACAGTTTGTGTGAAATATTTTCCTTCTGTCCACTTGGCTGCCTACATGAATACATAATTATCATGAATGCAGCGTGTCACTTTAATAAACTTTAGTCTTATGCTGGGATCATACCACATGTATTTCGTGGTATGTTGCATGATATTACTGCATGAAATAATGATATCTGGAACCTGTCTTACCATGGGATCATATTGTGGTGGATGCTATCATAACTCAGATCTTTCGCTGTCTTTCTCATTTGCTCTTTCTCATTCCTGCTCTGTTCTATCAATCTGCTATACTATCGTCTTCTTCGCTAGACCAGTCTCCTACCTTTTTTCTTGAAAACTCTTCCGGGACAAGACTCCTTGTTTGTGTATGAGGTCTGTTGGATCAGCTTGGGAATATTGGACGCTTTCTGCCAGGTGGTCACTAGGGCTTCCTATGATGTTATTATTTAGCAATGTAGGCATTTTATATGTATGTGTTTTGTTGATAATTTATAATGATGTTTGTATTCTATTTTGTTTTTGTAAACGGGGGTTCGATAAGTTGGGGTGAAGCCTCAGCCGTCCCCTGCGTGGGATGTCTTTATTGTAAAGTGACTGGCTGGTGGAGGGCATTCAGTTTTCCCACTAGAGTGGTTTCAGCAGATCTTTTATGCGGATTAGGGGTTGTCCGGTCCTGATTTGGCTCAGAAGAGTCCGCTGGACCTAAAGCAACAATTATGTAATGTAATGTAACTCAGATCTTGTTCTCTACTATCTCACATTTAATCGCTTATATGACATGCTGGTATCATCACTTTGTGCCATAAAGTCGTCAGGTTACTGGGCCATCAGTTAAAATTGTGGATAAGTTTAAAATAAAATACAAAGCCTTATGTGTTCCAGTTTGACATTGTAAACATTATTGATGTATTGTACATATCACTGTGAAAAGGAGAACAATTGTGAATAAACAATGTTGCCAACTTGATTTTGTTGTGAATTTTATGTAGGGACTCTTTGGAAGTTCAAATGTGTGTCTGTGAATGTCATGTGCATGTGGGCGAATTAGTGCATGTGGGCAAATTATGCACTTTTAAAGGTAAATGTATGCAGTAAGCTGTGACAGATGCTGCCTCTGAGATCCTTGGCAAGCACTGCCCAAAGAAGAAGCCGTGGATCACACCTGAAATTTTGGACCTGTGTGACAAACGAATGGAGCTGGAAAAGAAAAATAACACCTCACAGGACCTGATGCCTACCAAAAAATCAACAATGAACGAGGACTGGATAGAAGATCAAAGCCAGGAAATAGAGAACAGTCTGAACAAGAACATTAAGAAGGCCTACCAGACTGTGAAGCGGCTGACAAGTGTTAACCAGCCCAAGATCTCTACGATCCAAAGCAAGTCTGACATAGCCTTGCAGAAGAACAAGAAGTCTTGAATAGATGGACAGAGTACTGCTCTAACCTTTACAACTACACACCAAACGGAGACACATTGGTTTTAGCATGTCCCAAGAAAGAGAAGTGGAAGTTGAGGCAGCAGTGCAATCACTGAAGAAGGGGGAAGTCAGCGGGAGTGGCCAACACACCCGCAGAATTGCTTCAAGCAGGAGGAGAAGCGATGAGTTAGGCCCTTGCCATTATCTGTAACAAGATCTGGCAGAGTGGGGAGTGGCCCACACCATGGACTCAGCCGCTTGTCATCACTCTTCCCAACAAGTGTAACCTTCAGGAATGTATAATTACCGCACCATCAGCCTCAGCCATCCCAGCAAAGTCCTGCTGAAAATAATACTCATAGTTTGAAACCCCAAACTGAACAAATCAGCTGAAGAACAAGCAGGATTCAGGGCAGGGCGAAGTACCACTGAGCAGATTTTCAACCTCAGAATAATCTGCGAGAAATACCTACAACACCAACAACATCTATACCATGTGTTTGTAGACTTCAAGAAAGCGTTTGACGGAGTCTGGCATGCAGCTCTGTGGGCAACCATGAGAGTGTACAACATCAGCCATAACATTATTGAAGTCATCAAAAGCCTGTATGGCAAGGCTACCAGTGCAATCCTCCACCACATCGCCATCGGGAACTGGTTCAAAACAATGATTGGCGTGCATCAAGGATGCCTACTCTCTCCAACACTCAATATCTTCCTAGGGCGCATCATGTCAGATGCTTTTGCAGATCATGAAGGCACAGTCAGCATAGGGGGTAGAGCAATTTTTAACCTCCGTTTTGCGGATAACATTGATGGACTGGCTGGAGAAGAACAAGAACTTTTAACAGCTGGTACAGAGGCTTGACACCATCTCCAGAGCCTTTGGAATGGAAATAAGTGCCGATAAGACCAAAATGATGACCAACAACCCCAACGGCATCAACATGGACATCTAAGTCCAAGGCCAATCCCTTAACACAGTGCATAGCTTCATATAGTTAGGAGCCATTGTATTAGACAATGGGTCCTGAAAGGGTCCTCTTCAGGATTGCACAAACTGCTGCCCTGACAAGGTTGGAGCCCATTTAGAAAGACAGGACAATCAGTCTACACTCCAAGGTAAGACTGCTGCACTCCCTTGTCATCTTCATCTTCCTGTACGCTTGCAAAACATGGACCCTGACAGCAGACCTATAATGAAGAGTACAACGCATGGAGAGAGGAGCTACAGAAGACCTCCGGGCATTTCCTATACCCAGCACATTGTCAACGACGAAGTCCGACAGACACAAGACATTGGACAACATGACATGCTCACAGTGGTGAAGAAACGGAAACTCAGATGGTATGGCCAAGTCACCAGAGCATCAGGCCTTGAAAAGACCATCCTGCAAGGAGGCAGAAAAAGAGGTCGAAGAACAACATTCGAGAATGGACCGGCTTGACACTGAGGGACGCCATGAGGGTTGCAGACGACAGAGAAAGATGGCATACGCTGTTTAAACGATCATCTGTGGTGCCCCAATGACTTTCAAGTTACGGGATAGGATAGTTATGCATTCGCACACATAGCAATCGCAAGAACAAGCATGGAGGAAGAAACACAACTCTTTGAATTTGTTCATTTAATTGAATACTTTTGATATGAACTTGAACAATCGTGACGATTTAATTGACTTCTTAGTCATTACACCGGATTACTTTGAGACAGATATAGAGTTGCACATTCATAAATTAAACAAATACATTTAAAAACATAAAACAGACCACGGCCATTATTCCAGACTGTTTAGTTTGTGAGAACATTGCCAATTGTTATTGACATTTTATGCTTACCGATACAATGAAAAATTGGCAGTTGACACATGTTTTGCAAACCAGAAACTGCTCTAGTCATTGGACAGTATAATGAAGTGCTAATTTACAGTTAAGACGGGTCGTTACAAAATATTTTTCACCGTTGCGTGTTTTGTTAAAAGTTAGTCTTTTAGAGAACCAAACTGGTTGAAAAGAATACTTCTGATGTAATTTGTTTAGACAACAATTACTGGAATCTTACCGATTCTTAAGCAAGACCGTATTTATGAAGTCTCAATATTTTCAAAAGTAAATTTTTGAGAGTGAAGGTCGTGTTAAAGAGAATTCATGCAGATATTATAATACAGATTATATTTTAATTTCACGTATTCTCAATAACGGAACTGTAGAAATAATAAAAAGGATGAGTTTTGTACATAATTATATTTGAAGTAGCAAAGTTAATTTTCAAACATGGCAATACACCAAAAGACTGCAACATTCTCCAAGTTACAATAAAATACTTTTAGTCATTGACTCTAAACTCGACTGCTTTTAAATCTGAAATAAAATAACCAGAGGGCATGATCAAAATAAACCATTTCAGATGCAAGTGGCAAAACCACAAAAAAAAATAATAAATTTTTAAAAAAAAGATCAAACCAAAGGAAATTTAAAATGGATATTAGATATAATCATTTATCAAACAAACATACATGAAAACACATTAATGATCATACATTGTTAATGAAAAAAAAAGCTAAAAAAAAAAATAAAGAAATCGATGAACCCACAGTATTCTGCAGCAACATTACTGCAGAAATCACACCAGAGTTGCTTGAAATTGTTGGTTACTACAGTTTAACTTTACTTGCATTGTTGTCAAGAATATTTATAGTGAATTTCATTATACACATAATACGAATTTTAAAATGATAAAGAAAAATGTCAACAACATTTGCTACTATAATGAATATTTAAAAGAAAACACAAAGTACAAAGACACAGAAATTAAGTTGTGATTATTTTTGAAATGACACCAATACAGAAATTGGGGAGTCGAGTATAAACTGTGGTGAAACAGAAAGAAGAGACATAACCAAATGCCAGAAATATGAAATCAATAGGAAAAAAACAACAACATTATATTAGTAATGAATCATGATAGAAGTGAAGTGAAGCTGCATTCTTGAGGCATTCAGAAACGTGTTTTTATTTTCTTTGTTGGACACCTCCACTGATCGAGAAAATCATTGTAAATAATAAAACCGATCTCTCCATGATCTCTCAAAAATTCAAATCTGATCAACCAGTTAATGTTTGCACCATGATTATTAGTGTATGTGTAAAGCCTTCTCACATTAATTAAACTTTCTACAGGACATAGTTTAAAATTGAATTGAATAAACTGGCAAGACGTGATTCAATAGCTCTTATTAGTTTTATCTTGTAGATCATCATGAGCTGATTTTTCATTTATAATCATACATTTATCATAAATCACCAGACATAAATCATACATAACTGAAATAAACATAACAAGATTCGAATATTAATCTAGTTAATTATGAAAGTAATCAATCACTCCAAGTAGTTCAATGGACTACATCAAAATCAAACTCAGGACATAAATCATTCACAAACCGTGAAATCGTTTTGAAAATCGATGATTACATCAAAACATATCTAATATATGAATGATAAAATAAATACATAACCCAAACAAACAGAATCAGATTTTAATGTTAAAATTAAACAGGAATATATTACTCATTTCATTATTCAATTTTTTGTCCCATGATCGGAAACGCTACTTTCAAGGAGACACAAAACTATCGTTGCAATCAATATTAAAAACAGGAGAAAGTTGTGAAGTAACATTATATATAGTCAGTGCTGCCATCAGCCTTAACAGCGCACTATACTATAGACTATACTATGGATTTCGTTGTCCATAATTTTAAATAGGTAATGTTTCATAGTGACAGAGTAAAGGTTCAAATCCAATCAGATAATATTAGTTTCGTTCAAAATGAACATTGCGCAGCAGCTTTCAGCAATTTGAATAGTAGGTTAACATTATATAAGGGTTTGTTTAGTACATATAATAAAAATAATAGAGTCCCGATACCCCAAATCGGCAATTATATGGGTTAAACACAGCAAAACTATGCCAGTGATTTTCTGCAATTCAGCTGTAAAATTTTACCATTCACATTCATTGCATAATAACGATTGATACCGTAGACATATTTCCATAGACAAAAAGCTCCATCGACAGCCTTTTATCGCTGCACGTTTTCCCCGTCTTATTTTCGTCTCCTTCAGTAGGTCTACTTCTCAGCTGGGTGTATATCTTCACTCATGTCAATTTAAGTTGTTTAAGACGGTTATGTGTGGCACTAATGTGGAAATTCACATTTATTTAATTGCAAGTTGTTAGATACTAAGCAAGGGTCAAAAGTACAGAGCACAGGTATATATACGTACGTATTTATCACACATAGGCTGTTCGTTTAAACCTCTTTAAATACAACATCTGAAGGTCTACTTAACATTTTAGCTTGAGTGTTCACGCTGCACACGCCTAAAGTCGTTTTTATAGTCAGAAATGGCTCCTATGGCTGACCTATCAATCAACATCACTGATGGGAATCCATATCCAGATCGACCACTGACTGCTACAGACTTCAAGACAGCTTGCTGTATGTTTTTATGCTGTGCTAAGCACAATGATGCATTTCGCTGTATCCACCATCTGTTAGAGGTTAAACAAAATAACCACAGCTTGTTAACTATCTCAGCTTCCATGTCAACACCTAGGAACTTCCTTCATATCATTGTTCGTATCATAAATACCATTACCATGTGTATACTGTGCGCAAAGCCTACTCTCCCATTGTCGAAACATTTCTTCATCTTCATAGTTTATACCAAAATCCACCCCATTGAATCTTCTTTCGTCTATGAGAAACACCCAGTCTTGATATTAATCCACCACAGTAACCTTAATAATGATTGCATTCTTAACCCTTCAAGTTCAACTTTGTTTGCATTGAAGCGCCCAATACTTCTTTTAGGCAGCATTGAGTCAATCTAATAGTCCAGAGCTCTTGGGTGGAGGCAGCATCAGTCGTGTCTCCAGCACGTGCCTCTTAAACATTAATTGTCAAAAGGCAACTTTGCATTGCATGTGTATGCTCTAAAAAGGCAGTACATTCTCACTGCACCTCTACGTTTAGACATGCAAGTTCACCAACATGAGTATACTTGGGTGGTATCCGAGACAAGAGGCGGCATTATCTCTCTTTACCTCTTTACCGCAACCTGGAGCCGCATCTTTATGCTCAGAACCAGGCTTGTGATAGCTACTAGCCATTTGTCAAGGACTTGTCCACAAACTGCGAGTTGTTCATGAAATCCAAGGCGCCCAACGACTGACCAACAGCATGCGCACGGAGACAGACTGTCAAGAGACAATAATATACCCTTAGATTGCGTATGTACACTCAAACAGACAAGTAACTCTCTAAGACTTTGTCCACAAAACTGCGGCTTGTACAGGAATCCATGTGGTCCAACCTTTAGATCCACTGATCAGCTTGCATACTAAATCTGCCGCATACGCTGTTAAGAGTCAGTCTTTTAATTATTGCATCTCCTTGCTAAGACCAGGCTATCATTCTTCAAGTTGTTTTTTTCTTCCGCAAATTGCGAGTTCTTCATGAATCCATGTGGTCCAACCACAGACCCACAGCGTGCGCCACGTCTAGGGAGGATGGTCGTTCATCCTCAGACTTGGCCCAACACTGCTTGTAGAGGTCGGAGAAGATAGTCTCGAACGGGTCATCGTCGTCGTCGTCCTCTAGCGATGGATGCCGAGGTCGGAGGTTCTTAGAAACGACTTGATACACCATGGCATGTGGTGGTACGCCTTCGTAAGGTCCGCTGCGCGTCCTCTGCAAATAAAAACATAGCATAGTAGCATGAGTAAGTTTATTGTGGCCAAGCGCTTTGAGAAAAATTGGAAAACCAAAAGCGAAATGCATCATACACATTACCTCAGTCGAATTTGGTCAGGCGAGCCCCCCTCAAAGATTATGATCATCCCGATAAGAATCATGAGATGGGAATATTAATTAAGAACACTGATATAGAGTTCCTTATTTGTATTGTATTCCAGATCCAAAACCGAAATACCAAAGCTTGTTAATGTGACAAAAACGCCTTTTATTTTATTTTATTTTATTTTATTTTATTTATTTATTTATTTATTTATTATTATTTTTTTAATTTTATTTTATTTACCTGATTGTCTCTTTTTCCATAGGGAAATTCTGGGCCGCCTTTCCTAGGAAAAGCGTAGTCGCAGCCTGTGGCGTGCCCAAACCCAACCTACCTAACATTCGTTGTGATTTTGAAATTTAATGTGACAGCAATGCAAATTCCCAGGTAAACTCAATGCCACAAACATGACATGAAACAAAATTAAACTAATCATTGAAATCTATTACATTTGAGACGATAATACATTTATCTATTTTAGCTAGGCGAAAGTATCTGGCCACCACTCTTCACCACCAATTATTAGTAAGCTTACCATCTGCCACAGCGTGATGCCGAGTGAGTACACGTCGGACCTGGGGGAGGGTTGGAGTCCCTGCAGTAGCTCTGGAGCCCTGTAGGCCAGCGTGCCTGCCAACTCCCCACGGGACCAGCTCTCACCCATCTGTCAGGAATGCAAAGCATGTCACTGTTAATTTACACAATAATGCATGATAGCTCCATGAATACAGTGCTGTTATCCATAAATGGAGTATACTCCGTTTATGGATAACATCAATGTATGACAGCTCCATGAATATATATATATATATATATATATATATATATATATATATATATATATATATATATATATATATATATATATATATATATATATATATATATATATATATATATATATATATATATATATATATATATATATATATATATATATATATATATATATATATATATATATATATATATATATCAATAAGGAAAATAGAACAAACCACCACGCAACGTCATAGACTACACGAAGAGACAGAGCTGAAAGCCAAAGGAGATACAACACACCAGATTAAAAGTTATCTGTAGGCCTACATATATGTTGCTAAAACCTACTTTAAGCCCACTTTGGAACTTTGTTCTTTTATTAGCAAAATCACATATAATTAAAGCATGAAACAAGGCTCATAGCCCAGGGGGGCATTTTAGCCAAAAAAAGGGGGGGATGGGGAATTACATTAAAAAACAATGAACGGCACAAAAAAAGCTGCTCCATAGGCATCACAAGATAAACCTCTGAAATGTCAAACACCCGTTTTAAGTTTTATGTTGGGTCAACATAGAAAGAAAAATGTACAGCATTGCATGGTTCACAAAATAAGACAAAAGGGAATGCACACTATATAAATAGTGACATAACTCAAACTGCAATAAAGCGGCTTAAATTTAGCAACCTGCTCTTTGATTCAATATTCGTCCAAACAAGAAAATAGAAGTTTGACATAAAATTAAAAAAGAACTGTGCGTCACTATTGGAAAAGTGAAAAAATAATCCCTATAAAACGGCTCAAATCAGACAATCTGCGTTTAGATTTAGAGTTCAATAACTGATTTAACTTACAGGCATTCGGGTGATTCCTGAAGTATTGAGGTATTAAAGAAAGTCTGTTAACAACCAACACAGAATTTGTACATCTAAACAGATAATGAAATTCATCACCTAGTTCATCCAGATCACACAGAGTACACATTCTATCTTCTCTCTGAATATTCAAATATCTAAGTGATTGAATTGGCAGTTTGTGACAGCTGAGCCTAAATTTCAATATGTTTCTTCTCGATAGAGGTGACAAGGAAACTAAATAATCTTCGAAACAGAACGTACTCTTAAAAATTCTATTCACTAGATCTCAACCTTAGACAGTAGCTGAGAACCAGAATAATGAGACTAACTCAGTTTTGCCATGATAAAATTTACCCTATTAAAAATAAAAAGTCAATAAATAAATGTAAAAAATATAAATGTAAAAATAAATAAAATACAACAATAAATAAAAATAAATAACAACAAAAACAACAACAACAACAACAAAAAACAACGTCTTTTGTATTCATCCTTTTGATGGCGAAAGTGGTGTTTTGGTGATATTTGTTATCATTTTGTGGTACCACTACTCTGTTTCACGAATTGAAAACCTCCCTTGCACTTTCTTGGCCGTTTTTCTCTGCTGATTTGGCACTGCAGCCAGAGCCTGTCCCAACAAATGGCCTATACTGACGGGAAATAATTATTAGAAGTATGCACAACATTATATGGATATTTCTATCACACCGATGACCTACCTTGTTTTCGTCTACGAGAGTTAGACTATAACAATATTCTCAAATGTTAACATTAAGTTATTACTTATTAATGTTTAGTTATTTTAAAATGATTGTCCTAGTCACCTGCAGACCTTCCTCTAGTTCTTCCTCTGGCTTGTCCACTGGCGGGTCATCTTTCACTTTCTTCTCTTCCTCTTCTTTCGTCTCTACTTTCTCCGCCCCTTCAACCATTCCTTCCATTGCCTCCACCCTTTTCTTTTCCCTGCTTTCTCCAGGCTGGATCTGGTGCAAGCATCCAAAGTCTGCCAGCCTGAGAGCTCGGAGGTCGTGAGTCAGAAGACAATTGGCTGGCTTGAGGTCCAGATGCACAAGATTCATCGAGTGCAGGTAGTTCAAACCTCGGGCCATCTGCAATGCGTAGCTGCGAAGAAGCGAAACTGTCAAGGTTACAATGATGTTTGATTGGGGTTTGATTCTGGTTAATATTCGTCACCTTTGTGGGGTGAACTTCCGGTTGCCTTCTTGGTGAAACTGCAGCCGCCACTTAGCAGCACCGATTCAGGGCAACGGGGACAGGACATATTGCATGCTGAGTTTATTTATTTATTTATTTATTTATTATATCTGGCACACTCTCATTTAGGACACGAGCACCA
The DNA here is from genome assembly GCA_036898135.1 of Oncomelania hupensis. NCBI lineage: Eukaryota > Metazoa > Mollusca > Gastropoda > Littorinimorpha > Pomatiopsidae > Oncomelania > Oncomelania hupensis. The sequence continues at coordinate 13,431,926 of CM072516.1, forward strand.
GTATCTTTGAAATCCTTGGTATATAATGCATGCATGCACAGACTTGACCTCAGTTTATACTCTCGTCCAAAAAAAGGCAATGAAGTTCATTAGATGGGTGATAAAATTGATGATGAAGTGCTAAAGGTTTAGTTTGACCGTGCTCCTTAATTATACAATTGTATGGTTTTAATGACAGCAACAACGATAACAATGGAGATAATGACGATGACAAAGATGTTGATAAGGATGACACACTATCAATGACGACGGCGACCATGATGATGATGGCTATGATGGTGATTAATATGACGACCACGACAATGGCGAAGATAATTACTACGACGACGATGATGATGATGACCATGAAGATGATGATGATGATGATGAAGATGATGATGAACAACAACACAAGCAACGATAATATACCTGAGCCTAGCCTGACAATCGACGTCAACGTGAGGATCGTTGAGGACTGTCTGCAAGTTTTTCTGTCCCACATAGTCCATGATGATCCAAGCTCCCTCACTGAAACCGCTGAGGGACGTGGCCCCCAACACACTGACCACGTTCGTATGCTTCAGACCCATCCTGCACAACGTGTTTGGTTAGAGGAAGCAATACCCAGCAAAACACAACGAAACAGCAAACACGCTGTAGCCAAGGCTGAACCACAGAGCAGAAAAGCCCAGGAAGCAAAAATAACACTTTATTAACCAAGAAAAGTTCAGAATTAAGTCAAGCAAAGAATACAGCAGACGTCTTATATATCTTCACAGGAAGAAGTTGCCAGGCAAAACTAAACCAGATTCTACCGTATATAGTTACATACATTTGAGATCATAGGGCCTATACAGAGAGCGCATTAGCTCAGAAAGTTGCTAAAGGTTTTCACCGAAGTCAGGATCGAACCCAAAACGCGTAGGCCTCTCTGCTGCAAGCTGTTTAATAACGCCATACTCTAGCTACCGATCCAACCCGATTGACCTATTTATTTTATTTATTTGACCCTGTCATTTGTACTTTAGGCGGAATGGCCGGTTCTTCAGCGTGCTGCGGAGGCGAGGCGGGTCGAATTTATGGCAAACACGTGTAGCGTTTCATCATTGAATGGGGCGAGGGATCAGTGGGGTACGCAGGACTACAACTGGGCTGCATGGCGAGGGATCAGTGGGGTACGCAGGACTACAACTGGGCTGCATTGGTGTTGAATAAACTGACAAGATTTACCTGTATACCATAAGCTCGGCGTTGAAGGCTTGCTTCAGGGCTCGGGGATTGCCACAGCGTTTGTGATACATCTTCACGGCCACAGTCCGCCCTCTTATGCTGGCCACATATACGGTCCCGAATCCTCCGGAACCTAGCAGATTCCCCAAGATGATCTGGTCCTGTTGGACTCGTCCACATCGCGCAGGTGTGTTGCTCCCAGCAAGGGGTGAGCCGATATAACGAGAAGGGGTGGCAGGGCTGTGAAGCAAAGTCTCGGCGACCATTGTGGCTGGTTATGTTGTTGATGCTGCTGCTGGCTATAGTTAAATAATGTCAATGCCCAGTTCTGGAGCAGATGCTGCTGATCTGACTATGATGATCTGACTGTGATGATGGTGATGCTGTTGCGTTACTGATGCTGTTGCTGATTTTGGCTAAGAGGATATTGATAACCAGAAGAACGGGAGGAGCGTAGTTAATCAGTTTATGAATTAGTTATAAAATGAACATTTCCAGCATTTGGTTTTAATCATTTGAAACTGTTGGTTGAGAACAGGGTACGCCAGCGTAATGAGTACCTGCTTATTTTGAAAATCGAATCTTAATGTCTCCAGCCCTAACACGAAAAAAGGACCAAACAGTCGCAAGGCATCACACCTGTAAGTAAATGCACATAAAAAAAAGACAAAATTTATTTGACATAATTCCTTATTTCCCAGTTTATTAGACATTACATTGAATGACTGTACATAATCACAGACCTTCTGAACTCAGAATTTACTATCAATAGTATTGTAATGAAATTAACTTAGCTGCTCTCGGAACTTAAAGAAGCATATATCGCTTTGAGGATAATATGCGCACAACCATTTACAGAATGGATAAAGAACAAGACTGAATGACACCCAATCACAAACGAGCTAGTAGGGTTCAATATTTATCAACACTGAATAAAGAACATTAGCAATGACCGATAATCATCACTTAATAATAATACCCTAGACTGCATGCTTCGAAAGACTTGAAATCATTAAGAGAACACGCAAACAAAGCAATACATCGACTGCTATGATGATAGTATCTAATATCAGCGCTAGCCTATATAAATGACATTCATTATCATCATCATCGCCGTCATCATCATTATCACTAGATCTTATTTTTAAGTTCAGTTCAGTTTAGATCTTAGGGACTATAGATAAAGACCACGTTACTCCGGCGAACTTAAATTTTCGAGTTAAGTTTGCAGTTGTTCGGTAATCTAAATCAATTATTGATTCCACAGTATTACCTGGTTTTATTTTGTTAGTTTTATTTCTTGTCAAGAGTATTAACGTGGTGAGCTTTTTGATTCCATAATAAAACTTAACCTTCCCCGACTATTTTTAGGGTATTAAGGTTGTTATCTTTTAAAACATGTTATTTGTTAAGGTTGCTATCGTTTAAAACATGTTATTTGTTAAGGTTGTTATCTTTTAAAAAAATGTTATTTGTTATTATTTTATGTAGGTCTATATTTGTTGATTTATTTATTTATTTATATTTTTCTTCATTTGTAATATTTGTCACCCAGGCGGGCCAAATTCGAGTAGTCTTCTCAACGAAAGCGTACAGTAATCGCTTTAACATGTAATGTAGCATTTAAAATAAACACACGGGAAGTCAGTAATATGCTAAACACAATAAACTTTTAGTATTTCCAGCATGGTCAAAGCATATTTAGACAAAACAAAAGTACAAGGCTAAACACAAAGGAGCCAGTAAATAAACAGATCATGCGAGACTTCCTTACCTACCTATTCGGAACGTCCCTAGTTTTGTAAGATTGCTAATGCGTTTTAGCTATTTGTTTCTACAAAAAATATTATTGGATGGTTTGTGATTTGTACTCAAGACTCTCACAACTGATCTAATGATGTTGCCAAAGGTACGGGTTTCATGAACAGAGATTGAAAGTAATAACTGGTTGTGCTCACATTTGGAACTGAGAATATAAATATCTGTAAATCTGAACTGAGTGGTTACGGTTGGGTGTGCGTGCGTGTGTTTAGACAAAATACAGATCTGAATGTATGTGTGTGCGTGTATGTGTATGTGTGTGTGTGTGAGTGAGTGAGTGAGTGGGTGAGGGAGGTAGGAGAGGAGCGAGAGAGAGAAGAGAGAGAGATACAGTTTTTGTTTGTTCTAAAATTGAAATATTGTACCCAGCCGTTACAAATCGTACTTGTACATGTAGATCTGTTCGTTTTTACTAGAGAGAGAGAGAGAGAGAGAGAGAGAGAGAGAGAGAGAGAGAGAGAGAGAGAGAGAGAGAGACAGAGAGAGAGAGAGAGAGAGAGACAGAGAGAGAGAGAGAGAGAGAGAGAAATTTAAATGGCTTTATGACTGTCATAAAATCATGTTTGTGTGCTTGTCAAGTACAAATGCATACAACATACAGCATCCATACTTTTCTTCAGATGCGTAAGTTAGTCAGCAAGAACACAGCAGACAATTTTCATTTAATATCACCGGTACAGAGATAAAGGCAACAGTTTTATTAACAAACCAATGCTTGGAAACACACGCGTGTAGCGTACAGATGAGCAAATAAATACAAAAATCTTAAATACATACATAGACCTACCTAGGTACATAAAATACACATTTTGGCACTGAATGAGTGACAGAATATGTTTCATTTCCCCGTGCAGCAACCGATAGCCACTAACTAACCAAAGTGAAAGGATGGAGGAACTCGAGCCTCAGCTCGAAGGCAAAGGGCAAGATAAAGCGAGGTGGTTTTAAAACTGGACCAATTGTGCTGTGTGTGAGTTTGTAGATTTTTTTAAATCCCAGTTTAAACAACATCCAGTGCATCGAGTGTTGTTGTTGTTGTTATTATTATTATTATTATTATTATTAGAGTTGTAGTAGTAGTAGTAGTAGTAGTAGTAGTAGTAGTAGTAGTAGTAGTAGTAGTAGTAGTAGTAGTAGTAGTAGTAGTAGTAGTAGTAGTAGTAGTAGTAGTAGTAGTAGTAGTAGTAGTAGTAGTTACATTTTTTATTCAGTATTTAAAAGGTCTATGTCATAACAATAAAATCTTCTTTGAAAGTTTGATTTCAAGGTTTAGTTATAATGCCTAGCGGTAGTAGTATTTACTATTGTCTGTTCAACTTTAATCCAAGCTGAACTCGACAAAAGAAGAAGCCGTGGATCACACCTGAACTTTTCGATCTGTGTGATAAACGAAGAGAGATAAAAAAAAGAAAAAGAACACCTCGCAGGGAGCTGATGTCTACCGAAAAATCAACAATGATATCCGAAAAGGCATGCGCACAGCAAAGGGGAACTGGATAGAAGATCAATGCCAGGAAATAGAGAACAGTCTGAACAAGAACAACAGCAAGAAGGCCTACCAGACTGTGAAGAGGCTGACAAGTGTCAAACAGCCCAAAGTCTCCACGATCCAAAGCAAGTCTGTCTTGTGCCTTACAGAAGAACAAGAAGTTTTGGACAGATGGACAGAGTACTGCTCTGACCTTAACAACCATACACCAAATGGAGACCCATCAGTTCTAGCATGTCCCGAGAACAGAGAAGAAGAAGAAATCCTCCCAATTCTCCGGGAAGAAGTTGAGGCAGCAGTGCAATCGCTAAAGAAAGAGAAGTCAGCGGGAGTGGACAACATACCCGTGGAACTGCTACAAGCAGGATGAGAAGTGATGATTGATGCCCTCACCATTATCTGTAACAAGATCTGGCAGAGTGGGGAGTGGCCTACACCATGGACCCAGTCGCTTGTCATCACTCTCCCCAAAAAGGTAACCTTCAGGAGTGTGAAAATTACCGCACCATCAGCCTCATCTGCCATCCCAGCAAGGTCCTCCTGAAAATAATACTCAGCAGGTTGAAACCCCAACTGAACAAATCATAGCTGAAGAACAAGCGGGATTCAGGGCAGGGCGAAGTACCACTGAACAGATTTTCAACCTCAGAATAATCTGTGAGAAATACCTACAGCACCAACATCTATATCATGTGTTCATAGACTTCAAGAAGGCGTTTGACCGAGTCTGGCATGCAGCTCTATGGGCAACAATGAAAGTGTACAACATCAGCCCTAAAATTATTGAAGTCATCAAAAGCCTGTATGACAAGGCTACCAGTGCAGTCCTCCATAACAGTGTCATCGGGAACTGGTTCAGAACAACAATCGGTGTGCGTCAAGGATGCCTACTCCCTCCAACACTCTTCAACATCTTCCTAGAGCGCATCATGTCAGAAGCCCTTGCAGATCTCGAAGTCACAGTCAGCATAGGGGGTAGAGCAATCTCCAATCTTCGTTTTGCGGATGACATTGATGGATTGGCTGGAGAGGAACAAGAACTTGAACAGCTGGTACAGAGGCTTGACACCACCTCCAGAGCTTATGGAATGGAAATAAGTGCAGAGAAGACCAAAATGATGACCAACAACACCAATGGCATCAACACGGACATCAAAGTCCAAGGCCGATCTCTCAACACAGTGCCTAGCTTCAAATATTTAGGAGCCATTGTATCAGACAATAGGTCCCGACAGGAAGTCCCCTCCAGGATCGCACAAACAACTGCTGCCCTGACAAGGTTGAAGCCCATTTGGAAAGACAGGACCATCAGTCTATATTCCAAAGTAAGACTGCTGCGCTCCCTTGTCATCTCCATCTTCCTATATGCTAGCGAAGCATGGACCCTCACAGCAGATCTCCAACGAAGAATACAAAGCATGGAGATGAGGTGCTACAGGAGACTTCTGGGCATTTCCTATACCCAACACATCACCAACGACGAAGTCCGACAGACCATCACACAAGCCATTGGACAACACGATGGCCTGCTCACAGTGGTGAAGAAACGGAAACTCCGATGGTATGGCCACGTCACCAGATCATCAGGTCTTGGAAAGACCATTCTGCAAGGCACAGTGCAAGGAGGTAGAAGAAGAGGGAGACCGAAAAAGAGGTGGGAGAGAAACGCGGGAAGTACCCTCCAGCGAATACACCCACAAAATGCAGAGGGAGTAGCGGATCCGATCCCAGAATAGGAAGTCCTTATATACTACGTTTTCCAGGAAACCACAGTAGCAAATGCCCAATATGGGCAACGGTCTCTCTGAAAGCACCTGTCGTGCATGCGCCAAAGAAGGGTGCGAGCGAAGGACTAAAGTAAAGGGGAGAGGGAGGGTAGGGTGAGGGTAGGGATAGGGGGTGGGTGAGAGGCTAGTGAAAACACAAACAGTGTGCTGCGATCTGAAAATTACACTTTAGCGTGCTGAAAATTCATTTTACTTAGTTTGAAAGGACCTAGTTTTAATGAACATTAGGGAGAAGTATCTGGGCTAGGCTTGATAATATAGATTCCCCGATCTCGTGTAGCCTTCTATGGCTCAACGGTGCAAGGAGAATGCACGGGACCGGATGGCTACTTTTATGATGAAAATTATTATCTGCCAACTTCTCCACGACCTGGGAGAAGCTGTACTCAGATGTCAGCGACTACAATACTTTAATTCGGTTATCATTTGTCTCCTTTCTTCGAAAGAGATAAAATTGAACTGAAACTGATCAGGAGGAGCCGAACCTTAAAAATAAATGACTTAACAGCAAGATAATTTATTTTATTTTGTTTTCATTTTTATTTATTTTAATTGAATTTAATTTTATAATATTATTTTTGTTGTTGTTGTTGCGGTAATGGTCTTCTTCTTCTTCTTCTTCTTCTTCTTCTTCTTCTTCTTCTTCTTCTTCTTCAAACGTCCGTTCTCGAGCTATTTATCATAATATTGCATCAGAAATAAAATAAACAAATAAATAAAGAAATAAAATTTATAAAATAAAATAAATAAATAACAAATTTGCTAATCCTCATTTTGTGTATCTGTTAGCAAACAATTCTGGAGGTCGTATTTCATAACCGAAAGTCACAAAGTCGTAGAGATAAAGGGAGGGAAGCATCTCCAAGACAAGGGAGGGCACTGTCCTGTAATCATCCTCCATTGCGGCCTTCCGCTGCTGTTTGCTAATCTGAGAGCGCTGTGGCTCTGGGACAGAACGATAAACAACGAGTACCACGTCGTAGAACTGATCCGCCGTAAAATTCTGTCCTAGCTTACTCTCTGGGAGGCGTAGGTTGTGCGAAATGTAGCCGTACTTCTGAAACGCCGCCCACAACCTGCGTGCGATATCCAACAAATCTGTGCAGCCGCCGTACAAGGAAGACCGTTGTTCGAAGATGAAGAAGTTGTCGTACAACACCACCTTCATCTGATACTCAGCGTGGTTGTAGTTCTCCGTCACCCACGTCAAGTTCATCCGCTCTAGCACCGGCTTCTGGTCCTGCCAGACAAAGGACAGAGTAAGCCCTAAGCCTATAGTTATATTATAAACAGAACCCGCGCAGACCTGCTGCATGGACAGACAAAAATTTTAGCCGCCCAAGCATTCTGTGAATTTTATGATGCAATAATAATGTGTTGTTACTTTTTCTTTTTCTTCTTCTTCTTCTTCTGGGTACTGTGGATACTGTGGAAACCCCGTAGCCAAATAAATCGAATATGTCCACACACAAGTATATCAACTAACAAGTTAGTATCTCTCTTCTATGTCTCTATCGACGTGCGCGTACAACCGATTGATTCCCTTTACATGCTTTGAGCTCCATAGAGCGTCATCGGCCTGAAATAACTTTTTAGAAACTTCAAAACCCAGGGGAATTATGGGTAGATAAATCCTTTTCTGAAATAACGGCGGCTAAATCCTTCTTTAGTTTCTTTGCTCGAGCAAAGGCAACCTCATAGGTATGGAGCACTTCGTCCATTATAACTCCATCGCTGATAATACTGCTGACAAGTTTCTGCCTTTGTTCACTACCAGAAATATGCAGTTCCTCTCCCAACTTTCGTTTCATTTCAGCGAGCACATCTTCGCGAGAACAGATTTCCCAGAATTCTCTATTCTATTTTTAGGTTTGGGATATCCCCGTTTCAGCTTGTGGCTAAACGGGACCACCGCGCGTCGACTTGGGGCAATACGAGATACTAACTTGTTAGTTGATATACTTGTGGTCCACAGCATTGCAGATTTAGTGAAACCACTTCATCACTCAAGTGATTTAAAAGGTGTTAGTAAGTGTGAATAAGTCAATAACGGTAGAAAAGGTCACGCTTAAAAAAAGAGAAAGAAAATGACACATCTTCTGTCGCTCTTTTAAAATTGTGGCATATTCCTAAGCTGCTGATTTTTACCCTAAGTTTAGGTTACCTAAAATCTTAAGCGGCACATTCGAAATTAAATCTGAGAACAGTTTTGCTTGTTTGTTGTTGAAGCAAATCGCTGAAGTTTTCCAACGTGGAACATACAAACACAACCACACACGAGCAAAATGACCGCTAGAGTGGGATGTCCAAACATTAAAAAAAAAAACAATTTAAAAAAAACCAATTATTACAAAAAGAACAACAACAAAAAATACACCTACACATACCCAACTAGATGGCAAGACATTTAAATGTATTTCCAGACACACACTCAAAGCCGAAAAATAAGCGTTTTCAGGAGTGTTAATTTTCTTTGCTGTGTATCCTAAGTAAGCAAAACGAATGAATTACCTGCAAGCCAAACATCAAAATAGATTCAGCCAGTGTTTAGATACAGCGCGAAACGTGTTTGGAAAACGTTGAAGCACAATGACCTTGACCTTTGAGAAATTACCATTACGAATAATCTAGCATGCTTAGCATTAGTTACTTAAACTTAACTTAAACTATCCGCAAAGTAAACATGATACATTGCGGTTTAGTTATTCTTGAGATAAGGCAAAAGTTGTGTTGTGAACAAAACAGTGAAATCCGGTGCGACTGCCTGACAACCAGACTGCTACTGGAGGATGGTCCAGTTCCTGTATAACAAAGGCGTTGTGGTCAAGTGGGCTAAATGAAGTTTTATCAAAATTCGTTCAGCGGTTCTTGAGTTATGGTGTCCAACGGACTGACCGACACTATGTTCGTTGTGATTTCCCTGGACTATTTAAAAGTGTGCTAATACAAAATGTATACAGCAAGCTATTGACAATGACAACTTATAGTAGCTGCAATTACAAACCGGGTACCAGAAAGCTGTTGCAAAAGCTTCAAGCGTATAATGCTTGCTACATCAGCGACGTTCTGTAAGTGTCCTACCTGAACAAAGGTCTCCACGTGGCCAATCAGATGTGGGTGGAAGTCACAGGGGTTACACAGATGCTCCACAGAACGCCAGTGCTCGTTCAGGTCCTTCGGCTGCTGCGCGCCAGAAAAGGCCACGTATGTGACAAACTGAGCGAAGGTCAAGGCCGAGTTGCAGCCCGGTTTGCTGTCGTAGGTTTGTCCAGTGCGCTTGAGCACTTCTTGCCCGAAGGTGGACTTGAAGAATCTGTAGAAACGAACAGAGAAGGGCATTCTAAATAGAGCATATTCATGTAGAACAATCGGCAAAGGAATAGTCCAGTCTGAGTATCACGGACTGCTGGGGCACGCTACTAATATTATGACTATGTGTGATCAGATCTATCACAAACAATCACATGGGCATCTGCGGCAATATTGCTGTGAGCAAAGTGGCTAAAGAAGCTCTTCATCTTGATTTTCCTTAAGAGGTTTTTCAGTTTGTTCCATACTCTCTGACCTGCGTTGTATGACTGGCTCTTATTGTAAGCGCCTGTAGCAGACCGAATGGCCTAATCAATCAAATCAATAACAAATTATTTCAAATTCTTCCAGATTTGTCTGCTTCTTTGCCTAACTTTGTGTCCGCTCGCAAAGGAGAATCTGTTTCGGCTCTCCTTCATATTGGGCATACGTATGTCACCCATAGTTTCCTTTTGAAAGGAGAAGAACCGCCGTGGTGCTTTGCATGTGACAAAGCATTTTCCGTCCGCCATTTTATGTCTGAATGTGTTGATTTGGTTGATCAAAGAGAAAGATTTTTGATTCGATACCTTTTAATGAGAGTTTTAAAATTTGCAATGGTCAAAACCTGTTTACATTTTATACATCTCTTGTTTGTTTGTTAAATTTCATCAGTAATGTTAGTTTTATGTTCATCTTTAATAATTTTGTAATGTTAACATTTTAGTCTGATTTTGAATAGTTTTGTATGGTCCTGATTCGGCTTTTAGCAGTCCGCTGGACCCTATAAACATAGAATATCTAATCTAATCTAATGAAATTACATGTCCGCTTAAATAAAACAAGATGACAAGCATTCAAATGTATTTCCAGACACTCCCACACATAGCCGAAAAAGAAAACACTTTCCAAAGTGTTTTATTGTTTGGCGGTGTTGTGACCGATCACGAAGGCACAGTCAGCATAGGGGGCAGAGCAATCTCCAATCTTCGTTTTGCGGATGATATTGATGGATTGGCTGGAGAGGAACAAGAACTTGAACAGCTTGTACAGAGGCTTGACACCACCTCCAGAGCTTATGGAATGGAAATAAGTGCAGAGAAGACCAAAATGATGACCAACAACACCAATGGTATCAACACGGACATCAAAGTACAAGGCCAATCCCTCAACACAGTGCACAGCTTCAAATATTTAGGAGCCATTGTGTCAGACAATGGGTCTCGACAGGAAGTCCTCTCCAGGATCGCACAAACAACTGCTGCCCTGACAAGGTTGAAGCCCATTTGGAAAGACAGAACCATCAGTCTACATTCCAAAGTAAGACTGCTGCGCTCTCTGGTCATCTCCATCTTCCTATATGCTTGCGAAGCATGGACCCTCACAGCAGATCTCCAACGAAGAATACAAAGCATGGAGATGAGGTGCTACAGAAGACTTCTGTGCATTTCCTATGCCCAACACATCACCAACGTTGAAGTCCGACAGACCATCACACAAGCCATTGGACAACACGATGACCTGCTCACAGTGGTGAAGAAACGGAAACTCCGATGGTATGGCCACGTCACCAGATCATCAGGCCTTGCAAAGACCATTCTGCAAGGCACAGTGCAAGGAGGTAGAAGAAGGGGGAGACCGAAAAAGAGGTGGGAGGACAACATTCGAGAATGGACTGGTTTGACACTGAGCGAAGCCATGAGGGCTGCTGAGGACAGAGAAAGATGGAGTATGCTGGTTAAGCGATCATCTGTGGTGCCCCTACGACCTTCGGGTTATGGGACAGGATAGGATAGGATAGTGTTGTGACTCGGTTTTATCATAACGAAGCAAAAGGAAAACGTGGAATGATTCGCCACTCTATCTGAACTATCTGCCAGCAAAAGGTTATCAAAATCAGATCAGCCAAATTTTAGATACAGCGCAAACATGTTTAGAAAACGGTGAAGCACAATGACCTTGGTAAAAAAAAATGTAAAGGTAGTCCCATAGCCTTGTGGCCGTAGGGGAGCGTGATGTTGGAGATCACACTTATCTTGGGCCAGCGTAATGAGGGTGATGCCCATCTCTCTCCCTCGCTGCCTTCCCAACCCTTAAGAGAGTAGGTACTCAGTCACAGTTGAGTCAACTGGGGGCGTTTTTATTTGTCGCTTCACGTTTTGCGGTCACCCATCCAAGTGCTAACCGCACTGGACGGTGCTTAACTTGCCACACAGTAGCGAGTGCTCCAACCACTGCGCTATCCGACACCCCTTGACCTTGACCTTTTGAGAAATTACCATTACGAACAATCTACCAGGCTTTGCAGTAGTCTAACTATCCGCAAAATAGAAATGATACCTTCCGGTTCAGTTCATCTAGAGATGAAGCAGAAAGTTTGTTTGAACAAAAAAATGAAATTCGGATCGACGGACCGACCAACTGACCGACATTTGGACTGCTACTTGAAGATGGCCCGTGATATGAAGTACCTTGTATACTAAAACTCCTCAAAATCGCTTTAGCCGTTTTTGAGATATTGAGCAAAACGTTTTTAGGAACAAAATGATTCCAGTAACCTTGACCTTTGCGACAGTCCCCAGTGGGAGTGCTGGGGGTTTCTGTATAAATAATATCCTCATTTTCTGGAAATTTAGTGCTTTAAATTCCCACTGTCGCTGTCTTTCTCATTTGTTCTTTTTCATTCCTACTCTGTTCTATCAATCTACTACTACTCTATACTATCTTCTTCGTCTTCGCTAGACCAGTAACCTACCTTTTTTTCTTGAAAACACTTCCGGCACAAAACTCCTCATTTGTGTGTGAGGTCTGTTGTATCAGCTCGGGAATATTGGACGCTTTCTGCTAAATGGTCACTAAGGCTACCTATGATATTATTATTTAGCAATGTAGGCATTTTATATGTATGTGTTTTGTTGTTATTGTATAATGATGTTTATATTCTATTTTGTTTTTGTAAACGGGTGTTCGATAAATTAGAGTATAGCCTCAGCGACCCCTGCGTGGGATGCCTTTATTGTAAAGTGACCGGCTGGTGGAGTGCCTTCAGGGTTACCACTGGGGTTGTTTCAGCAGATCTTTTATGCGGATCAGGGGTGAGTCCTCTTTCAGTCAAGTTGTGGTCTTGATTTTGTGGTCCTGATTCGGCTCTTTGCAGTCCGCTGGACCCTATAAGCAAGGAATAACTAACTAACTAACTTTGCGACAGAGCAAATATGATGGCACGGAAAGCAGGCCCATAACCTAGGTAATGTTTCTATGAAGTGTGGTCAACGTTCGTTCAGTGTTTTTTTTTTTTCCTTTAAATATGGCATCCAACGGACATACGAACGGACAGATCGACGGACGGACAGACCGACATTTGGCTCGTTCCGATCCCCCCCGACTATTTCAAAGTATTTCCAGATGAGTCTTCTGGAAATACCACAAGAACAAAGACACGGTGAGCTCACATATCGATAAGGTCTCCTTTAGTGTGCCAGAAGTCGATCAGGAAAAACTTGTCGAGATAAGTCGACCACAGTCTGCTGTAGGGATCACGAACAAACATAAAGCGAAAGTAGTCTTTCAGTTCCTCTCCTTCCACAATGGCAAACTGTCAACAGAGCAATACAATAAAATGATAGTATTATCCGTCTGCTCTGATCACAGGAGCTCGTAGCTGAATGTGGAAGATGCCGAAGCCTAATTTCGCCGCCCTCTGTATACTATTAATAACGATTATAATAGTATAGGTAAAGACGCTGTTACATCCAGATAGGGGCGACTGTGGTTCTGACTTACAGGTATCAATTTCTCCATTTTCCCTTTCGATCTTATCTAAATCAGAAGCGACGGATAATAAATTATGGCATGCCGTCTCGACACTCTGAACCACTAATAACACACGTACAATAGTAGTAGTAGTAGTAGTAGTAGTAGTAGTAGTAGTAGTAGTAGTAGTAGTAGTAGTAGTAGTAGTAGTAGTTGTAGTAGTAGTTGTAGTTGTAGTTGTAGTTGTAGTTGTTGTTGTTGTTGTTGTTGTTATTATTATTATTATTATTATTATTATTATTATTAAATAATAATAATAATAAAACAATAAAGAATATGCTGCTGGTGATGATGATGATGATGATGATGATGATGATGATGATGATGATGATGATGATGATGATGATGATGCTTATGATACTGATAATGATGAGTCTGTAATAAGATCTTTAAACTTATTTCTTCGACTTATCCAGTTGTATTGTTGTAAGCGGTAATGAAGAGAGAGAGAGAGAGAGAGAGAGAGAGAGAGAGAGAGAGAGAGAGAGAGAGAGAGAGAGAGAGAGAGAGAGAGAGAGAGAGAGACTCACTTCTTCCTTATGAACCACGTCCCTCAGAGTAGACATAGGATGGAATGTCACTCTACCCGGACCATTTCCGTTGTTGTGGTTCAGATAGCTGAAGAGACTGGCCCAGAATGTTGAAGACGTCTTAGGAACTGCGCAGTACGCCGTTCGCGTGTTGAAATGTATTCGCATACGGCTCATAGAAGACTCAGATTTCTGCAATCAGGATGATGAGGTACCATGTATAATATACTGATGCCGGGGCACGATGACCTTATACCGTATGCTCGAGTAACCGTCTTGGCACGGCGTGCTGCTCATTTCATGAAGGGGCGAACGTATGTGACTTAGGTACGAGACTATTGAGGTCACCGGGGGTTTTCTCCGGGCACTCCGGTTTCCTCCCTCCCTTCAATAATGGTACAGGATGCAGTCAATATAAAAATTTCAAAAATAAAAATTCGATTTTCTTCCGTCTTCTAATAGCGATCTCCCTGCCTTTACACCACCTGTTTGAGTGATGTTTGTGTATTTGGTGTGTGTGAGGGTAAATGAGACAGGTGAGCGTGTATGTTGGTATAGATCGCCGCGCTTTGAGCCTTGGGGAAAGGCGCGTACATAGCATCCTGTATTATTATTATTATTATGAACTAGGCAAAATCTTGCTTATTTCCTAAAATAAGCAAGTTCACAGATTAAGCGTAACATATATTTTAACTTCTCTGAATACCACACTTGAAAGAAGTGAATATAAACTCGTAGCTTCTATTCATAGTCAAAAGAGGTCTTGGGGAAAATGTGCTTAGTGCTGTTCCTAAAAGAAAGAGAGCGCATCATGTCAGATGCTCTTGCAGATCACGAAGGCACAGTCAGCATAGGGGGTGGAGCAATCTCTATACTTCGTTTTGCGGTTGACATTGATGGATTGGCTGGAGAGGAACAAGTACTTGAACAGCTGGTACAGAGGCTTGACACCATCTCCAGAGCCTATGGAATGAAAATAAGTGCAGAGAAGACCAAAATGATGACCAACAACACCAATAGCATCAACACGGACATCAAAGTCAAGGCCAATCCCTCAACACAGTGCATAGCTTCAAATATTTAGGAGCCATTGTATCAGACAATGGGTCCCGAAAGGAAGTCCTCTCCGGGATCGCACAAACAACTGCTGCCCTGACAAGGTTGAAGCCCATTTGGAAAGACAGGACTATCAGTCTACATTCCAAAGTAAGACTGCTACGCTCCCTTGTCATCTCCATCTTCCAATATGCTCGCGAAGCATGGACCCTCACAGCAGATCTACAACGAAGAATACAAAGCATGGTGATGAGGTGCTACAGGAGACTTCTGGGCATTTCCTATACCCAACACATCACCAATGACGAAGTCCGACAGACCATCACACAAGCCATTGGACAACACGATGACCTGCTCACAGTGGTGAAGAAACGGAAACTCCGATGGTATGGTTACGTCACCAGATCATCAGGCCTTGCAAAGACCATTCTGCAAGGCACAGTGCAAGGAGGTAGAAGAATAGGGAGACCGAAAAAGAGGTGGGATGACAACATTCGAGAATGGGCTGGTTTGACACTGAGCGAAGCCATCAGGGCTGCTGAGGACAGAGAAAGATGGAGTATACTGGTTAAACGATCATCTGTGGTGCCCCTACGACCTTCGGGTTACGGGACAGGATAGGATAGGATGGAGTAAATTGTTTATGAAGATTGGTGCAATAAATACTCCCTTTCATAACAACGTAGTACAGGAAACGTTCTTTGCGTGCAATGGTTCAGAAAGCCGGAATTTGCGGCGTTGTGACAAATTTTTATGTCTTCCGCTTGTGCTCGACCCCAAATACAATTGTTAAAGACACTGCAGGCAGTGCATGTACGCAAATTTTCCAGTAAATTTATTGTTCAGTTTAAAACATATTTGTCTTGCAGTTTGCAATAAAACATCGGAAATTATGGATTTAAAAACTAACTACACTTCCGGAAAACCTTTCTTCTTCTTCTTCTTCTTCTTCTTCTTCTTCTTGTTCTTGTTCTTGTTCTTGTTCTTGTTCTTCTTCTTCTTCTTCTTCTTCTTCTTCTTCTTCTTCTTCTTCTTCTTCTACCCCTTGGGGTCATGAGCAATCTTGCCACTGTAGATTGTTCTAACCTATAAAGGGAAAAGTGAAAGCCCCAGTTGAAAACCTGTCTTGCCTTTGTAGGCATGACTGATTCACTGCGGCAACAGTACCCCCGTTGGAGTACCGGGGGTTTCAGTATAAATAGTATCCCCACTTTCTGGAAATTTAGTGCTTTAAATTCCCACTGTCGCTGTCTTCCTCATTTGCTCTTTCCCATTCCTGATCTGTCCTATCACTCTGCTATACTATCTCCTTCTTCGCTAGATCAATGACTGTGACGAGGCGTGCAATCGACCTCTGAGCTAAGCTGCCACCAGTCATCCCTCACACACCGCCAGCGACACTTTCCACTCAACCAGTCATCCCTAACAGGCTCGCTCGCCAACTCGCTTAAGCCCCGCCCCTCGGGGAACCCCTGTTAAAGCCTGACACGCCGCTAGACTCGCGGTCAGTCGAAATCCTTCCAGCCCTGAAGCCACAACCTGTCCGAAGACACGTCTCCATCACCGGTCGACCTCTGAGCTACGGCAGTACTCGTGTGCTTCAACCCGTCTGAGTCAAGACGGTTCCTGTACCGGGCGAATTACCCCGGCCTTGTATCATCTCCAGTCGCTGATCCGCTGCAGGCCCCTGACAACCCAGGGAGTCAACGAGAAGCGTTACTCAGAATTTCTTCATCTCCCCAGACAGCTAGCAACGAAAGCTGAATTCCGCACCTGTACCTCCCACAAGACAAGCACTGGTGGTCATTGCGCAAGAAGCCTGACCTACTAACCCGCATCGCTACGCACGCGACGCTGAGCCTGGTCAAGTGACCACCCAGACTATCTTGGATCAACCGCCGCTCTCCAATACCCAGCTAAGTTATTGACCTACGAGAATCACCACTCGCCAGATTATCTGAGAGACTCTGAAACCATACAGATATACTCCAGCCCTGTGATGATATCAGTCCACAGTAGCACTAGTACCCCAGATATCGACCACCCAGAATATCTCCGAGCTACTCCGTACTGACATAGACGCTATTCCAGTGACTCACTTTAGAATTATTTGACCTGGACTACCCACTTTGAATTAATAAATTTAAATCGTTAGAAATTGCACTTATCCTGACTGGCCTTTGTAATTGAATTTCTCCTCTAGTGTAGTCTACCATCTATCTCGTCTATCCCCTGACTGTATCTCATCTATTTAGTTGGCCTAGCATTAATCTCTTGAATGTCATCGCATCATTAGCCTAACAAAGGAGGTAATACAGCGCGAGAGGTTAAGAGCTTACCCCCATCCCCCCAACCCCTCTCTTTGTGACATTAACTTTGGCGACCCCGACGAGACTAAAGACTTAGGTTTCCCATCCCAACCCGACGAGACTAAAGACTTAGGTTCCCATCCCAACTTGACGAGACTCAGGACTTAGCTTAAATCCCTCCCCAGCCCAGTATAGATAGGACCCAGCCCTCTAAGCCCAGTAGTGTATAGCATAGCCCCATAGGTCCCTTACTGGCTTTCCCGAATGGTGGTGTCTCAAAAGGTTTTTTCTTGCATTCATTTTTGTATTTTGATTGATTGCATTTTGTCTTTGTGGTTGTGTTGTGTCGTATTCGCCCCTCTGCAGTTTCATCGTAGCTCATCCAGCCCACCCCCTTGTTTTCCGTCAGTGTACCCCCTTGTGTGCGCCCCTCATTCCGGTTAGGACTTTTCAGGGTAAGTCACCTCCCTTACCATGGCCGACCGGGGAGAGCTTGCGCTCAAGTACAAGAGTATTGGCGAGAGCTTAGGGCTCGCCGGCACCGAACTCAAGGACTACGTCCTGGCTAGCGTAGATGCGGACGTGGCCGAGGAAAAGTTGAAGAGGGAGGAGAGGGCTAAAGAGCGAGATGCGAAGAGGCAGGAGGAAGAAAGAGCAGCGGCACTGAAGAAAGAGGAGGAGAAAGAGCGCATCGCCGCGGAAGAACGGGCCGCCGCCCGGAAGAAAGAGGAGGAGAAAGAGCGCATCGCCGCGGAAGAACGGGCCGCCGCCCGGAAAATAGCAGAGGAGGAGAGAGCCGCCGAACGGAGGAGAGAAGAGGAGAAGGAGAGGGTAGCCCAGGAGGAGAGAGCCGCCGAGCGGAGAAGAGAGGAGGCGAAAGAGAGGATAGCAGAGGAGGAGAGGGCCGCCGCACGGAGGAAGGAGGAGGACGAGAGGGTCGCGGCACTTGAGGAGAAGAGGAAGGACAAGGAGCTCGAACGGCGCCAAGCACTCCTCCAGCTTGAGCGCGACCGCCGCGATTTAGGTATCGCATCGCCCGCGAGCGAAGACTTCTCGCTCATCGCCCCCAGCTTCGCCGCTAGCGCCGGAATATCCGCAGTCCCACCGCCGATTCCGGGGATGAACTTTCCCCTGGACCCATTCGTCGAACGGGACGAATCGATTGAAGTTTATCTAGCCCGATTCGAGAGAGTCGCGGGAGAAAACAGCCTTGACCCCCAGTACTGGTATCGCAAGCTTAGTCATGGCCTTAAGGGGAAGGCCTACGAAATCCTGGCCAAGACGCCGACTTCCGAGGAGGGCGACTACCCCGCCCTCAAGAAAGCTCTACTGCATGGATTTGAGCTCTCAGGTGAGCACTATCGCAAGAATTTCCGGAACTCCCGGAGAGAGAAAGGGGAGAAGTTTACGCAGTTTGCCGACCGGCTAGCCACTCTACGGGACAAATGGATAGAGCAAACGGACGAACCAAAAACGTACGACGGACTGCTCGAATTGATGCTAGCCGAGCAACTCCGAGGGACAATGCCAGCGGAACTTCGGACTTTCGCCGCCGAACAGGGAGCCGCCCGACTAGAAGACCTCATCATCGTCGCGGACCGCTACCTTACCGCCCACCCCGACGACAGACAGCCCCGCCGGGATCCGCCCGCACCCCCGTCACCAGATACCCGCCACCAGCCTCGCCGGCCCGTCCCGCCAGCGAATCACCGTCCACCCCCGCCTAAAGGACGCCCAAACCCCGGAGCAGAGCCTGGGAAGCGGAGCACAGAGCTCTACTGCGGCTACTGCCAGCGCCGAGGACACACCCGTGAGAAATGTTTTCGCCGCATCAGCGACCAAAGTCGCAAACAAGGCACAGTATTGGCCCTACGCCAAGTTACTCCCGACGGGAACCCGGTAACCCCCGTCGTCACCCCCACCGATCGACCGGCCGTCACTGAGCAAGTGACCGTCAACGATCGCCCAGCCCACTGTCTATACGACACTGGACTCACCTTTGACGCCGTCGTCCGCCGCTCGCTCATCAGGGAACAGGACCTGACCGGCGAAACTATCACCCTGAAGTTGGCCGACGCGTCTCAGCCCAGCACCACGCTCCCTATAGCCCGGATCCGAGTCACCAGCCGATACGTCACGGGAACCATTCAAGCTGCCGTGATGGACCAGCCCCTGTATGACCTGATTTTAGGATGCCGCTACGTGTTCTTGGGTATGCCGCCCCAGCCTGTGGAGTCGATGGCCGCCGTCCAGACGCGCGCCCAGGCGAAAACAGCCGCGACACCACCCCCGATACCCAACCAGATGCCGGAACAGATCCGGAAGGCCCAAGAAGACGACGTCACCCTCCGCCAGTGCTACGGAAAGCTTCCCGCCGCACGCACTCCACCCAAGTCCGGGGACTTTTTCGTCGAGGACGGACTCCTCTTCCGTCAGAAGGACGACCATTCTCAACTCGTCGTACCTGCGACCCTTCGCCCCCAAGTCCTGGAACTTGGCCATAGCATGCCCCTAAGTGGACATATGGGCATAGGAGCAACCACCCTACGCATCAGCGCTCAGTACCACTGGCCCGGGATGACAGAAGACGTGAAGCGCTACGTCAAGTCCTGTCGCCAGTGCCAACGATACTCGCCCCGCCATCACACCGTACCGGTCACTATCAGCCCCACCGTCGTCGTCGGAACGCCCTTCCAGCGAGTGGCCGTCGACATAGTAGGACCCCTCCCGCGGACCAAGAAGCGGAACCAGTACCTACTTACCCTTGTCGACGCTTGCTCGATGTGGTGTGAGGCCGTTCCACTGCCGAAGATCGACGCCGCCCGAGTCGCCGACGCGCTCGTCACGATATTCACTCGAGTCGGATTCCCGGACAACATCTTGACCGACAACGGGTCCCAGTTCACCGGAAAACTCATGCAGGAAGTTTTCCAACTACTCCGCATTCGCCATATCCGAACTCCACCATACCACCCCGCCAGCAACGGACAGGTCGAGCGCTTGAACGGGACTCTCATCTCGATTATCCGCAAGATCGCCGACGAACAGCCCGAGGCGTGGGACACCTACGTCCCGTCAGCCCTCTTTGCGTATCGAGAGACCCCGCACACCTCCACCGGATACACGCCTTCCACGCTGCTTTTTGGGAGACCCCTTTCTGGACCTCTAGCCGCCCTACGACGTAGCTGGACCGACGCCAAACTGGACGAGGCACCGGTCGACGCCACGAAATACGTCACCAGGCTCCAGGAAACTCTCAAGGCCACATGGAAAGCCGCCTCCGCCAACCTGAAGAAGGCGAGAGAGAGACAAGCCCGCTACCATAATCGCCGCGCCCGGGACCGAGAACTACAGGTAGGAGACCAGGTCCTACTGCTTCTCCCCAGCGGCACGAACAAGCTAGACATAGCTTGGCAGGGACCCTACCCGGTGCTGGAGAAGCTCTCACGTACCACTTATCGCATCGAGGTAGGCGGAAAACCCAGGACCCACCACATCAACTTGCTCAAGCGGTACCTGGAGCAACCCGCACCCGCCCCAGACTCCCACTCGCTGCTCACGGTCGCGCTGGCCGTCGAAGTGGATGGCACAGAGACCGGCGTCGCCGAATTTCCGCTAAAAGGGAAGGAATCCTTCCGGGACGTCTCTCTGGACCCCTCACTCCCCGCCGGCCAGCAACGCCAACTACGCGCCATCGTAGCAGAATACAGGGAAGTCCTCACCGACATTCCTGGGAGGACGGACCTAGAAGAAGTCCAACTAACCCTGACGGACCCCACTCCCGTCCGCCAGAAACCATACCCCGTCCCGCTAACCCAGCAGCAGGTAGTAAGGACAGAAGAAGAGGCTCCGCCAACAGCCGGAGTCATCGCTCCACCCCGTTCTCACTACGTCGCCGACATAACGCCGCCACGCAAGCCCCGCGGAAAGCATCGCCCGCGCCGGACTTCGTCAGCCGCCACCCCGCAACAGACTCCATCGAGTCGCCACTGAGGGCCGACGCCCCAGCCTTCATACCCGCCGCCGCCCACTAACCGTAGCCGAGACCCGGCAGCTCCGCGGACCCCAGCCTTGGGCATCCGCCATCGACTACCCGGAACCCTGCATCGCCCCGCATCACCCGGATCATCTCAACCCATCGTCTCACCGGCAGCTGACCTCAGAGCTGATTGGCCGCGTCTCAGTCGAGGCCTACGACCTCGCCTTTTTCCTTGGGGGGGGCCTCTGTGACGAGGCGTGCAATCGACCTCTGAGCTAAGCTGCCACCAGTCATCCCTCACACACCGCCAGCGACACTTTCCACTCAACCAGTCATCCCTAGCAGGCTCGCTCGCCAACTCGCTTAAGCCCCGCCCCTCGGGGAACCCCTGTTAAAGCCTGACACGCCGCTAGACTCGCGGTCAGTCGAAATCCTTCCAGCCCTGAAGCCACAACCTGTCCGAAGACACGTCTCCATCACCGGTCGACCTCTGAGCTACGGCAGTACTCGTGTGCTTCAACCCGTCTGAGTCAAGGTAAGAGAGGAAACTTACTCTTTGTCATGTAGCAGACCCATCACCCGTCGTTCGCCCAACCTGTTCATATGTCCTGTCGATATGTATGTTCATGTTTATAGTTTTGCCTTGATGTGTTGCTGTGACATGTATTTATTCCTTGCACATATTTTCTACCTTGTATATGACTCATGACGTTTGAATTTATACTTGTATGCTCCATGTTAGCCCCATGTGTAAATATCCCATGCCATGCTGCCCCTCCACATAGATTAAAGTCCCCAGTACCGCCCTTGCCTACAACCCCTTTGCCCTGTACCTACTCCATTTGCTTTCCTCCATGCTCCCAATGTATAAATATTTGCCCCTGTTGCCTACCCCATCTTAATGCGCCGAAGGTATCATATATTAGCGGCTGCCAGTAAACTCCACTATAGCCCTATAAACCTAGTTGCATTGTTTGACTGTTGGAATGCGTCGGATCAACCTTGACCGGCCAACCAATTTGAAATCTGAGATGGGCAATTGCGCCACAGGCCCTGAATCCAGAATATACCTATCCCCCGCTGATACAGAGTCTGTATTGCGTTACAGACGGTTCCTGTACCGGGCGAATTACCCCGGCCTTGTATCATCTCCAGTCGCTGACCCGCTGCAGGCCCCTGACAACCCAGGGAGTCAACGAGAAGCGTTACTCAGAATTTCTTCATCTCCCCAGACAGCTAGCAACGAAAGCTGAATTCCGCACCTGTACCTCCCACAAGACAAGCACTCGTGGTCATTGCGCAAGAAGCATGACCTACTAACCCGCATCGCTACGCACGCGACGCTGAGCCTGGTCAAGTGACCACCCAGACTATCTTGGATCAACCGCCTCTCTCCAATACCCAGCTAAGTTATTGACCTACGAGAATCACCACTCGCCAGATTATCTGAGAGACTCTGAAACCATACAGATATACTCCAGCCCTGTGATGTTATCAGTCCACAGTAGCACTAGTACCCCCAGAAATCATCTACCCAGAATATCACCGAGCTACTCCGTACTGATAGACGCTACCCGTGACTCACTTTAGAATTATTCGACCTAGACTACCCACTTCGAATTAATAAATTTAAATCGTTAGAAATTGCACTTATCCAGTCTGGCCTTTGTATTTGAATTTCTTAACTAGTGTAGTCTACCATCTATCTCGTCTATCCCCTGACTGTACCTCATCTATTTAGTTGGCCTAGCATTAATCTCTTGAATGTCATCGCATCATTAGCCTAACAAAGGAGGTAATACAGCGCGAGAGATTAAGAGCTTACCCCCATCCCCCCAACCCCTCTCTTTGTGACAATGACCTACCTTTTTTCTTGAAAACTCTTCCTGGACAAGACTCCTTGTTTGTGTATGAGGTCTGTTGGATCAGCTTGGGAGTATTGGACGCTTTCTGCCGGGTGGTCACTAGGGCTTCCTATGATGTTATTATTTAGAACTATAGGCATTTTATATGTATGTGTTTTGTTGATGATTTATAATGATGTTTGTATTCTATTTTGTTTTTGTAACCGGGGGTTCGAGTAGTTGGGGTAAAGCCTCAGCCGTCCCCTGCGTGGGATGTCTTTATTGTAAAGTGACTGGCCGGTGGAGGGCATTCAATTTTCCCACTAGGGTTGTTTCGGCAGATCTTTTATGCGGATTGGGGGTTGTCCGGTCCTGATTTGGCTCGGAAGAGTCCGCTGGACCTAAAGCAACAATCAATCAATCAATCAATCTTCTTCTTCTTCTTCTTCTGTTGTTGTCGTAAGATTTTTGTATTATTTGGGACAACATTCACAACACTTACTGCGATTTAAAAAGGACCTGTCGCATTGCACTGGTCAAAGAGGCGTCTCTTTGAAGAATGGGAAAAACGCGTCCTACCTTAAAACTACTGCACGTACTGCGAGCTAATCGAAGCCTCTCCGCATTGGTGTGATTGAGCTGGCCAAGATCGTAGTGATGGAGGTCATTCTTCTCGTCATCAAGAAGAATTCGGTGGTTGAAGGTAGTAACTGAACCTGAATAAAATGTATAGAATGAACTCATTAGCAGAAAATGTTATTGAGAGAGAGAGAGAGAGAGAGAGAGAGAGAGAGAGAGAGAGAGAGAGGAGGGATGGGGAGAACAATCCCAGGGAAGATCGATAGAGACCTCAATCAACACTGAACCACCAGAACTATTATACTGCTAAGATAATGAAAAATCGATCTTTTATCTTGCCCACCAAGATCGGATCGGATTCGAACCTGGTTCATCAACGCGCGACTGACTAAATCTCTCTCGCTCTCTGTCTCTTTCTTTAATTTTAATGTAATATAATTTAAGTTTAATTTAATTTAGTTTAATCGTTCTTCTATAGCGCAAGGCAATGCAACAATTTTCAAAATAGGTTCAGGCGTTTTTAAGATACAGCTCAAAACGTCTTTAACAAATGATAAAACATCAACGACCTTGACTTTTGACCTTTGAGAAAGTGCAAATATGAATTACGTAAAAGGCTGCGGATGAGCCACAAACCGACCGATTGACCGAACAACGGACCAACACTGAATTGAAGTACCTGCATTCTAAACATAATCTCAATCGACCCTCCCCATTTTTGAGATAGAGAGCAAGACGTGTTTCGCAGAAAACATAGCTTATATGTTTGTTTATCTCTCATGATACCAATCCATTAATTTTGTGGATAGACGTATCAATCAAAGGTATTTGAAAAACTGACCTAAAAGCACAAACATTTATTTTTAGCTCCCTGATTTAACCATACATAATAAAAGCCGGTTCTTGACAATAATAATCTACTTTCAGAAGCCCAACAGTATGAAGCGCTTCCCATTTTGATCTAATAGAAACAACATTCGGCTAGCTTGATTGGTAATCGATTTGGTTCCATCTGCAACAATCTAAACCAATAATTTATACCTCTTAACTATGAACATACACAGAGAGTATACCTCCTCTCCAATTTCCCATAAATCATTTTACTTAGCGTCTGTAGAGGCACACCCAAGAAACGTTTACACGCAAGCAAACACACTTTTTCAATGTTGTGTAGTCTTTGAAAACCCCGTATAACGGCAGAATGTAAAAGCACAGATGTAACTAATTAGACTCAAAAGAGAGAGAGGGAGAAAGAGAGAGAGAGAGAGAGAGAGAGAGAGAGAGAGAGAGAGAGTATTAGCTATCTGGAAAATCAAAATGGCATTCATGAAAACTGAAATTGAATAAGTGATCAGTTATTATCAAGAATGTTTTATCACACCTGCAAAGCCCATAAAGTGGACCTAGTCTTTCTGTGTCACAGAACCAAGAGCTATACAAATGTACAGTAGATTAGCAATAACCAATTAAAATATGTAATATATTACTTTGCATCTGATAAAAGAAGATCAGGAACAGCGCAGATACCACAAACACCAGTAGTTTGTATTTCCAATTCCGCCAAACAGAAACCCTCCTGCAATATAATATAGGTCTAATTATTCTCTTTAATATTGCAACATTGTCAAACATCCTCTATAGTCTATCCTATCCTATCCCGCAAATCAAAGGTCGTTGGGGCACCACAGATGATCGTTTAACCAGCGTACTCCATCTTTCTCTGTTCTCAGCAACCCCAATGGCTTCGTTCAGCGTCAAACCAGTCCCTTCTCGAATGTTGTCCTCCCACCTCTTTTTCGGTCTCCCTCTTCTTCTGCCTCCTTGCACCGTGCCTTGCAGGATTTTTTTTGCAAGGTTTGATGCTCTGATGAAGTGGCCATATCATCGGAGTTTCCATTTCTTCACCACTGTGAGCATGTCATCATGTTGTCCAATGGCTTGTGTGATGGTCTGTCGGACTTCGTTGTTGGTGATGTGCTTGGTATAAGAAATACCCAGAAGTCTTCTGTAGCACCTCATCTCCATGCTTTGTATTCTTCGTTGTAGATCTGCTTTGAGGGTCCATGTTTCGCAAGCATATAGGAAGATGGAGATGACAAGGGAGCGCAGCAGCCTTACCTTGGAATGTAGACTGATGGTTCTGTCTTTCCTAATGGGCTTCAACCTTGTCAGGGCAGCATGTTTACGTTTACGTTTGTAGATTAACGTCTCCGGACACAGTAGTGTATAGGAGACAAAAGGGCAGCAGTTGTTTGTGCGATCCTAAAGAGTACTTTCTGTCGGGGCCTATTGACCTCTATAGTGGACTCCGCTAATCTTCATAGTCACCGATTCGTGGAGGAAGTGTCCTGACAGGCACGAGAAGAAAAAAAAAATTCACGAGAAAACATCAAATGCCCCCCAAAAGTAGGTCATCACTCCGTAGAAAAGATAAGATGGATAAGATAACTTTATTATCTCTTTCAATAAATGACATTGTAGTGTACAAGAAGTCTGTGCAAATACTAATCATAATAACAATATTAACAAATCCAACTATACCAGACACTTGCTCTCTCTCTCTCTCTCTCTCTCTCTCTCTCTCGTCAAACATACACGTATACAAACACGCATCCATCTCTTAAATCAAAATTCCATTTAAAAGTTTACAAGTGTGGCGGAGTGGGAGGCGACTGATCACGCTTGGGAGTGATTGTCCCCCTTGGGACTGTCGAAGGGAGTTTGGTCCCTTGTTGTTGGTCTGGCCTTGGGTGGCTCCTGCTGTGCTGGGGTCCTTGTTGTTGGTCTGGCCTTGGGTGGCTCCTGCTGTGCTGGGGTCCTTGTTGTTGGTCTGGCCTTGGGTGGCTTCTGCTGTGCGGGGGTCCTTGTTGTTGGTCTGGCCTTGGGTGGCTCCTGCTGTGCGGGGTTCCTTGGGTTGTGGTTGAATCCTTGGATTGTGCGGGAAGGCGAGACGGCGTGTGTTCTCCCCGCCTGACTCTTCGTCTTCTGCTGTTGGGGTTGAGCGGGGCAACATTGTCGGCTGGCATTTTATGCAGGATTGTGGCAGTGACTTCCAGAGTGCGGTGGCACTAAATAAATACCCGGCAATCTGGGGGTGTCGGATAGCGCAGTGGTTGGAGCACTCGCTACTGTGTCGCAAGTTAAGCATCGTCCAGTGCGGTTAGCACTTGGATGGGTGACCACAAAACGTGAAGCGACAAATAACAACGCCCCCAGTTGACTCAACTGTGAATGAGTACCTACTCTCTTAAGGGTGGGGAAGGTAAAGCAGCGAAGGAGAGAGATGGGCATCACCCTCATTACGCTGGCCCAAGATAAGTGTGATCTCCAACATCACGCTCCCCTACGGCCACAGGCTATGGGACTACCTTTACCTTTTTTACCTTAATCTGGTGCGCTCTGAACGCGCATACCCGCCTAATTCGAGGCAAATATTTTATTACGTCTCTCTAGGGATAGCCTAAATATAAAGAACAGTTCTAGTTGGGCCGTGTTCTCGTGGTAATGGCCGAGAAGTGGAAGTCAAATATTTACTCGGCTACAAAAGTATCACCCGCGAACGCACGCACCAACACGCGCTCTCACATTCACACACACCCACACACCCACCCACACACACACACACACACACACACACACACCCAAACAAACACACACACACAAACAAACACACCGACGGATTGTGGTAATTTAAAATTTAGAACAGGCATAAAACGAGCAGTTGAATAAGAAATTGGTTCCCAGTATTGAATTCAAATACATAAGGTTACATGGTTTATCACAAACCACATTTATTCACTGATAACATTTAAATTACTAATGAGTACTACAGTACTCTTCAAGTTATTTCTGATTGAAGGATAGCAAACTTGAGAAGAAAGTAGCGGCATAGATTGAAAAAAAAAAAAGTGTGAACATAACAACCATCATCAGCAAGGTATTTTGTTTGTCCATTTCATTGAGCGTCTATTCACCGAATTTGATTTTAAACTAAGAAATTAAAAGGAAGGTGCATGCAGGGAAAAGGACATTTTCTAGTTGGATGGGGAGAAGAGAAAACAATTAAACAAAATATTAAAATAAAATGAATATGAAGTAAAATAAAAATTAATTAATCAAACTTTTTTTTTTAATAAAGAAAGGCAACTCTAACAAATTTAACGTCCGATAAGAATACACCATCAAACTTCGACCATGTTCATATAACGGTGTGGTATTGTCATGCACTAAATCCTCTGAATAAACAGTCACTTTCATTTTAAAATAATAATAATAATAAAAAAACCTCCTACAGGACTATAAATTATAGAGTTTGCGAAGGTTATCCAATATTCACTGTTTACACTTTGAACATTATGAATTTTCTGGGGAATATATTGTGCTTTTACATTGCAGTCATAAATTATATGGTTAATAGTTAAATTTTCATTGCAAATGCAAACACTATCCGTGCAGTATTCTGTCCTTAAAGAATTTAAATATATGCTTATTGTTCGATGATATTGTGAATGTTTACTATAGATTTGTTTTCTTCAAGGAAACGCTACTTTTTATTTCTTCTCGATTACACTCTACATTTTATTGGTGATAATGGGATGTCAGTCTGGCTAACTGTGTGCTGATTTTTCACTCCTTCTTTTGCTTTCCTGTCTGCTCAATCTATTGTGTTAAACCACAATGAGATGGTATCCAACAGAACTGCACATTTATTCCAATTATAAATAAGCGATGTATTTCATATACAATATCTCGTCTTTTTTATATTAAAATTAGATTACAAACTTTGGAGTAGTCTTGATCTGGAATCTACACATTAAAAAGGTCTTTTGTAGACTTATGATTTTATTTAAATGCCATGAAAATAGCAGTAAGGTCTGCGGTATAAGGTGAACGACCTTTACCTAAAGACAACAATTCACAAAGTTTTAAGCAGGCCTAAAGTGAAGAGTTCCTGTTTAGCCTGTATCTAAGAACCATCAGTATAAATGTGCAAATAAGAATAAAACGTGTGTCCTATATTTTCGTTCATATGCTTCTGTTGCTAACAATATTCCGTTTTCTTTTTATTTATTTCTTATATCAGTATATTCAACGTCATATTTTGCTCGTTTATTCATCTATTGGCATAGGAGTGGTATTTTTTTTTTATTTTAATTTAGGAATTATATTCGACCTCTGTAGAAGTTTATTTGTATAAGTTGCTATAACAGATACCATGTGCTTCTTTTGAAAACTGTAAATCAGATCTTACTTCTAGTTCTGTATCTGTGAAATTTTCTAAAGCAGAGGATCTATGTATTTCGCACATGACAATTTTCTCCATTCATTTAATGGTAACACTCTAGATGCTTTATAAGCATCGTCGGGTTTTTTGCGTGTTTGAATACCATAACCATTTTATTTCATTTGCGATCGAATTTTCTCCTAAATGGCAAGTTTTCACTGGTCAAAATCATAATATGATCACAATAGTTACTGTGAAACACTTTTTTTAATTTCAAATATGAAATGCAATGTCGCACCGTATTGAGATATTAACAATCTTTCTTTACCGGTCTCCCCCTCAATCCCCTTACAGGTAGGCAGAAAGGCCCAACTTACGTGACAATCATGGCGAGGTCGATAAGTACTTGCAAATGCTGAAAGATTTATCGGTAAACGGTTAGACCCGGTGCTCGTTGCTGTCAACTGGTACGTCATGCGATGGTTGTTTTGATCAGCTAACTTTCAGGGTGCTTGTTGCTACATGCACAACACACACCACAATGCGCAACAGTGTGCTTGCACAAGTTACTATTCTATCCTATCCTATCCCGTAACTTGAAAGTCGTTGGTGCACCACATAGGATTGTTTAACCAGCGTATTCCATCTTTCTCTGTCCTCAGCAGTCCTTATGGCTTCACTTAGTGTCAAGTCAATCCATTCTCGAATGTTGTCTTCCCACTTCTTTTTCTGTCTCCCTATTCTTCTGCCTCCTTGCACCGTGCCTTACAGGATGGTCTTTGCAAAGGCCCGAGGCTCTGGTGATAGGGCCATACCATCGAAGTTGCAGTTTCTTCATCACTGTGAGCAAGTCATCGTGTTGTCCAATGGCTTGTGTGACGGTCTGTCGGACTTCGTCGTTGGTGATGTGCTGGGTATTCGAAATGCCAAGAAGTCTTCTGTAGCATCTCATCTCCATGCTTTGTATTCTTTTTTTTTGTAGGTCTGCTGCACCAACGACGAAGTCCCGACACACCATCACATAAGCCCTTGGACATGCTTACAGTGGCGAAAAAAACGGAAACTCCGATGGTATGGGCGTATGGCCACATCACCAGAGCATCAGGTCTTGCAAAGACCGTCCTGCAAGGCACGGTGTAAGGAGGCAAAAGAAGAGGGAGCCAAAAAAGATGTGGGAAGTCAACATTCGAGAATGGACTGGCGTGACATTGAATGAAGCCATGGTGCGGATAGAGGAATATGGTTAAACAACCATCTGTGGTGCCCCAACGACTTTCTAGATACAGGATAGGATGGGGTAGGATATGAGAGGCAGGTGGATAAAAAAAAATGAATATAAATAAAACACACACTACTAATGGAACGCATGAATTGCAATTGAAAACACGTATGTACTTATATTACAACAATAAACGTTAATCATTCACACTCGCATTCTAGAGGGCACAATAAACCTTCGCCATATACACATTCATTATTATCATGCAACACACTATATATTTTCTCATAACCTGATTACAAATCGTACGCACTCTCGCAAGATTGGATAAGAAAGGAAGTGAAGAAGAGGTTTACCCCTCCTTTATACGCTTAATGTGTCCGGGGACGTAAATTTTACTTTTAAAAAAAAAAAAAAAAAAAAAAGGGAAGAAGAACAAATTAGTATTGAAAATGTATATTGTCATTATTGATTAAAATTAAAACTATTATTACTGTTATTATTATTACAACATATCACCTTCGATTCTGGTACGTTCGTTTTCAATGTTAACGATGGCGGTCCAAACACAAGCCCGACAAAAGAGGATAAAAGATGATAATCAATATTTACTCTTGCCACACCTTGTGTGCAGCAATGTCGTTTTTTGGGTGCTTATCAGCCCTCTTCTGATCCTATTGCACTGCGATAGTTCTTTAATTTATGCCCGTCGCTTATCAGGCCACTGCGCTCGCTCCAGTCACATAAACACAAAATAATCTCTACTGCGTGGACTGGTGCCACGAATAGTTGGACCAGTTTTTATTTTTTCATGTCGAGTCGTTGTTATTTACCTATGTGTCATTTACTAGTCTATTCTGTAGTTTTATTGCTGCCATGCACTTCAATGCTCCTTACGTTATTTCATGCTGTTCTTGCAGTCTTCTATTGTGTACCTACAACTCATCTCCCCCCCCCCCCAATCTCCAAATTCCTTCCTTTGTCTGGCTATACTGCCAGCACCCCACCCTTGGGCTAGGTCCCTAGTTCAATATGTTGTAGATTTGTTGCATGTGTAATAAAAGAACAAAGGTCCTAAGTTCTTAGCGGATTGTGGACGCAAGAGCGTTGGTCAGTGGTTTAGCGAGCTTCAAGACGTCCTTTACTAATGAATCAATGGAAATTTATTCAGTGCTTAAACATATTTCCACACAAAGAAGCATTGGTACAGATCACAGAGCCTGATTAGTAATTTGTGGAAAAGCACGTAGATCTATATAGCATCCAGTATTATTATTGTTATAATCACAGCACTGTGAAAAAAGTAAATAACTAAATTAAACAGGTACAAATTATAGTGTAGATAGTTGAAATTTATACTAGATGTATTAATCAACAATAATAACAACAACAGCAACAACGAACAACAACAACAACAACAACAAACAACAAAAACTCACTGATCCGCAGTGGCACTCACAGCCTTGGATTGTAATCCATAACCAACATTCTGCGAGTTATGCTTAAATGACAGGGGAAGAGTGTAGCATTGTTTGTTGGTGTTACGACTGAGACGCGCTCAATAGTAAAGAACCGCAGACGTTTGTATCAGGACACGCGAGCGCCTATGCCTGTGACGCGTCTCCCTTTGGTTATCTAGAGACGCGTCACAGGCATAGGCGCTCGCGTGTCCTGATACAAGCGCCTGTGTAAAGACCATTTTGTGTTGCAAAGCGTGCAATGATTGCATTTTATTTTACCCTTGATGTGATTCTATGCTGTTGCTAGAAAAAAGCTTAGCATAATGTTTGTTTTGTTCCCGTTGGTCGATATTGTTGTAGCAATGTTGAGAACATTTTAGAATTATTTGTTTGCCATTGGCAAACGATTCTAGATTTATCGTGTATCGGATAGTATGGGTAAATTAACGTCCCCTGACACATAAAGCGTGTAGGGGGGGGGGGGGGGGGATATCGGATAGTCTTTCTCTTCTTCTTTCTTGGTTAGATTAATGTCCCCGGACACATGGAGCGTATAGGGGACTTGTAGTTAAGAGTTCAGTATGGAGCGCCGACGAAGCAGCTAGAAGTGAAGATGATGATAGGTTGTGGTTGAAGACTTTAGTATAGAAGTAGATGTGTAGAAGCGGAGCGCTCGAGGCGACACAAGATGAGGTACAGACCGCTGCTGGGAGGAAGGGGCGTCGCAGGGGGAGAGGCGAGATCCGGGGAGAGGTGCGCTACAAGGCTAATGAAGACGAACTACAAAGCCAGAAAACCAGGGGAAAGGTTTAATAATATAGTAAGACAGACCAGGTCTGCCAGGCTATGACTAAGCCAGAAATGGACATTTAAAATATTATCAAAACTGATTAAAAATCCTACAGGACCACATTAAAATCGAGGGTGAAAAGCTAATAGAGGAAAATTTAGGAAAAAAGTTAAAAAAGGATAAAAGGCGAATAAACAACCGCCGGGAGACCGATAAGAAGAAAACAAGAGACCGTGATAAGAAGTTTTTATGATTGATTTATTGTTGCTTTAGGTCCAGCGGACTCTTCCGAGCCAAATCAGGACCGGACAACCCCCGATCCGCATAAAAGATCTGCTGAAACAACCCTAGTGGGAAAATTGAATGCCCTCCACCGGCCAGTCACTTTACAATAAAGACATCCCACGCGGGGGACGGCTGAATGTTTACCTCAACTACGCGAACCCCCGGTTACAAAACCAAATAGAATACAACCATCATTACAAATCATCAACAAAAACGTATACATATAAAATGCCTATAGTGCTAAATAATACAATCATAGGAAGCCCTAGTGACCACCCGGCAGAAAGCGTCCAACACTCCCAAGCTGATCCAACAGACCTCATACACAAACAAGGAGTCTTGTCCAGGAAGAGTTTTCAAGAAAAAAGGTAGGTAATTGATCTAGCGAAGAAGAGGATAGTATAGCAGAGTGATAGGACAGATCAGGAATGGGAAAGAGCAACTGAGGAAGACAGCGACAGTGGGAATTTAAAGCACTAAATTTCCAGAAAGTGGGGGTACTATTTATACTGAAACCCCCGACACTCCAACGGGAGGGGGGGGGGGGGGGGGCTGTTGCCGCAGTGAAACTGTCATGCCTACAAAGGCAAGACAGGTTTTCAACTGGGGCTTTTACTTTTCCCTTTATAGGTTAGAACAATCTACAGTGACAAGATTGCTCATGACCCCAAGGGGTGTGATAAGAAGTGCGCAACGCGCGCGGAGGGAGGGATCAACTGGTTATAACCGTGCACAAGGCACCAACTGTACAAATTTTAAACGGTGATAGTCGCTGACTACCACACCGATAAAACGGGAAACAAAAGCCGACTAAGGGGCAGCCCCGCGGGAGGAAGCGCGCCCAGGTAATGGGCCCAAGGACCGAAACGAGCGAAGTGCATCTTCCATGGCGACATGTTTCAATCCTCAACGAAAAGTATCCAGGGCGTCGTTTAGCTCAACAACGTCGAGGTGAGGCGCAAGGGCGCTCGCGACCACCTCCAACCAACGCGAGAACTCAGAGCCGGAGGGGGGGGGGGGGGGGCGCTTCAACTGAGTGGAGCAGGTTCGTGTGGGCTTCCCGAGGGGAGCAGCGCCGGGAGAGGACTGAACGGCCGCGTCACTGGTGTCCCCGGAGCAGGGCGATTCCACCGTAAAATCGGACTGTGTACCAGCCTCGGAGCTGGGCTGGCTGGATGTGGAAAGCTTCCGACACGCCAGGCTGCGAACGGTGTCCACAAGCCCAGTCACGGCGAGTGTAAGCTTTTCCACGGTAGCCTCCAACCCAGCAATGGCATCCCATGGGTCGCCGCAGCCAAGAACGGACGCAGGCGGCCCAGAGACGCGATTCGAAACCCCGGCAGGCTCGGAGGACGACGGAGGAAAAGACGGACCAGGAGGGTCCGTGGTCGCTAACGGCCCAGACAACGGGGCTCCAGGGGCAAGACAAGCCCCGTCGCGGAAACGGGAGGAATCCGTGGAACACCCCAAGCAAAGGTGGAGACCAAAGAAGAAAGGATGGATTTAGCATGTACTGTGCGGCTCTGAGCTGGTTCGCCAAAAGGCGCTCCTTCAGAGCCGGGCATTTTGAGTTGGAGGCGGAGTGCTCACCCAGGCAGTTAGGGCAAGAACGCCGCACAGCCTTACATTGGGCGCCCGTGTGACCGGAGACGCCGCAAGAAGGACAAACAGCAACCGACCTACAATGCTTTCTGGTGTGGCCGTACCTCTGGCACTGATGGCAGCGGAGAACGTCCGCGACGTACGGACGCACCGAAAACTCCCTACTATTTATCAACAGTGTAGCCGATAGGACAGGGGCGTCCACGGTGACCTTGACCGAAGTCGACGGAGAACCGTCAGAGCGATTGAGGCGGCGAAAGCCCCTCACAGCACAATCCTGCACCGTGCCATCGGTCCCAACAGATCCCTGAAAAGTCGCCAAGACATCCGCGTCAGACACGAATGTGGGGACACCCTGAATAACTCCCTCCACAACAGGGGTAGGAACCGAGCAAGTCACACCGTACCGGCCCAAGACCGAAAGACCGACCAGCCTCGACTGCTGGGCACGCGAGACACAGCTCACCAAGCATCCAGTAGCAAGCGGCCGAACTCGCTCTACGGGACCGACAGCAGTGCGAAGCAGCTCGACTAGCCGCCAGCCGAGTGACTTGAGTTGATCAGAGTCAAAGTTCTCAGAGAACCTGACCGTCACAGGAAACCGACAGAGACTGTGGTTCGGCAAGGGAGGAGGGAGCAAAGGGACCCTGTTTCGAGGCCTCCGCTTACCGGCCACAGCCGTCCAAGCGGGCTCACACGGGACGGGCGAAGAAGACCCCACCGGCTGAGGAGAGGGCGCCAGGTGCCCTTCCCGGGCGGTGGGAAACTCAGTCACAGTGACTTCGTCCTCCGGGACCAGGTCCGAGGAAGAATCAGCGTCAGCATCGATCATGTCCTCATGAGAAGACGAAGACGAGGAGTCGGTGAGGGTTTCCCATAACCTCTTCCTACTCGGTGTAGGCGGACCGTCCACTGAGGGAGCAACCAGGTTGTCCACGACAGGGAGAGGAACGGGTGGCGGCACCGGCACGGCGGGACAAACTTCCAACGCACTCTCAGCCTCAACGCGGCTTTTACCGACCGGAGAGTCTCGCCTATGTTGTTGATTTTTATTGTCTTAATTCATCAAGATGATAAGACCAAAAAAAAAAAAAAAACTAAAAAAAAAAAAATAATAATAAATAAAAAAACTAAAAAAAAATAAATAAATAAAAAAATAAAAATAATAATAATAATAATAATTTAAAAAAAAATTAAATAAATAAATAAATAAAGAAAGAAATAAAGAAAGAAATAATAATAATAATAATAATAATAATAATAATAATAATAATAATAATAATAATAATAATAATAATAATAATAATAATAGTAAAAATAATAATAATAATAATAATAATAATAATAATAATAATAATAATAATAATAATAATAATAATAATAATAATAATAATAATAATTAAAAAAATTTAAATTAAATTAAATTAAATTAAATTAAACAATTATATTAATCTTGCAACAGGTGAATCAAAGAGTATTTTCGCTAAGATAATACACAAAGGATAATTAAGTTCTTTTAAGGATGTTTTGTCATTCATCTCCAGCGGCAAAATAGGGGCAATAGTAGAGCATGCAAACAACATGTGTTCTAAAGACAAAGGTCTCTCACAGGCACATAAAACATTTTTACAATATTTCGGTCTTATTGCATTTAACCATATTCGATTTGCCATTGAGGAAATAGCTCTTGAGACTTTACTCTGCTCTTCAAAATGTGTGTCAAATATAATTGTTCGAAGTAAAAATTGTTCAATATGATGTTGTATTTCTCTAGGGGATTTCTTCAATGCAATAACCTTGGAGTTCAAATTTGAGGCACCCTGTTTTGCCCCCCTATCTGCCCAGTCATTATAGAGAAACCCACTATGTGACGGTATCCAACAGAAACTTACATCTGTTCCGTTAACAATTAAATTGTTGATTTTATGCTTTATTTCAATAACAATTTCTTTTCTTTCCTTAGACTTGTTTGATTGCAATGCCTCCAGGACGGTCATTGAATCTACACACACAACAATTTGTAAAATATTTGTAGACAGACTTTCAATTTTGCTTAGAGCCATTAAAACTGCTATTAATTCTGCAGTGAACATCGAAATCCCCTTACCTAAATAAAAAGATTCTTTTACATTGAATTCTGGTATAACATATGCCGCTCCTGCATCGGATGATTCTAGCACAGAACCATCTGTATAAATTTTTAAATGTTGATAATATTTGCTTTCCAGGTGTATTCGAGCCTTTGTAGCCAGTATGTCTGCATTATTAGATTTATTTTCTGTACAATAATGAATATCAAAAAAGGCTGTTTTAAGTTCCCATGGTGGGAATGGAGACTATTCGGACCAAGAGAGCTCCTAGCTCCGCGGGACTTAGGTTTCCCCATGTCGGCAAAAAATAGAGAAAAAAAAAGGCCGACCGAGCGCCCACAAAAAGTAACAATAACTCTAGGTAATTCTAAAAGGACACAAAATCTAAAAAAGATAAGAGCAGGGCCTAACAGGGACCTGTATAAAAAATTTATAAACTTTACACTAAAATCAGTATGAGAAAATTACAAAAAAGCCCTGGTCCAGGACACAGTGTTAAAAGTTACAATAAAAGCTAAAACCCACTAGGAGGGGGACCAAGCACAGCTGGCTATAGCTTATATCCCGCTCCTATGGGGTGAGACAACAGTCTCTAGGGCCGTACAAATGAGAAATAATCACCCAGCAGCAGATGACAGGGCGCCAAAGGTGCAACAAGCCTTGGGAAGCGACGAACAGCAAAGTGTCCCTGAAGTACACCAGGCGGCGACAGGTTAGGTGCCACAGGGAGGAGTCGCAGGGCTTCCACCCAATCAAAACGAGTTCCAGCGTAGAGGAGAGCAGCGGGCTACAACATCCTCTCTCAAGAAGCAAAGGACGAATGATCATCCTAGTCGGATAGTCAACTAGTGTAGCACATTATATGTCGTTACGTCCGACCGTATTTCCGGGGAAGAGTTCTGTTCTGATTGGTTATTGATTGCGTCATTCTAGAATTTTCTACGTTTATCTAAATATTGTAGAGAGAGCATAAAAGAAGCGCTGTCTGTGCCCATGACTCAGCTGGCGATTGGTTTAATCGAGGCGGCAGCGGGCACGCTCAAAGTCTTCAAAGATGGCTCGGTATGCGAGAACGGCCAACCGGCTTCGGATTTTACGAGCTACATTGATGGGATAGGCGACTCTTCTTATATGGAGCCCTTTCTCGCTCTAGTATCTTAACATGTGAATTACTCGCCATTCGTGAGGCACTTCGCGTTCTTTCGCGTTCCATTCTCACCCCTCCCATCACCCACCCTTCCCTCCCTTCCGCGAGGATCAACTGTATAAGGGTCTTTTATGACTCGGGGGAGGGGTGGGGGTTCCTCTCCTGTCTTGAGAGATGCCTCTCCGTGGCCAGACCAGCTGTGATTTCCGACATTCTTGACCACCTCAACACTCTTGGTGGTATGGGGGTATCGGTTGCCACGCATTGGTTGGATTCCATCCCATGTTGGGTTGCGCGGCAATGAGGTAGTGGATCGGGCCGCTGCGCTGGGCTCCAGCGATGGTGCGTCCTCCTCCATCTTCGTTCGCCCGTCTTTTACTCTGAGCTCAAGAGTCGCATTAGAGCCACCTCCTGTACTGACTCGGACGATGCCTATCAGGCAGGGTGTGGGGATAGACTCCATCTCCTTTGGTTAATGCGCCTGTGCTAGAATACCTTGTACATGTACTACACACAAACACACACGCACTCTCTCTCTCACACACACATACACGCACG
The DNA here is from genome assembly GCA_036898135.1 of Oncomelania hupensis. Lineage (NCBI taxonomy): Eukaryota > Metazoa > Mollusca > Gastropoda > Littorinimorpha > Pomatiopsidae > Oncomelania > Oncomelania hupensis. The sequence goes on from CM072516.1 coordinate 13,470,005, forward strand.
CACGCACGCTCCTCACTCTCTGTGGAGGAGGAGGGATGGAGAGAGAGGGAGAGAGAGAGGGAGAGAGAGAATAAAATTACAAACGGTGTAACCGCAACCATTGTAGTGATATACTAAATCATTGGTTAATTTATGAAGATGAACTTTGCTAGTAAGGTTCAGAACTACATTTGTGACAAAACGGATTCGCAGGGAGGACATATCGAAGATGGGTTGCCTCGATCGTGGTTGTGGTGGAAAATGGCGGTTTTTGCATCAGGCGTCTTTAGCCCAAACACGAACGCTGAAACAAAGAAACAAGTCGAGATCATGTCACCTTCGATCATTAGGTAAAGTCGTCTCTATAGATTTTTACGCACATAAACACACACACACACACAAACACACACACACGCACACTCCGCCACACACACGCATGCACCGTTTTACACTCTCTCACACTCTTACAAAATGCAAAATGCGAGACGGGAAGTAACTCATGTCTCATGTGTAGGCCTGCAAGTGGGAAATGGGAAGTAACTCTTTACAGGCTTATAGAAGTGAGAGACCGGAAGTAACGTTTTCTTTGCTTCATTTTCTTTTTTCTTTTTCTGATGCCCTTTGGTTAGAAATGGGAAACAAGTGTTATCTTACCTTTGCACAGGCGTTGGGGTAGCCTCCAAAGAACACGTCCACCTTGCAGTCCAGTTTTACTTCGGTGCTACCCAGCGAGAATGCAGAAAATGGGTTGGAGGTGAACATTGCCCCATCGCCGGCCGTAAACACTCGTTCAACTGGGGATCCTTCCACGGGGCAACTATGTTACGGTGGGGGGAAAAAAAGTATTATGTTCACTCTTGCACAGTTTATCCATAATTGAAGAATATTTAAAACAAAAACAAAAAATAGACCCACTGCTAAAGCGAGTCTCGGGTCTGGATCAAAATTACGAAAAACGTATAAAATGTCGAATGCACTGGCGCCCGCATCTGAATGTGAGAAATGCCGAAACCTTATAGCATCACTCTCTATAAATTATACTAGTTAGTATACAATAATACTAGTACATGTATAGAGAGGAGCGCTCTATAGAGAGACCGTCGACTTTGTAATCACAATTGACTCACCCGTCTTTATCAAGGAGCTGATACTTCTGGTCTTGGCTCTTCTTGGACCACACGAAGCAGTCGTACAGAGTTGCACACTCCCAGTCTGCAATGGAGAGAAAATGAGTGTAACTTGACATGATGATGATGATGTTGACGACGACAATGATGACGATGACAATGATGATGATGATGATGATAAATATGGCGGTGGTAACGGAAGAAGGAGAAAAATAATGATGATGATGATGATGATGATGATGATGATGATGATGATGATGATGATGATGATGATGATGATGATGATGATGATGATGATGATGATGATGGCAGGCAAGGTGGTCTAATGGTAGAGCTTTGGCTTGCGGATCTGAAGGTCCCGGGTTCGAGCCCTGGCCGGGCCATTGTGTTGTGTCCCTGGGAAAGACACTTTACTCCCGTTTCCTACTCCTTCGGATGAGAGTATAAACCGAGGTCTAGTCTGTGTGTCGCATACATTCCATCATAACGGACTTTAAAGATCCTGACGCTCATGTCCTAGACGGGTGAGTGCCGGTGACAAGAACATACCCAGCATGCACTTGGTCCTTCTCCCCCATCCCTGGCTGCCGAAGATTGTGCTCAGTTGTCCGGGCGTCAGACCATGCGGCCAAAGGCTGCGGGTGGGCGTCTTGGGCGGTTTGAGTTAGATCCTGTATCGGCCAGCGCTTTGAGCGGCTCTTGAGTTGGTAAAGCGCTATATAAAAAGTGATTACATTAAAAATTAATTGATGATGATGATGATGATGATGATGATGATGATGATGATGATGATGATGATGATGATGATGATGATGATGACGATAACGGTGGTGGTGGTGGTGGCGATGGGAGCGAAGACGATAACGGTGTTATTTTGCTTTTTATTTTTCTTTGATTTTATTTCTTCATCTATAATTTATTTTGTTTTTTTGGTTTGGATTCTTTAAGTTAAATTTATATCTTGGATGTGCTACAGGAGTAGTTCTACATCGGCTTGTGACAAAGTTTGAACCTAAACATTTATCCAAAGCGATTGTCGCAATTATTTATTAATTTATTTATTTATATTATTTATTTTTTCTTCTTCTTCTTCTTCTTCTTCTTCTTCTTCTTCTTCTTCTTCTTCTTCTTCTTCTTCTTCTTCTTCTTCTTCTTCTTCTTCTTCTTATTCTAAAAATATTATCATATAGTAAGCCGTGGTAGTGGTAGTAGTAATAGTAGTAGAAGCAGTAGTAGTAGTAGTAGTAGTAGTAATAGAAGTTGTAGTAGTAGAAGCAGTAGTAGTAGTAGTAGTCGCAGTAGTAGTGGCAGAGGCAGTGATAGTAGTAGTCCCTCCTTGCTTTCAACGCCCGATTGTTGACAAATGTATTGCGACCCTTAGCAGGAACCTTGACGTACACTGCTTTCCTCGAACCTCAACGATCATCCTCAGAGTCTGGCCCAAATGGATTCGATCCTGCCTCTCTCCAGAATAGGCGTCTGCGAAGTAGGCCGCAACTTCCACTGACGCGTTTTCTCCCTGCAGTGGGTCCTCGCGTGCACTGTTTAATCATCATCATCATCATCATCATCATCATCATCATCATCATCATCATCATCATCATCATCATCATCATCATCATCATCATCATCATCATCATCATCATCATCATCATCATCATCATCATCATCATCATTTTTATGATTATGGTGATGGTAATGATGGTGATGGTGATGAAGATGATTATCATGATGATTATGATAATAATAATAATAATAATAATAATAATAATAATAATAATAATAATAATAATAATAATGGTGATGAAGATGATGATGATGATGATGATGATGATGATGATGATGATGATGATGATGATGATGATGATGATGACAACACTACTACTACTAATCATCATCATCATCATGGAAGGTGATGATAATGATGATGATGATGATGATGATGATGATGATGATGATGATAATGATAATAATAATAATAATAATAATAATAATAATAATAGGTATCATATATGCGCGCTTTTCTCCTAAATCTTACTCAATGCGCGGCGATCTGTATTGTATTGCGTTGCGTTGTGTTGTATTGTATTGTTGTTGTTGGTGGTTTTTTTAATTGTATTGTATTATATTGCATAGCGTTGTGTCGACTACCTGTCATCGACTATGGAGTCCTCCACTTCGAGTTCATCAACGTCGTTTAGTTGACATGTCACTTCTACAATGACGTCAGAGCCCGTCAGTATGCCCTTGAACTTTTTGAATTCCACCAGCCACTTCACTACTCCATCATCAGTCTGAAATAGAAGGAAATGGTCTAAAATAATTTAAAAAAAAAATACAATCAAGATGGCAAGCCATTCAAGTGTATTTCCAGACACTCACACACACATAGCCGAAAAATAAGCATTTCCATAAGTGTTAATTTTGTTGACGGTGTTTTGACTGGCCGTTATATTCACGAAGCAAACAGAAGACATGGAATGATAGCCCACGATCTGAACACTACGCAAGTAATCAGAAGACATGGAATGATAGGCCACGATCTGAACACTACGCAAGTAATCAGAAGACATGGAATGATAGGCCAGGATCTGAACACTAAGCAAACAAACAGAAGAGGTGGAATGATATGCCACGATCTGAACACTACGCAAACAAACAGAAGACGTGGAATGATAGGCCACGATCTGAACACTAAGCAAACAAACAGAAGAGGTGGAATGATATGCCACGACCTGAACACTACGCAAACAAACAGAAGACGTGGAATGATAGGCCACGATCTGAACACTACGCAAACAAACAGAAGACGTGGAATGATAGACCACGATCTGAACACTACGCAAACAAACAGAAGACGTGGAATGATAGGCCACGATCTGAACACTAAGCAAACAAACAGAAGACGTGGAATGATAGGCCACGATCTGAACACTAAGCAAACAAACAGAAGAAGTGGAATGATAGGCCACGATCTGAACACTAAGCAAACAAACAGAAGACGTGGAATGATAGGCCACGATCTGAACACTAAGCAAACAAACAGAAGACGCGGAATGATAGGCCACGATCTGAACACTAAGCAAACAAACAGAAGACGTGGAATGATAGGCCACGATCTGAACACTAAGCAAACAAACAGAAGACGTGGAATGATAGGCCACGATCTGAACACTAAGCAAACAAACAGAAGACGTGGAATGATAGGCCACGATCTGAACACTAAGCAAACAAACAGAAGACGTGGAATGATAGGCCACGATCTGAACACTAAGCAAACAAACAGAAGACGTGGAATGATAGACCACGATCTGAACACTAAGCAAACAAACAGAAGACGTGGAATGATAGGCCACAATTTGAACACTAAGCAAACAAACAGAAGACGTGGAATGATAGGCCACGATCTGAACACTAAGCAAACAAACAGAAGACGTGGAATGATAAGCCACGATCTGAACACTAAGCAAACAAACAAAAGACGTGGAATGGTAGGCCACGATCTGAACACTAAGCAAACAAACAGAAGACGTGGAATGATAGCCCACGATCTGAACACTAAGCAAACAAACAGAAGACATGGAATGATAGGCCACGATCTGAACACTAAGCAAACAAACAGAAGACGTGGAATGATAGACCACGATCTGAACACTAAGCAAACAAACAGAAGACCTGGAATGATAGGCCACGATCTGAACACTAAGCAAACAAACAGAAGACGTGGAATGATAGGCCACGATTTGAACACTACGCAAACAAACAGAAGACGTGGAATGATAGGCCACGATCTGAACACTACGCAAACAAACAGAAGACATGGAATGATAGCCCACGCTCTGAACACTACGCAAGCAATCAGAAGACATGGAATGATTATGATAGCCCACGATCTGAACACCATGCACGCAAACAGAAGACATGGAATGATAGCCCACGATCTGAACACTATGCAAGCAAACAGAAGACATGGAATGATAGCCCACGATCTGAGATCTGAATACTATGCAAGCAAACAGAAGACATGGAAAGATAGCCCACGATCTGAACACTATGCAAGCAAACAGAAGACATGGAATGATAGCCCACAATCTGAACACTATGCAAGCAAACAAATGATCAACATCGACCGAGTCCTTTTTTCTTTTTTACATACGGTGCAAAATGTGTAAAGAAAATGGTGAAGCATATCGACCTTGACCTTTGGGAAAGTACAAATACCAATGAAACAACCAATCTGTATTACCCGCAATGGACAATTCTTACGGCACACAGCATCTCAGCAAATAAGAAATGAAGCTGTTTTTAAACAATGGCAAAATTATAAACAGAATCACATTAATCTTTCAACTTGCTAGCCTGCTTTACATTATACTTTGAACTTGCTAGCATGCTATACATTATACTTTGAACTTGCTAGCATGCTATACATTATACTTTGAACTTGCTAGCCTGCTATACATTATAATTTCAACTTGCTAGCCTGCTATACATTATAATTTCAACCTGCTAGCATTATAATGTCAACTTTCGAACATGCTTAGCCGCAGTTAAAGTATCCGCAAAGCAAAAATAAAGAATTTCTGTTCAGTTATTCTTCAAATAAAGCAAAAATGTTGTTTCGATCAATCACACGGGCTGTCCCGACTGACCGACAATCGGACTGCTTCTGAATAACGGTCCAAGATTTGAGAGGGAAGTACCGATACGCCAAAAATCAACATCGCCTCAGCCGTTTAGGAAATACTGAGCAAACACGTGTTATCAACAAAATTACTCCGGTGACCTTGATCTTTGCGGACGAGGCAAGCCGCTAACCCGGGTAATGTTCCTGTGAAGTTTGATCCCTATCCTTTCAGTTGTTCTTGAGACAGACAGCAGACTGACGGACAGACCGACCGGCCACAGACAGCATTTGGCTCGTTCTGATTCCCGGCTGTTTTAATGGATTTCTAATTTAAAAAAAAAGAATTTAAAAAAATAATTTTATAAAAATAATAATCATAATAATGAAGGATATTTATAAGGTGCTTTTCCTAGTAAAGAACAGTCCTAAGCGCTCCCTCACGCATTGACACACTCATTAAACATTAGTACAATACATATACATAGGCTTACATGGCGGATTGGGAGAGAGGTATTAATAAGCAAAGTGATTCCACACACATGCACACACACACAAGCACGCACACACACACACACACAAGTGCGCGCGCACGCACAAAAAGGATGCGGCAATATGGAAGAAACAGTTTAAAGACAGAACAGATCAGGAGAAGACTTTAGAGAAGAAATGAGCTTTGGGGTTTGCTTTGAAGGTGTTGATATTCGGTATGCTGCGGAGAGAAAGTGGTAATTAATTCCATGGAGTTGGTACAAAGACAGAAAAATCTAGAACCAAGAGGACAATTTGTGGCCTTGAGAAGGAATATGTCGGATGAAGAGCGCAAGTTGTGAGAGGAAATGTAGCATTGGACATCATTGGAAAGGTATGAAGGAGCGGAGCCATGGAGATATCTGTAACAGAAAAGACAGATTTTGTAAAGAATTCTTTGCGGTATGGGAAGCCAGTGGAGTGAGCGAAGAAGTGGAGTGATGTGGTCAGATTTTTTTTTTTTGAGAATGAGGCGAGTGGCAGTGTTTTGAGTACGTTGCAGATGGTGGATGGAAGAAGCAGGCAGACCAGAAAGAAGAGAGTTGTAATAGTCACGTCGAGAGGGAATTAAAGACGTCACAAGTTTAGAAGTTGCCTCAATTATCAGGTATTTGCGGATAAGTTCGATGCGGCGGAGTTGGTAGAGGCAAGCTTGCCATGTTTTGCGGATAACATCTGACATATCATTTCTAGATAAGACTGGAAATGCCAAAAAGTATAATCCAATTGTTCTTACCCGTGAGGCACCACACGATTCTTCTGCCGAACGCCTACCAATGTCTTTTGACTCAGTGCCGTTTGCAGTGTTGTACTCAGAGGTGTCAGCATTGCCTTTTGTGTTAGCCTCATTAGCGTCAGTGTGAGTTCCGTTGCTGACGCTGTTGCTTCCAGTCAGGGTATCGTCGCTGCTGCTGTTGTTTTGACCTTGAGTTACGTTGCTGCTGCTGTCGCTTTTTGTCAGAGTTACGTTGCTGTTACTGCTGCTACTGCTTTGGTGTTGAGTCGCGTTGCTGCTGCTGTCGCTTTTAGTCAGAGTTGCGTTGCTGTTACTGCTGCTACTGCTTTGATGTTGAGTCGCGTTACTACTGCTGTTGCTTTTATCCTGAGGAGTAGTGTGGTTGAAGGCACCATGCAGATAAAGAGTAGTGACGACAGCCTTATCTCTGTGAGCACAACCAAGATTTAATAAGGTAAGAAGATCAGCTAGGATAGGATAAAATAAGACCACACCTCAAAACACCAACCTATACCACACCACATAACATATAACATAACATAAGCATGATCATCAACTAATCCAGTTAACAACTGGCGAAGTCTGTAAATGCCCATATACTTTGGAAGTAAACATATAGAGATAGAACTTATGAGCACTGACTAACATACCATCTTTAATTACCCACTTCCTCCTAATAATTAGCTCTTTTTGAGTAGCTCACTCCTACTTTCACTCTCTCCCTTACCCTATTTCGTTTAAAATATATGTTATTTTAAGGCGTCTTAAATCCTGTTTTGAATCAAGCTCTCTTTCTTATAATACATTTATTTTTATCAATTACTTTTTCGCCCCGCAATCTTTCCATAAATAAAAAGCATTTCAATACTTAAGTGTTCTAGTATCGCACACAGTGCCTCTTTTAAACACATAGCTTGGCAAGAGTCCAGTCATTGGTATTAGCTTAGTCTGCATAATTATGCCCCAATCCTCAAGCTACCCACTGGCGATGGATAGCACAGTTGATAGAACAGCTTACTAGTAAAGGTTCCTGGGTCCCATATTGACCAATTTTTTTTCTCTTGCCATCAACTGGTTCTGCGGTGTCAGAATAATGTGACGAGTATGCAACCAAACTCAGCAACCTCTCTTTTTTTCTCTGCATAACCATCCACGGCTGTAACATTGTCATGAACTGGCTAGTCTTAACTCTGCTTGTTGACTATTTAGCCATGTGTAGTCTTTGTAACAGTAGAGAAGTTAGACTATTACACAGCAGCAATTAAATTACACAGTAGACCACACACAGCGAGCGAGCCACCCACATCGCAGTGACTCAGCACTTGAGTTTTGAATCGGACCGTTTAAACCAATCAGAGGCAGCTAAGTGGGTAGAGCAGTTTTGACTGTGTCAAAACCTAGCACAGTTTGAATCAGTCGTGTGTGAGACGAGGAAGAAGTAACATCTCCTTAGCTAGCAGAGAACTATCTTCACTCATAGACCAGGAAGCAGGACTTAGAATCTCAGAATTCTATTAAGTCACAACGGGCCTGAACTTGTCAAACAGGTAAATGAACACCCTTCTGTTTCATCGTGATATATTTGTATTATTGTTGAAATTATGTTTGTGGAATTTGCTATGCATAAATGTGAATTGTTAATCCGAATTTGCGTGACCATGTGGGAAAGCCGAACACGTGGTGAAACACGACCGGTTGCGCCGCCATGTTGCATGCCGTACGGAACCACTGTTGTTTAACTTATATGTATGTTTGCAGACCAGTGGCTGTACCACCGAATGTTTATAATATTATTAATTCTGTATGTGTATAGTTAGACACGATTGATATTTATGTATGTATAGGAATTTAGAGTTGAGATTCCAGTGGAACCCGGAAGTAGCAGAATGTTCGTCGCTTATGTATAGAGATGTGGAGCTATCACTGAGGGCTACTTGGCTTTCAGTGAGACGCTCTGCACAAACCGATTATTCAGGGTTGTGCAGAATTTCGTCTCTTATATTACAGACGAGCAGGCGAGCTATCCTGTGCACCCCACTCCACAGAAACGACTAGTTGGTTGAGGAGACTCTACCGCACAAGACGGAAAGAGCTGCCTTGAAAAACCCCCTACAAGACCCCACAGCGTGGCAAGGGAACCCAACTACACAACTACCCAGGTGGACCAGAAGCTACCTCACAGAAGGACTTCGCACGCTCCATCTAGCAGTTAAGTGAACACGCCAAGGTGCACTTAAACTGATCATAGCAGGACCACAGTAGTCCAACTCTTCAGAAACTGTAAAACGGACCACAGTAGTCCAAATCTACATGAGATATAATAGAAAGTGCCCGAGGAAGATATAACAGCTGCCTAGACTATCAGCGATCGAACTATTAGCAGTGACTGAGACATTTTAAGTTAGATTAGTACTTAGAGAATCTTGTATAGAGTAGAAGAAATAAATGTGTGATTTTAACTGTTATCAAGTGGCTGGACTACATATGATTCATAGCCGTGTGAAAGCTAGTGTGACAGTAATCTTTTACCATTTTTCTATCTATTTCTGTACCCCAACCTTAACACAGAACGAGCTGAACAAATAAATTTATTAAAGTAATTCATAGGGTGACTTACTAGCAGTTCCCACCGAATAAACGTGAGGGTCCATAATTCCATTGTGCAGAGCCCATAAACCCCACGTGACACTTTAATTGGCGAGCCTAGCTAGGATCTGTGTATAATAGGAATTGGGTATAACCGGACCTAAGTACAATAAAATTAGATAACAGTAGTAGTAGAGGTAGAATAACTTAGAATAGTTGTAAGGGTATATAACACTGATCAGTTGTGGTGCACTATTCTTTAGTTAAAAACTTTTTTGCTTCAATTATTTTTGTGCCTGTATGTTGCATTGTTCTTTTGCAGGTTTTGCTTAAGTAACTGTTGTATGCCATTTGACCCTTGTTTTATTCTATTATTGATTACGAATTTGATTGTCTTTGCATTGTTGTTATTGACTTGCAATATTGCTAGTGTTTTGGTATTCCACGTGATTCAGAGGTTGTTCATAGACACGTTTGGCAATGTCGGACCCAGTGGCCTTGAGATTGCGCTTCAAGGAATTAGGGGAAGCTTTACACTTAGCAGGGGGAGACCTAATTGCGTATATCAATGCCGAGGTAGAGAAGCAGGAGGCTAAGGCAGAGAGAGCAGCCGAGAGAGAGGCAAAGAAATTAGAAGCAGAGCAGAAGAAACTAGAGTTAGAAGCAGCAAGAGAGCAAAAGAAACTGGAACTAGAAGCAGAGCAGAAGAAATTAGAAGCAGAGCAGAAGAAGTTAGAATTAGAAGGAGAACAGAAGAAGGCAGCATTAGCAGCAGAGAGAGAAGCAGAAGTTAGGAAATGGGAGTATGAGAGGGCAGAAAAGGAAAAAGACAGACAGCATGAGTTAGAGCTAAGAAGATTGGGATCAGGAGCTTCAAGTTCTTCCTCAACCCCTCCCCACTCAGATCAGCTAGAGGTAGCATCCAACCCTGTACAAGGAATGTCATTTCCACTGGGAACATTCAATGAGAGAGAGGAAGGTCTAGATCTCTATCTGACTAGGTTTGAGCGTCTAGCAACAGAGTACAAACTAGATCCCACTCATTGGTCTTTTAAGCTTAGCCAAGGGCTTAGAGGAAAGGCTTATGACATCTACAGTAAGCTACCGACTGACAGAGTGACTGACTGTCAGAAAGTAAAAGAGGCACTCCTAACGGGATTCGAACTGACAGGAGAATGCTACCGGCAAAAGTTCCGCACCAATCGGAGAGTGAAAGGAGAGAGCTATGCGCAGTTCGCGGATCGGTTGTCCACAACGCTGGATAAGTGGATTAGCCAGTCAGCCACGGCTAAGACGTATGATGGACTGACAGAACTGTTAGTATGGGAACAGCTACGGGAAACCATGACCCCCGAGCTGAGAACATTCTCAGTAGAGCAGGGCGCGGAAAGACTAGAAGATCTGGTCAAGGTCGCAGATAGGTACGTGGCCGCACACGGAGAAGCCAAGAGCTTCAGGCGAGACCTAAAGCCTAACGGGAAAGAGGCACAGAAACGAAGCCCTAACCGGGAAGAGCGCACCGCTAATAAGCCGAATAACCCCAGACCTGGGCAAAATAAAGGACCCAACACGGAATTCGGGAAAAGAGGTCCTGCAGAACAGAGACGGTATTGTTCGTTCTGCAACAGAAACAATCACTCCACCGCAGAATGTTTCAAGTTGGCCGCACAACGTAGGGAAGAGCGCGAAAGCCGGCCAGCGCACAGAGTTCTAACTCAAAGCAGCGGTAACAAGCCACACACAATCGGAGATCACCCATCGGTGACAGACACGGTCAAGGTCAACGGAAAAGAAGCGAACTGTCTGTATGACACAGGTCTATCATACGACGCGATAGTCAGCGAATCTCTTGTATCGCGCGCGGACTTGACAGACAAGACAGTCGAACTACAAGGAGCAGACTTGACGAAACCGACGACTACTTGCCCAATAGCTTGGATAGAAGTAGAGAGTAGGTACGTCACAGGACGAATCCAAGCAGCTGTTTTACAGAAACCCCTGTATGATCTAGTGCTAGGTTGTAGGTATGTGTTCTTAGGCACGCCCCCCAAAACTGTAGAGATAGCTGCAGTGCAAACCAGGGCCCAAGCTAAAACCCAACCACCCCAGCCCGAGTTCGCTCCGAATCCAGGACTCGAAGAGATCAAAACAGCACAGAAAGAAGACACCTCGATAGCGAAGTGCTTCCAGAAGCTACCCAAGGCGCACACACCCCCGCACAAGGGAGACTTCTACATGGAAGAGGGAGTTCTACATCGACAAGGAGATGGAGATCACACCCAACTAGTACTACCAGCCACCCTTCGAGCCCAAGTACTAGAACTAGGCCACAGCATGCCACTCAGCGGACACATGGGAATTGGAGCCACAGTGCAGAGAATCAGCGCACACTACTATTGGCCAGGAATCACGGAGGATGTCAAGCGCTACGTGAAATCTTGCCACCAATGTCAACGATATTCCCCGCGACATCACACCGTACCAGTTACATTAGGACCATCAGTAGTAGTCGGCGTGCCATTCCAGCAAGTCTCAGTAGACATAGTGGGACCACTGCCCATGACCAAGAAGCGGAACAGATTTCTACTCACACTCGTCGACGCATGTACGATGTGGTGCGAAGCAGTCCCGTTGCCAGCGATCGACACCAAGAAGATTGCAGATGCACTCATCGCCATCTTTACCAGAGTCGGATTCCCGGACAGCATTAGAACGGACAACGGATCTCAGTTCACCGGCCGCCTGATGCAAGACGTGTTCGAGTTGATACAAGTTCATCACATTCGCACACCACCATACCACCCAGCCAGCAACGGACAAGTAGAACGACTGAATGGAACCCTTCTCACCATCCTCAGGAAAGTCGCCGACGACAATCCAGAAGCGTGGGACACCTACGTGAATGCGGCACTGTTCGCGTATAGAGAAACGCCCCATGCAGCCACAGGCTACACCCCGTCAACTTTGCTTTTTGGCAGACCTCTAGCAGGACCGCTAGAAGCCCTACGCAGAAGTTGGACGGAGGCCAAGATAGACGACACACCAAGAGGTGCCACCAAGTACGTCGCAGACCTGCAGGAAACCCTCAAAGCAACGTGGAAGAAAGCTGGTGAAGCACTGAAGAAGGCAAGAGCCCGTCAGGCGAAGTACTACAACCGCCACGCGAAGGACAGAGAACTGCAAGTCGGCGATCAAGTGCTACTCTTACTTCCAAGTGGAACCAACAAGCTGGACATCGCTTGGAGAGGACCGTACCGGGTGACTGCCAAGAAATCCAAGACAGTCTACCAAGTAGAGGTGAACGGGAGAGCCCGATACCACCACATCAATCTCCTCAAGAAATACACGGACCGACCAGCGACTCCCAGCACTCACAACTTGTTAGCCATCGCCATCGCGGAAGAAGGAGAAAGCATGGAGACCAATGCAGTAGAGTATCCCCTGCACTCCAAAGAAACCTACAAATACGTGATACTCAACGGAGACCTAGCCGCTAAACAGCAACAGCAAGTACGACAGGTCATTCGACAACATCAGACTGTGCTCACAGACCGACCAGGGAGGACAGACCTCGTCGAAGTAACCTTAACGGTGACCGACCCAACACCCGTCCGCCAGAAGCTCTACCCGATGCCACTGTCGCAGCAGCGAGCCATCAAGGAAGAGATAGACACCTTACTGGCAGCCGGAATCATCTCAGAGTCTACTTCACCCTACAGCGCAGGCACGGTATTGTTGCGAAAACCCAACGGAGAGCATCGACTGTGCATCGACTTCAGACTCCTGAATGCGGTAACGCAGTTCCAGCCAGAGCCACTACCGGACCAGACCGACCTATTTGCCAAGCTACAGCGAGCTAAGTACTTCTCACGCATCGACCTCAGCAAAGGATACTACCAGATACCAGTGCAACCGCAAGTCCGAAAGTACCTAGCGTTCAGCACTATGGAAGGACACTTCGAATTCAACGTGCTTCCATTCGGACTCCACAACGCACCCAGCATCTTCAGCGCCATGATGCGAAAACTCCTGGCACCCCTGAGCAGCGAGCACCTACATTCGTTTATGGACGACATCCTCATCGCTACACCTACGTGGGAGGAACATGTCACGCTCCTACAGCAACTACTCGCCCGCCTCAGAGACACGGGATTGACGGCAAGACCCACCAAATGTCAGATTGGATTCACAGAACTAGAATTTCTGGGACACACCATCAGTCAAGGAAGCCTGCGACCGGTAGAGAAGACAGTGAAACGCCTACTCGACGCTCCTAGGCCCAAGACAAAGAAGGAAGTGCAGTCATTTCTAGGACTCTGCGGCTTCTACCAGAAGTTCATCCCCAACTAGAACAGCATCGCCGTGCCACTGACAAATGGAACCCGGAAAATCGCCCCGGACAAAGTAGTTTGGACAGCGGAATGTGAGACAGCATTCCAAACACTCAAGGACAGAATGACATCGGCGCCAGTACTCCACCTACCCGATTTGACTCAGCCATTCGTTCTTCGCACCGACGCAAGCGACTTAGGCCTCGGAGCAGTACTGCTACAGCGCGACCCCAAGAATGCAGAGACGCTATTCCCCGTCGCCTACGCCAGCAGGAAATTGAGACCCGCCGAGACCCACTACGCCACGTCGGAGAAGGAATGCCTTGGACTAGTCTGGGCCATACAGAAGTTTCAACTCTACCTGTATGGGACCCACTTCACAGTTCAGGTGGACCACCAACCACTATCGTTCCTGGCAGCCTCCAAATCCTTGAACTCTCGCCTGATGCGATGGGCACTCACCCTTCAGGCATACTCATTCCACATCGAGTACATCCCCGGCAAAGAGAACCACGGAGCCGACTACCTCAGTCGCCATCTCGTGGAGGACACAGCAGCTGTCGCCCACCCAACACAACTAAGGGCCACAGCACCAGAATTCGTCCCCGTCCAGTAAAACCCTGTCACTAGTGTCCATAGCTACCTGGCACAGCATTGCAGCTCAGGTAGAGCAACTTAATTAGTTTGTAAATAGGACCCTAGGATAGTGCAGTGTTAAACTAGGCTCTGTAGTAGAAAAAGGTCGAATCCAGTAGTCATCGCCTTTTTTCAGTTGAGGGAGCCTGTCATGAACTGGCTAGTCTTAACTCTGCTTGTTGACTATTTAGCCATGTGTAGTCTTTGTAACAGTAGAGAAGTTAGACTATTACACAGCAGCAATTAAATTACACAGTAGACCACACACAGCGAGCGAGCCACCCACATCGCAGTGACTCAGCACTTGAGTTTTGAATCGGACCGTTTAAACCAATCAGAGGCAGCTAAGTGGGTAGAGCAGTTTTGACTGTGTCAAAACCTAGCACAGTTTGAATCAGTCGTGTGTGAGACGAGGAAGAAGTAACATCTCCTTAGCTAGCAGAGAACTATCTTCACTCATAGACCAGGAAGCAGGACTTAGAATCTCAGAATTCTATTAAGTCACAACGGGCCTGAACTTGTCAAACAGGTAAATGAACACCCTTCTGTTTCATCGTGATATATTTGTATTATTGTTGAAATTATGTTTGTGGAATTTGCTATGCATAAATGTGAATTGTTAATCCGAATTTGCGTGACCATGTGGGAAAGCCGAACACGTGGTGAAACACGACCGGTTGCGCCGCCATGTTGCATGCCGTACGGAACCACTGTTGTTTAACTTATATGTATGTTTGCAGACCAGTGGCTGTACCACCGAATGTTTATAATATTATTAATTCTGTATGTGTATAGTTAGACACGATTGATATTTATGTATGTATAGGAATTTAGAGTTGAGATTCCAGTGGAACCCGGAAGTAGCAGAATGTTCGTCGCTTATGTATAGAGATGTGGAGCTATCACTGAGGGCTACTTGGCTTTCAGTGAGACGCTCTGCACAAACCGATTATTCAGGGTTGTGCAGAATTTCGTCTCTTATATTACAGACGAGCAGGCGAGCTATCCTGTGCACCCCACTCCACAGAAACGACTAGTTGGTTGAGGAGACTCTACCGCACAAGACGGAAAGAGCTGCCTTGAAAAACCCCCTACAAGACCCCACAGCGTGGCAAGGGAACCCAACTACACAACTACCCAGGTGGACCAGAAGCTACCTCACAGAAGGACTTCGCACGCTCCATCTAGCAGTTAAGTGAACACGCCAAGGTGCACTTAAACTGATCATAGCAGGACCACAGTAGTCCAACTCTTCAGAAACTGTAAAACGGACCACAGTAGTCCAAATCTACATGAGATATAATAGAAAGTGCCCGAGGAAGATATAACAGCTGCCTAGACTATCAGCGATCGAACTATTAGCAGTGACTGAGACATTTTAAGTTAGATTAGTACTTAGAGAATCTTGTATAGAGTAGAAGAAATAAATGTGTGATTTTAACTGTTATCAAGTGGCTGGACTACATATGATTCATAGCCGTGTGAAAGCTAGTGTGACAGTAATCTTTTACCATTTTTCTATCTATTTCTGTACCCCAACCTTAACACAGAACGAGCTGAACAAATAAATTTATTAAAGTAATTCATAGGGTGACTTACTAGCAGTTCCCACCGAATAAACGTGAGGGTCCATAATTCCATTGTGCAGAGCCCATAAACCCCACGTGACAAACATTATGCTTGAGCAATTCGTTGTAATTCATTTTTAATAGGGACGGCGCCTCTGAATGCCCCCGTTATATGACAATGATCTCTGTCCCTTTGGTCCTTGGGGTCAAACGTTTTATTACAAATATGACAATTGGTAGCTGCTTCAAATGTTATCGAGTCAGATTCAATAAAAATCATTGACGCCAGATTCTCTAGCTGCAATAAACACAATTTGTATGTTTTGTTCATTTCTTCTAAGAACTTCTTAGCTGCATTAGACCCTCTATAAATCACAGGCTCTGTGTGCTGTCTGTCAGCCCAAAAACTACGTACCCAAAACTACAGACTGTATGAAAGTGTGTGAGGAACGAATTACTAAATCCTTGAGGGCCTTGACATTTTAAAATCCATGATTCGAAGTCGGCATAAGCAATATAAGGTTGCTTGAACTGTTTGCTGATTTTTTAAAAAAGGTACTTGAGAACCGGGCTTCGGGAAGACGGGTTTGGGTATCAGTCATAGTCTTGCATAGTTTACTGTGCTTATCAGCTACTTCGAGATTAGATACTCTGTTAGACAACGTCTGCGCAAGTATTTCTGGCCATGGTGTATTGTAGTGTGTCCTAATAAATTCGAATTAAGAGTGTAATATTGAATGCTAGTGTCTTGTGGGTCTGTAATTAGTAAACGATCAATGTGGTTTTATAAGTCAGCAAACGTTTGTTTCATTTATTAAATTTTTTTAGTTACTTCACAATGCAGAACTATGGGAGCTTATTTTACCCTACACTTCGGTTGAGAACACCTTTAGGCATTAAAGGATATAAGAGTACTGTAATTATAACCAACAATCCAAGTAGCATAGAGCCTATATTAATTATTGACTGTTAGATTTCCTAATCTCGGCCCTAATGACGTAATAGTTCCAGGAAGCCCTTAATTGTGTTTTAAAATTACTTTGAATTCTACCACTGACCCTTACAGAACTTTAGTTAACAATCTCGGCAGAGCTATAGTTAAAAGAATTGTTATTAAACTTGATGGTCTGGAAACCAGAGTATCTACGATGCTGGTGTTTTGCTTAGTTACATAGATTTATGGTTGAGTAAAAATGAAAGGGAATATTTAATTGGTCAGGGGATTCAAACCCCAAATGCAGCAAAATGTCGAATCAGAGCTGGTGATGCTTCTGATGATGAACGAAAGGAAAATGTAATAGCTGCAGTTTACAAAAACAGGTTCTATTTTCCACTGGATTTTGAACTGTTACATAGTCATTTGACATTTTATCAAGGATGACAGATTGTCTTATGAAATTATTTTCAATGATTACTCGCAAGTAATAATTAGTTCTGACAAAACCACTAGCTATACTGTGTCAGATAGTGCACTTGAATATGAAATAGTCACTCACTCTGAACTCAGGATGATCAGAAATCAATACGACAAACTATCAATGTATTATGACAGGATCGTGCGTTATAGAAAGTTTAATAAAGACTGAGACGCTTTATGGAACAATAATATGAATTCAACCACGTGCAGTTTTATAGGTGTACTGATGCTGTTTGTACAAGGATATAATTACAACCGTGATAGTGAGGCATTTGTAAATCCAAATATATCAAAGGCATTGATCATGATTGAAGGCAAGCCTAATCAATTATTCACCAATGACATACTGGGGTTTAAGCAACATACAATCAACACAAGCATTCAAAAAGGCTCTCAAAACCCACCCTTCAAACTGCATTATTCAGACTGATTTGTATCCCGCTGCCATTCTCTCCTCTTTTGTCTCTGTCTGATCCTTAAGTGTATACATGGCTGTAAATATTTATACTGTTTTTCTTTCTGGGTTTTAGTTTTACCGGGCATATAAATACCTGTGAATAGGTTTTTGCTATTCTATTTCTGTCTTTTTTTGTCATTTATGTACTTAGTTGTAAATAGTCCATTTTTGTCTTTTTTGTCATTTGTGTACATAGTTGTAAATAGTTTTTACCTTTACTGTTCCGTCTTTTGGTGTATCGTAGCAAAAGTGATGTTTGATCGAGTGCATGTATTTTTTATGTAATGACTATGTAAAGCGTGGTGAGTCTGGTCATAGGCTGGAGTGCCCGCTATATAAAAATCTGTTATTATTATTATTATTATTATTATTATTATTATTATTATTATTATTATTATTATTATTATTATTATTATTATTATTATTATTAAGCAGTTTGGCGAGATTAAAAAGATTGTAGGTTGGGATCGTTTAAGGACTGATACAGTTGATTTAATTCTAAAGATCTTTATTTACATGACACTAGACTGGAAGATTCTCTTGTAAATAAGTTTGCTTTGTGGTTAGACTTTAGAACTTCACTTTGTCAAATATGGTATCATTTTATAAGAGACCTTTTTAATCTCGTTTCCTCATTCGTAGCCACACTACATTAGGGGAGCAGAGAGTGTGGTGGTGAGAGAGAAGGTCGGAGTGTCATATAAGCTTAAGTCCTTATGACGTCAGGGGCGGATATTGCCATTGTTGAGGGGATGTGCACTCTTCCCTGAAACCATCAATGCGAAGGGGCGAAGCCACAAGCGGGAGCCTGCAAAGCAGCCGAGTGAACTAGGGGGGTCCGGTGGCATGCCCCCCCCCCACCCCCCCACTCCCCCCCCCCGGAAAAATGTAAAAATAATGGTTAAAATCTGTGCAATCTGGTGCATTCTGGGCATTATTTTGAGAACTGAAAACAGTATTGTTTTGTGCTAAAAGTACTCTTTTAGCCCCCCCTCCAGCCCCACCTCCACCCCCCACCCCTTTCTGCAAATTCTGATGATAAAATTTACAATAACAGAACATCTTGCATAAAGGTTTATAAAAAAGACATGTAAGTTACTGCAAATAAAACAAGAAATACTACTACTACTACTACTACTACTACTACTACTACTACTACTACTACTACTACTACTACTACTAATAATAATAATAATAATAATAATGGATGCTATACGCGCCTTTCCCCAAATAATTCAGGCTCAAAGCGCGGCGATCTGTACCAACATACACGCTCACCTGTTAATAATACACCCTCACACACACACAACAAATACACATCCGTCACTCAAGCAGGTGGTGTAAAGGCAAGGAGATCGCTATTAGAAGTCGGACAAAAAATCGAATTTTTTATTTTTGAAATTTTATATTGACTGTGTCCAGTACCATTATTGAAGGGAGGGATGAAACCAGAGTGCCCGGAGAAAACCCTCAGTGAACTCAATAGTCTCGTACCTAAGTCACATACGTTCGCCCCTTACAGGAATCGAACCCGCGACCTTCGGCATAGGAAACCGGCGACTTATCCACTGCGCCACGAGGCCACCCCAATAGCCTCAAATAGCCCACCCCAAATAGCCTCTCAGATCAGTTTTATTCGAAACTGACTTAATGCATGTACAAGAAGAGTTAAAAAAAATTAAAATAATTTTAAAAAAACTTATTTGGAGGTACATGAAACTGTGTGGTGAGTGAGAATTAGTATAGTTTTTTTCTCTTCTTTCTTCTTCTTTTCTCCCTCCTTTTTTATTTTTGTTTGATCGCTAGTGGGGTGTGCACGTGCACAAGTGCACACCCCTAAAATCCGCCCCTGGATGTGCACAACAGATAATTATAGGTTTTAACAAAGTTTGTGATGTGGGTGATCGCTAATATGCGAGCGGTGACTTGCAAAGTGTATTGTCTATGTCAATATGAGTCAACAAGAGATATTTATACTGGTAAGTTGTCACAGCTGCATTTCAGTCCTCTATACGCTCGATGTGTCCGGGGACGTTAACCTACCCAATCAATCAATCAATCAATCAATCAGCTGCATGACGAATTTTTATTCAAAACCAAAGTTGAATTAGTGCAGTCTGGCAGAACACGCACACTCTCTCTCTCCCCTCCCCCCCTCCCCTAACACTAACCCTCACGCATTCTATGTAGGTTCAGTATCGAAGAATCGATTGATTTTCACATTCAGTTTCCCAAGGCAAGGCAAGGCAAAGGCAAGGCAAGGCAAACTTTATTCCAGAAACTACGCAAGCCTAATGTGCTTTGTTTACACTGCACTGTGAGAGAGTGAAATAACTTAGCCAGCCAAAACACTATAATAATAATAATTTATTTTGTATAGCGCAATTCAAACATAAAATGCTTCACAAAGCGCTTGATCACCCGCAGCCACACACAGATACACACGCATAATAAATCTATTCTGCATTTAAAAACAAGATAACATGTAAACCTAGTGAATGTAACAAACCAACAAATAAAAGTATGAAATCAGTCAATCAATCAATCAACTTATAAAATAAATGAGTAATTTCAAAGAAAAAGTAAAAGAGAGGGACGTTAATACCAAAAGAGGCAGATCAACAATACCTCATCTAAGATGTAAAGTGTAAAAGGCAAAGCGACGTCACAGACCTTCATTCATTCATTGTATATGCAGACATTAATAAACAGGATGGGTCAAAAGTAGGGTTATAGTTACATCATTATTTGCTTCACTTTCATAATCACGTTTCAGATATAAATTATTAAAAAAAAAAAAACTTAATCCTTATTCTATGCTACTTACTTATGTCTTAAAAACGTTAAAATGTCTAATATATAAATAATTGTATAATGTGTGTAAATAAATATCTACATGTCTAAGTGTTAACTGTTCGAAAACATTACATCAGCCAATATAATAAGCTTTGAATAGATTTATAGTGACGTGGCTGTGCTGCTTATTGACGCTAAAGCTTCTCCCACTTAGAGCGCACCTTGTTACACTCCACTGACAAGGCCTTCGCACACAGCCAGCTAACAGCGTTATGATCTGGTTGTGAGGCTCAAAGAGCAGCTGAAGGTAACAGAACCAAGCCACTTTGACCATGTTAACAAAATTGTATCATTTTGCCTTGTTTTTGTGAGTTTGCACCGTTTTGGGCAGTGTACTGTTTTGGGGAGTGTGCTACGTTTTGGGGAGTGTATTGATTTGGGGAGTGTGCTGTTTTGGGGAGTGTGCTTTTTTGGGGAGTGTGCTGTTTTGGGGAGTGTGCTCCGTTTTGGGGAGTATGCTGTTTTGGGGAGTGTGCTGTTTTGGGGAGTGTGCTCCGTTTTGGGGAGTGTGCTATTTTGGGGAGTGTGCTACGTTTTGGGGAGTGTGCCCCGTTTGGGGAGCTTGACATAATAACGTACTTCCATGGGGAGGAGTGGAGTGGGGTGGTAAGAATGATGGTGGGGTGAGGAGGGGATGGTGGGTGGTATTGGTGGTGGGTGGTATTGGTGGTGGTGATGGTGGGTGGTGATGGTGGGGAGTTGGGGTCGTGTGGAGGGTAGCGTAATAACTGTAGATTATAATCACGTTACACCGGAGCATACTGGTCACATTATTCTGAACCAGGGGGGAAAATTTGGTTAATCCGGGATTCGAACCAGGAACCTTAACTAGTAAGCTGCTCTACCAACTGTGCTACCCGGCCCCTCTGAGTGTATACCTTGAGATGTTTATTACACAAATGCATAATTATGCATAGCCGATAATAGAACACTTAAGTATTAAAATGCTTTTTATTTAAGGAAAGATCGCGGGGGTGAGGAAGCTATTGGTAAAATTAATATATTATAAGAAAGCCGGAGCTTGATTCAAAACAGGATTTAAGACGTCTTAAATTAACATATATTTTAAAAGAAATAGGGTAAGAGAGAGAGAGTAAAAGTGGGAGTGGGAGTGAGCTACTTTAAAAGAGCAAATTTTAAGGGGGGCGGGAGGGGGGGGGGGAGTGGGTAATTAAAGATGGCTGTCGGTAAGTGCCCACTTCTTCTCTCTCCTGTTGTAATTTGTATGTCTTACCTTTCATGCATTGTATTCTTGAAATCACAGTTCAGTGGGTTACCGTCTTGGTCCACCAACTGAACGTGGGTGAACATTCGCCCCCTGGTGTTGACGGTCAGATCAGCTCGCAAAGAGTTGTCGGGGGTGCGGAAACAGTGGTAAGTTGCTGCAAAAGTATCGCAATATGGCAACGATCAGACGAGGGGGAATGCTGAACACCCTCTTCAACTTTGACCCCTGTAAGCCGTCCGCAAATAAATGAGCGTTGTATTTATGTATTTGTTATTTGTGGTTTAATAACCTGGTAAATGCTTTTAAAGTGTACTAGTGTGTGTGTGAGTGTGTGTGTGTGTGTGTGTGTGTGCGTGTGTGTTCGTGGGTGGGTGTGTGTGGGTGTGTGTGTGAAATAACATATTATAAGACTGCAATGTTGAGTGTGTGGGTGAGTTGCAATTACCTGTTTTACGAGTTTTCTGCCGTTTGACTTATAACGCATGCGTATTCATGGTAGTGGTCGCCCGCTGGTGCTTTGATGAGGGTGCCTTGATGTTTTAGAGACTTGTCGTCCATTTTAGTTAGTTAAGTACATTATTTACGACGTGGTTTTTGCTGTTTTTGTTGTCCTTTGTTTGTGTTTTGTTGTGATATTGCATTACTATCTCGCTTCTGGTTCTCATCTCTCAGTGCACTTTTGGTTACATAATTTGTATGTAGGCCTATACATTGCTTGTTGGCTTCATTGTAGTTTGATTGTATGTAATGTTAACCTATTTATGTTTTAACGCGCTAAGAGAGGATAGTTGTTTTGTGCGTGGGCTTAGCAAAAGACATTATTGATTGATTATTGATTGATTTCATGTCCACGCTCCTCCTCCACAATATCGAAAGCACCGTTCGTCACTGCCCGTCCCTTTTCTTTCCAGTTGAAAGGTCTTCAATGCCGGGGTCGTTGACATGTGTACGGGACGCCTTTAAGGTCCTAAATACGCCGTGTTCGAAGACCCTTTTAAATAGGTTAAAATTGAGAGAGTTGGGGCCGATCAGCATCTTCACGTCGATCAGCCCCTCCTTACCACTGTTTACGGGACTACACGAAAGTAGACCTCTCATCTATAAGCGGGGGAGCGGGGCAGAAGTCTCCGTTAAAGATGGCCTCTGCTCCTCGCCCTTGCGTTAAAATGTGTGGTTCAGCTTCAATGGCGTAATGCAACTTAATACAAGACTTCTTCTCAAACAATACACATTATTTGTTTCTTTTTTTTAAAACAAAACTCATTCTTTGTGCGTACAGTGAGTGACTGGAACATTCTAGATGATAGCATAGTTTACGCCACATCCACAGAAACTTTTAAAAGTAGACTAGCGGCCAGCCTCCACCAGTGAGCCGCTGCGCAACCCCCAACCCGCTGCAATTTATGCCAGTCACCTGGATGTGTAGCAGCGTAATACTACAGATACAGATACAGATACAATTATTTATTTATCTATATATTTATTCATGTTTATTCGTCCGTTCATGTATTTATTATGGTTTCTTCTTATCTTTAATTCTTTCCTACCATTTTATAATTACCCACATGCATACAACTCCAACCAATAGCATAAATAAATAAAGAAACATACATTTATTAATGAAAGGGTAGCAATCTTAGTCAAGCATTAATTTCACATACAAAATCTTGCCTACTTCCCTCCATTCCTTACACCTCCACACACAACACACACCCACACCCACACAATTCCCCTCCCCATCTCTCTCTCTCCCTCTCTCTCTCATTCCCTTACGAAAGGTTATAAGAGCAGGTTTTTCAGCCTAAATCTTTATCCTATGAAACGTTCCAATGTCCAATGTTCTATGTTCTCTCTTGTTCTTTTCGTGTTTTTGGCCATTTTGGGCATGCACCGAATGAAGTCAATATCAGGAAACAACTTATGTAATCATCCATTGTAAGCGCAACTAGATCTTATGCTATATAACAGATTGACAAAGAAGAGAAAGGAAGGATTAAACGATTTAAAACCTCACTGTACCTTCAGGCATTGCGCTCGCTGGAGAAAAAAGAGAAAAGAAAAGAAATATGTTAAGATCATTCAATAAAAGGACTGTGTTAAGATCATTCAATAAAAGAAATGTGTTAAGACCATTCAATAAGTTACACAACAACGTAGCAATGATAAATTATTGCTCTTATGTCAGTCTGCCAAAGTCTTCCCTCAACATGAGACACTAACGTTGCAATTTTGACCAACAAACAAAATTGTTATATAGTCGTTATACACAGACTTTGAAATAATATCGTGCGAGTCCCATCCAGTCACTTTCTTCGCCAAGTTGGCCATCATCTATCCTTTGATTTGCGCATACAGTCTGACTGGGGAAAGGAAAAACAATCCTATCCTATCTATCCTATCCTATCCCGTAACTCGAAGGTCGTTGGGGCACCACAGATGATCGTTTAACCAGCGTAAGCTTACTCCACCTTTCTCTGTCCTCAGCAACCCTCACAGCGTCGCTCAGTGTCAAGAAAGTCCATTCTGGAATGGTGTCCTCCTACCTCTTTTTCTCTCTCCTTTTTCTTCTGCCGCCTTGCACCGTGCCTGGAAGGATGGTCTTAGCAAGACCTGATGATCTGTTGACGTGGACATACCATCGGAGTTTCCGTTTCTTCACCATTGAGAGCATGTCATCATGTTGTCCAATGGCTCGTGTGATGGTCTGTCGGACTTCGTTGTTGGTGATGCGCTGGGTATAGGAAATGCCTAGATTCTTCTGTAGCACTTCATCTCTATGCTTTGTATTCTTCGTTGTAGATCTCCTGTGAGGGTCCATGTTTCGCAAGTGTATGAGACGATGGAGATGACTAGGAGCGCAGCAGTCTTACCTTTGAAAGTAGACTGATGGTCCTGTCTTTCCAAATGGGCTTTAGGGCAGCAGTTGTTTCTGCGATCCTGGAGAAGACTTCCTGTCGGTACCCACTGTCTGATACAATGCCTCCTAAATATTTGAAGCTATGCACTGTGCCAAGATATTGGCCTTGGACTTTGATGTCCATGTTGATGCCATTAGTGGTCATCAATTTGGTCTTCTCTGCACTTATTTCCATTTCATAGGCTCTGGAGGTGATGTTAAGCATCTGTACCAGCTGTTCAAGTTCTTGTTCCTCTCCAGCCAATCCATTAATGTCATCCGCAAACAGGAGTTTGGAGATTGCTTTACCCCCTATGCGGAATGTGCCTTCGTGATCTGCAAGGGCACCTGACATGATGCGCTCTAGGAAGCTGTTGAAGAGTGTTGCAGAGAGTAGGCATCCTTGACGCACACCGATTGTTGTTCTGGACCAGTTTCCGATGGCGCTGTTGTGGAGGACTGCATTGGTAACCTTGTCATACAGGCTTTTGAGGACTTCAATAATTTTAGGGCTGACATTGTACACTCTCATTGTTGCCCACAGAGCTGCATGTCAGACTCGGTCAAACGCTTTCTTGAAGTCTACAAACACATAATATAGATGTTGTTGGTGCTGTAGGTATTTCTCGCAGATTATTCTGAGGTTGAAAATCTGTTCAGTGGTACTTCGCCCTGTCCTGAATCCTGCTTGTTCTTCAGGTATGGTTTGTTCAGCTTAGGGTTTCAAACTGTTGAGTATTATTTTCAGGAGGACCTTGCTGAGATGGCTGATGGAATCAGAAAAAACAAACAAACAAACCAACAAAACCAAATCAAAAAGCCCAAGCGGCTAGGACTTGCTGAAAACAGACAACAAGGGAAACCACCACTACCTATGTTATTTTTTTTATATTTTTTTACACAACCGTTTTGTCTCCTTTGCTTTTATGCTCGCTAGAAGTCACTTGCTGACCAAACAGCTAACAGCTTTGTTCAGTTTAAAAGGTTTCTGACATGGTTACACAAGAAACATTGTAAAACAGACATGTTTAACGTTTTGCTTCGGGATATCTGTGTATGTGTTTGAGGGGAGGGAGGGGGGAGAGGAGTACGTATGTGTGTGTGTGTGTGAGTGTGTGTGTGTTATTTATTTTGTGTGTGTGTGAGGCGGGGGGAGTGAGGGTTTGAAAGTTGGGATGAGAGGAGGGGGAGGATGGTATGGGCGTCGGACTCCTGGTCCTTACTCAAGCGTGTTCGTGTAGTACTCACGCAGGCTACAGGTCTTCCCAGTCCAGCCCGATGCACACCCTCTAGGGCAACGGCCAGTACGCTGCTCACAGGGCTCGCCCTTCAGGCAGTGGCACTGAGAGGTGCAGGTTGTTTCTCCTGAGTAGTCACTGAAGAAGCCTACCGCACACGCTGTCAGACATACAAAACAGTGGCAGGCCTTCTTGGAAAGCCAAGAGTGTTCAGGTATACCGTGCATCCTTCTCTTCTAATCACTTCCATACACCATCAAATCTCTCCTGTCCCCATCATCCCTTCTTACCTCCCCCCCACCCCCCATCCCCAACAAACAAACATAATTAAACAATAACAAAAACCCATCTACGACATGCTGGTCCTAGTGCGTCTCTGGAATCCTAATGAAAAGCACGATTGTTCCCAGTGTTTTAAACTTTACCGTTTGGATTGTATAGTATTATATTGAGTGAGGGGAGTGCATGTGTCTTTCATATAGATATTTATTATGTTGACATTTGTATCGATAGAAATGATCATCATCATCATCATCATCATCATCATCATCATCATCATCATCATCATCATCATCATCATCATCATCATCATCATCATCGTCGTCGTCGTCGTCGTCGTGATTTGGCAGAAAACACTAACGTATAGGCATTTCGCACAGGAAAGGCAGACTCTCACTGCAGTCCACATCAACCCACACCCCCTCGTTCTGCATGGCGCCGCACTCTTGGTCACCCTCAAGCCTCCAGTACTGTATTCTGGTTTCATTCTGCCACAAAAGAGATGTAGTATGCTGTCGTGTACACGAAAGCAGTGCCAGTGCATTCCGTACTGAGCGAATTGCCCAATGGGCCTACCGTTATTTCGATGTATCGTTCTCCAACAGTAGGCCTACTAGTTAGCCTCCTAATATTCTCCAAAGATCTCGATCTTGAGCAATTCGTGTTGGAATGGGGTGGGATAGGGAACTTGAAGACTCGGATGATAAAAAGTCACATCAGTCATGTTGCAACAAAATAATAAATACATTTTTAAAAGGTAGTCAGAGAAAGTTTCATTGAAGGCTACAAGTATGACAGGATGTACAATGGATGAGTGCGAGTGGGTGCGCAATGAGTCACAATGTGAGATTTGCGCGATATAAGTACCATTCATTATTATTATTATTAAGTAAGTAACTCCCCCCCCCCCCTCTCCCGCAAAAACCCAACAACTTAAAGATTCTTCTGCTGAAATGTACTGTGAAAGAATGCGGTGCGATACTAGGGATCATATGCGCCTGTATGGGAATGTGACGGCCTCTATACTACTGTATGTGACTGCCTCTATAATACTGTACTATTGACCCCCGTGGGGGTGCCGGAGGTTTCAGTATAAATAGTATCCCCACTTTCTGGAAATGTAGTGCTTTAAATTCCCACTGTCGCTGTCTTTGTCCTTTGTTCTTTCTCATTCCTACTCTGTTCTATCAATCTACTATACTGTCTTCTTCTTCGCTAGACCAGTCACCTACCTTTTTTCTTGAAAACTCTTCCGGGACAATACTCCTCAATTGTGTATGAGGTCTGTTGGATCAGCTTGGGAATATTGGACGCTTTCTGCCAAATGGTCACTGGGGCTTCCTACGTTGTTATTATTTAGCAATGTAGGCGTTTTATATGTATGTGTTTTGTTGATATTGTGTTATGATGTTTGTGTTCTATTTTGTTTTTTTGTAAACGGGTGTTCGATAAATTAGAGTATAGCCTCAGCGTCCCCTGCGTGGGATGTCTTTATTGTAAAGTGACTGGCTGGTAGATTGCCTTCAGTGTTACCACTAGGGTTGTTTCGGCAGATCTTTTATGCGGATCAGGGGTAAGTCCTTTTTCACTTCTCTGGTCCTGATTTGGCTCGGAGGAGTCCGCTGGACCTAACGCAATAACATGTAATGTAATGTACTGTACTATTAGTCGTAGACATATAAACTCGATCCGCTCACCTTGTGATACGGGCTTTGCTGCAGATATAAGTCATGCAAGTTATTCTGAATCCCGAACCTACCAACTTCAAAACAATTTACGCGTAGCTCACCACGATTTTTTTGGCACTCAGAAATTCCGACGAAGGGGTCCAAAGCCATTCGGCGCCTGACGGTGCTATCTTGGAAATAGTGTTGTAACGCCTGGGATTGTCCAATTGGTCAGCCTGGTGAATAACAGCCTTGCGTAGCCCTAGCCACGCCCTCTGTCCTGTCTTCAAAAACCCTGCGACAAAGAACCCAACGACCTGAGGACCTAGCTAAATGCACACAGCGCTAGCGTAGCTAAAGAATACTTACTGAAGCATACGCCCTCCTACACAGCCTCAGCATACCTTGCAAACATTAAAAAAAAAAAAAATCGACAACTGTGTACCTATGACTAATATTATTACTCTGCAACTCGTGCCGGCAGATGTGGGGAGATAACTGTCCTTTCTATCACTACTTTTGGCCCTTAGATAATTACCTCCCATACAGATTACGTTCCATAAACTCTCACTAGCTCCAGTGCCAGGGAGGCAAGTCGCGTCGACCTATACCGCAAATGTATGCAGGGTTGGGCTATCTCAGCACGCAGGGTGAACAATCTCAAAAAGCTCGTGAACCTGTAATTTCAAGTCACAGAGATATACGTTCTATATTTCCTGAGCAATAGTAATAAGCAATGGAATGCTTAAAATAAATACTCACGATGGTGATAAATAATGATGATGATGATGATGATGATGATGATGATGATGATGATGATGATGAGGATGATGATGATGATGATGATGATGATGATGATGATGGAGGCATACACATTTGTAACTGAGCAGGCTGCTAACCTCGCCAAAGTATCCCTTCAAGGGACAAGGGACATACTTTGGCCTGCTGCGCAGCGTGTGCCTGGAGTATACTTTCTTTCGATCGTAGCTATGTGCAATGGGTGGATGATGATGATGATGATGATGATGATGATGATGATGATGATGATGATGATGACGTGTACATTACCATAAATAAAGGTGTTTTCCATGTCATCGTCAATGTAAACGAGGTGAGCGTTGCTCTCGACGCACTGAGAGGCAGCATCAATCCATGTCGCCGCCGTAGCACTAAACAGGTAGCACGACAGACCGTGGGGAAACCATTCTTCGGGACAGTCTCCGTATAGAGCTGCAACATCAACAACAAAACTCATCATGATCATCTTCCTTTGTGTGTGTGTGGGGGGGGGAGGGGGAAAGGGGGGAATTTGGATAATAACTGACGATTGTTAACGGACAACAATAAGGAAAATCAACAACAACAAGGATAACAACACGAATGACAACAGCAATAACCGCAAAAACAAAAACGATAACCACAACGACGATGATAATAAAATCATCATCAATAACAACTGCTACGACACTAACAATAACAACAACAACATCAACAATATCGCCAATAACAACAACAACAACAACAACAACAGAAACAACGAATAATATAATACCACACTTACCTGTCAACTCTTCATCTTCGTCAGCAATAACAACGCCGAGGACTTGAACGATGAAAATGCAAATAAGTACCGCTCTCTTATCCATGATGGAAATGCACTAACAAGTTTCCGTCTTCTGTTTGACAGAGAGAGAGAGAGAGGCTAATTCGGTAATTAGCCTACATTTAATAGCTGTATTTTAGTGGTACTTATTTGCATGAGATTGTAGGCAGCACTCAGGTTATCATGTGTTACTCACACACACACACACACACACGCGCGCGCGCGCGTACAAGCACGCACACACATGTTAACAATTTATCCAGAATTTTCGACAGAGCATTATTACATAAAGCATCATCTTCCGATTGAGATATCACATTGAAACCAACAGGCGCATGAAGAAAATAACTCACAACCACGAACCCCAAACACAACCAACATTCACACTAGCATAACGGAAACCCAGTTGTTTACGTCTTGGATATGCAATATAGACAAGTGGAGGATTAACTGAACTGTATGGACAGTTCTGTAGCAATTTATTTTCTATTGCAGCACAAGTCAATTGCTTTTACTTCAATGAGTGAATAAATGAATGAATCTCTCTCTCTCTCTCTCTCTCTCTCTCTCTCTCTCTCTCTCTCTCTCTCTCTCTTTCTTTCTTTCTCTCTCACCCTCTCCCTCTCCCTCTCTCTCTCTCTCTCTTTCTTTCTCTGTACTCCTCACACATACATGTTTTAATAATAGTACTGAAATGTAGGCTTATATGACTAGATTAGCGTGGTTTAATAAATATAGAGAATAAGACTGTATGCTATAAAAACTAAATAATATATGCATATCATCACAAGTAGCCCAAGTACATCTGAACACAATAATAATAACTATCCTCAAAGCTTTCACCATCAGAGCTATTGTACAACAAGATTAACACACAATTACAAGCATCCTCTCAGGCCGTCAAACTTTCAGATCATTGCATCTTTTTTTTCCGCACACGAGAAGAACCTATCATAACATCCACACTGAGGTATTTTTTGCAAGGCAAGACTTCTGGGCATTTCATATACCCGGCACATCACAACAACGAAGTCCGAAAGACCATCGCACAAGCCATTAGTCAACACGATGACATGCTCACAGTGGTGAAGAAACAGAAACTCAGATGGTGTGGCCACGTCACCACAGCATCAGGTCTTGCAAAGACCATTCTGCAAGGCACGGTGCAATGAGGCAGAAGAAGAGGGAGACAGAAATAGAGATGAAAGGACAATATTCGAGAATGGATTGGCTTGACACTGAGCGAAACCATGATGGTTTCTGAGGACAGAGAAAGATGGAGAATGATCATCTGTGGTGCCCCAACGACCTTCGAGTTACGGGATAGAATAGGATAGGATAGGAAAGGCTCTGGATTTGATGTCAAGCCTATGTACCAGCTGTTCAAGTTCGTGTTCCTCTCCAGCCAATCCATCAATATCATCCGCGAAACGGAGGTTGGAGATTGTTCTACCCCCTATTCTGAATGTGCCTTCATGATCTGCAATGGCATCTGACATGATGCGCTCTAGGAAGATGTTCAAAAGTGTTGGAGAAAGTAGGTATCCTTGACGCACGCCGATTGCGCTGTTGTAGAGGACTGGTAGCCTTGTCAAACAGGCTTTTGATGACTTCAATAACGTTAGGGCTGATCTTGTACATTCTCATGGTTGCCCTCAGAGCTGCATACCAGACTCCGTCAAACGTTTTCTTGAAGCCTACGAACACTTGATATAGATGTTGTTGGTGCTGTAGGTATTTCTCACAGACTATTCTGAGATTGAAAATCTGTTCAGCGGTACTTCGCCTTGTCCTGAATCTTGCTTGTTCTTCAGCTATGATTTGTTCAGCTTGTGGTTTCAACCTGTGGAGTATTATTTTCAAGAGGACTTTGCAGGGATGGCTGATGAGGCTGATGGTGCGGTAATGTTCACACTCCTGAAGGTTACCATTTTTAGGAAGAGTGATGACAAGCGACTGGACCCATAATGTCGGCCACTCCCCACTCTGCCAGATCGTGTTACAGATAACGGTGAAGGCGTCAATCATCGCTTCTCCTCCTGCTTGAAGCAATTATGCCGGTAGTTTGTCCAAGTTGAACTTCAGTCTGGTGCACTTTGCTATGTTCTCTCTCTTCAAGTGGAGCAAAAAAAGACATCATCACGAGATCGTGGTCCATCGTCTGTATGTTTTGTTTTTTGTTTTTGTTGTTGTTGTTGTCGTTGTTTTTGTTTGTTTGTTTGTTTGTTGTTTTTTTGGGAGGGGGGGGGGGGCAAGCATTTTTGCCAGTATTAGATTGGTGTATATGGCAAACTACAAGAGCCTCAGACCTCTGTCATTTGTCTCGTTGTTGCATAGTTGTCTACATGTGTCTACCCTGTTGTGGTACGCATCTTGGCCAACCTTGGCATTCCAGTCGCCTTGCACTATGACTATTTCCTTCCTCGGCACTTGGTCAACGACAGCCTGCAGATGTTCATAGAAATTCTCGACTTCGCTGTCGTCGTAATCTGATATTGGGACATAGGCCTGGCGATGTTGAAAGGGGCTGCTCTCAGACGGATTGTAACGAGTCTACTGGATACTGGACGGCAACTCATGACAGTGGCTAGAAAGTCTGTGTGGACCAAGAATCCAACGCCGTTTTCGTGCCTGCCATCTTTCCCGCTGACATAATATAGCTTGTGTCCTTTTTCGGTTGTTGTTTCACCTAGGCCTTTCCAGCGCAGTTCGCTGATATCTAAAATGTTCCGATGGATAGCGGTCCAGCTCGTAGGCAAGTTACTCTAATTTTTCCTCCGCAGTTATGGTCCTGACATTCCAGGTTCCTATGATGATGTTGTGTCTCGTGCAGATCTTGCTTTGTTTTCAATAAGTAACTCCGTTCTGGTGGCCAACGGAAGGCGCGGTCCTTGGTTTCCCGGGCGACGACCGATCTGGTATTTAGTGAGTGGTTCTTTTCATCATCGTTGGGTGTGTCTTGGGCAAGGAAGACCTGGCGTGGCCCAATCCTCTCCAGGCTGTTGGCCACAGCCGAAATCCACGAATACAGTGTGGCTCGCCTTGGCCCCGAGCACGTGGTCGTTGAACCTATAGTAACGTGAGGTTCCGCCGGCCTGGCCGGTGACTTCTGTGTAGAAGACGTTCGCCCAGTGATGCCGTGCTGGCATCA
Organism: Oncomelania hupensis; assembly: GCA_036898135.1. Taxonomy (NCBI): domain Eukaryota; kingdom Metazoa; phylum Mollusca; class Gastropoda; order Littorinimorpha; family Pomatiopsidae; genus Oncomelania; species Oncomelania hupensis. The sequence continues at coordinate 13,502,915 of CM072516.1, forward strand.
CTCCTGTTAGTCGCCTCTTACCACACGCCGGGAACCGTGGGGTCTGTTCTATTCAGCGCCCGAACCCACAGGTGTTCGGAATGTGTCGAAACACTATAAAGACACTTTCACAGACAAAAGAATGAGTTCAGCGTCAAAATTGAAAAATAGAAAAAGAGATAAATATTATCGCATTTAGTCCGACATTGAAGAGTCCTATACTATTTGTTTCTTTCTGTCACAAATCGAACATTTTCAAACATTTACCTTATAATAGGTTAACTCTTACACATACATCTTGACAGGCTTTTAGCTGATGTAAATATTCCTAGTGTTCTCTGTGGAAGTTTATGTGGCAAAATGCACAACGTTTAGCGAATGTTAAAAAAAAGACATATACGTACGCTCCAAGCCAATCGTTACGCTTACCAAAGGTTAAATCTCAGTATGCATATGTCTATGGGCTAATGACTTAAGTTAACATTAAATGTACAACATAATTCAATGTCTAAATCATTTAGGTGAATCACAGACAATAAATGAGTAAACACGCATACACACTACAGCACATAGAAATTATCGGCCATTGAGAGAATGTCAGTCGCAATTACGGCAGTAAGTAATTAACAGCAATTGCTTTAATGAGTAATGCTTATTAGTAACGATGGATTAATTAGATGGCATTAGTAAATTAACAGTTCTAGACCCGATGTAAAACTATAGTGTAGTTCATTTGTTGTTGATGCGTGCAGCACCGTAGCAAAGCAGCTGAATGAATTTAAACCATCGTTCAGAATAGCGATAGAGAGCAATAATAATAATAATAATAATAATAATAATAATAATAATAATAATAATAATAATAATAATAATAATAATAATAATATCATCATCATATTTATTTATTTATTGTTACTATTGTTATTATCATCATGTTTATTTTTTTATTTATTGTTACTATTGTTATTATCATCATGTTTATTTTTTTATTTTTTGTTACTAATGTTATTATTATTATTATTATTATTATTATTATTATTATTATTATTATTATTATTATTATTATTATTATTATTATTATGATGTTTGGTTTAAAGTTTTATAAAATAATATTTTTTTATTCTTATTCTCCAGGCCCTTTTTTTTTCCACTTCCCTCTCTTTATATATTTTTCTGGGCGTGGTTTCTCGTATTATTGAAATGCAATTCTTGCTCTTTGTGATTGATTGTTCCTACTCACACACATACCAAAATTACAACAAAAACAAATTTTTTTACAAATCAATCAACAGATCTATGTGAAAAAGCAGGAATATAGAAATAATTGGAACTAAATTCAGTCATTAAAAAAATGCAACAATAAAAGCTCTTCAGTTCAAGTTGAAATTATAAGATACATTATGCATACTAGGATTATGATTTTGTACAATGGCCAATTGAACATACAAGCTGAACATTACAACGCCGGGACACGCGCACTGATTGATTATATATTTAAAAAAAGAGGAGCTAAACGTATGTGTGTGTGTGTGTGTGTGTGTGTGTGTGTGTGTGTGTGCGTGGGTGTGTGTGTGTGTGTGTAGGTGTGTGAGGGTGTGGATGTGTGTGGGTGTGTGTGTGTGTGTGTGTGTGGGTGTGGGTGTATGTGTTATTGACCGTACGCGCCAGTTTGTTTTTTTAACTTCTCCTGCTTCTTAATGTTTGTTTTTTTATTTATTTAGCGGATCGTGTACATATTAAACTCCACTTTCATTAATTCTTTTATATATAATTAATAAATAATAAAACAAACAACGCCACCATTGTGGGCCTGTGGATACGCAGCAAATGATGACGTCTTTGGATTCGTTTGACGTATATTTGCCTAGTTGTTCTTTTTTTTAAAAAAAGATAAATGGCAATCAAGGCATTCATTAGCCTAGCGACAAATTTCACAGTGTATATGAAACGTATTCAAGTATTCATGCTCGCGAATGGAGGGATTACAAAATAGCTGCTTTGTGGAAGGTTTACCACCAAGGTCTGTCTGTAACCACAATTATTTTTTATTTTTATTTTTTATTAACCAGTTCCGTCTTACCAGTTCTGTCCATCTTGTATGGAAATGTTTCCCATGGAATTTACATTGTCTGTATCGGGATATGATGCGTTGCCGAAGCCAGTGTTGACCGTTACTGCAACGGTCTTACGACCTGGGAGAGCGATATGCCATAGGGAGCATATTTTAAAAAGAAAAACTTACCGTTCAAAAGAAAGAACTGACACTGTCAATCCTGCCTACATTACATTACATGATTATTGATTTAGGTCGAGCGGACTCTTCCAGCAGACAAACAGATGAAGAATTAAAAAAATATATATATATTTAAAAATAATAATACTGAGAGAAACTGGCTCAAAACCGGTGGCACTGTTATTTAGTGCATAGCGGAGGCAGGCGTTACTATAGATCCGCCATGCGCTGCTAATGCTGCCCCAAGGGGCCTGCTGCGATTTTCTCCATTAGACAGAGGGCTGGCTCCATTCAGCTGCTGTGCGCATTTAGATTAATTTACATTGTTAATATTTCGGAAGTCTGAATACCAGACCCCCGAGGTTCGTAGACCTATCTATCTATCTATCTATCTATCTATCTATCTATCTATCTATCTATCTATCTATCTATCTATCTATCTATCTATCTATCTATCTATCTATCTATCTATCTATCTATCTATCTATCTATCTATCTATCTATCTATCTATCTATCTATCTATCTATCTATCTATCTATCTATCTATCTATCTATCTATCTATCTATCTATCTATCTATCTATCTATCTATCTATCTATCTATCTATCTATCTATCTATCTATCTATCTATCTATCTATCTATCTATCTATCTATCTATCTATCTATCTATCTATCTATCTATCTATCTATCTATCTATCTATCTATCTATCTAGCTATCTAGCCGGCTGTCTCTCTGTCTATCTATCTATCAGTTTATCTAGCCCGCTGTCTGTCGGTCTATCTATCTATTCAGCAGCGCTGAAAGCACTCGCACCAAGTTCGATCGGGCGAACTGCAATTCACTCACCTTATAACTGTCAAGTCTATTTAAAAAAATTATTTATTTTAATATATAATTTATTTCCAGGGAATCACAACGCTACTTTGACATCTTTTGCAACGCGACAGCGTGATGGACGCGAGCGACGGCACGTCCTCTGGAACGAGCAGCGGTAAGCTGGGACGGCAGACCTCTACAACAGCAAGAAAGAGCGCCAGGGAACGGCCCAGCACAGAAGCTGCTCCTAAACATGTCTACAAAGTGGGCAGTTCAGTGGTCGCTGCTCGGAGAATCTACAGCGAATGCCAGCAATCATTCTTTCGGCTTCCACCTACCAAAACGAAGAAAATGATGAGAAAGAATAGTGAGGATGGGAAAATGAGGAAAGGCCAGGATAGTAAGAAAACCGGACCAGTAGTGAGCAAGGCGGTGGATAGAGAGCAAGGAAGTATGAAGCAGAGGAAGATTAAATGCAGTCGAACACAATCTATCTACCAACAGTTGGCGGGGCAAGCCTCCCCGCCCAGCAGCGGACTGAGCTCCACCAAGTCACAGCCCGCAAGATCCAGATTCGGCAGCGATAAGCTTTCCCAGTCTGGCGTGGCCGAAAGCTCGGATAGATTGACCAGCGCTCAGGGAAAGGAAGCGGGCATCGGCGCAGTGACAGCATTAACCGATTCCGGCACACCGCGAGAATCAATACAATCCTTCTTGTCCCACCCCTACCGCAAACCTCCTCTTAACCCTTCCAGGCCCAGGAGCAAGAAAGCCGGTGGAAACGTTGACGCCTACGCTCATGATACAGGCTTTGAAGACATTAAAGCATCTCTCTCCGTCTCCCTAGAATCGACACACACACCTCCATCGGTTTCATTGATTTTGGATACCAACAGAGACGGACGTCAAAGGAGAGAAAACACCGACCTGCAAAGAGCTCTAGACAAGCCAGTGTGCTCACCCGCCCCACCTCCTTCCACACCAAGGAAGCCGATACTTGTTAGATCGAGACCCTGTCTTAGACGGACCATGTCAACTCACCACCGTAGCTTTCGCACAGTGCCGTCACAAAGCACCGTTGATGCAAAGGCTGCTGTGATGTCAGATATGGCAGCAAAGGATGTCAGCGGAGAAACATTAACAAAGATGGACATACGAGAAGCGACTCCAGTGCAGGCAGATGAATATGCTGTACGCAAGCCTTCTTCCTTCTTCCCCGGTGTTTCAAAACGACCTCAGAGCACCCGTCCTCGTTTGTATTGGTCCCCCCCTAGTGACATTCGAACAAATGTCACAGGACCGCTAGCAAGTTGTAGTTATCTTCCATCGCCGCCCTCATTCCCGGTTCCTGTGTACACGAGGGGCAGAGCTTTGTCACTACATGTTCGTAGCAACAGCATTAACACCAACGCTTTGTCTCCTAGCTGTTCCAGCTCAGTTCGCGATCACAAAGAGCACAACGCCAACGCTCGGAGACCTAGCACGTTGAGCACTGACAGTCGAGAGGCAGTGAAACCACAAGGAGCCACTAGCGTCTCCTCCAGTATATTGCAAATCATGGAACCCATCGTCGCCAAACATTCTTTCCAAAGTCTTCCAGGAGAGCACGCTCACAGAGACGCACCCACCAGGCGGTACTCTGACTGTGCAGTCTCCAGGCAGAAATTCTGGCTGCCTAAGCAGTCTTCATGTAGTGTGGCATCAACGCAGTCCAAACGCTCTATGAGCAAGACATCAGGCACATCACAGGTTGAGGAGGTTAATCTGAAAGATCTTCGGATGAAGGTGAGGCTTCGCCAGGAGCGTGCCGAACAGAAAATGAAAGAAGTGGAGGCGCTGAACGCGAGCAGAGAGGCGAAGAAAACCAAGAAAGATCCCGAGAGAAAGGTCACCCCTGGGCCTTCGGACTCCTTCGTGAACCAGGTGCTAGAGAACAAGAAACGGCTAGCCACCTTTGCCAGGTTGCAGGCAGCTGTCGTGGCCAGGCAGAAAGAGAAGTTGGAGAAGAAGCATCGCTTCAAAAGGAAGGCCAGGATGGTAGCCATTTCCATTCATTCCGCGAAAGCCACCAAGAAGAAAAAATTGGAGAAGAAAGGGGACATAGGTAAGTGTAAGTCAGGCGATTAAATTTTCAATATATTTACATCACCATATTGTTTAAACTACATGTCACGGACCGGTTTTATAGTTATTTGGGCCCCATGGCTTTATATTATTGTTAGTCTGTTTCTTGTGAGAGGATAATTGGTAATTTTTTTTAATGAGAGCTACATTCTGATTGGTTGAGCTGGTCACATGACAGTTCACTAATGTACGTTCAAAAATCAATGCATTCTTGTCTTGACTAATATAAGCCTACTAGAGATTGATTGTCTGGACTTCTCGCTGCTGTTTCTGCAGGTATATATTATATTGTTTATTATTTGAAATGTTGTATTATAAATGTAACAGTATTATTAAATGATGATAGTCTATTTGTTATGTAATACAATTAATTATAAATAATTTTGATATTAGTGTGAAGGATGGAGTGGGGAGGAGACGAACATGGTGGTTCACTGTAATATTTGAATAACGAATTGAATTCGGATCATTATTGGATTTGAAGTTGAAACTGCAATTGCAGTGTCAGTATAGTATTACGTTTATTTGTATGATTGAAATTAATTGATGTCATTGATGTAATAATCTGTTCTTATAATTAGTTGCAGAACTTGTGTTTATGTTGTGAACTGTATTCGATATGGATGAAATTGGAATTTGTATGTAGTGTATACAATCATGTATGTAGTGGTCCAAAGAAAAGTTCATGTATCTAAAAACTTAGTGGTGGTTAACTCCTTTGTCTGCAGAAGTCTCATGCTGCGGGGGTCTAGAGAAGGAGAAGAAGAAGCAGATGAGAGAAGAAGAAACGAGGAGGAAGAAAAGACGTGGAGGAAGCAGCAGCAGAAGAAGAAGAAGAAGAAGAAGAAGAAGAAGAAGAAGAAGAAGAAGAAGAAGAAGAAGAAGAAGAAGAAGAAGAAGAAGGAAAATAAGAAGGAAAGAATAAGAGGAAAAATGAAGAAGAGGGCGCTGAAGAAGAAGAAGCAGAAGAAAAGTCAGAAGAAGAGAAGGCAGACGGAGAAGAAGACGAAGGAATAGAGGACCAGAAGGAGACAGAAGAGGCGGACGAGGAGGAGAGAAGGGAGTCTGAGGCGAGGAGGACGAGAAGAAGCAGAGAAGAGGATGGAAGACAGAGAAGGCGGAAGGAGAAGGAGAGTGCGTTTTGAGGAAACAGAGACAGAAGATGGTTTAGGCAGAGACCAGACTAGAGAATCCAACATTACTAACTATTTACAACTTTCTATTTACAACTTTCGTTTTTTCTCTCTCTGGCGACGGTGATTGGGAACTGTGTGTTATTTGCAGGGTTGGAAGATTTAACGATTTAACGATTTTGCGAATTAAATTTTTGGGTTAAAGAAAATTTAACGCTTTATTGTTTTTAAAAAGTTAAAGAAAATTCAACGAATTAAAAAAATAAAAGTAACGATTGTCGGATTCTTTCGTTAAAATTTTCGTTACTTCAGTTTGATTTTCCGCCACAAACAACAGGTGCCTATGCGCGAAGCCGGTTTGACCCAGTTGCAGCCAGTTTGAAGCGGTTTGGATTAGCCTATGTAGACATTGCCTACCTTGCATCAGTTCATATTAAATTTTGATATCGTGAAAAGAAGATGGCTTCCTGCAGTGATTCGAGTGATGAAAGTTTGCCAAATTTGTAATAAAGAATTTTGGGAAATTTCTGTAAATATGTGTATTACGTTGAAACGCGAATGGTAGTACGTCGGAAACGCGCACGATAGATCTAATCGTTTCGATTTGCAAAGTATTCAATAATGGAGTTTATTTACCTTTGATTTGAGTTTGCATTGTTGTTAGGAGAGGCTTTTTATAACGTTGATAATTTTCGTTAGTCGATATTGTTGGAGAATTTTCTGGATCCGTTTGTTTACTATCGATCGAAGTTTCTTGATGGACGTAGATAATGGAGAACATTCTTTTGACATGTATGACGTAAGTCAGTGATGACGATCTTTAATTCTGATTGGTTGGTTGTAATGCGTCATTTCTAGAACGACCTGTCGTCATCTCGAAAGAGAAAAAAAATTATATATTCGATGCTCCGTGTGTTGAAAAAAAGTGAGTTGAGAATTGTATGCAGTTGTTGATGTGTGCTGAATAAAAAGTGGAAAACTTCATACGTCGACTTCGTGACTTGTATGCCGAGTGAGCAGGCGGCGTGGATAAACGAATCTGAGTTACACCTTATCAGGAATTCAGCATTGGGGCTGAATCAGATACTGATAAAGAAAACACCATCATCAAACGGAGTGTAACAATGTGTATATTATATACATAATGTGTATGTGAGAGATTCTTTTTATTCTAGCTGCTGTATTTGAATGCGTAGCCTAATTTCTTTGTCTCGCTGGTGTGCGTGGGTTAAAATGCTTGGAAGGGGTTTGAATGATTGTTGCAAGGACAGATTAGAAAAAAAAGAGTCTAATATCTCTATTCTTGTTGTTAATAAAATATTAAATCACATTATTTGTTCTTGATTTTTTTTTCAGTGTGTTCATAGAATACATGGGTTCTAACACAAGTTGTATGTAATGTTGTTTTTTTTAACTGCATACCACTTTTTTTGGTCTGAGATGAGCAATAAATAATCATACATGTATTTAACGCAAATTTATTTCTTAAAAAAAAAACAAATTAAAGAAACTTTATTTCTTTAATTTTCAAAAATAATTAAAGAAAATTTATTTCTTTAACGTTTTACCCAAATTAAAGAAAATTTATTTCTTTAAAGAAAAAAAGTAAAGCCTATCAACCTGCGAAATGACGTGAGTTGAAACAAGTGTTTTTATTCCATTTTGATTCTTGTTGATTCTGTACTGGTGCTATGTTGTTGATTCAGGTTTATGGTGTAACAGAGGGTGCGACAACGTAGTTTATTATTACGAGTCAGAGAAGTTGTGAGACGGGAGAACACGCAGATTTCACGCATGCGTACACGCAATCCTTGAAATACCCCCTTTCGTTACATGGCAAATAAGTTACATCATTAATGCTAGAGGTTACACCTGCTGGACTTTTTTTGGTTTCATCTTACTACGGGCGAAGAAGACAGAGGCGCGAAAGGGTCGCAGGGCGGCAATCAAACTGACGATGCAACTGGAGCTGGGGCTGAAAACGAAAAGGAGAGCGAAGAAAGCGAAGATGCAGAAACAGAATTTGCCACTGACACTGACAACCCTGAACACTCAGAAATCTCTGACACGGATTTGCTAGAGATCAAGCCTGGGAAGTCGGACTCGAGTGAAAGCTCACTGGATGAAGAGGAAGAAGGATGGACGGATGAAGTGGAAGCGGACGAAGATACAGGCGCGAAGCAGACGCCGTCCGCTACCAGGCGATTATTCAGGGTCAAAAGAAGAAGTGGCAAGCAGTCCACCAGAAATCGTAAGATGAGAATTTCCGTTGAGGTAAATTATGCAATTATTTTCTCTCTCTCTCTCTCTCTCTCTCTCTCTCTCTCTCTCTCTCTCTCTCTCTCTCTCTCTCTCTCTCTCTCTCTCTCTCTCTCTCTCTCCTCTTCGCTCTCGTTTTTATGTTCTCTCTCTCTCTCTCTCTCTCTCTCTCTCTCTCTCTCTCTCTCTCTCTCTCTCTCTCTCTCTCTCTCTCTCTCTCTCTCTCCTCACACTCACCCCGTCGTGAGGATGCCGGGGGTTCCAGGGGTTTCTGTATAAATAGTATCCCCACTTTCTGGAAATTTAGTGCTTTAAATTCCCACTGTCACTGTCTTTCTCCTTTGTCATTTCTCATTCCTACTCTATCAATCACCGATTTATCGTATTCGTTCTTAATGATTTTTGACTCGCATGCATAGCAATGTGATTCTATGTACTCACCACCCCTACCCCACCCCCTCCTACCCCAATCCCCTCTCCCTCAACCCGAAATGTTGTTTTTTTCTCCTAGATTTCTGCACACCTGTGCGAGATGAGTCCTTAAATTTTGGTCCGTCCATTTGTCTGTCCGTCGTCCGTCTGTGCAAACTTTTGCAATGGCAAAGTGCTCGGAGCCTTTTTTTTTTTTTAATGTATCACTACCAAACTTGGTAAGATGATGTATATCTATGAGACCTTGAAAATTATCAGTGACTGAATGACTTCAGTTCAAGGTCACAAAATTTCACTTTTTTCTCTAGGTTATTAATATTGAACTTATGATACTTTTATGCATGATAGTTATCAAAGAATCACACATACTATTAACCTTTGGTCAACCTCGCGTCAAGGTCACAGTCGCTGTCCAAAGGCGGTTCGTATAGGTATTTGAAGTGACCTTGACCCTAAACTATGAGGGATATAAAGTCCTAACTTTTTTGTATTTAGAGATAATATATTGTTTTTTTTTTTCATATAATGTGTAGTTTGGCGTTGATCTTGAAGATCAAGATCGATGTAGTCTTTATAAAAACATTTAAAAATTCCCCATTGTACAGTGGAATTGAATGGAATAAAATAAGAGAATTTGGGGGTTGGACAGCTTAATTTAATTTATTTTTTTTTAAAGCTTAACAGTAATAATAAAATTTAGTATTATGATGAAGCCGTTTCCTCGTCTCTCAGGTCGTCGTGGTGGCGCTGTTGTCATTTACAATATTTTGAAATATTTGAAATTTACTTCAAAGTTCTCATTCACACACACACACAACCTTTGAACTGCTGCAACACGCAACAAGTAAAATCAACTGCATTAGCTCGCCAAATCCTGTGCAGCAGACAACCTATGTTGCGTGTAATCATACAAGGGAGGAGTTTAGGTTGACCTCTAAACTCATGACGTCATACTCTCGCTTCTGATTGGTCCTCGTAAGCATTAGAAATCAAACATGCGCTATCCTTGTGAACTTTTACCGGACTTTTTGGGCGGCCCTTTAGCTCAGTGAAACAGATAATAGTATTCGTCGCCTATTTCACACATCACACAAAGTAGTACTACACAGCCTTTATTCTCTCGGGATAATGAGATATTTTTGGGACCTCTAAGTCCTTGAGCTCATGAGATCATTGTACAAAGTGGGAGCGGTAAACCGAAATGTTCTCGGTCAGAAGCGTTTAATTTTGACTTGCTCGGTGCCGGTGTAACAGGCCGGAATATACCCCTGGCTACTTTATACCATGGGGAACGCGAAGGAGAGTCCGAGAGGCTGACCTTAGACTACGCGAAGGAATGTACACATCAGTAAGTTCGGACAGATACTCAGGGGCAACCACCGCACCCTGAAGCACTTTTGTTTGTTTTTTTGAGTTGGCGACAGAATTAGTTAGGATAGTCATTGTTTTTAGGGTCCGTAGCGACAGAAGCTTATGTTGGAAGCGTTTTTGCACAGGACCCCAGTGTACAGTAGGTCAGATAATACAGGTATATCTATGATGTGATCATACATTTTATGCAACAACATGAGATTATTTGATTATACATGAACATGGGAGGTCACGTGAAGGACAAGGACACTGAAGGTCAAGGTCACCCTAAGGTATTTTTTTTAATTTCAAGGTCATCTCAAGGTCAAATGCATCGAAAGATTAAAGTCGGTATTACTTTGCATTTCTTTTATCTTTCTTTCCTTCATGGGACCTTATTTTCATATTAAACATTGCAAGTTCCATTAAAAAAATCATGTGGGTCATATAAGTTTTGCCTTTTTTGTGTGTGTTAATTCCTTTATTATTGAAAAGAAAAAAATTCGGGTTACATTTACTTGTGTGTGAGTGTGTGTGGGTGGGTGTGTGGGTGTGGGTGGGTGTGTGTGTGTGTGTATGTGTGTGTGTGAACAAAACAGATCACAAGTTAAAACTTGTGTGTAAATGTGGGTGGTTGTCTGGAAATACATTTGAATGGCTTGTCATCTTTCTTTGCTTTGCTGCAGAGGAAGAAGTCATTACGGATCCGAAAGAAAACCAGGCCCTCGATAACTGAGATGGCACCGGAAATTTCTGGTAAGACAGATGATGACGTTGACCATTCTAACAATTAAAAGAGGGAATGTGTATTGATGGTGATGAGAAATAATGTTTTGTCATTATTCATCATCCAGTCTGCGACGGAGTTGATGCAGTTTGACATGTCGCAATAAGACTGGAACGACAGAGCTGTGTAACGGAGAGTCGTCAGCAAAGGAAGTGGCACGATACGATTGGTCGTAATTTAACTGATGCAGCTGAGAGGTTGGGGTGCACATCATAAAGAGAATGAGGCAGAGAACCGATCTCTGTGGAAATCCAGACCTCAAAGAAAACGAGTGTTGTCCAAGACGACGAAGGTTGTGGTAATAAAGAGAAGATTGGAGAAGAAGAAGAAGAAGAAGTACAATCCTGGGCATGTGATTATTTGTTTTATGTGATCGTATTTCATCCCACCGTAAAAAAATGGTAGCCACGTCCCATCTTCGAGGATGTTTCTAGAATTCTTTCATATTGACTTTAACCGGCGCAGTGGCCTTTGGCAATCCTTTGAGCTGATAAGTAAGAGCTGTATATAAGAACAATGGTATTAACTGAAGTGTCCCAAGTTTAACTATATAAAATATTCACGTAATGCTTACAAAAATAAGATATCATTACATTACGTTGTTTCAGAAGGGGAAAGTGAACAATCTAAATGCAGTGTCAGTGTAGTTGTACAGCCGGCTGCAGAGATTCAGGACTCTCATTGGGATTTCATTTCTGCCTTAAAAAGAAGGCAGGCCCCTTCTGGGAGCAGTATTTTGAACAGCGAGAGAGGAGAAACCAGCGAGGGAGACAGCAAAAGCAAGCTATAGTAAGTAGTAGTAGTAGTAGTAGTAGTAGTAGTAGTAGTAGTAGTAGTAGTAGTAGTAGTACCGGTGGTAGGCTTATCTTTTCAATTCAAAGATTCATTCAATTCTTTAATTTTAAGTCTTTTCACTACAATGTGATATTAGACAACTTAAAAACAAAACAAAATACAAAAATTAAATAAAAATCATAACCGTTTGTACAAGACTTTCAAATGATCAAGATAGTTGGTATTTATATGGTCTTTTACTTCACATATCGGAATATTATTACAGTGGAACCTCCGGTATACGACCGTCCAAAATCTGAGAAAAAACGGTCTTATAATAGAGGTGGTCTTATACCGGAAACAAGGGGTGGGGTGGGGGGAGGGGGGTCAGGCTCGGAGGGGTATGTAGTCATAATTTTCACACTCACCAGCATGTATTCTCTGACAAAGGAAACTGTAAAACATGTTTCATTTTTAGATTTGTCTTTTATTCACAACTTCAAAAATAGAAAACCGTCGAACCAATGCCAGACGCGTTCATCTAAGTCTGTCAGTGCAGAAGCTCTCAGTTTCGATGTTTCCCTTTTCGCCACTTTCTCCACTCTCCCATCGTAGTTTCACAGATTCCTTATCCTTTATGATGAGCTGAATTTTGGGTCTTCTCAACGTCTAAACTTCTTGCAATAGACAAACAACTCTCCCCATTTTCACTTCTTTCAATCACTTTCATTCTCTCTGCCAAACTCAAAACGTGCCTCTTGCGCGACGCCATTTTGACAGCCAGTGTAGGTGAGTAATGTCCCTTATTTGCGAACCGGAAATAGCAGACAACAGCAGGCGTACACTAACATGAGAGAAAAAACGAAAGGTACAGACAGCAAATTAACTGATATCTCTTTTAAATTGCCCTAAGACGGTCGTTAAGACACGGTCGCTGGTCGCATAAACGAGGTTGTCGCATACCAGAGGTAATTTATTATTGGAAGTGAATCCGTCAGAAGTTTTCAGGTCACATAACGGAGGGAGTCGTATACCAGAGAGCCGGAAACCGGAGGTTCCACTGTATTTTCATTTTTCTTTAGGTCTGTATAATCAATATCAAAATTAGCTGTTTCCAAGGTGGTAATCGTGGTGTAAACTGGTAAAACAGGAATTGTCGAAATGTCAATCTACAACCTGTTTTATATCATAATATGTATCTCTGGTATAGTTTTGAATTGTTTGTATAAAAGGTATTTTGAGCTTGTTTTGGATAATCCAGTTTAGGTATCTGTGTAGTTTTGTTTGTTACTGAATTTTCAACAGACTTCTAATTATGTTTTGATGCTGCTAATGAACGCTGTCCTGACAGAATGTATTCCTGATTCTTTTTATGCCTTATTTGTATTTGACTGTACAGATACACCTAGTGCTGATTTGACTGATTGTCTTATAGTCTTAGCCCTGTCGAGGTGCCGAGGTTTTATGTATAAATACTAGTATCCCCACTTTGTGGAAATGTAGTGCTTTAAGTTACCACTGCTTCTGTCATTCTCATTTGTTCTTTCTCGATGTTCCTACCTGTTCTATCAATCTACTGTCTGTGGAGGTGCCCGGGGTTTCAGTATAAATAGTATCCCCGCTTTCTGGACATTCCCACTGTCGCTGTCTTTCTCCTTTGTTCTGCCTCATCCCTACTCAGTTCTATCAATCTACTATACTATCTTCTTCTTCGCTAGACCAGTCACCTACCTTTTTTCTTGAAAACTCTTCCGGGACAAAACTCCTCATTTGTGTGTGAGGTCTGTTGGATCAGCTTGGGAATATTGGACGCTTTCTGCCAGGTGGTCACTGGGGCTTCCTATGATGTTATTATTTGGCAATGTAGGCGATTTATATGTATGTTTTTTGTTGATATTTTATGATGATGTTTGTATTCTATTTAGTTTTTTGTAAACGGGGGTTCAATAAATTAGAGTTTAGCCTCAGCGTCCCCTGCGTGGGATGTCTTTATTGTAAAGTGACTGGCTGGTGGAGTGCCTTCAGTGTTACCACTAGGGTTGTTTCGGCAGATCTTTTATGCGGATCGGAGGTGATTCCTCTTTCAGCGAAGTTGTGGTCTTGATTTTGTGGTTCTGATTCGTCTCTTTGCAGTCTAGTCCGCTGGACCCTGTAAGCAAGGAATAACTAACTAAATCTACTGTCTTCTTCGCTATTGCCCCCTACTTATTTTTTCTTGAAAACTCTTCCAGAACTCCTCATTTGTGTGTGGGGTTTGTTTGGGTCAGCTTTGGGATATTGGGCGCTTTCTGCCAAATGGACACTAAGGCTTTCTGTGGTATTATTTAGCAATATAGGCATTTTTGTGTTTGTGTTTTTGTTAATATTTTATAGTGATTATATTCTATTTTGTTTTTGTAAACGGGGCTTCGATAAATTAGAGCACAGCCTCAGCGTCCCCTGCATGGGATGCCTTTTAGTATGCGGATCGGTGGTGAGTCCTCTTTCAACAAGTTGTGGTCCTGATTCGGCTCTTTGCAGTCCACTGGACCACATAAACAATTACTAAGTAACTAACTGACATCAATAGAAACATTGCAAAACTGTAGATGGATATTCTGACACTCTACTTATTACTGGTGGCTGTATTAAAAAAAAAAAGAATTGATCTCTCTTCCTGCATGTGCATTGGGCATGTCAGCGCTATACAAGACTGCATCATCATCAAGAGTATGTCTTTCCTATTTTAGTACATATTGGTGCGACTCGTCTGTAATTATTTATTGATGAGGATGATTTACATCGCTTAAAGATCGGAATTATTACAGACTGTTTCCAAATTTCCGGTACAGCTCCACTTTCCCAACAGTGAATGCAAACTTTTTTTCCAATGTAAAGGTAAATGACTCAGCATTTGATAAGAAATGGCATCTATTCCAACTGCAGAATTCTAAATGAAATTAATGTTTCTCATAAGTCGTCAAAAGTAATAGAACTGTTTAAATCTAAATTTTCGTCAGGAACCGGATCCTTATATTCTTAGTGTTCCCGATTATGCACAGTAGTGCGTCAATTACGCACAAAATATGAAAAATGACGCAGAAAAATTTGCATTTTTTTCGAATCGCTGAAGACAAAAATACGACCAACGAGTGGCGAACTAATTCACGGCATAATCGGAATCAGAACCCAACTGAGACTGCCATTGCAGACGATTAAAGATTGTGTCGGGAGTTGTCGTCCTTAAAAATCGCATGCGCGCGCATTGTAAACTTCCTCCAAGCAATCCATTCACTGAACAGAAGAAATCTTCGTGAATCCATTCTTTGATTCTATCTAAGCTTAAATAAACATTTAATACATGTTTTAATTTTTTGGTTTTATATGTAAATAATAACTAATGTGACGCTTTAACAGAGTAAAAAAAAAAAAAGAAAAAAATGTGAGGCTTGGACGAACGAAAAACGATGCTTAACGTCCTATTGCATGAGCGTTAAGGACGATCACCACGTCGCCACCCTGACAACAATGACCATCATCATCATATCAAAAATGAGATCCAACGGATCTCTAGTAATTGGTGAGGCTTGGACTTGTTTTCATATTTCTTTTTCCGATTTGGGGACTCAAAATTTGCATGGTAGGTAGGTAAATTAACGTCCCCGGACACATTGCGTATAGGGGACAATTCAGTCAAAATTTGCACAAGGACTCCTAAAATTTTATACCTGGGTGTCCCAAGGACTCTCATTTTTTGTTGTTGAGGGAACACTGATTCTTCTCTCTTTTCACAAACGTGTTTATATTTTATATTAATTTAGTTTAAACTACTAAAGCTGTACTGTGAAAAGATTTTGATAGGCCTTCTGTGTCCAGTGGCAGGCTATAGGTACTAGTAGTAGCAGTAGCAGCAGTTTAGGTAGAAGTGGTATTTGAGGTAGTAATAATAGCAGTAGGCAATATTTAATAGTATTAGTATTGTGGTAGTAATAGCAGCAGTAAGAGGAGTAGCAGTAGTAGCAGATCAGTGGTAACAGTATACAGTAGTTAGTAGTGGTAAGCTATAGTTAATTGTAATAGTTGTAGTAGTTGTAATAGTAGTAGTGGTAGTAAGCTGTAGTTGATAGTAGCAACGGTAATAGAAATAGTAGCAGTACTAGAAGCAGTAGTAATTGTTGTCAGTTAATCTGCTTCGTCCTCGGCGTAGAAAAAGTTGGTAGGTCTGAAACATTTCTTGCAATCTTTAAATCAAAATTTCAATCCTATAAAGTCCATATTTCTAGCAGTACAAAACCCCGCAATTACATTACATTACATTACATTACATTACATTACATTACATTACATTACATGATTATTGCATTAGGTCCAGCGGACTCTTCCGAGCCTAATCAGGACCAGTATAACCGAATCAGGACCACAAAATCAAGACCACAACTTTGCTGAAAGAGGACTCGCCCCTGATCCGCATAAAAGATCTGCCGAAATAACCCTAGTGGCAACACTGAAGGCACTCCACCAGCCAGTCACTTTACAATAAAGACATCCCACGCAGGGGACGCTGAGGCTATACTCAAATTTATCGAACCCCCGTTTACAAAAACAAAATAGGATATAAACCTATCCTATCCTATCCTATCCCGTAACTCGGAGACCGTAGGGGCACCACAGATTTTAGTTTAACCAGCGTACGCCATCTTTCCCTGTCCTCAGCAACCCTGATTGTTTCGCTCAGTGTCAAACCAGTCCATTCTCGAATGTTGTCCTCCCACCTCCTTTTAGGTCTCCCTCTTCTCCTACCGTCTTGCACTGTGCTTGCAGGATGATCTTTGCAAAATCTGATGATCTGGTGACGGAGTTTCGTTTTTTTCACCACTGTGAGCAGGTCATCGTGTTGTCCAATGGCTTGTGTGATGGTCTGTCGGACGTCGTCGTTGGTGATGTGCTGGGTATAGGAAATGCCCAGAAGTCTTCAGTAGCACCTCATCTCCATGCTGTGTATTCTTCGTTGGAGATCTACTGTGAGGGTCCATGTTTCGCAAGCATATAGGAAGATGGAGATGACAAGGGAGCGCAGTAGCCTTACCTTGGAATGTAGACTGATGGTCCTGTTCTTTTTCCTCTCCAGCCAATCCATCAATGTCATCCGCAAAACGAAGGTTGGAGATTGCTCTTCCCCCTATTCTGACTGTGCCTTCGTGATCTGCAAAGGCATCTGACACGATGCGCTCTAGGAAGATGTTGAAGAGTGTTGGAGAGAGTAGTCTTCCCTGACGCACACCAATTGTTGTTCTGAACCAGTTTCCGATGACGCTGTTGTGGAGGACTGCACTGGTACCCTTGTCATACAGGCTTTTGATGACTTCAATATTTTTTAGGGCTGATGTTGTACACTCTCATGGTTGCCCACAAAGCTGCATGCCAGATTCGGTCAAACGCCTTTTTGAAGTCTACGAACACATGATATAGATGTTGTTGGTGCTGTAGGTATTTCTCGCAGATTATTCTGAGGTTGAAAATCTGTTCAGTGGTACTTCGCCCTGTCCTGAATCCTGCTTGCTCTTCAGCTATGATTTGTTCGGCTTGGGGTTTTAACCTGTTGAGTATTATTTTCAAGAGGACCTTGCTGGGATGGCTGATGAGGCTGATGGTGCGAAAAAAAAAGTGAGGATATAAACATCATTTTAAAATATGAACAAAACACAGACATATAAAATGCCTACATTGCCAAATAATAACATCATAGGAAGCCCCAGTGACCACCTGGCAGAAAGCGTCCAATATTTCCAAGCTGATCCAACGGACCTCACACCCAAATGAGGAGTTTTGTCCCGGAAGTTTTTGAAGAAAAAAGGTAGGGCGACTGGTCTAGCGAAGAAGACGATAGTATAGTAGATTGAGAGAACAGAGTAGGAATGAGAAAGAACAAAGGAGAAAGACAGCGACAGTGGGAATTTAAAGCACTACATTTCCAGAAAGTGGGGATACTATTTATACTAAAACCACCGGCACCCCCACGGGGTGGGGGGAGGTTGGGGTGGGGGAGTGGAGGAGGTAGAGGGGGGGGGGGGGGGGTAAACTCGAAATTACCGTACCAGTTTATGCAGTCCCATGTGACAATTTACAAGAGTTTTGTTTTGTTTAGCAATTTCTTAAGCCATGTACGGATAAATGAGACAAGGGAGTCTGACACCAGTGGAGCGGATGATGACGTGTGTTCCAAAATGTGGGCCAGCTTCTACGCCGATGTTAAGGTACGGTCCATATGGTCAGGATAATCATAACTTCATTAGGATAATATTTGTTAGGTTGTTGCTGTTGTTGTTGTTTGTTCAGGGCACAAAATATGCGCTTTCGGCTCATTTTTACCGGAAATATGACATCTATTAAATAAATCAAAACATAATAAATAGCGCTTTAGAAAAGATTTTTTGACTCACCCACACGCATGCAGCAATTGGAGTCTGTGTAACCACACTCCCAAAATTTCTCTCTTCAGTTTTTGGCTAAACTGTGCGAGATGACCCGGTCTTCTTTTTTTATTTTTGTTATTTTGTATTTATGTCCGTTCATCCGTCCGCCGCCCGTCTGTGCAAAACTCTCTCTCTCTCTCTCTCTCTCTCTCTCTCTCTCTCTCTCTCTCTCTCTCTCTCTCTCTCTCTCTCTCTCTTTCTCTCTCTCTCTCTCTCTCTCTCCCTCTCTCTCTCTCACTCTCTCTCTCTCTTTTTTTTTCTCTCTCTCTCTCTCTCTCTCTCTCTCTCTCTCTCTCTCTCTCTCTCTCTCTCTCTCTCTCTCTCTCTCTCTCTCTTTCTCTCTCTCCCTCTCTCTCTCTCACTCTCTCTCTCTCTCTCTCCATCTCTCTCTCTCTCACTCTCTCTCTCTCTCTCTCTTTCTCTCTCTCTCTCTCTCTCTCTCTCTCTCTCTCTCTCTCTCTCTCTCTCTCTATTTCCTAAATAACGTTTCTAATTTATTTATTAACTTTTTTACCGGTATGTATTTAGGATAATCCTAATTCCTTTTACTAATTCAGTGTACGTCCTTGTATTGTAATAATTCTCTAGGCATGTGGCTCTAATACTAGAGGTGTTTTTAATATTTGCTTGTTTTGCTTTTGTGTTTATTTGCTGTTATATGTCTTAAATTGGTAATGTTTTAATGTTTTAATCTATTAGGATTGCGAATCCTTGTCTTAAAAACTTGTGAAGTTATAGACAATAAATTATCAAAGCGTCAAAGCGTCTCTCTCTCTCTCTCTCTCTCTCTCTCTCTCTCTCTCTCTCTCTCTCTCCCTCTCTCTCTCTCTCTCTCTCTCTCTCTCTCCCTCTCTCACTCTCTCTCTCTCTCTCTCTCTCTCTCTCTCTCTCTCTCTCTCTCTCTCTCTCTCTCTCTCTCTCTGTGTGCTAGCAATTGAAGACCATTTTATGATGAAATGTACATTATACAACGACCTAAGAGCTAAATATATTACCTTGAATGTTCGATCTTGTGTACATTTACTAGAGTTTGGATATACGTTTCATACCCGATCGTCACTAGATCATCAGGTCTTGCAAAGACCATCCTGCAAGGCACAGTGCAAGGAGGTAGAAGAAGAGGGAGACCGAAAAAGAGGTGGGAGGACAACATTCGAAAATGGACTGGTTTGACACTGAGCGAAACAATCAGGGTTGCTGAGGACAAGGAATGATGGAGTACACTGGTTAAACGATCATCTGTGGTGCCCCTACGACCTCCGAGTTATGGGATAGGATAGGATTAACTTATGTAATTATTTATTTATTTATTTATTTATTTATTTATGTATTATTATTATTATTATTATTATTATTATTATTATTATTATTATTATTATTATTATTATTATTATTATTATAAGGGTGAAGGGTATGTGGGGAGGGAGGTGGTTGCCTAAAGTTGTCTAAAAATAATGATGAAGATGTTGGTGTGATTGTGTGTGCATATGTGTGTGTGAGTTATATGCTTTCCAAATTAAAGTTAAAGGTTCTTTACTGTGTTAATTTATTAAGGGACAGATTGGAAGATTAGACTAAAATCTTTATTCCTAATGTAAAAAAAAAAGTCAACCCTCTCTCTCTCTCTCTCTCTCTCTCTCTCTCTCTCTCTCTCTCTCTCTCTCTCTCTCTCTCTCTCTCTCTCTCTCGCTTAGTACCTTTCTGTCATTTCTGAAATTTCCCCTTGTTTTCCACGTGTGCAGGCTGGACGTAGAATGACTCAACATGATGTGAGGACGCGTCGCGATGGGAAAAGTGTTTTGTTTGACAAACCAACACATTCCGGATCGCAGAGACTTACCGTCTTCGCCTCCCCTTTTGGCGTTGGCCCCAGGCTCGGTTCCAAAGAGAGGTGTAGTATACATACGTTGAGACTCATTCTGCTTATTTATTTATTTATTTATTTATTTATTTATTTATTTATTTATTTAATTAATATTTTTAGTTTTTTTTTAAATTTATTTATGTTTATTTAAGTTTTTCTCCCCCGTGTGGCTGTCGAAGGTTTCAGTATAAATAGTATCCCCACTTTCTGGAAATTTAGTGCTTTAAATTCCCACTGTCGCTGTCTTTCTCCTTTGTTCTGCCTCATTCCTGCTCTGTTCTATCAATCTAATATACCATCTTCTTCTTCGTTAGACCAGTCACCTACCTTTTTTCTTGAAACCTCTTCCGGGACAAACTTCTCATTTGTGTGAGGTCTGTTGGATCAGCTTGTGAATACAGTATTGGACGGTCTCTGCTAAATGGTCACTGGGGCTTCCTATGATGTTATTATTTGGCAATGTAGGCATTTTACATTTTATAATGATGTTTGCATTCTATTTTGTTTTTGTAAACGGAGGTTCGATACATTAGAATATAGCCTCAGCGTCCCCTGCGTGAAATGTTTTTATTGTAAAGTGACCGGTTTGTGGAGTGCCTTCAGTGTTACCACTAGGGTTGTTTCGGAAGATCTTTCATGCGGATCAGGGGCGAGTTCTCTTTCAGCGAAGGTGTGCTCTTGATTTTGTGGTCCTGATTCGGCTCTTTGCAGTCCGCTGGAACCTGTTAGCAATGAATAACTAACTTCTTTTTTGTTTATTTCTTATTCATAATTCTGTCTAAGTATGAAGAGCTGGTCACTCTAAAGCCAGCATCACTTAAAGTTGACTTCAGCTCAACTGTACGGTTCATCTCCAGCTGGTGAGCATCGTTAGAGAGCTGCAGTATGTTTAGTGTGTGGAAGCTGTTTCGCTAAATCGCTTGTAGCTTTTTTGTTTTATTCCATTATTCGAAACTGATCTTACCATGCTTCCGCTGGACAGATTTTTTTAAAAATAAAATGTGTGTGCGTTTGTGTTTTGTGTGTGTTTTATGTTTGTTAGTGTGTGTTTGTTTGTGTGTGTGTGTGTGTGGGTGTGTGTGTGTGTGTGTGTGTGTGTGTGTGTCTATGTTTGTGTCTGTTTAAAAATCACCATGGGGGACAAACTACAAGTACACTTTCTGTAATTATATTTCATGTTATTTTCAGTTGCCGATTGGGCGAGGAGGCTGGTTTGGCCAAGCAGGCCACGTCTAAGCGGATCTACAGATTAGTGTCAACAATGGTGAAGCTGAAGGACCAGACTGCGTGCCGTCGTCGCTGGTACAAAGTCATGAGGCTGATCTGTAATATCATCTACGTCTTCAACATCATGCGCCGCAGGTGATGGCAATTATTATAAGCACACCCCCCCCCCCCCTCCCTGACAACCGAGCGATTCTAAACCACCGAGGGTGTGTTATTGACTTTCCTGCTTACCACCTTCCCTCCACCCCTCTTTCTCTTCTTCTCCTTCCTCCCTCACCTTACTCATACATTTTCGCAGTTGTTTTTTTTTTTTGCAAATCTGTGCGAGATGGTTCCTAAATAGTTCCAAATTGATTTTAATGGGATTTTGTTTGTTTGTTTTGTTTTTTTGTGTTGTGTTTTTGTGTCCGTCTGTCTGTCTGTCTATCTGTCTGTCTGTCTGGTTTAGTCTTGAATCAGAAAGAGCCAAAATGTCGGTTAGTCTGTTGGGCATTCCATATTGCAAATCCATAATCTTGTTGTTGCATCAATTTTTATTCATCAGATGAACATAAATTGTACTGATAAATCCATAATCATCTCGAGAACCAATGAACGGCTTTTTTGTCCAAACTTGATTTGAACAATACTCTACTGTCTTCGATTCTTTCTGTTCCTACGAACGATACTTCTGCTCTTGCCAACTGTGCCTAGGCTGTTTGTGTCCTCGGTCCTGATTTGGCTCGGAAGAGTCCGCTTGGACCTAAAGCGATAATCATGGAATGTAGTATAATGTTGCAGGTCCTACGATATGACTGTGGAGTACCCGACCTTCATGGACCTGGCAGACAACGCCTTGGTGGTGACCCAGAAGGAGAAGACCATCATTGACACTAAAATGTATAAGGTACAAAATCTCAAGTGGAATGTCACATTATCACGCCGAGAAAATGTTAAGGGCCACTGTAATGTTTGTCCTTTTATGCTACAGCATAAAACTCAAACAGACGTTGATGATGTTCACAAATACTACTTTATTAGAGCTAGTAAGTTGTAACAGCCATTTGGATCTAGGTCTTAGTTCAACCGCCTAAAATCCCCGGATGTCCATTCAACTGAGTAACCTCCCTTTAGTTACAAGTCTTCCAAGACTATTCGCACGTTACATAACATCAATCCTATTCGCACGTTACATTACAGCCACCATCGTGCGAGCGCATTGTTGTCGTCTTTGCTGTTTTAGGCTGATTAACGTTTTATAACTCGAACCTGACCACGTCATTACTGATGATGATGATGATGATGATGACGACGACGATAATGACGATAACGACGACGATAATGATAATAATAAATGTAATGTATGCCCTTTTCACCCAAGTCTAATGCAACCGTGGTTATTCGTGATTTGGTGGTATTTAGGTACGTGTGTCGGAGGACAACATGTTTGGACTGACAAGTGAGGAGATCCATCTTCTGTCCTTGCCTCCTGCAGAACGGGACCCCAAACGAATTGAAACTATGATACAGACACTGCAGGTAAAGGAGCGAACAAGACTTATCCCGTACCATGATGAGGAATGATGTTGATGTTGGTGATGACGATGATGATGGTGATGATGATGATGATGATGATGATGATGATGATGATGATGATGATGATGATGATGATGATAATGATGGTGGTGGTGGTGATGGTACTGGCGGTGGAGGTGTTGGTGGTGGTGATGATGATGCTAATGATGATAATAATAATAATAATGATGATTAGGACAATGAAGGTGGTGGTGATGAAGATGTGCAATGTTGACAACGACGACAGCTACAATTGTATCATCCATTATGTATGCTTGATGTGCAGAATATAGACAGTTTCTGCAACTACCCCATTAATTACCAACGTATGTTCGCTCGGCACGCAAGATACAACTTCATCAAAGCCAAGCGCATCCTCATGAGAGAAGGTCACATTCCGCTGTCCTTCTACTACATCCTCTCAGGTCAAGGTAGGTCAAGGTCATTTGAAGAACAACTGGCGTTAGGACCAGACCAAAGCGGTAGAGATCGTTACAAAGAATTGGCGAAATATATCATCTAAATGGAGAGTTGCAGCAGGTTGTCGTCAAGGTCATTTTAGTGACATTCTAGCAGAGCCAAGCGCAACATCATCAGGCAAGGTCTCAGCTCGCTCTTCTTATTTATAGTCTTCTCAGGTCAGGGCCACTGTGGGTCAAGATGGGTCAAGGTCACATAGGTTACACATTTGCCGGATCGAAATACATCATGACGCAAAGTCATTACCCGCGTTTCTTCTGCTGCCATGTGTAACTTGATTTATTCTCATTTGTTTTGCTGAAGTTTATTAATTCATATATAATGAATTTATTTGTTTGTTTCCATTTAATTTGCTTAATTTTATTGATTAATACATTTATTTTTCGGTGGCATTTTATTTTATTTTATTTTTTTTTTATATTTTTTTAAAGTTGTTGGTGTTGTTGTCGGTGTTGTTTGTGGTGGTGGTGGTGGTTTCATTCTTTTAATGTCCTTCTGCCTTGTTTTGGGTGGGGGGTCGTTCCATGTCATGTACAGCCGTGGCGACGGTTCTGGTGAGAAAAAAGAACAACGAGGAACCGCCTCATCGCGAGTCCCTGGGTTTGCTGGAACAAGGATCAGCCTTCGGGCAAGACTGCTTCTTCTGCCCTGAGGCCAAGCGCCCGATGACCATCATGGCGCGCACCAACATGCAGATCCTCAGCCTCTCCAAAACGGACTACATCGCCATCTTCGCTCCTGAAAATGAATCAGACGGGGTGGGTACAATGTGTAACAATCTTAAGCCTCTACCGGTGGTGTCTAATGTGGGAGGAAAACAAACTCGTCATCCCTGCGCATGCTTGTGTCCTATTCGAGGACTTGAGAACCTTCAATGGCTGACTATTTTTGCAGTTTTCAAATACTTGAGTAGGCCCTATCTCGTTGTATTTGTAGTCTTATTTGGAAACGATTTGATATAAATGGGAATCTGAACGAATCAAACCTTCGTTTGTCCGTAGGTCGGTCTGTCTGTCCATCCGTACGTTCGTCCGTTCGTTGCAAGGTTAATAATCTCAAGAACCTCTGAAAGGATTTTGTTCAAACTCCATAGGTACATTCAGGGGCCATGTGAAGGCCAAGCTCATCCAAAGTCAAGGTCATTGCAACTGTGGTTGTTGTTGACATAATAGAAATTATGCGGTAGTTTATTTCATCATACGTGAGTGTTCATATGGAGCCGGAGGTCATGGTCATCTCAAGATCATAGACAATATGTATTGCTTTATTGTTTCGAATCCTTTTTTTAAATAGGGGGGGGAGGGGGATGGAAGGGTAAGGAGGGGCATCCTTTCATTGTAGAATATTGAAGTCCTCTACGGTGCTTGTGAATCATATGGGCTTTGCCCTATTTTAGTTCGTTTTGATTGCCGTGTGTAGGATTCCATTTAAATTCTAACTGGTTTCATGGAAGTACTGAATGGGCGGTATGTTGCAAGTGCCCTAAACGTCTGCGTATAGGAGTGAAAGCAAAAGTGGAAATGATTTAACCCACATGCATAATTATTCTGGATTGTAACGAACTGAGGCGAGATTTTCCTACTCTCCTTGTCTACATAACATGGATACTGTTTTTAATACTCGTTCTTTATTATTGACCTTTTTTTGACTCACATGCATGCGGCAATGTGAGTCTGTGGCTTGAAGAGTGTCCAAATAGCAATTTCCTGGGAACATGCAAGATTGTGGCATGTTTTGGCTTGCTGTTTACCGTTATAATTTTTTTTTTAATGGCACCAAAAGAATAACCAATGTTAACTACAAACTATGTGACTTTTTAGGTGCCGGGGTACCTTAAGTGGTTAGGAAATCACAAGATGATGCATGGCTGGCCCACACAAGTGATTGAGAAGCATCCCGAGCAATTCCTTCTGCGCTATTTCCGGCCCGGCACTGTGGTCGTGTCGGACAGCACACGAACCAACTACATCCACGTCATTCACAGGTTCGTTCGTGCTTGTGCCGTTTTCATCACACAATACACTGTTGTTGGCTCATCCTAGCAGTATGATTGCTCTGGGGATTCAGTGTTGATTTAGGTCTCTGCCCACTCGCCCTCTCTTCCCTGAGATAGTTAGTCCCATCTGCCGTATCGCCAATGGTGAGTGTAGACGTTAAACTTCAAGGTTCGTTCGTGCGGTGCTGTGTAATAGGCTGTTACACAACTCAACATCCCAGCGTCAGTCGTTTGACTCGCATGCATAAAAATTTCAGTCTATGTACTCATCCCCCCCCACCCCCCACCCCCTTCCATACACATTTTGGAAAATGGTTGC
The DNA here is from genome assembly GCA_036898135.1 of Oncomelania hupensis. Lineage (NCBI taxonomy): Eukaryota > Metazoa > Mollusca > Gastropoda > Littorinimorpha > Pomatiopsidae > Oncomelania > Oncomelania hupensis. The sequence continues at coordinate 13,528,698 of CM072516.1, forward strand.
AAATCTGCGCGAGATAAGTCTTTTTTATCCAAAACTGACATTAACAAAAATTGTCCGCATTTCCGCCGGCCCCGTGTCCGCAGTCCACCTTGAGAAAGTACAGACATGACTGATCTAGCGAGCTTTGCCGTAGAGCATCCGCAAACTACAAATGAGGAATTTCGGTTGAGTTATTTTTGAGATACAGGTGGTCTAATGGTAGTGCTTTGGCTTGAGGATCTGAACGTCCCGGGTTCGAGCCCTGTCCGGGCCATTGTGTTGTGTCCCTAGGAAAGACACTTTTCTCCCGTTTCCTACTCCTTCGGATGAGAGTATAAACCGAGGTCTAGTCTGTGTGTCGCATACATAACGGACTTTAAAGATCCTGACGCTCATGTCTTTGACGGGTGAGTGCCGGTAACAAGAACACTCCCAGCATGCAATTGGTCCTTTTCCCCATCCATGGCTGGCCGGGATAGTGCTCAGTTGTCCGGGCGTCAGACCATGCGCCCAAAGGCTGCGGGTGGGCGTCTCGGGCGGTTTGAGTTAGATCTTGCATCGACCAGCGCCTAGAGTCTGGTCAAGTACGGCGAGATAAGTGCGCTATAAAAATCCTCAATAATAATATTAATATTAATAATAATAATAATAATAATAATAATAATAATAATAATAATAATAATAAAGCAAAAAGCATGTTTGGAAAAAAAAAACACGAAGAAATGCGGAGCGACACACTGACCTACTGACCTACTAACCATACAGCTACTGAATTATAGCCCATGGTTCTGAGTATCTGTAGTTCAAAACTCGATGAAATCGCGTCAGCCATTCTTGAGATGTTGAGCAAAAGCGTGTTTAGCTCCAAAATGGCTCCAGTGACCTTAACCTTTGCGGTAGAGCAAATAGGAGGCAGGCCGCTAACCTAAGTAATGTTGTTGGGTCAACATCCGTTCAGTGCTTCTTGAGATATGGCGGCCAACGGGGTGACCGACAGACCGACCGACCGACCGACATATGGCTCGTCCTGATTATTACCGATTATTTCAAAGTATTTCCAGATTCGTCTGGGAATAAATAAATAAATGCATAAATAAAGCAGTTGATTAGAGTTCCTATTTTGATCACATTTAAAAGTGTTATATGATTACTTTTAGTCTCTGAAAGGATTCGGGGGCTTTCATGTTCTTAGATTTTGTAAGGGAATTAGGTTGGGGAAGGGGAATAGCGCGGCCTGTGGGTAGACGTTATTAAAGATATTTAATTTACGGGAAGAAGATAGTAAAGGGAAAAGATAAGCTAACAGGTTGAGGGTGTTTGTGGACAGTGGACAATGCCGAGTGATTATGGAGTTGGAGTGCCCTACCGCCACTGTCAAAGACTTGCATTCGCTGATATTAACCGAAAAGAGCCGGGAGTTTTGGGGTGAGTTTTAGTGTAGTTGTACAGTACTATTTTGAATCAATCAACAGCTGTCCAAAGCATAAATTTAGTTTGGGGACTGTGATAGTGTGAAGATCGAGAGAATGACAACTAAATCCAGGCTGTATTACATACAATTAAAAACACGGATCATTCAATAATTCTGTGGGGGCAGTGCGGCGTTGTTCAGATGGTGATGACGACTTAACTCGAACCGGAAATAGTTGGTAGCTTAGTACCGGAATACAAGTACATACAGGGACATTTATCAGTAGCTCTGAGATAAATGTCCAAAGAAACAAACGGTCAACGATCGTTTCACCAACAACGAGGTGTACATAGCCTTACTGGCAATTCCTTTCATACCTGCCACTTTTCAATGCCTCTGTCATGTCAGTGAGGTCTGCAACGTCCCTATTAGCTCAAAGTGTTGTACATAAGCTATGTACTGCATAATTTCAACACTCTACAGTGCTAACGTGGATTGATACCTATCGAAAAATCAACAGTGACATCCGAAAAGGCATGCGCACAGCAAAAGAGAACTGGATAGAAGAGCAATGCCAGGAAATAGAGAACAGTCTGAACAAGAACAACAGCTAACGTGCATTGTTGAGTGTTGAAAGTATGCAGTACATAGCTAAACAATACCACTTTATTTGTATCTCACGGAGCAATGGCGGAAGCATATTTCTCACATTTTCTCGCGCTCTAAGGGACATCGCGTGACCTCGTGCCCTAAGTACTCCGTAATTATTCTTTATTCCTACCCCGGACTACGTATAACTGATATACCAGTTTATACAGTACACAACTCGTAATAACTGTTCATTAAACGGTCAGAATCGTATTTATCTTATATAGTTTGTAAACTGCTTATGTAGGCCTACTCCTTTCCCCCCGTTGGGGTGCCGGGGGTTTTAGTATAAATAGTATCCCCACTTTCTGGAAATTTAGTGCTTTAAATTTCCACTGTCGCTGTCTTTCTCATTTGTTCTTTCTCATTCCTGCTCTGTTCTATCAATCTGCTATACTATCTTCTTCATCGCTAGACCAGTCACTTACCTTTTTTCTTGAAAAGTCTTCCGGGACAAACTCCTCAATTGCGTGTGAGGTCTGTTGGATCAGTTGGGAATATTGGACGCTTTCTGCCAGGTGGTCACTAAGGCTTCCTATGATGTTATTATTTAGCAATGTAGGCATTTTATATGTATGTGTTTTGTTGATAATTTATAATGATGTTTGTATTCTATTTTGTTTTTGTAAACGGAGGTTCGATAAATTAGAGTATAGCCTCAGCGTCTCCTGCGTGGGGTGTCTTTATTGTAAAGTGACTGGCTGGTGGAGAGCCTTCAGTTTTACCACAAGGGTTGTTTCAGCATATCTTGTATGCGGATCAGGGGTTGTCCGGTCCTGATTTGGTTCGGAAGTGTCCGCTGGACCTAAAGCAATAATAATGTAATGTATTGTACTCCTTATGTACAATACATTGAACTAATAGGGACGTTGCAGACCTCACTGACATGATAGACGCAGTGAAAAGCGGCAGCTATGAAAGGAATTGCAAGTATGCACACCTCATTGTTGGTGAAGCGATCGTTGACCGTTTGATTCTTTGGACATTTTTTTTGTTTGTTTAGCAGTAGGACTACAGCAGGCCTACCTACCCAACTTCAACTTGGCACTTCGACATCTTTCGTTCTATTTAGTGTATTGTGTGTTGTTTTTCTTCCTGTACTCATGACCTACTGCTGTGAATACCACTCCGTTTGAGTTTGAAATCAAATTTGTGTCACGTGGTCGTTTAAAGGGATCTACTTTGACCACGCCCCCTCAACAGATCATTTTAACATTCACAGTGAGTGTAGCCCCATTGAAAACATAAACTTATGTAGCGGAAAGGGAGGCGACTGGTTGAGGCTTGGGAGAGAAATTGTCTACCTTGAATTTCTTGGTTAGACTAGCCTTGGGTGGCTCCTGCTTTGCAGAATCCTTTGGGGATGCCATTGGGTTATGCAGGACAAGGCGACACGACGTTTTTTCTCCCCGGCTGATTATTCGCCTTCTGCTTTTGGTGGTGAGCGGGACTACATTGTCGGCAGGCATTTTATGCAGGTCGGTGGCAGCGACTTTGCAGAAGAGTGCGTGGCACTTGTAACCGAGCGGAGTAGTTGACTCCCGTCTCTCGGCCACGACCTTGAGAACATTGGTCCACCCGAGCTGTTATTTTCATTTTATCCCTCAAAAGAGGGACATAAAAATATTTGCCCTGCAAGGCGGTGAAGCGGGGTTGGTAGTACCGGGTTGCCGGCTTCTAGTGCCACGCACTCTTCTGCAAAGTCGCTGCCACCGACCTGCATAAAATGCCTGCTGACAATGTAGTCCCGCTCACCACCAAAAGCAGAAGGCAAATGGTCAGAAGGGTGCGTGGCACTTGTAGCCGAGCGGAATAGTTGACTCCCGTCTCTCGGCCACGACCTTGAGAACATTGCTCCACCCGAGCTGTTATTTTCATTTTATCCCTCAAAAGAGGGACATAAAAATATTTGCCCTGCAAGGCGGTGAAGCGTGGTTTGTAGTACCGGGTTGCCGGCTACTAGTGCCACGCACTCTTCTGCAAAGTCGCTGCCACCGACCTGCATAAAATGCCTGCCGACAATGTAGTCCCACTCACCACCAAAAGCAGAAGGCGAATGGTCAGTCGGGGAGAACAAATGTCGTGTCGCCTTGTCCTGCATAATTCAATGGCATCCCCAAAGGGTTCTGCAAAGCAGGAGCTACCCAAGGCTAGTCTAACCAAGAAATTCAAGGTAGACAATTTCTCTCCCAAGCCTCAACCAGTCGCCTCCGTTTTTCCGCTATACTTATATACAACAACAACAACAACAAAACCTTTTCTTTTTTTAAAATAAAATATAGTTATTTTTTTTAAAATGTATACATTCGGTAGTTTGTGTGCCTATTAGGCTAATAGCAGCAGCCGTTAGCTAGCCAGCGAACATTCTGGAGATAAAATTAGCAGCTACCAAAGATGGGAAGAGAGAGAACCCGTGAAAAAGATTGCTCGCGGACACAAAAGATGCATTCGCAATAGACCCTACCCTAATTCCCCAGCCACCAAAGATGCATTCTTCAAGCCGCAGGGCTAGTCCAGATTCGGCTCAAAAGAGTCCGCTGGACCTAAAGCAACAACCATGTACTGTAATGTAATGTAATGCAATGTAATGTAATGCAAAATAAAACCGCATTGTTCACTCAGAAACAGGGTCAAAGGTCGCACGGCTATAGTATCGATGTAAAGTTAAAACAGGGGAAATCACTCTGTCAGAACCGAAATGGAAAATTCAAACTTGAGCGGGTAATTTGATCAATGAAAGCCTGCTTCATGTAATAACAATGCGAATTTTAGGGTAACCCAGTTTATGCCAAACGTAAACAAAGCCTTTGAATTGAAACCTTTGAATTTGTTTCATAACACGGTTTTAACGTGACAACTAGCTGTTTGCTTTCACGATGGTTATTATATTACATTACATTACATAATTGTTGCTTTAGGTCCAGCGGACTCTTCCGAGCCAAATCAGGACCGGACAACCCCCAATCCGCATAAAAGATCTGCTGAAACAACCCTAGTGGGAAAACTGAATGCCCTCCACCAGCCAGTCACTTTACAACAAAGACATCCCACGCAGGGGACGGCTGAGGCTTTACCCCAACTAATCGAACCCCCGTTTACAAAAACAAAATAGAATACAAACATCATTATAAATTATCAACAAAACACATACATATAAAATGCCTACATTGCTAAATAATAACATCATGGGAAGCCCTAGTGACCACCTGGCAGAAAGCGTCCAACATTCCCAAGCTGATTTAACAGACCTCATACACGAACAAGGAGTCTTGTCCCGGAAGAGTTTTCAAGAAAAAAGGTAGATGACTGGTATAGCGAAGAAGACGATAGTATAGCAGATTGATAGAACAGAGCAGGAATGAGAAAGAGCAAATGAGAAAGACAGCGACAGTGGGAATTTAAAGCACTACATTTCCAGAAAGTGGGGATACTATTTATACTGAAACCCCCAGCACCCCAACGGGGGTACTGTTGCCGCAGTGAATCGGTCATGCCTACAAAGTCAAGACAGGTTTTCAACTGGGGCTTTCACTTTTCCCTTTATAGGTTAGTTATATTTTTTTTTTTTTAATTTCCTTTCCGTATTTTAACATCGAACCCCCCTTGCCTTTACACCACACATGCGAGTGATAGATGTGCGTTGTATATATGGGATTGTGTTTAAGATGTGAGCGTGTATTTTGGTAGACCTACCGATCGCCGCTCTTTGGGCCTGATCGGTGATTTTTCTTGTTGTTGTATCAAATTTTATTCATCAGATTAACATAAGTTGTACTGATTTTTCAGAAAGAGCGCGTTTATAATGATGATGATGATGATGATGATGATGATGATGATGATGATGATGATGATGATGATGATGATGATGATGATGATGATGATGATGATTATTATTATTATTATTATTATTATATAGCAACGAACAAGCTACAAAAAGAACTGGAGCGCCGGGTAGAGCCGGACGAACAGACTGTTTCAGCCACGCAAATGGGCGATCGCTTGTTTCCGGTCACGTCCTCCAAGAAAGAGACCTATACCTTCAGCGGTGGCTCCCCTGCCTACACCGAATACCTGCCCATTGGGCGCGTTTGCTTCCAACTGCAAAAAGTAAGAAGCTTTTGTTTTTTGTCATACAAATGTCGCCCGGTACAGCTTCAGTTTGAGCATGGTGTTTCTCTGTGCGTCCTTTGACCTGTACCACCGAGCCAGGGAAAAGTTAAAATTAGGTGGACTGTCTCGACGTAGTGACAGACTGACATTGTCGAGATAGCTTTGCGGCAGCTAATTTTGGCGGGTCTCACTATCGATTCGATCTCCGAGACCACAGTCTGACGAAGGTAGGAGATTTTCCAGGTCACCGAGTTCCTCCTCCCGAAATATCGCTGTTGGAGGCAGTTTACTCTAAATTCCTGAAATCACGGGTCGTATTTACAAATAATATTGCTTGCGTTTGCAGGTGCAGGTGCCTGTGGAAGTGAGTGCAGGGCTGGAATCCGTTAGTGACAGTGGGGGCTCCTTTTCTCCTCTCGGTCAGCACTCCAAAGCGTCTGGCATGCGTTTATCTGTAAGTACATTGTTACTGTTCATATCAAGATGTTGATGATGACCACGGCGACGACGACGACGACGACGATGATGATGATGATGATGAGGAGGAGGAGGAGAAGGAGTAGGAGGAAGTTGATAATGATGGTGGTGGTAATGAAAAGCAGGAGAAGAAGGGAAAAGGGTGGTAATCATAATGGTAGTAGTGGTGATGATTGCATGAATGTTAGATGATGGTGATAAAAAAGGAGGAAGATGAGGAGATGAAGTATGATTAGGATGAGGATGATGAGTGTTGGTGGAAGGAGGATGTTGTGGTAGTAACGATGGTAGCGGTGGTAATGTAGGTGGTGTGTTGGCAAGGGAAGAAGATGAGCAGGATGAAGTAGGGGGGGGGGGGGGTCAGCGGGGGCGGTAACAATTGTATTTTAATATGGTGGATTTAGTTGACGTTTGATGATGTTTGATACCAGTTATAACACACCCATTGCACATAGCTACGATCGAAAGAAAGTATACTCCAGGTACACGCTGCGCAGCAGGCCAAAGTATGTCCCTTGTCTCTTGAAGGGATACTTTGACGAGGTTAGCAGCCTGCTCAGTTACAGTGTCGCTGAAACGGAAAAGTAAGTTTCGTCTCCTCTAGGCGACGAATTAGGTCACGCTGTATTTGTTTCTAGGTCAACTGTCTTTTACGAACCGTTTGAGAATCTTTTCGAACCGTTTATTGACGCCGGATAGTGTCCTCACTTGGTTTCATACATTTTAAGGATCCAAGAAGGCAAATGGGTTTTTGGGACGGAAAAAGAGCATTTCTATAGAGAACATGATTAGAGCAAGGGCTAGGGAAAGATCTACAACTAACCCTTACCCGAACCCTTGTAGCAATATTCCGCTCTTTCCGTCACTTCTAAACAGTACTGCGGTTCGCATGCGCGGCTAGCAGCGAGCCCAAAGTATTCTTTGAAGGGATGGAGGGAATACTTTCACCTGCTGCTAGCGGGAGTTTTGGCGATACTTTCTACCGATCGCAGCAATGTGTATTACCTCTTATAACAACGATAGGATACTGTTGCTCATCCTTTATTCTGCCAACTGAATAGCGCAAAGTGCTCTTGCATTGCCCCCGCAAGGGGCGAACGTATGTGACTTAGGTACGAGACTATTGAGGTCACCGAGGGTTTTCTCCGGGCACTCCGGTTTCCTCCCTCCCTTCAATAATGGTACAGGACGCAGTCAATATAAAAAATTTCAAAAAAAAAAATCGATTTTCTTTCCGTCTTCTAATAGCGATCTTCCTGCCTTTACACCACCTGTTTGAGTCATGGATGTGTGTTTGGTGTGTGTGAGGGGGGATGAGACAGGTGAGCGTGTATGTTGGTATAGATCGCCGCGCTTTGAGCCTGAATGATTTGGGGAAAAGCGCGTATAGCATCCTGTATTATTATTATTATTATATGATTGACAATGTCGCCGACGATGATGACGGTGATTGATAAAAAGTACAATAGCAATATTAATAACTTAAACTAATTATCATGCATTCTGACACTATTTACAGCCTCGAAGCGGCAGTAGCTACCTTCCATTTAGTAGCAGCAGTGTGCCAAAGGGCAGCCAAAGCGGTGGCATCGAAGCCAAGAAGTCCGAATCTGATAGAGGAGTCCTCAAGAAAAGCGTCTTGAAGCCGTTTAGTTTTGCCGATTTGTACGGAAGCCAACAATTTGGTGAGAGAGCTGACAACATTATTATTATTATTATTATTATTATTATTATTATTATTATTATTATTATTATTATTATTATTATTATTATTATTATTATTATTATTATTATTGATCTTGAATAGAGAGACATAGAAATGTGTGCCTTAGGCCTACAGGCAGGAAAGATGCTAAAAAGAACACAAGCCAGTTTCTCCAGCCATGACACTTTCGATTTGCATATGATGCTGCCACGAATCTTCATAGAACGCCACCCAAACCAATAATTTATCCCTGTGCACACCCAAAAGCAGAAGACGAATTTAAGACTAGGTTGGGAGAACATATGTCGTATTTTTATTGCCAAGTGAAGGCACAAGGAATACAAGCATTCGCCAAAGGATCTCCCCATATCAGGAACCATCATGGCCAGTTTGAAAATAATGCCGTGGGTACCGGGAGTTACCGACGCATATATATAGCTAGCTGTGCTGATCTGAACGGAATTTCATCGCTTCAAAGATGTTTGCAACCTCTGAATAAGATAATTAGCAAGAAAGCCTACAAGACTGTGAAGCGGTTAACAAGTGTTAAACAGCCTAAGGTCTCCACGATCGAAAGCAAGTCTGGCCTTACAGAAGAACAAGGAGTTTGGGTATGGTCAGAGTACTGCTCTGACCTTTACAACCACACATCAAACGGAGAGCCTTCAATTCTAGTATGTCCCCAGAACAGAGAAGAAGAAGAAATCCTCCCAATTCTCCGAGAAGAAAGTTGAGGCAGCTGTGCAATCGCTGAAGAAGGCGAAATCAGCGGGAGTGGACAACATACCCGTAGAATAGCTTCAAGCAAGAGGAGAAGCGATGATTGACGCTCTCGCCATTATATGTAACAAGATCTGGCAGAGAGGGAAGTGGCCTATACTATGGATCCATGTCATCACTCTTCCCAAAAAGTGTAACCTTCAGGAGTGTCAAAACTACCGTACCATCAGCACCATCACCCACCCCAGCAAAGACCTCCTGAAAATAATACTCAGCAGGTTAAAACCCCAAACTGAACAAAATCATTGGTGAAGAGCAAGCAGGATTCAGGGCAGGGCGAAGTACCACTGAGCAGATTTTTAACTTCAGAATAATCTGCGAGAAATATCTACAGCACCAACAACATCTATATCATGTGTTTGTAGACTTCAAGAAAGCATTTGACCGAGTTCTTATGCAGCTCTGTGGGCACTCATGAGAGTGTACAACAACAGCCCCAACATTATTGAAGTCATCAAAAGCCTGTATGACAAGGCTACCAGTGCAATTCTCCACAACAAAGCCATCCGAACTGGTTCAGAACAACAATCGACGTGCGTCAAAGATGCCTACTCTTTCCAACACTCTTCAACATCTTTTTGGAGCGCATCATGTCAGATGCCCTTGCAGATAATGAAGGCACAGTCAACATAGGACGTAGAGCAATCTCCAACTTCCATTTTTCGGCGGATGACATTGATGGTTTGGCTGGAGAGGAACAAGAACTTGAACAGCTGGTAAACAGGCTTGACCCCATCTTCAGAGCCTGATTAACCACACCAATGGCATCATCACGAACATCAAAGTTAAAGGCCAATCCCTCAACACGGTGCACAGCTTAAAATATTTAGGAGCAATTTTATCAGACTATGGGTCCTCTCCAGGATAGCACAAAAAACTTCTACCCTGACCAGGTTGAAGCCCATTTGTAAAGATAGGACCATCAATCTACACTCCAAGATAAGGTTGCTGCACTGCCTTATCATTTCTATCTTCCTATACTGTTGCGAAACATGAATCTCAGCAGACCTACAACAAAGAATATGAAGCATGGAGATGAGGTGCTACAGAAGACTTCTGGGCACTTCTTATACCCAGCACATCACCAACAATAAAGTCCGACAGACCATCACCCAGGCCATTGGACAACACGATAACATGCTCACAGTGGTGAAGAAACTGAAACTCCTATGGTATGGCCATGTCACCAGTTGAGCATCAGGCCTCGCAAAGACATTCTTACAATGCACGGCGCAAGGAGGCAGAAGAAGAGGGAGACAGAAAAAGGGATGGGGAGACAACATTCAAGGATGGACTGACTTGACACTCAATGAATGAAGAAGGGTTGCTGAGAACAAAAAAGATGGAGTACACTGGTTAAACAATCATCTGTGGTGCACCAACGACTTTCAAGTTACGGGATAGGATAGGATAAGATAGGTGTTTTACAGACTGCCGAAGCATCGTCCGTAGTCACCGAATCGTTTCCTTGTGTTTATTTTTGTTATACCAAATGAAATCCTGGCACATGTTCTTTGGTTTTCCCTATTTTTTAGCGGCAACGATTACACTCGAACCAGAAATAGCACAAATTGACAAAATAATGTACTCTAAATCTAAAATCTCGAAATCTAACTCTAAATCTGTGCTTTATGCTTTTAAAATCTGGAAATGTAGAAAGAGAACAGATGTAATGTTTGAAGTAAGATATCTCATTCATAGTATTAGAATTAGAGGTATTGGAATTACATTTTGTTGGGTCCCATCACATTTAGAGATTTATGGTAATGAAATTTCAGATAAATTTGCCAAAAAAGGTGCAATGAAATGTGAGCATAGCCTACAGTCTTTAATTCTAATGTGAAATTAGCTCAATTTGAATATTATTCGTTATTGGAACAACACTTTACTAATATAACACCCAAAGTAAATATTGTTAGTGTCGCGAGAGGACTAGTTTTACTCTGCTTATTTTAATATTTAGCTTGGTTAGCCTATGTAATCTTAGAATTTCAATGTTAGCCAGCAGCAGACGATGGAAGTAATCAAGCGTAGCAATAGCATACTGCCGATTACACACAGTGGCCGTGGACCCTAGCTCAGGCAATGACATCATCGTAACGCCGTTAGGCGAGTCAATTATCCGCCAATGGGAACACGCTAGAATAGACTCAACCACGTCTGACTAATTCGAATAGAGAGCTAGACGGGCAGTCGTGTTCAAACCGAGGAAGAGTTAACAGCTCCACTGCTACACAGTTAGCAGGAGACCTCTCCAGAAAAGACTAGGACGCAGTACTTGTGAAAATCCGAATTCACTCAAGTAGCCACTGGCCTGACGTTGTCACGAAGGTAAATGAACATACTTCTGTTTCATCGTGATGTATTATATTATTGTTGAATTATGTTTGTGGAATTTGCTATGCATAGAATTGAATTGTTAGCCCGACTTTGCCTGAACACGTGGCGAAGCTGACCACGAGGCAAAAAGATGACCGGCCGACGCCATCTTGAATTATGTACGGAACCACTGTTGATTAACTTATATGTATGCTTGCAGACCAGTGGCTGTACAAATGAATGTGTATAATATTATTAATTCTTGATGTGTATAAGTAGCCATGTTTTATATTTATGGATGTATAGAAAATTAGAGTGGAGATTCCAGTGGACCACGGACTTAGCAGAATGTTCGTCGCTTATATATGTAGATGTGGAGCTAATCACTGAGGGCTATTACGACCTTCAGTGAGACGCTCTGCACACACCTATCATTCAAGGTTGTGCAGAATTTCGTCTCATATGTTACAGACGATCAGGCGTTCTGTAGTGCGCCCAACACAGCATCAGACGAAACCACGTCGACGCATCAGTTGGCTGCAGAGGTATAAGATAAGATAAGATAAGATAAGATAAGATAAGATATTACTTTATTAATCCAAAAGCATGGAAATTACATTGTCTGTCAATTAAACATGTCCATTCATTCTTCTTTTACACACACATAAATATTTATACATTATTAATGATCTTCAAACACTTGGATATATTTTCATATTGCAGATATTTCAATTAAGCAGTTTTAAAAATAAATAACTAAATAAAGAAAAATAAAAAAAAAATAAACTAACTAAGCTGCATGAGAGTTGTAGAGTATGTTTAGTAAGACCTACCGACTTGTTTGTTATGTGCTTGAATGGCAAGTGGTATGAATGAGTTCCTGTACCTATTTGATGTTCCCGCTGGTGCCCTAAAACGTCCACTCCTGTCTATCCGTCGAGAGTCAAATTCCAAGAAAAGTGGATGGTTACTGTCAGCCAAAATTGCAGTCAGCTTTTTTGTCACTTGTCTGCTATGTATCGTCGCCATGTCATCCTGTTCCCTCCCAATCACCCCACTAGCCCTTTTTATCTGTTTGTCCAATCTTCGTTTTTCTGTTTGTGATACGTTTCCTCCCCAACATGAGATTCCAAAAGAAATGATGCTTCCTATTACAGCTGTATAAAACATTTGTAAAATTTCCTGTTTTACATTAAAGGATCTCAGTTTTCTTAAACAAAACATTCTACTTTGCAGTCGCTTGTAAATGTAGTTTGTGTTATCTTTCCAAGTGAATCTATCATCGATAACCACACCTAAATACTTATATGCATGCACTCTCTCTACTTCTTCTCTTTTGATAAAGATAGGATTAAAATCAAACTTGTTTCCCTTCCTAAAATCAATTATCATTTCTTTTGTTTTGCTTACATTTAGATCTAGAAAATTCGAATCACACCAGTTGACAAAGCTATCTATTTCATCTCTGTACATGTTGTCCATGTTGTTGGTAATAAGACCAGAGAGTGCCGTGTCGTCTGCAAATTTTATCAAGGGACAGGATTCGTGCTTTTGTCTATGGTCTGCGGTGTACAAAGAAAACAAAAAAGGTGCTAGAACAGTTCCTTGAGGGGCTCCTGTATTAGTCAACACAATATTAGAATTGTATACAATAGAATTGGAATTGTTTTGAACTCTGACAAACTGAGGTCTATTTGTAAGATAGTCAAAAATCCATAGAATAGTTCTAATATCAACATTCATGCCTGCTAGTTTTTGAACAAGTGAATGGCATTGCATAGTATTAAAAGCACTACTAAAATCAAAGAACATAAGCCTGACACAAGAATTTGCATTTTCTAAATGTGAGTACATTTTGTTGAGAACAAAAAGAACAGCGTCTTCAACATTTCTCTTACTTCTATAGGCAAACTGCAGTGGGTCAATAAAATCTGATACTAAAACATATAACTTATTAAGAACAAATTTTTCAAAAACTTTCATCGTGACAGAGGTTAAAGCAACAGGGCGAAGATCATTAAAAACTTTGACTGGATTCTTTTTAGGAACAGGTACTATGCATGACATCTTCCAAAGATTAGGTACAACAGACTGAGTAAAAGACATGTTAAAAAGAACAGTAAAAATACCAGCAAGTTGGTTAGCACATGTTTTTAGTAACTTAGGTGTAACTTTGTCAGGACCAGCAGCCTTTCGAGTGTTTAACTTAGTAAATGCTAAGCTTACATCCTCCTCACTAACTAATTGACTTTCAACCTCTCCTTCCTCCCCTTTCCTCCCCATTAATCCTTCCCTTAACTGCTCTCTCTGACTAGAAAAATCTTGACAGTCAAAACGACAGTAGAACTTATTGAGGTCATTTACATATTCTTGAGTACATTCCCCAAGTTGTGCACTCCCCCCTTTCTTACCTTTGAACCCAGACATTAATCCCATTCCCTCCCACACTCTTTGTATATTATTCTCTGTAAAATGTTCCTCAATTTTTTCCTTGTATTTTTCTTTCCCTTTTCGAATGTCCTTGTTTATTTCTTTCTGTATCTGTTTCTTAGTTTCTTTATCTAAATTGTTCTTGTAAGCCTGTTTCTTTTTGTTCAAAGTTAATTTAGTTTCCTTGGTGATGTAGGGTTTGTTGTTGGCATATATCTTCACAGTCTTTTGTATCCCCATCATTGCGCGAGGAAAGCCCACCAGTCTAACCACAGGGAAGAAACAAGAAGAAGACAACACAGCTTGTCAGGAAACAGACCACAGCACAGCACGCCAGACTCAAAGCTAAGTCTATGACAGTGTGTGCACAAAAACTGAGAGCTACAGGACCACAGTAGTCCACTTCTCATGAACATTAACCTCCAGTGCCCGAGGATGAACAATTAGCTGCATAGACTATCAGCGATCGAATTATTCACAGTGACTCTTTAACTGATAAGGTAGATTAGTACATAGAAAATCTTGTATAGAGTAGAAGAAATAAATGTGTGATGTTTAACTGTTATCAAGTGGCTGGACTACATATGATTCATAGCCGTGTGAAAGCTAGTGTGACAGTAATCTTTTACCATTTTTCTA